>CP136062.1:87746623-88946623 GCA_032622095.1 Siphonodentalium dalli | reverse complement strand
GGCGGGCCACCCACCCATGCCGTCAAATCGGTCGAAATCCTTACCGTTCTCGAAAATGGTCCATACACCATTTTCACCCCCTCGGGGTGGCACCCCCGGGGGTGATGGGTGGGGGGTCGGGGTGTTTCTAGGTGGTATTTGGGGCGGGCCACCGACCCATGCCGTCAAATCGGTCGAAATCCTTACCGTTCTCGAAAATGGTCCACACCCCAATTTCACCCCCTCGGGGTGGCACCCCCCGGGGGTGATGGGTGGGGGGTCGGGGTGTTTCTAGGCCACCCACCCATGTCGTCAAATCGGTCGAAAGCGACATTTTTGAAAATAAGGAATAAGGAATAGGGAATAAGTTCCAATTGTCATGTCTGTTATTCGATATTCGATTCGAGATTCGATTCGAAAGTCAAATTCGATTCGAATTCGATTCGAAATTTCCAACTCGAAATTTCGAATATACACTGAAAAAAGTAGGCTGTTTACGGATAAGTACACACGTCGATCTCAGCTGTTTCTGTGCCATATTATTCCCGAAAATTATGAATATATGCAGCTTATAATTCTTAATGTACATCGCGAACGTTCGCATGATATTAAATATAATTATAGCTAGTAATTGCCCACTATAGGATGACTAAATACATCTGAATTCTAACTTTGAACATGGTAGCCAAAAGCTCTGAGATCGCCGATGGACCGACGACGCACGTAAATTATAATAGCGATGAGACGGAGCAACCGTAAGTGTTATCCGCCGACGATTCATCTCAGATTCCGCGTTATGTAATATCGCTGAAAATGTAAACAGCACGACGTAAGCCGGGCGTCGAAATATGCACGTGGGCTGTGTTTTCATTTGAAGTTGACTTTCAGTTTCGGAGCGTTCATTGAAACTTGACAATTTGTCTTCCGTTATTCATGTTTATTTTAAACATGATAAAAGCTGCATGCAGTACTGGAACTTACAGGTGTGACGAATGCAGCATGGTATATAAATCGCAAGCGTCTGGGGCAACGACCCATCTAAGCATCCAGCACTATACTGATAAACAGGCTACCCTGTGACTGTTGTTGCATCTTCAAGTTTATAACAACGGGCGTTTCCCAGTGCCAATTTGCAATTGTGCATTTACATGCGAACTCTAAAAATTGCGCATGATTTTAATTCCGATGATCCGTTTAGTGGTTATATATTTAATCGTCGTGACGACCGCATGGACGTTTTAATGTTTTTGTTTTCTCTCAACATTCTCAGTTGAAGTTAATAGTATCAGGAACGACGGCTGATGGCCACACAAGTTATGATGGAACTTCATGGAAGTTCATAGAAAATTTCACAATTCATTGACATTCAATGCCTAATTGAGAATGCAACACACAGGTATGATTCGATTCGATATTCGCTTCGATATTCGATTCGATTTCGTCGACTCGATTCGATTCGATCAAAATCTCCAATTCGCAGGACCCTATGTAATAAGTATTCTTTGAACTTGAACCCTAAAATTTTAAACAGACAATAAGTATGATTTAATATAATAATATAGTACATTAAATCTCAACTGAATTTTAGCTATTGCCGTTTTCTTGATGGATCCTGTTTAACTATGGTTTATTTTAATGTGGTTCCCAAAACACCATTGTAAATTAACTATGCCAGGTGTATTCCATTATAGTGATTACCATAGTATTACCAGCCAAAAGTCCATTGTAATTTAAATTGGCTACCGGTATGGTTAAAAAACGTGTATTTCACTATGGTAAATCACGGTGATTACCAGTTTTACAAATGAGTTTACAACAGTATTTTGGGTGGTAAAACTATGGTAATCATGGTAATTACTATAGTGAAAAAAACAATAGTTAATTTACAACAGTTAATTGTGTGGTGAAGCAATATTTAAAAAAAAAGAGTTAATTTTCAAAGGTCTTTTGGATGGTAAAACTATGGATGGTAATCAATCATCATGGTAATTACCATAGTGAAACAAGAGCACGCCGTCAGGGCGTGGCATAATACACCCGTTTCTGGAGTAGAGTGGGGCAAGGTTTAATTCATTTGTTTGAAACCTTTGACTTAAGACAAAATAAAAACATATTTGAACTTGATCTGTATTTTGGGGTGGTAAACTAATATACCAAATTTGGTTCAGTTCACTTGATTCAATCTAAAGTTATATCATCCGGAAACCGCAAATAGAGTAAAATCAAAGTTGAAAAAGGGACATTACTCAGTCAAAATAATGCGGACAAAACCCATATTCGAAACTGATCTGTATTTTGGGGTGTTAAACTAATATACCAAATTTGGTTCAGTTCACTTGATTCAATCTAAAGTTATCATCCGGAAACCGCAAATCAGGTAAAATCTAAAGTCGAAAAAGGGGCATAATTCAGTCAAAATCATGCGGACGAAACTCATATTCGAACTTGATCTGTATTTTGGTGTGGTAAACTAACATACCAAATTTGGTTCAGTTCACTCGATTCAATCTAAAGTTATCATCCGGAAACCAAAAGCGGATGGACAGACGGACGATGGACGGATGACCCATTTACATAATACGTACGTTTTTTCAAACCGGCGTATGAAAACAATAGTTAATTTACAATGGTCTTTTGAAAAACTATGGTAATCATCATAATACCATGGTAATTACAAGGAGGCATAGTAATCATCATGGAGGCATGGGTATAACCATGGTAACTACAATTTTTTTTATTATAGTTTTACCACTCAAATAACCATTGTAAAACTATGGTTTAACCACAACCATTGTAAATTTACCACCCAAATCACCATTGTAAATTAACCACCCAAATCACAGCTGTAAATTTACCACTCAAATAACCGTTGTAAAATTAACTATAGTTTCAGATAACCGGAATTGGAATGATTCGTAGACATTTTAACCACATTGACGAGGAAATGATGAAAATCCTGTACAAATCACTCATCAGACAAATGGTGGAATATGCATCTTCCCCGTTTGGAACCCACACCACAGAAAACATCAGATTGCCAACGAAAATGTCCTAAGAAGATCAACTAAATTATCAACAACAAATAAACTAAATAAATTGGAGCGAAGACAGAAATAAAATGCTCGGATTTCCAACGCTGCACTACCGATGAGAGAGGTGTGATATGATCCAAATGTACAAGATCATCAACCAGAAGGACAAAGCATTTCTCCCATCATTGAAGAAATCACTCTCAAATAGAAGAGGTCATAAAGAAAAATTACAAAAATTCATAAAAACAATAGCACAGCAAATAGCTTCATGCCACGCAGTATAAACAACTGGAACAACCTGACAGAACTATGCATCGGAGCAGAAGATCAGAAGAAGCAGAAAAAGAATGCTTTTAAATCCATACTAAACTACACCTGGAGCCAACAAATTTTATTTCAAGTTTAATAACGAGAAACCAAAATGAGAGTGTCAATGACACTGTAGCTCAACTTGGAAAGGGAATAATTTCATGTGTTACAGTCAATGGAGTGATTAGGAAAGTTGAAAGGTCTAGTTATGCAGAGAGTAAAATCCAAGATGGTCGCTTGTAGCCGTGTTTTTTTTTGCCAAATGACCCCAAAATGACTCGTTCCCATTTACATGTCAAGGTTAACATCCATGACAAATTTCATGATGATCCAACAAAAGATACTTTGTCAAAGGATTTAGTCATACAAAGAGTAAAATCCAAGATTGCTTCCAGTTGCCATGTTTTATGGCCGTATGACCCCAAAATGACTCATTCCCTTCTACATGTCAATATTAACTTCCACGACAAATTTCATGATGATTAGACGAACACTCTGGCCTGTAGTCTGTGCTAATGGATTGAATTTTGAAATCCATGTTTTTTTTGCCGTATGACCCCAAAATGACTCGTTCCCATCTACATGTCAATGTCAACAGCCATAACAAATTTCATAAAGATCTTACCAAAGGATTTAGTCATGCAAAGAGTAAAATCCAAGATGACTGCTGGCGGCCACGTTTTTTGGCCGAATGATCCCCAAAATAACTTGTTCCCATCTACATGTCAATATTAACATCCATGATAAATTTCATGATGATCAGACAAACAGTATGGCATGTAGCCCGCGCTAATGGATTGAATTTTGAAATCCAAGATGTTTTTTTTGCCGAATGACCTCAAAAGGACTCGTTCCCATCTACATGTCAATGTCAACAGCCATGACAAATTTCATAATGATCCGACCAAAGGTATGACATGTAGCCTGTGCTAAAGGATTTAGTCATGCGAAGAGTAAAATCCAAGATGGCTGTAGGCGGCCATTTTTTTGACCGAATGACCCCAAAATGACTCGTTCCAATCTACATCTCATTGTCAACATCTGTGACAAATTTCATGATGATCCGACTAAAGGTACGACCAAAGGATTTAGTAATGCAAAGAGTAAAATCCAAGATGGCTGCTGGTGGCCATGTTTTTTGGGCGATTGACACAAAAATGACTCGTTCCAATCTACATGTCAATATTAACACCCATGACAAATTTCATGATGATCAGACAAACAGTATGGCCTGTAGCCCGAGCTAAAGGATTTAATTTTGAAATCCAAGATGGCTGCTGGTGGCCATGTTATTTTTGACCCCAAAATGACTCGTTCCCATCTACATGACACTATCAACAGCTGTGACAAATTTCATAATGATCTGACTAAAGGTACGACCTGTAACCCGTGTCAAAGGATTTAGTCATGCAAAGAGTAAAATCCAAGATGGCTGCTGGCGGCCATGTTTTTTGGCCTAATGACCCAAAAATTACTTTCCCCCATCTACATGTCATTGTTAACATCTAAGACAAATTTCATGATGATCCGAACAAAGGTACGACCTGTAGCTCATGCCAAAGGATTTAGTCATGCAAAGAGTAAAATCCAAGATGGCTGTTGGCGGCCATGTTTTTTTGTCAACCGACCCCAAAATTACTCGTTCCCATCTACATATCAATATTAACATCCATGACAAATTTTATGATGATCAGACGAACAGTACAACCTGTAGCCCGTGCTAATGGATTGAATTTTGAAATCCAAGTCATCAGACACCACAGATAGTTAAAATTGTGTTAAGAACTAAAGAACAGGGCCCTGTTTCATGAAGGCAACTTAGGACATAGTTGGGACTTAAGATGGTCATAAGTTCAAACTTCAGTCATAAGTGCGTTTCACGAACAAAGTCTTAACCTAAGATGGTCTTAACTTTAAGACTTGTGAGGTGTCATAAGATAATCTTAAAGTTAAGACCTACGTTGTGATCCGCAGTTGGTCCGAAATGTGGATGGGATCTAGTTCATGTATATATTATTATAAACACATTTAACTGAATAACACCTTGCTAGCACGGAGGGGTGTTTCAGAAATGGTAGTAATTAATAACCAACTGGTAAGATATAGCAATGACGTGGCCAGTGGTTGCAAGATTGGCGGGTGTCCGCTACTAACTGTAAACCGCCAAGACCGGACATTTCTAATTGCTGTTACAAAAATAATATATTTACATAGAGTTGAACATCATTTGCGATTCAAATCACCCAATCGCACTGTAGACAATAATCATGTTGAGACAATTAGTCCGAACATTTTCACATCGAGGATAATAGTGAATGATTTATACTCAGTTTTTTTTATAAATGCTTATGTCAGCTATTATTATTATTATTATTATTATTTACTTGCCTTTCTATATTATTATGCTATAATTTGATTGTAAAAATGTATTGTATATGTACCCCGTATATATATCAACAAGATAATAATACATAATATGTGTTATTTTATTATTATTATGTATATTATCATAATCTATTAACTATGAAATAAAAAGATATATAGCATGTATATAGTATACGGACCGCGCGGGCACACCGGGATCCGTGAAAGAACATATAATATCACTGTGAAATGGCCCGCAGACCCCTGGGGGGAATTACTAAAATACCAATATACCAGTGGTATAGTCTATATTGGTATTTAGTAATTTTCCCCAGGGGCCTGTGAACCGGCCGTCTGTTCACGTGTTGTTAATTATAAACGCTCTTTATTAGAAGTCGTTGATTTGGTTTTTATTAAAACATATATACAGAATGTCGTTCAACGTAACGTACTTTCGAAGTTCATACGCAGTTTGTTAATGATAACAGGCGTTTAGCACATTTGTGAACAGAACCAGAGCAAATGGCACTAACATCATTTATATATGGCTTCTACAAGTATGTCTCAGATTGGAAATAAGTCTATTTGGAGCACGATATGAAGTCCTATTCACATTATATCAATATAAATAAAGAGCGTTTTGTGTTAGTATTCCATGAATGTTGGCAATCAATAAAGAGCGTTTAGCTCAGTGCTTCCATTGTGGTGTATTGTATGTGTATGCCGTGTTGGTGACATATTCGGTTTCCTGGTATTATAGATGCTTCAAAGACGTATAATGTATTAGAACCTAATATCAGCATTGAAAGGAGCGAACATATGTCTCGCGTCGCTTTAATGGCATGTTATATGGGTGAAGGTTCACATTCTGAGTGAGGATGTATAAGTCCCTTTAATAACTGAAATAATATATTTGAGCTCGATACGTTTGTATAAAATAGACATTGGACGCATGCAGCTATGTGTGGATGGGGTCTGACGCGAAAACACAGTTAAAAAGCGCGCTCGTGCAGTTAAGTATGCACCAGTCATTATACTGATTATCGCCCTTGCATTAAAATATCATAATTATTCTTAGACACGCCCTATTATCTGTCACCAGACACTGTACCTAGGCATATAACACACACAGAACCAACATTTTCTGTGCATAGCTGTAATAAATTGTCGAGAGCCAGTCTAAAAGCGCGAACTTAAATTACTACTTAAGTAGGACTTAATCTTGTTTTGTGAAACGCGTTCTTGAAACGGAAAAGTTACATCATAAGATCCACCTTAGATCTTAGATTAAGTCCATCTTAAGAAAATCTTATGACATTGCTTCATGAAACAGGCCCCTGGTCACTACAAGCCGGTAGGCTTCCTTCGACAGAAGATCACAGGTAAATCACACTCAGTCCTGATGGCAAACATCCATACTAAATTTCATTCAGATCCGATAAACCTTTGCTGAGATATATGCCGGGACAGACGAAGTCAATCCAGTATGCCCACATTTTCTTTTAAAGAGGGTGTATGATAACAAAGCAAGTAAACTGGGTAAATTAAGCTGATCAGAGATGTAGATCATGACATGTATCTCTACTATGGCTGATGTAGAGAACATATTCCACCAGTAGAAAACTGGAAACTTTTTGAAGTTTTGACAGGGAACCTTTAATATACAGTAGAAAAAATAACGCGGGGAATATATTTCTTAGTTATTATCTGTTCCTTAATAATGAAATTCACTGTAGGTGAAGGTCCCAACTCGAAACTTCACGATTTTAAGTGACTATGTGAGTGATTTTGCATCATGTCGCTTACAATTATGGAGAATCTCCTGGGTAATTAATTCAATGTTTATTACGATATGGGCTCACAAAAGTCATGGAAAAGCATGCAATTTTGAGTTGGGACCTTCACATACAGCGAAGTACATCATTAAGGAACAGATAATAACTAAGAAATATATTCCCTGCATTATTTTTTCGACTGTATAAGGTTACATATTCTTAACCAATTGTAATTGTTATACCAAGCGGAAGTCTTGTTTTAACATGCAGCATATTAACTAAGCGTGTTCTTGGTTTGTATTGTCTTCTCGGTTTGACAACAGTTTTCTGTGAACATGTTATTAAATAAGCTTGCTAATTTGCCATAATAGATTTTATGAAAAAGATATATGCAGAGCAGTGATCGTCGCTTTTTAAAGTTTTCGAGTGTCAAATATGGTTCTATATATCTCATCATGTCATGAATAAATGTTCGATCCACATTCACTTGCTGATTTAAGAATTCAACTCCTCTTTACACAACTCAATGAATTTTGATCACCAAACAGACCCATCGTGCAACTAGTACTTAGTTAACACTTAGACACGGCCCATGGCTTTGTGTTACCGCCAAAGGAGAACATACACGGCGGCTGCGATGTTTCAAGTTCTCGATATACCCATAATAACTACCTATATGTCATTTAAAAGGTCAACTATGCTATTATATTCCCTTAAGATTGATATAAACACTATAATTGAACATTATTATGACTTAATTGTTAATTTTAGACTAGTTCTTGGTAAAAAGTATCATCCCAACATAGTAACCCTCCCAGATAGCACACCCACGTTGGGCCAACGTTGGGCCAACGTCATTTCTATCGTTGGGCCAACGTTGGAATCCAACGTTGGCCCAACTATGGCTGTTGCCGCTGGCTCGGCGTCGACTCGACGTCGGATCCCGTCGTCGACTCGACGGTGGTTCGACGTCGAGCCGACGTTGGTGCGCCGTCGGGCACCCGACGTTGAAACGACGTCGAACCAACGGTGAATTCCACTAATAGTACGACGTTGGGCCAACGTTGGGCCAACGTCATTTATATCAACGTTGGAATCCAACGTTGGGCCAACTATGGCTGTTGCCGCTGGCTCGGCGTCGGCTCGACGTCGGATCCCGTCGTCGACTCGACGGTGGTGCGCCGTCGGGCACCCGACGTTGAAACGACGTCGAACCAACGGTGAATTCCACTAATAATACGACGTTGGGCCAACGTTGGGCCAACGTCATTTCTATCAACGTTGGAATCCAACGTTGGGCCAACTATGGCTGTTGCCGCTGGCTCGGCGTCGGCTTGACGTCGGATCCCGTCGTCGACTCGACGGTGGTTCGACGTCGAGCCGACGTTTGTGCGCCGTCGGGCACCCGACGTCGAATCAACGGTGAATTCCACTAAGAATACGACGTTGGGGCAACGTTGGGCCAACGTTGTGTTTGGGCATTGACAGGGACGGATCGAGGCTCCATTCGTAGGGTCGATTCCCCTCACATTAGGGCATCCTTATAAAATTAACATCCGATGAGATACAACATACCAATAAATTTAAAGTCCCACATAATGTTTGCAACTTCAAAGTATTATAATTGGAAACAACATTCAATTTCACAAATATGAAACCAGAATAAAATGAAACATATAGAAAAAAAAGTGTATGCCGATTTAAATAAAGACAAAATGACATGTCATTAGTTGTTGATTTTAAGAATCTTGACCATCTACTCACTCTAAAGAAAATATTTTTTATTGGTCTCCTGAATAAAGTTATCGAAAATGCTACATATTTTTGTTAGCTTATATATCCCTTTACCATACAAAAGAAATGTCTTTATTTCAGCTTAATTTGCGATTTTGTGCTCTCGATAATGTTGGGAACAAAATATTCAAACATTATGTGGCTTTAAACTTTGGTCAGGTTACATCTTCTTCGAACAACATTATTCTGGAGGGTGATCTGATGTAGATGTGCAAAATTTGAAACGGCTCAACGTACATATGATTAAATTAAACCTAGTAATTGCTCATTTGCGTACCAGTGCTATTATATAGAGGGAACTCTGTGCATGGTGATATACAATGTCACATAAGAAAGAATATCGCGTTTTTGCAATCCGTTTTCTAATTAGTCCATGATACTGTAGATTCTGATTATATAAATTCAATACATGCATGTACAGCAATTAATTTTATCTGTTGACATATTATGAAATGAGCAATTACTAAGCTTACTTGTATCTATGCACATATGTATGCCACTTGTTGCATATGTTGGAATGATTTATCTGGGAGAAATTAAACCCATGGATCCATAAAGATTAATTTATGTATACAAAACCCAACATATTATATGAAATATAATATTTTCATCATTTTATGATCTGTCATGAACTGGATTCAGTGTACTCATGGCTCATGCATATATGTATGCAGGAACTTGGCTTGTATGAAGCAACTGTTTTGTAGGACATTGATTGACAATTCTTCTGAAGAAATCATATCGCGAGAGAAACCATTTTATATTCACCTCCTTGAATATCTGGAATTTACCATTTTCATAGGTTTATCATTACGTTATTAATAACTGATGTATCAGATGTATAACTGCCACAACAAGATGAACACACATCATCCTTTCAGTGCCGATTATCGATACACCGATGAATGCCGAGTTTTTTTTGCATCCGATTGAATGCACAACACAGGACAAGTAAGAATTTCCATCCAAGTGAATAACCATAAACTGACGAATTCATGTCGTACATGGTGTTATGTCAGTCGCGCTGGTGTCAGTCGTGCAATAATATTCACAATATAACGATGTGCAACACGATATAGACCATGCTGCCATGATGCTGGAATACTGGTACATGTAAGTTCATATCCCCAAGCCGTTGATGGTTTCGACAGACGAGTAAACTTTGATCGAATCCGCTTGTATAGTACCGTAGCTTATACACAAAATATCCAGATCCAGACACAGGATAGCAAGTAAATAAGTCCTGAAAGAAACAGAGAATAACGTTAGCCCAATGCATTTTCTGTGTGCAGCTTGACATTGTCACACACTGTATACACATCTTGATATATAAGAACCAGACCAATCCGGGAAATTCCTACATGCATTTGCATGCACGAGAGTACTTTAATTATTTGACCGGTTGCCAATAATATATATAAAATATGTATGCATATGGTACTTTAATTAATCGAACGGTTCCCGATAGTATATATAGGTACCATACCTTTGCACGTGGTACGTAATCTTTACATATACAGGTCTCGAGGAATTCGTGAGTTGGAAGGACTTGAGCACGTGCTGATGACACCGATGCCGGTAGGCGGAGGTGTTATGCGCGCGCGAAGTTTTTCTCAACTCATGAATATCTCTGAGAACAGCAGGTAATTATCTTATATACCCAATACCCAGGATCGTCTCAATCAAACAATTGGTCACGGATTCTCAAAACTCGCTAAGCCTACGTACTGCTCACTCTCGTCGGTGTCAATTTCTAGCAAAACTGTCAATCAGTTCATTAATAAAACTGCACAGATCCCACAAGAGCCAGCGCATGGTAAGTTTCTGCTCATTGGAAATTTTCACCAGCAAATATGAGACCGAACATATTAGTAAATTCGCAAGATATCGAGTAATTATTTTAGCATGTTTTGAATTGTTGTCAGCCGTATCATCAACGATAAAAAGTGTTTGTGTTTCAATGCCCATTTACTAGTACGATGAATATTAAACAGCGGTTTGAAAACTTGCTTTATAAAAAAATCTCAGCATTTGGTGACAAATCGGAATGGATATGAAGAACGGGGTTTGAGAACGGGGGGGGGGGTAATATGTCAGGGACTTTAACAGAAGCCTTCCTTTTTTGAGGGGTTAAATTGCAACCACCCGTGAACCAATCTGTTTTCCCAACTTGACCAAGTTTCATCTGGTCTCCCATTCGATGCTGAGTTTGAAATCCAACACACTACCATTTAATAGCTATAATATAGTCTTTGTAGAAAATAATATAATGTACTCTAAATATTACATATCTGTTGGGAACCGAAACTATCCAGACGATCTCAGAAAGATTTTGCCTGAAACTCAACTTATGATATTGAAAATTCCAAATCTTGAAATTAGCTCACCGCATAATAATGACCAAAACGATACTCATTAGAAATTTGGAAATGTAAACTATCGAAATGATCTCAAACAGATTTTTGCCTAAGATGTTCAACTTATAAAGTTATTGAAAAATTTAAAATGTTGAAATTATCTGGGAGGGGTAATACCTCGACCTCTATCGCCACATCCATGTTGCGATCACCCTAATTATTTGTTCTAACCCACAACCTCCTAGAGTGGGCAATCTTACTGTCAGGTCAGGGACAATACGGGTAAGGTTGTCCCGCCCCATTAACTTTGACCAAAATGTTCAACAGTTAGGCATTTCATGACTGACAATACATTAATTTAAATTATTGAAAATTCCAAAATGTTGAAAAGTTTGACAAAAATTGGGGAGGGGTAATAAGTTACTAATAACACCTCAATGTTCAAACCCCTGTCGCCACATCCATTTTTGCACACATTACCATATTTATTCCAACCCACATTGTCACAGATATTAAATTCTTACTGTCAGGGGCGTGCGGACAACGGGGGTGGGGGCTTGACAACAGCATGTTGATAGCAGACCGCCTTTCTGCCAAACTGCTCTAAATGTAGGCCTACTGGTTAGAACAACAAACTATTTCAGTTGGTAGCTTGGTGAGCCACAAGCCAAGTAATTAATTGATATGAATACCTCAGACAAAATATGGGATGGGTAATATTTGTTTATTGGTAAAAAATGCCCCATATGTATCGCCAAAATTATTAAAAATTTCCAAAAGTTGTGCATGTCGCCACCCCCTGCATGCCGTCACGTCCCACATATCCCCAAAAAGTTAAATTACCCGCCCAATAATATCTAATCATGTCTATTATTGGGGGGGGGGGGGGTGTTCACATTTATGTTTTAGGGACACGCGGAATTTAATACAGTGACAACGTCCATTATGTAGTCATTGGTCGTTTGTGGGGGATGCATCAATACACAAATTGACCCCAACCAAATACATAAATCCAAATATTACTCAACGTTACGACTATAGGTCCACACTACAGCTGAAATAATTATTGTGACACAGTGTGACAACGTAATAACTTCCTTCCAACAGATCCAGTCATGTGAACATTGACACAACGCATCAATATGACGTGATTCTTTGACGTAAACAATGTAAAATGATACGCACGTAATGTAAAGTTTGTAAAATGAAATTATTTTTTTGCAACTATGGGTGTATGCCAATTGCTGGGCAGCGGATCGCGTTTCAAACCCCTGTGACGTGAGTCATTGTAGAAAAAAGTTGAAAATTTCATGTCTGACACATCATTACTTGGTAACTTTAAGTACGTGTTTTCATTGTCTGATTTGCCAACAATCAGTAGGAATATTTTTGTTTACACCTCCGGTATCATATTTTTAAAACTTTTAGACTTTAGTAAAAATTGTTGTATGACATGAACACCATTTTGGAAATGTTCCAGTCTTATTCAGTTTGGAAATTGCCAACAGTTGAAAAGCCTGGGTGCCGGTTGGAAAGTTTCAATGCAAGGCGGGGGGGGGGGTGCAAATTTAAACTCGCGAAGGAGTTTGGTGTCTGGTTCAAGAGGAAATTCAACGTTGACACACCATAACAAAGACAATGTAGCCACGTCACTGATTCGGAGACCATAAATAGGTACATGTACATATTTCAGAAACTAAAAACTTCCCCGGGAATCATACTCGAAAGAGCAGATAGACCCTTTCACACCTCAATATAAGCCCCCCTCCGATTAAGTATGTACTGCATGGTAATCACACAAGAATGGCCTGGTTGACAGAATATTGATACATTGGCGCCATATGGTCTGGTAAGTACTTTCCATTGTCATTTTCCAGCTGTTTTAAATGTTTCGCAGAGAAGTGAAACGAACGCTCTTTATTTATAACATATATCAGGAATATATAGACTAACACGGAACGCTCCGTGTAAATAGCTGATTTTTGGTTGGGACCCAAACATCGTGTTCAAACTTGTATTTGTTATGACTTCAATGCATCTTTTTGTGACATGTATTTATCGACCTATTTCGACACGGGAAACAATTCACAAGAGAATATTATTAGGTGTATTTTGGAGCGCAAACCGACAAGTGGATTTAAGGTACCGGTTGGAAAATACCGAATTAAGGGGAGGTTGTTCGAACTCCATGCATAAATCAATCTCCTACATAACAGGGCGTCAGACGCCGTAGCGAGGGGACTGAACTCTGGTTTGCAGCTTGAGCATTTTATACAACGAAAGGGGGTGGTGCAATAGTAAATTCCTATTCTGGTAGTACACCCCCCCCCCACCAACAGCTATAAGCATAATAGCCTATTATAGGGTATACAACTGAAAGTGGAACGGTATCCACTGTCGTAGGCTGAACGTAATTATCCATGGAAATCCATGACAGGGACGTGGCTAGATGGGTTTCAGCGTTGGGGAGGGGTGCATCCACCTTGGAATTTTCAACTGCACCCCCCCTTTGGGGTTTGATTTCCCCAAAAGGTACTGGCCCCTCACAGCCTGGATGTTAGCATTATTCTAAATGGATCAGTAGTATTGTTGCCACAACCAGAAGAGGAACGGAATACACTGAGAACATTTTGAGATCCGAACCTGAAAATAGCAAACTCCTAACATCTAGACTGGCCTCAAGAATTCCAATTGTTAGAAATTTCCAACCTGAGACCCCCCCCACCCTAAGGTCGTAAAATTTCCAACTGATGCCATTTCAGTCAATTTTTTACCAAAAGTAGGACAATGTGCAAATGATGTTCCATAAACAATTAATAATTGTTGGAAAATCAAACTACGAGAACAATCTCAACCTATAATATTGTTGGTGTGACCGTGCGAAAGTTCCAATTAATGTTGTGTCATGTATGAAATATCCAACTGTTGACAATTTTGACCAAAGTTGTGGTGGGGTGGGGGATGCGAGACACACGTGCAACACCCCTGCCGCCATGTCCCTAAATCCATGTATTATCACACATGGATCGTGAAATTTAGATAGTAATTAGAATGACATTTTCTTCCTCATACAGTCGGATGCCATCACACGAAACTGACATAAATTTATTTGTTTTCGTTTCTGACAATTGAAGGGTTAAACTTCAAATTCAAACTTTAAGTTGGTTGTGGAGGAAATGAATCCGACGACGCACGCTTATCGTTGAAATTCCAAGTTATTCGGCATGATATTCTCAACTAAAGTACTTACCGGTACTTCTTCGGGTCCCTATAGCTGGTGATGGTGTTCCGTGGTGCATTATCCAAATAATAATCCATTATACCGAGAAACTCACTCAGAACACAAATGCAAGTTCAGTCAATAAACCAAAGCGTTATTTGAAAAAGAAACACGCGACCAGTTAAGAATGACGTTAAAATGACGCTACGACGTAATCGACCGATTTCTCCACACTATGACCAACGTCGGGCCAACGTTAAACCAGCGGTAAAACCAACGTTGCCCCAACGTTGGTTGTCCAACGTCGGGCCAACGTAGCCATGTTTGAAACGTGCAAAATCTGACGCATGTCGACGTTGCGCCATCGTTGTACCAACCACAAAATCCGACGTTGCGCCAACGTAATTATTCCAACAAGTCGACGTTGGGCCATCGTCGTACCAACCACAAAAGCCGACGTTGGGCCAACGTAATTATTCCAACGCAAGTCGACGTTGGGCCATCGTCGTACCAACCACAAAAGCCGACGTTGGGCCAACGTAATTATTCCAACGCAAGTCGACGTCGGGCCATCGTCGTTCCAACCACAAAAGCCGACGTTGAGCCAACGTAATTATTCCAACGTTGGCCCAACGTACGTGTGCTATCTGGGCTACCACTGGCCAGACACCAGAAGTTTCATTATTCGGAGATGACTGACCTAAATATGCCTGTAAATTTTCAAATCAATACTCTAATAAATGCAAGCTGCCAATGGATTCAAATTTGAAATCCCAGATGGCAGATTAACAAATTTTGGTCAAAATAGGAGGCTGCCATCTAGAGGACACCCCGAAGATCCATATGAAATTTGGTGATGATCGGATGAGGGGTGTGGTCATTAGGGTGTGCCAAAGGATTTAGTCATGCAAAGAGTAAAATCCAAGATGGCTGCCAGCGGCCATGTTTTTCATCGAAAATCGTTCAAATTTGATAGCTCCCATCTACAGGTGATCACAATCGTGCCTTTGAAATTAAAAAAATGATCCGGCCTTAAATACGGGCTGTATGGTGAGCCGATGGATTCAAATTTTAAATTCATGATGGCTGCTGGCAGCCATATTTTTCAATGAAATTTGGACAAATTTGATAGCTCCCATCTGTAGGTCATCCTGAAACTACATACGAAGTTAGGTGAAGATTGAATCAGGTATGTGGCCTGTAGGGTGTGGTGAAGGAAATTATTGATGCACGCATGCAAGCACGGACAACGGACACCAACCAATGGCAATAGCTTAAACATTACATTGTAAAGTTGAGCTAAAAGCGCCCAATGACATTGGCCATTTTTGGCGGTTTGCAATTAGGAATAATCTTTATTTAAAAGTGCAAATGACATTTTTTACATTTAAGAAATAAGTACACGGTGTAGAGGTGTGTATGGTCAAGTTGTACCACAAAAAAATGATTGTAGGACGACAGTAGTAATGGGTGCCACTATGGCCCAGTACCCCCCAGTGGGGGACACTATGGCCCAGTACCCCCCAGTGGGGGCCACTATGTCCCAGTACCCACCAGTGGGGGCCACTATGGCCCAGTACCCCCCAGTGGGGGCCACTATGGCCCAGTATCGAATACTGGACCATCTAGGACCATAGATGGTCCAGTATTCGATACTGGGCCATAGTGGCCCCCACTGGGGGGTACTGGGCCATAGTGGCCCCAACTGGGGGGTACTGGGCCATAGTGGCCCCCACTGGGGGGTACTGGGCCATAGTTGCCCCCTGAGGATAGATGTTCCTGTCATTGATGTGACATTTCTGATCGAAAAAATGAAAATGGACTTAGACATTTTTCATTACTATTTTAAAGTTTGTATAATTCTGACCAGAGATGACACATCGACACGAACAGAATCAATTGGTGGGGATCCTACAGTGAAAACGATTTTGTTGAAATTTATCATTTATTTTTCAAAAACAAGAACAAGAACAATGAACAATAATATATTATTATACATCAATAATATTAACAAAGAACAATAATTTATGTACAAAACAAGGTCTCAGATTTGAAGAAACTTAATTGAACATCCTACAACATCCTACGCTGAATCAATAACAAAAGAGTCTATTTTGTGGAGTTGTTGACACATTCGTTGTTATCTGGTCGTCGTCTTCTTTGCGTTGTATGTCCTGGTGAAGTTTAATTCAACAGCAAATTTGCTTTTCTGTATAATCGACCATAGTGCTTTCCAAACCATCGAACTATTGTTCTGTCATTCTTGAAGAAATCCCGAGAATTGAATAATCTTTTCATCCTCTTTCCTTTCATCATGTGGTGGAGTGCGAATATACAATATAATCCACACACATTTGTCGCACGATGTTGATATCGTGTTGTATTCATAGTCCATGCTGATGAGTTCCTTTTTATGAATGGTAACATATATCGTCTCGGTGGTGGTAGTCCAAATGAGTCGAAGTATACAGCTGATCTTCCCATGAATAACATCAATGTCCAGTGTTCTCCTGGCTGATCCGATGAGTGCGTGTTCACAATATATGCTTGAATATGCTGTGGTTTCTTCTCTGGTAACAGATCTCTAGCACAAACATGTGTGTTAAGTTTACACAACCAGGAATTGTCCAGAATATATTGAAGTTCAGCTGTCTGCATCGTTGTAATTCTCTTTGACTCGCTGTGACCACATCAGAGTCCACTCTGCATCGAATTTTTTGCGGTTGAGCTCCAAACTGTTTCTCAGATGATCCCACATGATGAATGCTTCGAACTTCTCCTTGCAGTGTGGGTTTAACCATATCAGCTTCGGGAACCATCTTTCCATAACATTGTATATGTCAAGTTTAATCAGCGCTAAGTCGATAAACTGGTTTGTCCAATCATCAGTTGTAGAGAACAAACACAGAACATGTTCACGTTGACTAGGATGTTCTATTTTACATCCTTCACAGTTTGCTGACACTTCCTTGCGAATAAGTTCTTGTAGTTCTTCAATCATAGCGTTGTTGAGTGTGTCCAAGATCAGGTTCCATCTCGGAGCAAAGTTTTGTGAACGTTGGTATTCTTCATAGTAGTTCCATAGCTGTGATGTGAACTCCATCCTAATAGTCAGTAAGCACTTCTCTCAAAGCTGTGATCTCTATTTCACTGTCAAATTCAGCATACACCAAAACGTTGACGGCTGTAGTGAGAGCTGTCACGAATTGAAGCTCCAAACGCAGGTTCCCTGTCTTTATAGGATGTAGATGCCCCTCGTCACTTCCTTGGTCCGGTGTCAAGTCGAAACCCCACAAACAATAACCATTCATATATTCTTCTAAATTAATTTGTTAACACCAAACATTCCTAAAGATTGATACAAAGATAAATATGATCTGAGACATTGTTTTGTTGCGAAGTTTGGTTCAAATGGACGGTTATGTATTGTATGACCGTCTTGACTAACTTCCAATTTATTCAAACTGAAATGTTTGAAGTGGAATGGATTGGTACCCAAATCTCCATTCATATCTTTATTTTCGACCAACGCAATAAAAATTCTCTTTGGTAATTGTCCTTGAAATAAGTGGTCTTCAATTTTTTATCTAAGTCCAGTACTAATTGTGAAAGTTTTTATTTCTACTCGTCTGATAGGTATTTTCATTTTTGACTGGACAATTTCTTGATTTAATTTATTTGAGACCGCTGGAAAGAGACTAACTGTTCTGACATGGAACACTGCTGATTCGAAAACAATTTGTCCATCCTCGGCGCCAATGAGGCAAAATTTTGATGGTGATCTGTTTAATCTGATACGAATTTCAATTCCATTTGGTATATATTTTTCTTGAAGAAACAGATAAGTGTGTAAGCGTCCACATAGTTCAACAATTTTACTACCACCGATCAAACTTTCTCTAGAAGTTAATCCAGCATTAGTACCACCTTTGGTACTCTCTTCAAAATGTTCTGCTGTATCGCCATACCACATTTCTAAATTTGCTAATTGATTATCTTTATATTCTGGAGAGTATCCCAACAGATTTTCGAAATATGCTCGGTATGGGTAAGTGTCAGAATTCGAAGTTATCAATTTGTTGTTCAAGTAAACATCGATACTGCTGAACATACTATGAAAGAAATTGTTAACAGGTGCTAATTCCGTACCAGCTAGCAAATTAGTTCCATCTTTTTTTGTAATTTTGAATTTCACATAAAGATAAGATTGATTAATATCTGTCCACTTTTCGGTTTGAGATGGTATGACAAACTCTATCGGAGCAGAATTATTCAGCGGTGCAATCGGATGATTTTCGATCCACTGCGATTCTGACATTGTAGCCACCGTTGGTGGAACGTGTGTTATATCAAGTTCCGATTTATTGCATTCGCATGATCCATTTACCATTTGTGCCATGATTAATCAAAAATATTAAGAGCTCGACTGCTAGGATGTTTTTTCGACTGACTTTTTCGGCGTTTGACAGCTGAATGATTCATTTTTGAATTCGCTACTCTTTTTCTAGGTTTTTGTCTCGAGTTCAAAATTTGATTTTTAGCTTGTGTGCCAAAAGATTTTAAAGCTTTTTTACCTTCAGACATCAACGCTTCTTTCGGACTTTTACCTTGATTAATAATTTCATCTGCAACACCAAAAGTGTGTTTTTTCGCAAGTTGTAAAGCTGTCCGACCAATCGGTTTTAGAAATGGTACAGCAGATCTCATAAGTGATTTGAAAATTGAACCAATACCGTTACCATATTGCCGTGGTACACCTCTATACACGGGGAACATTGTTTTTTAGAACTCCTCTCGTTTTCTGAAATGCAGCTTCGCCAAAGACTTACCACCAATAAACTGAATTGATTTTCCTGTGTCGCCACTTATATTTACACTAATTTTGTCAAAGTATGACTTTGAAACTGGAACATAATGTAAATTTAAAAATTCATGTTTTACATGTAATCCGTCGATATCTCTTTTAATTCTGAAAGAAACAACTCGTAAAATTTGTACTTCAACATTTCCAACAATTGTGAAATCGGCAATATCAGAATAAACAAACATTAGATTATGACCAACATTCATATCTACACCAAACGGAAATCTATTATTTGAAAAAAAATCTTCAGAAGCGTTTTCAGTTTTGTAACCCAACTTGTGCAAAAGACATTGTGGTAATTCAATTCCTAGTTTTGTGTTACTTAAACTCTTGCGAATAATTTTCACACGTTTTGTAACTTTTGAGTACTTGATGTTAAATCCGTATTCGTTTTGCATTGCTTCTCCAAGTGTTTCATCAATTACATCTTGCATTGTATCAAGTAAATCTGCCGCAGAGGTATACGAACCTTTTTGTATCTGTATTTCAAGTGCATGAACGCCATCAGGTCTCGTAAATATCTTTTCTTCAAAACGATTTTTAAGAACAGACAGTATTATTGCATCAGTTGTAATCAAATTGAATTTACACGAATCCCCTGTAACATTGTATGTTTCTGAAGGTGTTATCAGTTCGACTAATGCAACTTCCCATTTTTCTTTATCAATTTGAATTGGTTTTGGTAATTGTACAGTAAAACAACATTGAGATTGTTTGGATACATTACCATTGAACTGTCGCTCGGAATTGTAATGTAGAAAGAATTCATACTTTCAAAATTTCTGCCGACTGATTTTTCAAATATTTCAAACGCGGTGTTGGTAAAATGTATCCCAAAGAACTACTGAGTAAAATTAACCACAGTTCGTTATTTTCACTTTGTAAACTTAAATGAACAATTGCTGTAGCGATTATACCAACAATTATAATAATTTGTGTAAAATATGTTACTTGATTTTTTGCAATTTTTTCTCCAGAGATTTGAAATTGTGATGGAGCATCCAGAACAACTGAACCATTTTGAGACATGTTAAAAGTTTTATACCAAATTTGTGGCAGGAATCCAACTGTCAAATTTTTTAGGATAACCAGCCCAATGAACTTTAATTTCTCTAACTGATTTACCAGCAACTTTTCTTGAACGTTTACCAACAACTGATTCAATTTCGTTAACTTTATTATCTTTTATATGTTGAATTTCTTTACCATAAAATGATCCTGCGATGTTTTCACCATCTAAATCTACTAATTTGTAAGTTAATGGTGTACTTTTACAAACTCTACTAATTTTGAAAATTTCTTTTGTCCAATTTGGAAGATATCCTTTATCAAAAGTTCTCTTTGTTTTATTTATTCTAACAAAATCTCCAACTTTCAAGATCTTATCTTTTTTCGTTTTTAACTTTCCATAAAGATTTCTGGAAACTTCAATTTCATTTTCTCGAGTTACTAAAACTGGTGCCATCTTAATACTTCTATGAAAACTTTTGTTGTAAGAATTCACAAAATCGTGCAAAACATCATTGTATTTCAAAGTTTGATTATGTGTAAAATATTTCCACATCTTTGTTTTCAATGTCCGTTGAAAACGTTCAACTATACTTGCTTTTGTCTCTGGATTCTCTGTTGTGAAAAAATGAATTTTCTTAGATTTCAAAAATTGTAAAAATAATTTATTTTTGAATTCTGAACCTTTGTCAGATTGAAATGAAACAGGTTTTCGTTTTGATGATTTGAGAATTTTCTAAAATGTTTTAACTAAAGTTTTACCAGTTTTGTCTTTAATTTTTTCAACCCATGCAAATTTTGAGAAAACATCAATAACACAAAGTAAATATCTGTAATTGTCATTGTGCTTTTGCAAAGTTTGCAAATCTGCCAAATCAGCTTGCCACTGAATATCAATTCCTGCAACAATAGTTTTACGTCTGCGAAATTTCCGAACAATTGGTTTGTGCAAAGTATATGTTTTTTGCCATTGTAACCATTTTTTAACATCTGAAAGTTTAATTTTGTTATTTGTTTCTTTCGCATTTTTAAAAAGTTGATTTGCTCCACTGAAACCACCAACTTCTTTTGGATTGTAGTAAATTTCAGTTAGAAGTTTGTCAAATTTTATGTAAGTGGGGACCATTCTTTCAAAATAGATTTTCTGGTTTTAGGAAAACTTTGAGGTGTGAAAATATCAACTGAACGTTTTCTTGACTTGCCACTTCTAGGAGTTGCATGAGGTGTATGAAACTCATCACCAGTGTGACCTTCTTTTAAATGTCTTTGTATCCACAACCATCGATTCCTGTTACCTACATAATCTTGTGGTACATTAAGTTCCCCCAATCCACGTAGGAATGTTTCATAACCAACTGGGTCAAAACCTTTTCGGTGACGAACAACATCGTTTATCAAATCAATTATATTTGATCCAGTAACTGTTTCTGTTCCATAAATTAATTGTCCACGATCATCCCATCTAAGTTTAGGATTAGTTGACAACAATGTTAAAATTTGTTGTGCTTTACCACGAAGTTTAGATGGCACACTTTCCAATATATGTTCACTCATGTTCCCAAAGTTTTCAGATAACTTTTGTTCAGGTAAACTGAATTTTGAATTTAAAGATTTTTGTGAAGTTTTCAATTTGTACAAATTTTCTCCAAATAACTGTGACTTTTCTGATTCAGAAATATTTTTATCATAAACTGATTTCAATTCTTTGTAAGAATCTGAAACATTTGAAATTGCAGGATCAGGAGGTAATTGAGGTTTATTCATTTCTGACATTTTCCATTGTTTGAAATCTTCCAACATTCTGAATGGTACAATAACCATTTTCTTCATATTTATTTGAGATTTAGTTTTTACAAAATATTGTTAACAACTGCACCTAATGTTTTACTAATCAATGGAGCAAGAAATAATAATGGTAAAAAGCCACCTTTTTGATTCAAAATTTTCTTCTTTTGTTGCAAAGGTTTGTTCTTGTCTGCAAGATATCTGATATGTTTACGCTTCGAATGTAACTTGCGGTTCTGAGCTTCATTCAGTTTTACATTACCTTTTAAAAGATTTTGACAACATTCTGAAATGCAATCCATCACTTGTTTCGGAGCATCGTTGATCATTTTCTTTTTATATGCAGATGGAACTTTACTCATTGCAACAATCAACTCACCATATTTTTTTATCAGCGGTGCTTTCCGGCTCTTAGTTTTTGAAGGCATCTTCACAGTCTAAGTAGTTGTCTCAAAATGAGCAGAAAAATTATATGTTTCATCTTTTATCTTTTCTGATTGAACCATTCTAAAGCTTCGAATGCAGATTTCGATGCATCAGACAACGGCATAAATTTTGAAAATTCAAGATCAATAACTGGTTTTTTTTGTAACGGTTGATGTTGAGGGTTCTGCTGAGAAGGTATAGGTGTAAATTTAGAATGTTGATTTTGTTGAGTTTGCATCGGTGTAAACTTTGAATGATTTAGAGAAAGTTTTGTTTTACGTTTAGATTCTTTTTGACTACCCCTTTGTTGTGTTTGCATCAGTGTAATCTTTGAACGTTTTGGAGAAACCTTTGATTTACTTTTAGATTGTCTACCAGTTTGTTCAAATGAATTTTTCAAAAGACTTCTAATTAAAACACCTCCAAGGAACCCACTACCACCTCGTTGTAAAATTAATTTGCGTTTTGTTTCCATATCAGTTGATCGATCAGAGATTTTTTTAAGAACATTTTTATTTCTCTGAAAAAACTTTTTTGTCTGTGATGGTAATTTCCAATCATTTTCAAGAAATAATTCAGCTGCAAAAGTGAAGAAATTTATAATTTGTGACAGTTCATCATGACTAAACATCTCGGTGGACGACATGGTTCTAAAATGAAAAAAGTAACAACAACTGAATTTATACTTTTGAATAAATGACAGGACCTCGGTCATTAGCTGTCAACCATTTATGGAAAATATCAGTTCTAATTCGCAAATAATTTTCTGTTCTAGGATGAAAATCTACTAAAATATATCCATGATTTATTGAAGTTGCATCTTCGTATGCTTGTTTCAAATGATTGGTTTGCATTTGATGAGCCAAAACTTTTATTTGATTTTTATCTCGAACGCTTTGAAATAAAACCATGTAGTGTGCATTCAAACTTATAGTTCTGCTACTTTTTGATTTTTGGAACATGTTTTGAGTAATGTAAATTATTGAAGCATTTCGATGGTGACCTTTTCTAGTAAACCAAAGCATCATTTTGTCTTCATCTTGTTCCCCCACCATGTCATCGAAAACAACAAGATGAGGAAATGATTTATCTGATACAATTTCCTCATCATCGTCTGGAATGCCATCGATAAACTCAACGTTATCAATTTCTTTTATACGATTGTATGTGTCTTGCCATTCTTTGTAACACCAAACTATTTTCTTTGGTGGTGTTTGGAATAAATCGTGTTTAAATTCAACAACTTTTTTAACAAATTCTGTTTTACCTGACCCACTAGGTCCGCTGATAAAGAAATTACACGGATGTTGGAAAAGTAAAGATTCTTCCATGTTGTCACTTTGATGCCTAATCAGAGAGTGAACTTAACGACGTGTGAATTTAGTTTTTAAAGAGAAATCTCCAAAGCTGTAAATATTTCCAAACATTTCAATAATCCAAGTATTATAGTCTTCTATTCTTCTGTTTGTTCTGTAAATAAAAAAATCATTTCCTTTAATGTTTTTAATTTTTCATATGTTGACATTTTTTTTGTTAACAAATACCCATAGATCCTAGGAACTGATTTAAAGGTTCCACTAGCAAGAGGATAATTATCTTCATACTTTGTATAATGAATATAGTCATGTTCATCAAAAGTTTCTAAATCTAAATGGTGTTGATCACCACCAAATAGCCAAAAATCAGATATTCTTTCAATGAGAAAAAATGTTTTGAATTTAATAAATGATTTAATATAGTTTTGAGAGAAATGAGAAAATATACTTGTCTCAAGATAGTCCAATCTCTGTAAACATTCGTCAACATCGTAGTATTGCTTTCTTTTCTCTTTCAAACCAGACTTCTTGTAATTCCTTCTTTATCTCTGGAATGAGTGTTGACTGTGCCACCAAATATCCATAAATCTTCTCAGCAATTTCTGGAGGTACTACGCCTGTCAACATCTTGATATGAAATGACTCAACATCTCCATCCGTATGGATATGTGTGAATACCATTGACGAGTTTTCGTTTTGTGTACACCGATCTGAAAGTTTTAGTTTGACACTCACTAATCAGTTGATGGACCTTTTGTCTTTTAATTCTGGAAGGATACTCAACAACAGTTTTGAAATTTTCACGATCATTAACACATTGTACCATTGTTTCAAAATTAACTTTTTGACTTGTGCTGTAATCAAGAGTGATACCTTTTACCTTACATTTGGTGTATCTTCCCCCATCTTTGATGTATTCATATCCGTAGTTCTTTCGCCCAAGTCCAACAAATTTGACAATCTTTGCATCTGGATGTTCGTCGCTCCATTTCCCCAATCTTCCTTCGATAGTTTTGATGTTCTTCTTTGATGGATCACTGACATACATACAGCTGTCTGTATCAAAATACAGCACTCTATCTCCAAGTTTTTAAAAAACTTTATACAATTGTAATCTTGCATACGCTGTAACAAAAGAAGCAACAACAACATTTGCTGAATGATGAGGTTCAATATTATCTAAAATATCAACATAATTTACCAGAATGAATTTGTCACCATCAAGAAGTGTAACATTTTGAACAATTATATTGTTACTAGTAAGCAATTCAAAATAACGTGATGGCTTATCCACATACTCTGTTTTTGACATAAGATTTCTTTGTGCATTCTTACCCCATATACAATTAATCATAATTTTAGATATTTGGCGTTTTCCTGGATTCTTCTCGATGTTCTCCAATTTTATACCCTCAGCTGCATAATAATCCTGTACAAACTTTTGCTTCTGTTCTTCTGTCTCAACACCAAATGGATAACCACTACATTCCTGTTTGATCTTTAGATGTTTGTCGATATAGGATTTGTATATTTCATCTGTCCAATCTGTCCAATGCCAAATTTGGTACACATCAAGTATTTTGTAGCCAACATCTGGATACAACGAACACACATCGATGAACTTGATTTCTTTTGTGGAATCTTGATCAATTTCCTCGTACAATTTGATGGCATTTGTACGTCCACCAAACAATGCTTCTCTTGGCAAAATGGGGTCTCGATGTTTGTAGAAAGATTCCATTTGTTGTTTGAATTTCACATCCGATTTCATTCTTTCGTCGATCTGATGCTCCCAAATTGATTCAACTCTGTAACCAAGACTTTCCAGTTCATCTTTCTTCTGTTGAGTTCTTGTATATAATTCTTCCATGGTGAGCATCGTATAGGGATTCTTGTATTGTCTGTTGTTGTAACATTTTGGACATCCATGAAACAGACATCCATTCATCTCAAAAACTGTTCTTGTGGCTTCCTCATATCCATCGACGTAGTGTCCGCCAATATTGATTTCTCCTCCATTCAAAGCATGCTTGATTGTTATCATACGTGACAATGATAGATGTTGAAGCCAACGTATCGCTTTCATGGAATAGTTTTTAGCACATGGGTATCCACCATCTGGAATGATTCCAATTGTTTTCTCTGGCATTGAATTCTTCCTCCATGCCAAATTGCAAACTTGCGCCAATGTTATTGACTCAATGAACGGGTCAATCTGTTCTGTTTCCAATATGTATTTCCTGAAATTTCCACATCCACGGCGAAGAATATCCACGTCTGATTTGCAGTACTTCTCCATCTCTTCTTGGAAGTTGAAAATCACGTAATTTTCTATTTTCTCATTGTACCATTCAAAGAATTTCTCTCGATTTTCCACGCTCATCATGTCTGGTTTGTAGTAATCAGAAGACAAGTAAGGTCCAATGTAATTTTGAAACTTTGGTGAATTCGCCCAATGTGGAAAGTGTCCTTTCGCCATCTCATTCAGCTGAAAAGTTTGTGGAAACTTTGAAAGCGGCATCATCAGAAAACTCAGAGAATCAATAACTTTCACACTGTTGCATTTTAAACTGAGAATTTTGTTTCCATTCATGATCAGTTCTGGTTTATGAATTCCACTTTGTATGAGTGCTTGAAGTAGAAACTGTGCATCGTATCCCTGAGCATTATGTGCTATTGCAACACATCCTTTGTGATCTTGGTGGAATAACCAGTTTGTGAAGTCTGTTAAAACGTTGTCACCCTTGAATACAAACTCTCTGGAATGCGGTCCGCATGTTTCACATTTTTCTTCGATTGGTTTGCACATGCAATCTCCACAAGCGGTATGTGCAACGCAGAAGTTTGGAATATGAACACCTGTGTCTTGTCTGCATTCAAAGTCAAAGAATACATATGGAATCTTTGCAGGTTTCTTTTCCGGTGATTCATATTTTGGAATGTAGCACCTGTGATCTGCTTCAACGATTTCTTTGCAATGTTTGCATTTCTTCAACCCCGCACATATATGTCTGTTTGATTTATTGATGAGAATTTCTTCATCACATTTGTTGCATAGTTGAACCAAATCACATATTTTTCTTTTCTGTTTCCCTTCCGTCTTCAAATGGTTGTCGAAACAAGATTTACTTCTGAATGATCGTCGACACGTTCTACACTTCACCAAATTTGTGAAATTACACTGTGTCAATGACCAGCATGCACAAACAAATCTGCATCGATAATCGCCACGACTTTTGAATCCAATGTCACAGAATTCACAGTAGTAGTTGGTGCCTAGAAATCCTTTGATTGATGTTATGGTGTCGAAGTGATTGTTGTTGTAGTAGATGTGTACACATTTGCTCTCCGAACACATTTCTGCAGGTTCAAATAGAAATCCAGCGCCAGCAAATTCATTGTGAATTTTCACAACATATTCTGGATACAATATTTCTTGAATCTTGTGGAACTCATTGATACTGCAAACTGTATCGTGTGGAATGCCAGCACGGTTGAGTAGATTTTTTGCTGCATCTGTTTGTGCTGTGTATATTGATTGCCTTATTCTTTTCCATTTCTTTGACCAGCACGCAGATCCATCACTATCTGCCTTACACATTCCGACGACAATAGATCTTGCCATACACATAACATCATCAGCATTTTCAATCCGGACAATACTTCTTTTTACTTTTGTCAGCTTGTTCTTGGCTGCAAATGGTCCATAATGTAGTGAGTGTCGTGTACCACCTTCCGGAATATCTGTAACGAAGATTTCGAAATTGAGTGCACCGTCATGAATTGTAAAGTCTGCATTTGATTGAACCACATTTTGAATATTATCCATGAGTGTCCCACCATTCAATTCACTGGCTTTTGTGAATGGAATGAAAATGCTCATATCAAGTCCTGGATGTTTTATCGTAACTCTGATTCTTGTCTTCTCATTTGCTGAACATTTCTGTTTCAATTCTTCTGTCAACTTCTCAAATATCTCTGTAATGTTCTCGATTGGATCTGTAAATTTCTCGAATTTCACACCAAATTGTCGTGATGCTGATTTAAATTTTCTGGAAAATTTCTCCGAGTTCAGCTCCAATTTGAAATATTTTGTTGGATTGAACACGCTCTCTAGCCAGACTTCTCTTTCTCTTCCCACCAATTTCTCTATTCTGTCTTCGACCGCGTCCAATCTGCCCATCACTAGAACTTTCTTCACTTTCTCCCCCATCAGTTTCCATATCGCTCTCTTCACTTTCTGCCTCATCAGTTTCCATATCGCTCTCTTCACTTTCTGCCTCATCAGTTTCCATATCGCTCTCTTTACTTTCTGCCCCATCAGTTTCCATATCGCTCTCTTCAATAACTGCAGGCCATGGTCTTTTTCTAACAATATCTTCTTCGCTGGTGGCGTCGTCTGAAACAGGTCTTTTAATTCTCTTAAACATTTTTGTCTTGAGTTTTGTCAGCAAAAAATATTGCGACTGGCTTCTTCGGAGTTGAAGTGTAAAGTGTAGAATTACACCTGCTTTTATAGCTTTTATAGCATTCGCGATGAAAATGCTATAAAAGCAGGTGTAATTCTACACTTTACACTTCAACTCCGAAGAAGCCAGTCGCAATATTTTTTGCTGACAAAACTCAAGACAAAAATGTTTAAGAGAATTAAAAGACCTGTTTCAGACGACGCCACCAGCGAAGAAGATATTGTTAGAAAAAGACCAAGGCCTGCAGTTATTGAAGAGAGCTATATTGAGCTACATAAAGATGATTCAAAAAAATCTACACAACCACAGACTAGAAAAATTGAAACAGATCTCTACCAATTTGTTTAAACTTTGTAACAAAATGCAATGGCAAGAGAAACAAGAGAAAAACACAGCTGATAAAAATTGGAAACCGCCATATGGTTACTGTTACAAATGCGGACAAGAATCCCATTGGTCCTTCCATTGTAAAACAGATTTCGGCGACAAAAAAAATGTGAAAACTATACAAAAGTCTACAAGTAGTAACAATACAAGAACAAATGCAGATATCAAAACTGAAGAGATGTCTACAACATCAGATGTTTCCAAACAAGACCGACCTGTTGATCCTACGAATGATTCACAGAACAAATCTGAAGATAAACATCTAGATTTTGAAAATTCCAAGAAAACTTCCAAGAAAAAGAAGCTGAGACCATTCTACATTCCAAAAACAGATAAACGAATCGACACAAACAATTGAAAATTATGTTGTGTGAATAAATTATGAATTGAACAATCGTGTTTTGTTTTTTCAGCTATGAAAGAGTAACCTTTTGGGAAATGTGGGTGGCCCTGAAAAGGGCCGTTTTCTCTTTTCCAGGATTCATATGAATTCTGACAGATCAGGATATATCCCGTTGGGATTAATTGTCATAGACCAAGTAGGATTTGATCTGTGCGCCGCACCAGCCTGGGCAAAGCTGTCAATCGCTGCATTGCACAGATCTTTCTTCTTGATCTGTGACAAGATCTCCACGAGATCAAGATTGCTTGATTCTTGATCACATACTTTAGGTAACTGAACACAAGAAACATACTGAACATTTTTCTTGATCATTGCATTTGATAACTTTACTTGGTCATCGTTTATGAACGAAGATGAATTCATATGTTAAAACATCTTAATTAATTGTATATACTATCATGAATTTAATCTATAACATATCGAAATGGTGAAACTAACAGATAATGCACTTAAAAGAAACACAACGTCAGGGAACATTTGTCATTTTTAACGTCAAAGTATTATGTGATTTCATTGTCGCCCGCGCAATCGTGATATATGTTCAAGACGGATCTTCAGACTTATTCTACATTCAAAGATGACTGCTGTAAACATAACAGATCTTGACGAGATAATGGGCGGTGGGGTATACTGTAAAGCAGTGTACGGTGAAGAAATATCGCTATTTTGGAGGGCACTCAGCCTTGGGATTTACGGGACGACCGATGGATGGATGATTCTGAAAGATGCGGCAGTTGACCTGTACTACACAGAGAGTGACGAACTTGGTGCGTCGGCACAAGATTTACGGCGCACACCACTTTTGGCCGAATCAAGATTGATGGTTGAATTAGCGGCGACTGTTATACAGCGACCTATCGTCATGTTTGATGCTACCAAAGGCGGCTACAAATCAACACCAAGATTCAAGTCATCAATACCTCTAGTGTGGATCCGCCACGTTTGCCATGAGCATTATTGTGAATGCGAAATATGGATGAGGAGAGGAGCCAAATCAATTGAAGTTTTGGCGAACAAAGAAGTTCAATGTGGCGGATTCTGAACTATAACAAAAATAAAACGGCCCTTTTCAGGGCCACCAAATGATCGAAAAGATACTCTTGATAGCTAATTGATATTTTCCAAAGTGAGATTTTCCTTTTGAAAAAAATAATTCTAAGTCCATTTTCATTTTTTCGATCAGAAATGTCACATCAATGACAGGAACATCTATCCTCAGGGGGTAACTATGGCCCAGTACCCCCCAGTGGGGGCCACTATGGCCCAGTACCCCCCAGTGGGGGCCACTATGGCCCAGTACCCCCCAGTGGGGGCCACTATGGCCCAGTACTCCCCAGTGGGGGCCACTATGGCCCAGTATCGAATACTGGACCATCTATGGTCCTAGATGGTCCAGTATTCGATACTGGGCCATAGTGGCCCCCATTACTACTGACGACGCGTAGCGGAGTCCTACAATCAGTTTTTTTGTGGTACAACTTGACCATACACACCGATACACCGTGTATTTATTTCTTTTGTAATACGACTGAAAGTTTATGGTCACAATTCGACTGAATAGTCAACGAAATACTGCGCTTTTTCGGTCTCAGGTGAGAAAACATTTCGTGGTGTAATTCGTATTGGGCGTACTCGATTTCTTTGCATGGAGTATACTCTGGTAATGTCTTGTCTTGTTATGAAATTCCCCCGTTGACTTTTCGAGGCACCTCTTCTAGAAATAATCGTTGTGATTGGCTAAAAAACGATGTGTATTCAGAGGCGCCCGTGCGTTTCATTTAAATTGTACAGGAAATACGATTGCCGTCATTTCTGTTTTGAACGTTGTTGGGACATGAATATGATCATCTAAGCGATCTAAGCGATCTAGTTTACTAAACTAATCGTATTCCCCTTCTGTACTGGTGAACACACGCTTTCATTTTCAACTTGATTCCGAAATATCGAATATGATCGAGATTCGAATCGACGAATGCACAGCCCGGCCCCATGGATTTATTTTGTCATTTAATATACTTATTAAGTAACTTTCTTTGGTAGTAACATATATCAATATAACATAACATCATTTGGACCATATTCATTGGCAACCAAACTGGTTTCAAGCGACAAATCGCTAGAAAATTCGCAAGATTGTCAAGATGTAGCAAAATTCAAAGGGTTACGGGTGCGGGTGTACTCCGTTGATGCCCCGTTTGCGCGGAGTTAGAAAAGACGGGAAAAGTCGCGTGTGGCGATCTGAATAAACCGATTTTTTTCGTGGTACAATTGGAAAAGGTAGAATTGTACCACAAAACTGGAACGAGATAGCCATGGTAACTCGGGCCACTGGCCAACCAGGACATGGCTTTTAAGCATAGTTAGGCAGGGTCGTATTACAATTTCTCGTTCTACAGTTATCGTTCTTCGTTTATTTGGAAATTATGTTTTTTTTTTCAGCTGCCTGAGTATTTTGACCATAAGTTTTATGATCTCAATGAAATTTGATATGGATGTTCACTATTATCGTTTATCCTTTTAGGGTTTTTCTCCATTATTTATTATGCCCCCGATTTACGAAGGGGGTTCAGGCCATCTAGTTGAGGGGCTCCATCAATCTGTCTATACCACCTTATAACTTGGGTGTTAAATATCAGATTTTGTTGTCCATTGGTATGGTGATAGTTCAGCATGGGGGGGGGGGGAGAAATGATACTAACTCTTCCATTCATTCTTACCAAAGCTGTGGTCCTTGTTGGACTTGCAAATTTGTGAATTTCGTGTCCATACGATCATTTCACCCTGCAACTATAGTGCTTCACCAGATCTTGTTGTGCTTTGGTATGGTGGTAGCTCAGTTTGGGGTAAAGGATACTCACATGCTATGGGCTTCATCCATTTATTTTTTTGCCAGAGTTTGTGGCCATTGTCCGAGTAAAGAAATTATGTCTCTGTATGGGTCTGCATCATTGGATTTAGTTGCGCCTGTGTATGGTGGAAGCCCAATTTGGGGGAAAAGGATACCAATTACTTTGGGGTGTGTCCCTTCATTCTAATGGAGTTACAGCTCTCGCTGCACTATGCATTGTAAGTCCAGTATCAACTAGACTTAAATGCTAGTAGGATTACTAATAAGACCAACATCGATGGAAGGATACAAACATTTAGTGGGCTTTGTTCACAGATATTTGTTCGAGTTATTGGCCTTGTTGGACTTGGAAGGAGAAGCTATTTTCGACACATATAGCTTTGTTTGTACTAAAGTACCAACAGATTGATTTGAATATCTTTGGGTGACTGACCAATATTAAAGAATACATTCAGATGATGGGTTTTTAAATTGATTAATTTTCACAGAAGTTACGGACCTTCTTGAACTTAGAAAACATTAAAACATAAAATGTTTTCCTCCATACAAACATTTAGCATTGCTCACTCTCTAAACTGAGCACTGGGGGCATATGCCATGCTTGGCGTTGCACTTGTTTTAAATTTGGACTCCATCATGCCCATGTTTCAAATTGCCACCTTGGGAGTATGCCATCACCCATTGAGCTAACTCTTGTGATGAATCAAGAAAGGACCCACCTTACGTATGGATGTTTATATTAAACACACATATCAAACTAATTAGGCACATATTCAATGAAAGCGTCAATGACACTGTAGCTCAACTTGGAGAGGAGAAAAGGTCAGACATTAAAGTGAATGAGGGTGATTATGAATACGGAAAATTTATATGTTTAAGTATATATCAGAGGTCAACCCGAAGAGCCATATGAAGTTTGGGATCAATTGGATAACAATGTCAAAATGCGGTAAAATTCTTAGTCGAAAATAATTGGACAGAACCCATATTAAAATTTGGTCTGTATTTTTAGCTGGGAAATTTCAAAATTTGGACACAAGTTCAAATTGTATGAACTAACTATACTTCCCTGAGATATTCATGTGAATAAACTTTCAAAGCCCAAAGTTTCGCCATATTTCGAGTTTTTTTTTTAAACCGTGGCTTGTGTAACGTGTTTCCAAAATACCACGAAATATAAATCTCATTCCCATATAGGCGTTTGACGAGCCCATGAGAACCCTGTCTGAGGCAGGGGAGGTTGGGTGGGAGATGAATATCTCAGGTAAGTATAGTTAGTTCATAAAATTTGAACTTGTGTGCAAATTTTGAAATTTCATTTCACTAACTAAGACTTACCGTTCGATATTCATGTGAATATTGGCAGATTCCAAAGCTCCATCTGGGGCTGCAATCGAAGGAGTTCTTCATGAGGTGGAATCATCTCCATGTTGTGTTAAGAATTTTTTATATAGTTCACAACATCAACACTATACAAATGTACATATACACTTCTTCTGATATCCTTTCAGAAACAGGAACTTATATACATTTAACTGTTTGCTGGTAATTCTTCAGCATATATCAATTCACAGACAGCATACAATGCTACGGGAATACCTTTCCCATAAAAACCGCCTGTGGAAGAATGTCAAATCATTGTAGGACATTCACCATCACATCCTGCAAATAAAAACGAATGAATGTAGAAGGGTGTTTCCAATCTGCACTGTCTAAAATAGATTTCATTTGTGCACCCTTAAACAAAGCCCATGATGGGCCGACGGCCCGGGTAGAGTGGCCACGTATTGGTAAGGAAGACTGTGAATGACTTGCCTTCTTTATTGTGTGAACAAGCCAACTTGAAATAGTTTGTAAGGAAACAGGATTATGTGGCATATTGATGGCCAAAAACAATTGCCCCGTGCTGGAGGTAGGCGATCGCAAGGTTTCAGTACGGTTCAGATATGTAGTAATAGCCCGACATGGGTCCAAGAATTCATTTTCCGAAAAGGCCGGTATGAATATAATGGGACTAAGATGCGATACACGATCTTGCTTAGACAGAACATGTCTGATGAAACTGACCCTGCGTGTCTGAATATTCATGGAACCCGTACCTAATTTCAAAGACTGTATATCGCTACAACGACGAAAACTAGTAATTGCAATTAGGAAAACTGTTTTCCACGTCAGATATTTCAAAGAAGCCAGTTCTAATGGCTCAAAAGGAGGTTCCTGTAGCATCGCGAGGACGGTAGGCAAATCCCAGCCTGGTACAAGCTGACGAACAGGCGGTCTAGAATTAAAAACACCCCTGAGCACACGAATGATCTGAGGGTGTTGACCAATGGCAAAATTCTCGACAGGTGGCAACATAGCAGACAACATAGAACGGTACCCAGCGATAGTACGATATTTCAGACCGTCGGTGAAAAGGCTCGACAGAAAATTTGCACAGTCCGTTAAAGTGGCAGTGTGGGGATCAATCGTCCTGCTATCACACCAACGGCGGAACCGGTTGAACTTGCACCGTAGTCACGTAATGTACCCTTCCGCCACGAGGCAGCGAATACTTTCGAGAGCCTTCAGAAAATCCTGTCGCTTGGAGGCGTTTGTCTACAGACGCCAGGCAGTCAAATTGAGCATTTCCAGGTTGGGATGCAGTACCCTGTTCTGACATTGAGTCAAGAGATGGTCTAATTGTGGAAGTCGGACAGGGAAGTCGATAATGTTCTGAAGTAGCAGTGGATACCAAGATTGTTTCGGCCACATGGGAGCTATCAGTATTATCTCGCACTGACATTGTTGCAAGTGAGTCAGCATTCTGCCCAGAAGTGGGATCGGAGGGAAGGCGTAAGCAAAAAGATGATCCCAATTCAGAGTCAGAGCGTCTATTGCATAAGCTTGTGGGTGACGTCGCCAAGAGCAAAATATTGGACATTTTTTGTTGCTGAACGTGGCAAAGAGATCCATTAGAGGATGACCCCATTTGTGAAACAGATGCTGCAGAACAGTGTGATGGAGTTCCCATTCTGTGTCCCGAATACGATACCGGCTCAATTGATCGGCCCACGTGTTTAAGGAACCGGCAATGTGCACTGCCTGCAACGTCATGCCTTGACTGATGGCATAATGCCACATTTCTTGTGAAAGTTGGCAGAGAGTTTGTGACCGAGTACCCCCTTGTTTGTTGACATATCGTATGACAGTCACGTTGTCTGTTTGAATCAGTATGCTCTAGCTTGTTCAGAAGCAGAGGGGAGAAATGTTGGAGGGCTAGAAACACTGCCTTCATCTCAAGAAGATTGATGTGCAGACATGTATCTGCTAACGACCAAGTCCCTTGTACATAGTGACATTTGAAATGAGCACCCCACCCCGTCAATGAGGCATCGGCGGTGATCATATCCAACGGAGGGACTGAAACAAGGGAGCGACCCTGAGCTATGTTTGCTGCTAGTTGCCACCATTGTAAATGCGGAAACAGCAATGGAGAAAATGGGATTATCTTGTCGTACATCTGGCTTGATGGTAGCCAGTGACGCAGAAGATACAGTTGGATAGGACGCATGAATAATCTGGCGTGAGGAATCAGTTCGAGACAAGAGGCAATCTGACCTAATAGGTGAAGAAAATCTCGTGCCGTGTTGCTCCCGGTTAGAAGGGAACGAACTGATTTCTGAAGCCCGATAATTCGCTCTGGACACGGTGCGACAGAGCCCAAATTGAGATTGAAAAACGCCCCCAAATACACTATCGACTGTGTTGGCGTAAGATGGGATTTTGTTTCGTTTACCAAAAATCCCAGAGTTGTCAGGGTTTTGAGCATCAGGGATCTGTCTCGAAGTAGACCCAGACGAGACTGATTTAAACAAAACCAATCGTCTATGTAGATTATCAGACGTAAGCCTTGGCTTCGTAAGTAACCGGCTACTTGCAAAACTATTTTGGTGTATACCCGAGGTGCTGCTGTTTGGCCAAATACTAGTGACTTGAACTGATAGACTTGATAGCCCTGATTTTTTGTGCCGATGCAAAACCTCAGGTACTGTCGATGAGCCGGGTAAATGCTGACATGAAAGTACGCGTCCTGTATGTCCACAGTAAATGCACAATCGGCCTTTTGTACCAGTTCGAGAGTCTTTGTTACGGTATCTATTTTGAAATGCTCTTTCCGGATGTACTGATTCAGAGGTCGTAGGTTCAAGATGGGACGGAGTTGTCCGTTCTTTTTCGGAACCAAAAAGATGGTACTGTAAAAACCGCTGAGCGTTAAATGGTTCGGCACCAATTCGATTGCATCGAGTTTTAAAAGCTTTTCTATAGCGGTGTGTAAGATTACCTGTCTTGGCGTGTTTACACGCAGGACTTTTATACCTTCGAAAGGTGGAAGTGTCAGAAAATCTAGCTTGTAGCCCTCGGCAATGATAGAGAGGGTCCACGAACCTTGCGTTATGTGTTTCCATTGAGGAAGAAATGCAAGGAAACGACCTCCGACCTGTACATCCGGAAAGGGAATCTGAGGTATTACATTTAATAGAGTACTCACCGAGTCATTTCTTGCCAAACTTGCCAGAACTGGACTTGAAGTTGGCACCCTTCTTGGGAATTTTGTAGTTGGTAAAGCTTTTGTTCTTCTTGGCATTAGAAGTTGTTGGCTGTTGGTGGTCGTTGAAACGAAAATCAGACCGCTGCTGACCATAGCTAGTAGAAGCACCAGCATTGACCTTCTGGTTGGAACCTCCAGCCTGGAGTTTGAACTGCTCTTTGGTGGAGCATTCCCTGTTTGGTTGTTGGCAAACCGTTTACCGGGATTGACTGGCTTTTCAAACACGGGCATAAGTTCGTCAAGTGTCTTATTCCGTTCTTTACGTGATTTTAGGCACACTTGAAGCTCAGATCCCAAAACACCATCACTGGTGAGTGGCAAGTCAGATAGTTCTTTGGAATCGTCGAATTGCCAAAGGCCCGTATCAGTCAGGGCCGCTTGTCTGCGAACCATATGATGAAACGACCCGGTACGACCGAACTGGTCCAGGGTCTTAGTAGTCATGGCAAAGGTATCCCTAATAAGTTTAGCGACATTGTCAATGTCCAAAGGTTCCTTCTGCACTTCCATCAGCAGCTTGGCCAGCGCCTGCTGCATGTACAATGTGACCGATATGCCCATGTGGGCTGCAGACTGACCACGGTAGGCTAACATCTCCATGCGTTCATACGGTTGTGTACCCAGACATTTTGCAGTCCTGGCAAATGGGTTTTTGCCATGCTTCTTTTGTAAGCATCTTCCAACAAAGTCATCCAATGAAGGCACTTGCATGAATGATTCCGTTGCATGATGGATAGGAAAGCTCTCAAAAGTTTCTTCTGCAAACGCAGTAACAGTCATAGGGTGCTCAGCCCGCCAGGATTGCCTAGAACAGATTTTTGCGAACTTTCCAAGACCATTCCTTGTTTCCCTTCGGTTTTTTTGGTCAGAGCATCATCACCGAAGATGTCAATAAGTCCCTTGGCCAATAACATTGGCGCAGACTGGTCGACGCTGACGTTTAACACTTCACTGGTGTTGTCAGCACATGCATCCACAATTGTGTCCATGTCTGGATAATGTGAACAGTCGGTCCCAAGACCAATAGATATCAAGTCATCGACATCAGATTCTGAATCAAGAGCAGCATTGTCTCTCTCCAAACGAGGGTTTGTTCGCCGACTTGGCTCCCCTCCCGAGTTCACAGCACTTTGAGACCCTGTTTTAGGCATCTCCACTGTACTCGACGGACCTGCCGTAGTGTTGCCGCTAGAAGTAGCCCGACACAGAGTGAGAATGGTGTCTAGTTGACCACCAAACTCCGAACGAAAACTTTCCAGTTTTCTGTCAACTCGCGTCTCTAAAGCATTTAAGCGCGATGTTCGCCGCTTATTTTTTGCACTAGCAGGTACCTTAACTGGCGAAATGTCTGAGGCAGAATTGCCACTAACTTCCGACATAATGTTTGAGTAAGAGAAGAGATGTCTTCACTCGTCAAACGCCAATGAAAGAATGAGATTTATATTTCGTGGTATTTTGGAAACACGTGACACAAGCCACGGTTTAAAAAAAAACTCGATTCCGGAATAGATTCCGGAACGAAATATGGCGAAACTTTGGGCTTTGAAAGTTTATTCACATGAATATCGAACGGTAAGTCTTAGTTAGTGAAATGAAATACACATTCCAACTTTGGTTCAGATCAAATAATCCAAACTTATCGGTCGGAAACCATAAATGCAAACTGACTTAGGCGACAGCAATTTAATTGCTTGGTTTACGAACCCGCCGACAACTCTTTAAGGAAAATAGCAAAAAAAATAAAATTCTTTTTTTGGCGATGGAAAATTAACAATCACGTTTGATACTCGCGAAATTCTTGATCTATTACATTTCTAGTAATTCCCTTCAGTTATCTTTTAGATGTGATTTATTATGACATTGGATTCTCATTTCGGCGCACTTTCAACGTTTTTTGTGTATCGTGTAGCGCAATTGGGGACATGTGCGGAGTCCGGATTCCCAATTTTTGAATGGTGCGAATGCAAACGCCAGGCAGAGTTATCTCTCATCGCTACGCTGAGATATTTCGCAGTGATAACGTAGAGGGCGCTGTATGGAGTTTGATGGGAATGTTCACCGTGTGCGTAACGTAACTATCACAAGTATAACGTACTCTGGTAACTTGTTGCCAATTTCATGCTTAAATATTTTTAAACATATCATCTTCGGCTTGTTTTATTTTAATTTTATGAAAAAGGAATAATACATGGTGTGATAAATATATTTATAACGACAAATAGAATCAAATTAGCCATTTTCCCGTGAAACCTTGGACAGGCAAGCTACATGTAGGTACAAAAATTGGTGATATATCTGAGTATGAACGTCCGAGTGTTCCCCTATCGTATTGCGATAATCTTCAACCAATAATTAACTACGGAAGTGTATTACTGAAATCGAAACTGAAACCGTGAAAGCATCTCTGCTGATCGAAAGGAGGTCCCCACCCCCCCCCCCTGGAATACGGAATACCACTTAACACAGAGGGTGGAATACGGAATACCAGTTAATAGCTATAATTATGGATACATTTTCTATTGCCGTACGCACGCTGGTCATCCCGCAGTGTCCACGTCTAAAATGACGATGAATGACGATCTGTATATCAAACCATGAATTTATCATTTATTGTGACAAAAATCGCATTTATATTATTATTATCATCATTTTTTGGAAGGTCGGCGTACGAATACCGGTATTTTTGGAATACCGAATACCTCCTGACAACGACAATTTGTATTTTTGCATTCCGGTAAATTTGTCATCCGTAACATGACTTCGTACTCAACAGACTTTCAAATAATGGAAAAATTGTTACCTTATTCTCCGACTCGGAGACTATAGAAACCAACAACAACATTTGGCGTACAGTACCCCTTTAAGTTCAGATTATGATATATTTCAGAGTTATGTCCATCAATTTTTACATTTAGATTACTTTAGGCACGTTTGTTAGCCAAGATAATAGCCATGCAGTATATCACACTAGTTGGTTTGAACGACGAACCGGCGAATTCATAAATAACAATAATGAACTGTTTTCACATTCTGGATATTATAGTTTCTCTTATTCTCTGAGTTCATCTCACTATCTCTGGAGTTTGGGAAACCCTTAGAAGCCGTTATTATCCCCATTCATATCCTATCAAAACAATAGAAGCAGGTTGTTTACACAGTAACCAGTCGACAAATCACACCTCACACTTCAGTGGGTGAGATGGCTTCAGTGTGATAGATAATCACTGAGGGGCCGGAATACGGCGTACTTCATAACAGGGCATGGAATACGAAAAGGGGGTGGGGGGCCCCCAAAAGACACCTGATACATGCGATACGTTATTAAAGGATGACATCGTGTTTATTTGATTTGTACATCATATCTAAATAATTTAAAAACTGGTCAATTAATGGGGGAATGGATTTTAGTGAGTGGGAAATTTATTTAACTGGCTTCTGTAGTTCTCGGTTTTTCCAGATCAAATTTGGCTGTGGGATAGCAGTAAACACATCACCTATGATTTTTTTCTTGCATTTTCGTGATCAACTGGTGTCAATCTAGCTGGGTAAACATCACTGGAGTGGCCTGTAGGCTTCAATTAAGTGAATTTGGCAGAAACGTCGCCTATGGGAAACCATTTAGTTCAGTGATTCCTCTAATGATGTTCCGATGCACGTATCTATGGCAAGCCGTTTTCACATTTTCGATTGATTTAGACTTAAGTCCAATTATTTGGACTTAAGTCCAAATAATTGGACTTAAGTCCAAATAATTGGACTTAAGTCCAAATAGCGAATTGGACTTAAGTCCAAATACCACATAATTGTAAATTCGGCGAGGAATTGGACTTAAGTCCAATTGATTTGGACTTAAGTCCAAATACAGATATTTTCATCTATTTGGACTTAAGTCCAATTCCTCGCCGAATTCACAATTATGTGGTATTTGGACTTAAGTACAATTCATTTGGACTTAAGTCCAATTCATCTGTATAAGAAACACCCCCATCAGATATTAAGCAGGTCTGGTTTTGCTCATAGGGCGGAGTTGTGGGAAAATGGCCGTTTACATTTGGGTCTAATTCTTGTTGATCTTGTTAATTGTTGCCTTTCTCAACATAACTGCGTTGATTTCCCAAACTATCGTCAAAGCACTCTTTCATGTTTGTCAAAACTCGCTTTCGTGTCTGTCAAAACATTACATCGACTGAGTTGACATCGCTTGAGGTGGCCTCACTGACCATGCTTCACTGATCAGTCAAAGCATTCTTTGATGTCTGCATTTTATTAGTATGGTGGGTAAATGTCCGGTGGGTAATTGTCCGGGTGGGGAAAGGGGAGTCACTCTAATCTATTGTTTTGGCATAATTCGACTTTCGAGTACACCCTTATTACATTGACTTTGAAAATCGAGCAAATTATACAAATAAGACACTTAGTAAATGCAATAAACGAAACTGCGTGTAGCCTACACTACATGCTGTCAAATAACAATTGAATCAAGTCGTGAATTAATTTTACTTCATTCATGCATGCAGTTAGTATTTATTAAGATGCCAATTCGGATTCGAAACATTTTCAATCTCGGCATGCCGAAAACAAGCCACGTGTCAAAGGGGACGTACGGAGTTAGTCTTGGAGTCAGGAATGCCCTGGTTAGTACGGAGTTTGACTGTCAATCAAAACTTGCAGGAATATACCATTACAAAGAAGGGGACTATCGTTTCAAACCAGATGAATTGGACTTAAGTCCAAATGAATTGGACTTAAGTCCAAATCAATTCACTAATTGGACTTAAGTCCAAATAATTGGACTTAAGTCCAATTATTGGACTTAAGCCCAATTATTTGGACTTAAGTCCAATTGATTTCGACTTAAGTCCAAATCAATTCGCTAATTGGACTTAAGTCCAATTCATTTGGACTTAAGTGCAATTATTTGGACTTAAGTCCAATTATTTGGACTTAAGTCCAAATAATTGGACTTAAGTCTAAATCAATCAAAAATGTGAAAACGGCTTGCCATACGTATCTGTATCTGTAGATATTACCGAGCAGGAACCAATTCCAGTTGTAGACGCAATCATGGCAATGGCCCAGGTGCTACCACGGCCGAGTAACTTTATAACCCTGTGGTGACCCCAGTAGGGACATGACAATCTGCGGGATGGGATGGGATATGGTACAAAACGACAATCTGCGGGACAGAATGTCAAATTGCGTGGGACGGCCGATATATCGAGGAATACAGGGCGTATGGGGCTCATTTTGGTGTCTAACGAAAGGCCCACATTCGCCCTATCCACACATATTAGCCCCGCCACTGACCGGACACCGGAAGTTACATTATTTGGCCGACAACTGACCTAACATAAAATTCCACAAACACGAAAAACTGCGTTCGACATTAATGTTTAGAATTTAGATTTCTCGTTGAATACACTAGCAAACAACAAGTTTTAGGTATCAAATAACGCAGTGGAATACTGTGCATTCGTTTTTGGCTACAATATGGCTGTTTTAGTGCGAATATTGTAATGGCGAACACGCTCCGATAAAACAGCTAAAAATAGACTCGATGTTTACAATTACAGGATCGATTTCAGCCGGTATATTCAATATAATGGGGCGTATAGTATATCAAAATGTAGAATTAGACACAGGGAATGTATTTTTTTCCAAATGGGTCCACCAGGCGGTGAAATTGTTGCAGAAATTCGCTCCAAGATATTCTCACTTATCTTTATTTCAGTTGTGACTAAAAGCCCAGATGCCGGAGCCCAGCGACTAAAAGCCAAGTTACAAAATAGATCAACTGGTTTGAACGAATGAATATGTCAATGGTAAGACTATTCAAAAGAATATTCAAATCAAATAGTGTTTATAGACTTAAAAACTTATGTGTCCGCCATTCATATGCGGTGGAGGTTCTCATATTATCTGCCAGTCATACGCGGGGGAGGTTCTCATATGAACATATTATCTGCCGGTCATACGCGGTGGAGGTTCATATTATCCGCCGGTCATACGCGAGGGAAGTTCTCATATTATCCTCAGGTCATACGCGGGGAGGTTCTGATATGAACATATTATCTGCCGGTCATACGCGGTGTAGGTTCATATTATCCACTGGTCATACGCGAGGGAGGTTCTCATATTATCCTCTGGTCATACGTTGGGGATGTTCTCATATGAACATATTATCCGCCGGTCATATCCTCCCTCGCGTGTGACCGGTGGATAATATGAGAACCTCCCTCGCATATGACCGGCAGATAATATGTTCATATGAGAACCTCCACCGCGTATGACCGGTGGATAATATGAACCTCCACCGCCAGATAATATGTTCATATCAGAACCTCCCCCACCTATGACCGAAGGATAATATGAGAACTTCCCTCGCGTATGACCGGCGGATAATATGAACCTCCACCGCGTATGACCGGCGGATAATATGTTCATATGAGAACCTCCACCGCGTATGACCGGCGGATAATATGAACCTCCACCGTGTATGACCGGCAGATAATATGTTCATATGAGAACCTCCTCAATGTATGACCGGAGGATAATATGAGAACCTCCCTCGCGTATAACCGGTGGATAATATGAGAACCTCCCTTGCGTTTGACCGACGGATAACATGTTCATATGAGAACCTCCCCATCGTATGACCGGAGGATAATATGAGAACTTCCCTCGCGTATGACCGGTGGATAATATGAACCTCCACCGCGTATGACCGGCGAATAATATGTTCATATCAGAACCTCCCCCACGTATGATCGGAGGATAATATGAGAACCTCCCTCGCGTATGACCGGCGGATAATATGAACCTCCACCGCATATGACCGGCAGATAATATGTTCATATGAGAACCTCCCCTATGTATGACCGGAGGATAATATGAGAACCTCCCTCGCGTATAACCGGTGGATAATATGAGAACCTCCCTCGCGTATGACCGGCGGATAATATGTTCATATGAGAACCTCCCCATCGTATGACCGGAGGATAATATGAGAACCTCCCTCGCGTATGACCGGTGGATAATATGAACCTCCACCGTGTATGACCGGCAGATAATATGTTCATATCAGAACCTCCCCCGCGTATGACCGGAGGATAATATGAGAACTTTCCTCGCGTATGACCGGCGGATAATATGAACCTCCACCGCGTATGACCGGCAGATAATATGTTCATATGAGAACCTCCCCCGCGTATGACTGGCAGATAATATGAGAACCTCCACCGCATATGAATGGCGGACACATAAGTTTTTAAGTCTATAAACACTATTTGATTTGAATATTCTTTTGAATAGTCTTACCATTGACATATTCATTCGTTCAAACCAGTTGATCTATTTTGTAACTTGGCTTTTAGTCGCTGGACTCCGGCATCTGGGCTTTTAGTCACAACTGAAATAAAAATAAGTGAGAATATCTTGGAGCGAATTTCTGCAACAATTTCACCGCCTGGTGGACCCATTTGGAAAAAAATACATTTCCTGTGTCTAATTCTATATTTTGATATACTATACGCCCCATTATATTGAATATACCGGCTGAAATCGATCCTGTAATTGTAAACATCGAGTCTATTTTTAGCTGTTTTATCGGAGCGTGTTTGCGTGTTCGCCATTACAATATTCGCACTAAAACAGCCATATTGTAGCTAAAAACGAATGCACAGTATTACACTGCGTTATTTGATACCTAAAACTTGTTGTTTGCTAGTGTATTCAACGAGAAATCTAAATTCTAAACATTAATGTCGAACGCAGTTTTTCGTGTTTGTGGAATTTTATGTTAGGTCAGTTGTCGACCGAATAATGTAACTTCCGTTCGGTTCTACTATACGCAGCAAGTCCCTGGATATGCAGCAAGTCCCCGGTAAATGCAGCAAGTCCCTGGTAAATGCAGCAAGTCCCTCACACCTAGGGTGGATTATGGCGGTTTAGTCATGCGTGTTTACACAACGATATGTTTAATCAGTGGAGGTGCTGATTACAATTAATAAAGGGCTTTAATCACAGGGCTTTAATTTGATCGTAATACTGATAGATTATTGAAGGGAATTGGACTGAATTGTGGGACTGAATCATTGAATGAAAAAATTAAGAGTTGGATTTTTTTTAGATGTTTTTATTGGTAAATGCAAACAAGTAACATGAGAATAGTAGAATAGCAACAAAAGAAAAATAGAGCACAGTTTTATAAATATACATATATATATAGCAGTGAGCTGAAAGAAAAGTTTATTAAAATAAATTGTATATATATGTGGCCAGTAAGGAAAGGGAAAAACCAAGGTATTGAGACATTCGTTTGGGAAGATTTTATTGAATAAAAAAATATTTGGATACATGTATTAAAATTGTTTTCTTTATCTCTATGTTGTTTAATTTCACTCTCCGGTCCTGGGAACTTTGCTTTGTGGGATTGTGGTTGTCTTTGTCGTTCGTTTTCTCTTTCGTTGTCCTGGTTTTTTTCCCGCACTGACTGCTGTAAGTACCATCCTCTGGCCATCTGTTGTTCTCAGCATATTTTCGTGCATATTTTCCTTGTACTCTCCGTCAACTATAGTAAACAGTGCCTGCACTAACTCCGTTAGAGGTTTTGATTTCCAGTCGCCAATCCCGGTAGTTGTGCTGTCGCGAAATTTTCAGTGAAGAGTGGCTTCATCCTGTTCACAAAGTATTCTGAGAATGCTGGTGCTGTTACATGTAAGTCTATTGTCCTTTTCGCTTTTTGAACCCTGTAGTCGAAAACTGACGCGGTATCTGCTGTTGTTATTCCGTTGTCGCCGAACATTTCTTCTATAATTATATTTCTTTGGGTCGTAGTTGTTCCTATTGAATCTCTTAACTTGTGAATAACATTGTTCTTTAGATGGCGTACACACGATATCTTCTTCCCATTTTTGAAGGCAAATGTGGCTCCAAGCTTCATAGCCTTCTCGTCGTCGGTGCCGATAATAGGTTGTGAAGGACAGTCGGAAATGGAAGCTGCTATTTCAGAAAAGAATGTTGCGTAAGTAGTCCAGTCGGAATTACCATGTAGAAGCACTGGTCCTGGAAAAATTGGATGATTGGTCGTCCCTCGTCTGGTTATGGCTAAATGTTTAAAACACCCTATAGTAACGTGCAATTGTCCTAAATTAAACGTCTTGTCGAAACCAAGCACTGTTGTACACAGTCTTTTTATCCTTTCGTCGCTTCAAACAAAACTTGCCGCCATTTCTAACAACTTCTGTCATGCTTTCACGAATGAAGAAAGAGGTCTGACTCGAATATTTCGACTCCCAGGCACCACAGTCATCCCACCACGAACTTTTCAATCCACGAATATTCCTATCCACATTGTCAGAATTATCTACCCTAAAAGCAACATTCTGCTTCTTTCCAATCGGAATATTGGATAAAAGTTATTCCGTGGAAGATAGGAAATCTATGATTTGAGCTTCAAAGGAGAAACTCCCAGAAAGTTCCTTTGTCCTACAAAAACAAACACCTGTTCAGTGATTTACGCAGTGAAAACAGGAATATTAAAAAAATATATAAAATCATATCAATTAAATTATATTAAATAGTAAGTAGAATAAAAGAAATAGCAACTTAATAAAACTTAGAAAAACTATTTTATTTTATATATAAAAATCTACAAATACACATCTTAAATAATTATAAAGGGATAAAGATTTCCAATCAATTCTAATCAACTGCCACAGATCTTAAATCAAATGGATAATAAAACACTGATTAAACTCATCAACAACTCCACTAATCCACCCTAGGTGTGAGGGACTTGCTGCATCTACCAGGGACTTGCTGCGTTTACCGGGGACTTGCTGCATATCCAGGGACTTGCTGCATATAGTAGGACCCCTTCCGTTGTCCGGTCAGTGGCGGTGTTAATATGTGTGGATAGGGCGAATATTGACCTTTCGTTAGACACCAAAAGTAGCCCTCTACGGCTACGCGCTGTATTCCTCGAGATATCGGCCGTCCCACGCAATTTGAAAATCCTGTCCCGCAGATTGTCATTCTATCCCAAATTCCACCCATGTTAGGTCAGTTGTCGATCAAATAATGCAACTTCTGATGTCCGGTCAGTGGTGGGGTTAATATGTCGGGATAGAGCGAATGTGGGCCTTTCGTTAGACACCAAAATGAGCCCCCTACGCCCTGTATTCCTCGATATATCGGCCGTCCCACGCAATTTGAAATTCTGTCCCGCAGATTGTCGTTTTGTCCCATATCCCATCCCATCCCGCAGATTGTCATGTCCCCCCCCCAATAATATTCACCAATAGGATACACTCAAATTCAACCACAGAAGACTGGGGAAATAATATCTATCAGGTTTCGTGTTATTGTTTACATTTTATGAGATGTTAATAAATGATATCTAACCAGTGATGATGCGGGGAAAGTCGTCGAATAATATGCCCAAGATTTTTTTTTCCCCCTCCTCCATCTAGGGAATTTTTCCACTCATGTTCGTAAACCAAGTCATTAAATTGCGGTGGCCTTACCAACAAACGACTACTTATGTGGCTAAAAATTTATGTTTCTACAGCACCTCCGAAGAAAATTATGTGTCTAGTAGATGGACGGACAGGACAGACTGATTACATAATACAACCATTTTTTCTTCAAACTATTAGCTGTAGGGCATGCCAAAGTATTTAGTGGTGCAAAGAGTAAAATCCAAGATGGGTGCCAGCAGCAATGTTTTTGATTGATTATTATTCAAATTTGATAGCTCCCATCAGGCATCTAGAAGTAATCCTGAACATGCCTGTAAATTTTTCAAAATATTTCTTCTTTGCAGGGTGTGCGGATATGAAATGCAAGATGGCCGCTAGGGGCCATGTTTTAATGAAATTCGAAACAATTTGATGGCTCCCATCTAGTGGTGACCCAGAAGATCCATATGAAGTTTGGTGACAATCAGACGAGGGATGTGGTTGTAGTGTGTGCCAAAGGATTCAGTCATGCAAAGAGTAAAATATGAAAAATGCAATGCAAGATGGCCGCTAGGGGCCATGTTTTAATGAAATTCGAAACAATTTGATGGCTCCCATCTAGTGGTGACCCAGAAGATCCATATGAAGTTTGGTGACAATCAGACGAGGGATGTGGTTGTAGTGTGTGCCAAAGGATTCAGTCATGCAAAGAGTAAAATCCAAGATGGCCATGTTTTCATTGAAAATCGTTCAAAATCAATAGCTCCCATCTAGAGTTGATCCTAATCATGTCAAAATTGTCAAAACATTTCCCCTTTTATACCAGTCAATAGGTTTTGTTTTTAACTATGTCACCGGTATCTGGAGAAGTCGGCCCAAAACAAAGTCGGCCACAAGAGAGGTCGGCCCAGAGAAGTCGGCCCCAAGAGAAGTCGGCCCGGTAAATTAAAGAAGTCGGCCCCATTATTATTTTACTGCTTGTTAATGCCTGTGGCACAAAAAGATGTGTATATAGGGTTGTTCACAAAATGTCTGCTAAATTGAATGAATTTACAATTGGTGCTGGACCCTTTGGTCGAACCTGACGTTTGCGTCGCTTTGCAGGCGGCTGTTGGGCTTCTGTTGGTTGAATATGCATTTCGACTGACTGATGATTGTCGACTGGCTGATGACCAATATTGATATCTTCGACTGTTGACTCAACTGAGTTGCCGAAGCTGGTGAAGTTACATGTGTTGCTTCTTGGTTGGGGCGACGTCGATGAACTCGGTGGTAATCGGATGGTGTATATGAGGGTATCACCCCCCTTCAGGGTATTTTGATTTTTGAAGCCGTACGCGGGATTCATACCCCCGAATTAACTGGTATTCGGGATCAAGCAAAACATCTTGGACGCAGGTTTTGATGGCGCAACGTAATATTTTGTGTTAGTTATCTGTATGAATGAGTGGGTAGAATAGCTTCTTGGGCATATTCGACCACCATGCCATCATAAAGTATCATTAATCGTATCATAACGGCCTCATAACGAGACCGGCATCATAATGTGTCTATGTAACTTCTGCTTGTATCTGTCTGATATTAAAACAGTCATTCAGGATGCCTCGTATATGCCTGACGTTGTCGACGAACACGCTTAGCGGGCAAATCAGGAGGTTGCTGAATGTTGTCCATTGGCAGCCTAGTAGATTCCATAATCGGAAGCTCAGTTGTTACATTGCAATCACAATTGCATTGATTATTCACTTGCGAACACAAATAACAGGGATGTGTGATAGGCATATTTGAAATTGAAATACAAATCTGTACGGGAAAAAATAGCCATATATACGACACACGGTATTATACCAGAGAAAACATGTCACTAACTAATGTTAATAGCTGGGCCGACTTCTCCTGGGCCGACTTCTCCGGGGCCGACTTTGTTTTGGGCCGACTTCGTATGGGGCCGACTTCGTTTTGGGCCGACTTCTCCTGTATTCATGTCACCATAGTTGTTATTGTGTCAATATAGATGTCATATTGACAATAGGGAAGTTAGTTAACGACACATCACAAATTGTTTATATTTATACCTATCCATTCTGGATATGGTCAGGCAACAACTACAACCTGTGGGTTTGTTTGCCAGGGTCAACTCAGTGTCAACTCTCGTTGTCAGTTTGTCAGATCGTGTGATGTGATGTCGTCATCCATATTTGTCTTGTGATGTTTTGTTGGATGTGTTCCATTTGCATTGTTGAGGACGTAATAAATGCATAGAAGACTTTTAAAGGTAGTGTATCACTCGTGATATACATGTTGGCTGCCGACAGTAACGTTTACGACGATGAACCTGTGCGGTTTGCTTACTGGTACAATTTAGCGTCTAAATGGCACATTAAGCGTTCCTTGATATATCACAGGCATATGGTCGCTGTGTTTCGAGTCATAATATGGGATGGCTGGTGTATGGCAATGATGTTCCAACGCTGGGATTACGCAGTGGTGTTGATTGGATGTTGCGAAGCCGTTGTTTGTACGAACTGTTTCACCAACATTGGATCGGTAATAGCCAACGCTCAATGTTTGGCTACACGAAGATGACCCGAATTATTTCATACAGTATTCGGCACTGGATATTTTCCAGTCTAACATTTTCATCGACATTGATATACAAACCACATTCACTTCAAACCTTCGACTTGTTCTCTGCCATAAATGCCCGCCAATGTGTGAGTTCTGATATATTATAAATCGACAGTGTAGATCCATCATACTGTATAGATGTGGATATGTCTGGATATCCTGTACTCTTCCTCTGGCCTTTCTCTTGTCAAGGGGAGAATAACATTATTTACAAGTTTGATATATGTGCTCATTTACGGATTCTCATGCCATGTCAGAACTAAAAAACTGTTTGTTGTTGTCAGAAGCCAGAATGCGTATTGGCAAGACTGATGTGTGTTATTCAATATCATCGATGTGTATTGATACCCTAATTTAATCTGGCATAGGCCTACCTTGGTGACATTTATACTTCATTTCATATTCGGTTATTTATTTCTCATGTACATACATGTATAGACGTGTTTTCTTGTTAGTTTGGATGCATTCAGATATATCGCATGCGTGTGGTTATTACATGTGCACATTTATTTCTCACACGCATATGGTTTGTTTGTGTGAAATTCCATATGTCACACGCTTATTATCTGGCGCTTATACATACGTTATTATTAACTTTCATGCTCATGTCACAATCAAATGGATCAATCATTCTTGAAATTAATTGTGTTTTCTTTGTATTTTGAAGGTTGAAATAATAAACAATTGTTCAGCAACCATGGCATTCAGCATTTAATGTACACCCGAAACATTTCAACACAGGGATGGACGACTGCTTCAAAGTCCAGAAGCGAAAACTGCTCACTGATGATATGGATAAGTTATACATGGATCTTTGTGAATTGAAATCTCTCATTTCGAAAAGATTGAAACTGTTGGAAGAAAATAAGCCTGTTGTCACGAACACATCGAATGCTCTCAGAATAAAAAAGCTGGATCCGCCTAATTTTTCAGGGGATATTCGGAGTTATCAGAGCTTTCTTCGCGACTTCAGGCGTCGCATGATTCCTAATTTTGGTGAGGATCCATTCGCATTGAAGTGCTGCCTCACCGGTGATGCTTTATCAACTGTATTAGGCGTTGACGACGATTTTTCTCACATGATCCAAAGGTTGGATGCTAAATACGGGAGGCCCGAAAAGTTAACTGAAGTAATAATTGATGACATAAAATTGTTGAGTGTTATTCCTGATAACGACGGTGAAACATTTGTCGGAGCGGTAGATGTGATCGAGCGTTGTTGGCTTGATATAAAGCAGGCAGGACTTCAGCATGAGATGAACAATTCTGTTGTAATTTCCGAAATAGAGAAACTGCTGCCTCGTATACAAAAGCGTGAGTGGGTTCTGATGAAACAGAGGGAAAGGAAAGGCAATTCGCCGATTGAATTGTCTATGTTAATGGATTTCTTGTTGGAAGAGAAATGGGCTCACGAATACATGTCACATAAGGATCACACGCATGTGGACGACAAACGTGTGCATACTGTTAAATCCGATGCTCAGGATAAAACATAATATAATTTGGAATGAATGATGAAAACATTCAATGAACACATGCGAGAGAACACGGACATTATTCAGAAACTTGCAGACACAATTGGTCGTTTATCTGATAAGGGGAGTGTGCCCTCTGGAATGAATCATCAAGCGAATGTGTTTGTCGCGAAGGTACCCAATGAGCAGACGTGCTGGTATCATGGGAGTAACACTCACATGATCGGGTCCTGTGTGGCCTTTGCACAATTAGATTTGAAAACCAGATTGGATATTGTTCGAAATAATGGTGCTTGCGAAAACTGTCTTATGTTAAACCATGCTACGAATGAATGTATGCGCAGAAAACAATGTGGTGTTTTCGATAACTACTCGCCAGACCATGTACAACAAGAGCTACGCTGGGCATGCAAAATACGCCCTCTCTGGGGAAAATTGGCGGATGGAACCCAAATTCGAACTTGAGCTGTCTTTTCTCCTAATAAACCCACATACCAAATTTGATTGAAATCGGTTCACTCTAACTAAAGTTATCATCCGGACAACAAATTTCAAAGATTTTCTAAGTCAAAAAACGTCAAATAAGGGGCCATAACTCTCGCAAAAGTTATCGGATTAAAACGAAATTCGGACTTGAGCTGTATTTCGATATATTTAATCCACAAAAAAACGGGTTTTGTGTATAAACATTCCAAAATCGAGTTATCATCCGGAAACCAAAAAACATAAGAAAAACTGAATTTTCTGAGTCGAAAAAGGGGCATAACTCTTCCAAAAATGGTCGGACAGAACCCAAGTTCGAACTTGACCTGTGTTTTGGTGGGAGAAAGTAATATACCAAATTTGGATTCATTCCGATAAACTGTACTAAAGTTATCATCCGGACAACAAATTTCAAGGATTTTCTAAGTCAAAAAACGTCAAATAAGTTATCGGATTAAAACGAAATTCGGACTTGAGCTGTATTTCGATATATTTAATCCACAAAAACTCCGGTGAAAATTGGCGGGCGGAACCCAAATTTGAACTTGAAATTACTTTTCGGCTAATAAACCCACATACCAAATTTTATTAAATTTGGTTCACTTCAACTAAAGTTATCATCCGGAAACCAGGTTAACGGACGCCCGGACGGACGGACGGACAGACCAATACTATAATACGGCCGTTTTTTCAAACGGACGTATAAAAATGCACCACTCGTCCTTGCATTCATCGGCCCATGGCAATCAATCTTCTGTTGTTTCATCGCACAGCAGTGTCCGTGGCCTAAATACTAATGGCAACAATTTATGTAAAGGGCTTCTAATGCTGAGTTATGTCAAGAGCAATGGTGTAGATATTTCGACACTGTGGGACCCGGAGCCAATATGTCGTTAATAACGCACCGCGTGGCAAACCGGCTACAACTAAAGGGGCGTGACTTCGAACTATCTGTTACTAAAGTCGGCAACGTAAAGGAAACTATGGACAGCAAGGTATATACTGTTCCTCTCACTGAATTGAAAGGGAGGGTGTGGTATGTAAATGCATTTGGTTTGAGCGAAATAACGGCTGAGGTCGAACAAACTGATTATTCTAAGATCGGAGATATATTCGATGGTATGATTGGTATCACAAGTGAGGAAATCATGAGGCCAACGGGTAAAATTGATCTTCTCGTTGGCACCGACTCGTGCGTTCTGCTTCCTGAATTGAAACTGCAACGTGGAAATCTACAACTTCTCGAAAACCAGTTCGGCCTCTGTATTCGTGGATACCATGGTCTACGTGGGTTGTGTGATAAGGGTGTATTCGTGGATACCATGGTCTACGTGGGTTGTGTGATAAGGGTGTATTATCAGGGAATCTTCACACCCATGGCTTAGTTGTTAATGTGAATTAAACGTGCGCACCTATGAGGTCTAAGACGCGTTGTTCAAAACGCGATACTTTCTCACCGGATAACAACTGTTTTAAGGGTGAGAAAATGGAATCAACCGTTAATATTCATTGTACAAATGTTTGCTTGTTAGATTCATTCGATATATCACCAAGAGACTCACAAGAAAGTTCGCATAATCAGGGCAAAGGCGATGCGCGCAGTCACCGTTCGTCGAGGACACAAAATAGGAAACATTGGGAAAAGATATTCCAGCCACATGCGTGCGATTAGTGATCTGTTCATACTTGCATTTGTTTTGTACGCCATCGGTTCCAATAGCCATGTTCCGAACATTAGTAGTCGATTTCATGAAATTGCGCATCCTTACGCGAGCACAGCCTCTATAGACTTTACAAAACTCTCTGACTCAACATGTTTTGAGTCACCAGTGTTTCAAGGATACACCAGCGGAATTGATAGTTGCACTGGAGTCAAACCTCGTAACGGGAATGAATTCTCATTCGACACACTCGGCTTGTATACTCGAAGACCCAATCGAGATCATCCAATGAGTTTGGAAGTTCAACCTGGCATTGTATTATCACCTGGCGGGGGGGGGGGGGCAGTGTATCACATGTTGGCTGCCGACAGTAACGTTTACGCCGATGAACCTGTGCAGTTTGTTTATTGGTACAATGTAGCATGCATCTAAATGGCACATTAAGCGTTTCTTGATATATCACAGGCATATGGTCGCTGTGTTTCGAGTCATAATACGGGATGGCTGGTGTATGGCAATGATGTCCCAACGCTGGGATTACGCAGATGTGTTAACACGATTGGATGTTGCGAAGCCATTGTTTGTACGAACTGTTTCACCAACATTTGCTCGGTAATAGCCAACGCTCAATGTTTGGCTACACTGGAGATGACCCGAATTATTTCATAGTGCCACCGCACAAGTAACCAGGACGGACCTGACTCCAACCTAACCAGGGCTTACCTGACGCCAAGCATACACTTTAGGCTATTGGACCAAGACGGCTGTCAATCAAGACTAACTCTCGCAAAAGTTATCGGATTAAAACGAAATTCGGACTTGAGCTGTATTTCGATATATTTAATCCACAAAAAAACGGGTTTTGTGTATAAACATTCCAAAATCGAGTTATCATCCGGAAACCAAAAAACATAAGAAAAACTGAATTTTCTGAGTCGAAAAAGGGGCATAACTCTTCCAAAAATGGTCGGACAGAACCCAAGTTCGAACTTGACCTGTGTTTTGGTGGGAGAAAGTAATATACCAAATTTGGATTCATTCCGATAAACTGTACTAAAGTTATCATCCGGACAACAAATTTCAAGGATTTTCTAAGTCAAAAAACGTCAAATAAGTTATCGGATTAAAACGAAATTCGGACTTGAGCTGTATTTCGATATATTTAATCCACAAAAACTCCGGTGAAAATTGGCGGGCGGAACCCAAATTTGAACTTGAAATTACTTTTCGGCTAATAAACCCACATACCAAATTTTATTAAATTTGGTTCACTTCAACTAAAGTTATCATCCGGAAACCAGGTTAACGGACGCCCGGACGGACGGACGGACAGACCAATACTATAATACGGCCGTTTTTTCAAACGGACGTATAAAAATGCACCACTCGTCCTTGCATTCATCGGCCCATGGCAATCAATCTTCTGTTGTTTCATCGCACAGCAGTGTCCGTGGCCTAAATACTAATGGCAACAATTTATGTAAAGGGCTTCTAATGCTGAGTTATGTCAAGAGCAATGGTGTAGATATTTCGACACTGTGGGACCCGGAGCCAATATGTCGTTAATAACGCACCGCGTGGCAAACCGGCTACAACTAAAGGGGCGTGACTTCGAACTATCTGTTACTAAAGTCGGCAACGTAAAGGAAACTATGGACAGCAAGGTATATACTGTTCCTCTCACTGAATTGAAAGGGAGGGTGTGGTATGTAAATGCATTTGGTTTGAGCGAAATAACGGCTGAGGTCGAACAAACTGATTATTCTAAGATCGGAGATATATTCGATGGTATGATTGGTATCACAAGTGAGGAAATCATGAGGCCAACGGGTAAAATTGATCTTCTCGTTGGCACCGACTCGTGCGTTCTGCTTCCTGAATTGAAACTGCAACGTGGAAATCTACAACTTCTCGAAAACCAGTTCGGCCTCTGTATTCGTGGATACCATGGTCTACGTGGGTTGTGTGATAAGGGTGTATTCGTGGATACCATGGTCTACGTGGGTTGTGTGATAAGGGTGTATTATCAGGGAATCTTCACACCCATGGCTTAGTTGTTAATGTGAATTAAACGTGCGCACCTATGAGGTCTAAGACGCGTTGTTCAAAACGCGATACTTTCTCACCGGATAACAACTGTTTTAAGGGTGAGAAAATGGAATCAACCGTTAATATTCATTGTACAAATGTTTGCTTGTTAGATTCATTCGATATATCACCAAGAGACTCACAAGAAAGTTCGCATAATCAGGGCAAAGGCGATGCGCGCAGTCACCGTTCGTCGAGGACACAAAATAGGAAACATTGGGAAAAGATATTCCAGCCACATGCGTGCGATTAGTGATCTGTTCATACTTGCATTTGTTTTGTACGCCATCGGTTCCAATAGCCATGTTCCGAACATTAGTAGTCGATTTCATGAAATTGCGCATCCTTACGCGAGCACAGCCTCTATAGACTTTACAAAACTCTCTGACTCAACATGTTTTGAGTCACCAGTGTTTCAAGGATACACCAGCGGAATTGATAGTTGCACTGGAGTCAAACCTCGTAACGGGAATGAATTCTCATTCGACACACTCGGCTTGTATACTCGAAGACCCAATCGAGATCATCCAATGAGTTTGGAAGTTCAACCTGGCATTGTATTATCACCTGGCGGGGGGGGGGGGGGGGGGGGGGGGGGGCAGTGTATCACATGTTGGCTGCCGACAGTAACGTTTACGCCGATGAACCTGTGCAGTTTGTTTATTGGTACAATGTAGCATGCATCTAAATGGCACATTAAGCGTTTCTTGATATATCACAGGCATATGGTCGCTGTGTTTCGAGTCATAATACGGGATGGCTGGTGTATGGCAATGATGTCCCAACGCTGGGATTACGCAGATGTGTTAACACGATTGGATGTTGCGAAGCCATTGTTTGTACGAACTGTTTCACCAACATTTGCTCGGTAATAGCCAACGCTCAATGTTTGGCTACACTGGAGATGACCCGAATTATTTCATAGTGCCACCGCACAAGTAACCAGGACGGACCTGACTCCAACCTAACCAGGGCTTACCTGACGCCAAGCATACACTTTAGGCTATTGGACCAAGACGGCTGTCAATCAAGACTAACTCCAACCAAGCATACTTAGAGTCAGGAAACTGCTGGTGACCTCGACCTTTCGGCAATGATCCTTGACCTATCCAACGTGGTAAACAAACTTCACCATTTTAAATTTTTACGAGCAAGTTGTTGCAATTGTTAACGAATTATAGCACAAACTGTCAAATTTATTGAATAATACTATAGAGTAAGACGGTCAATTATATATGGATATGACTTACAAATGTTAAAACACATTTTCAGCTAGAACGACTTAGATTGCACTTATAAAACATTATGGGCCAACCAATTTCGGAAGATTTCCGTGCACCCAGCAACCCCGGTGGTCAAGTTACACGGTTGAAAATGTGTTTATGGCTACAAAAGGACATACATGTCCATCTCTGATTGTGACGAATGTTTGGTTACTTGAGTCAGTGTGTGAGTGGTATATGCTATTCATTCAAATCATATGAAATTTATTTTATTTAGCATTTTTGTTGCAATTTATATTATTTTACCCCCCCCCCCCCCATAGCTTCATAAAGTTCATTAAATCAACCTTAATATGGAGTTCCTAAAGATTATTTTAGTAACACCATGTAGGTGAAAAAAATCTCTTTTCTGCGGTATGTGGAACGTATTTAAGAACCCAAAATTTCTATTTTAACTTATTTTTTAAAGATTAAATTTTTCTGCTGATTGTTGATCACTGAACAACTGAAGACAAGTCCAGTCTCATTCAATGGATCCTAAATAATGAAATAATGATTACTGTCACTAATTGTGTTAACTGGTCAGCATGCTAAATTGTTAATTTATTTTTAATTAATTCAATATATATTATTTTATTTAATTATCTATATATTAAATTATATTGACATTTTTTGTATTCTTTAAACACAAATATATTTGTCAGGCAAAAAAAAAAAAGTATGTTTCCGATAATTGGAACAAGACGGCTGTCAATCAAGACTACCGCACAAGCTGCGATTAAAATCGTAAGTGGGGAAAATCGCAGGAGGAAGCATCCAATGCGCATGCCCACGACAATATCGTAGCCAAATCGTAGCAATCAAGCACGCAAGGGTAGAATTCTTCCGTCGCTAAGATCCCCCGATGATTCCCGAGGCCATTCGGTAAGTTTCGGAAATACACAACAACAAAAATTGCCGCTGCAGTTTTGAAATTGTTTCGACTTCCGTCGCTAAGATCCCCCGATGATTCCCGAGGTCATTCGGTAAGTTTCGGAAATACACAACAACAAAAATTGCCGCTGCAGTTTTGAAATTGTTTTAACATTTCCTCGACACGTGTTTCACATCAAATGAGATTGCACAGTACAATACATTAATAACTATAATCCTCAATCCGATCAACCAACATAGAGAAAACGGAGACGAATTGCAGTAATAGAGACTGGTAGTGATAGTGACTGAAATTGAAATTCGCAATGTGAGCGCTTCAAAACAACATTTATGAATGAACTGTGACGTCACATGGAATCGCGTGCAAACATTCCAACGTATATTCATGCGCACTATAACAAAATATTTCCTAGTTTGTATCATTATTTGATTGCCTGCCATAGTAGATAATATGGTAAAACATATCAGAAAGTACCTATGATATATATATATATGTTGAGTATTTAGTTATATAAAAAACACAGGTGTGGGAGATTTTGTCCATTGAATTTAAATTTCGTCAGACATAATTATGCGCGTGCCATCGCAGGTTAGGAGAATTTAGCAAATCGAGTTAATCGTGTGACACAAATAAACTTGCAGGTTGGGACAATTTACTCAAGAAAACTAATCGTCGGACACAAATCCAACGATTTTGGCTTTAAAAACACTCTAAAAATGAAATTGGTATGGTGGATTCTGTCACACGAATGGTAGATATAAACGTCAGGGATGTGGCTGGAGGGTCTCCGCTGGGGGGGGGGGGGGGGTGTCCACCTTGGGAATTTCCAACTGCACCCCCCCTTGAGTCGCAATCACACCAACACAACTTTTTGCATAATTCCATTTGCACACCCCCCCCCCCCCCTTGAGTCGGAATCACACCAACACAACTTTTTGCATAATTCCATTTGCACCCCCCCCCCCCTGAGTCGGAATCGTACCAACACAACTTTTTGCATATTTCCATTTGCACCCCCCCCCCCCCCTTGTACCTCATGCTCAGGCCTAATTTCCTATATATTCATAAGCCATGCTTCTATTTTCCCAGTATGAGAACATTAAGATATTTTAACCTGAAAATTGCCCCCCAAAAAACAACTAACTACAACTAGTGATCTAATTCCAGACAAATGCACACAGCTACCGACAACAGACCAGGAAACACCGGGCCGACCATGGTTGTTCGGCCCGGTGTGAGAAAATTTTGAAAACTATACAAGAAAATCGCAAATCCTAGCATCAAGACTGGCCTCAACTGAAGCTTTCCTAGTGTTGGAAATTTCAAACCTCATACTCCCCCTCAGGTTGGAAAATTCTTCAACTGATGACCATTTATGTCTACAAGTTTGACCAAATGTAGTAAAATATTGTTTTGCTAAACTAATTAGCAGTTTTGTATTGGCCATGTGAATGGGGCAATGACACACCGGGCCGACCATGGTTCGGCCCGGTGTGCGAAAATTTTGAAATCTGAACAAGAAAATCGCAAAATCCTAACATCTAGACTAGCCTCAAGCCTTCCTACTGTTCGAAATTTCAAACCCTACGCCCCCACTTAGGTTGGAAATTTTCCAACTGATGACAATTCCAATGACAATGTTGACCAATTGTATGACAATATTGTTTTCTTAAATTAACTAGAAGTTTTTGACTGGCCACGGGGGAGAGACCAGGACACAAGCTTTCCAAGTGTTGGAAATTTCCAACCTGTCACCCCCCTAAGGTTGGAAAATTTCCAACTGATGAACATTTCTGTCAAAATTTTTGACCAAAAATAGGAACATATGCAAATATTGGTCGAAAAACAATAAATTCCCCCAATAAATTGTTTTATAATCAAACTACAAGAACATTTTCAACCTATTGTTGGTGTGAAATTTCGTTGTGGCAGGTATGAACTTTCCAACTATTGAAAATATAGCTCTGCTGGGGGGGGGGGGGGGGGGGTGAGACACCCCCACAAGCCACATCCCTGGATAACGTGTTATAACGTGTTACATGCACAGTGTGTTTGTACCAAGAATCTCCGTCGCAGGTTCGGTAGTGATGTTCGGGAATCTTCGCACCGAGTGATGTTCGGGAATCATCGGGGGATCTTAGCGGCGGAAGAATTCTATTTTCGCATCAAGCACTATTTGATTTTACCAGGAAAATCGTGGCGTGACCTTGGCAACGCGCGCGATCGTAGCTGTCACATGACCACCACATGTCGCACTTGTCATGTTGTAAATACCACGAAAAGAAAACATTCAAAAATGGCGCAAAGTTTACAAGCTTCTTGCACTTACATAAACGAGGCCACATTGGTGGAGATGTGGCACGGCAGGAAGTGCAGGCCTATACCACACATCAGACAAGGAGTAGAGGGCTGCCGCATTTGTTGAAATTCAATTCGGGCAGCTGAGCCTGTTATCCACGCGGGGCGCCTAATCGATCCAACCGAATCGCCATTCTCACCCACCGAGGCGACCCATGTTCGGATCGCCTCGTTTCATTAGATGTCACTCTGTTTCAATTTCACTTGAACTTTCAACATCAAATTGTTAGTTTAGAAAATTGAGATACATGTCATGCGTATGTATTTAGTTGCATAATGCGGAGAATGTGGTCTAACGTTTTGCTATCATGTGATCGATCACGTGGATAAAATCGTAGCTGCAAACATCCCAGCACCGTAGCGTCTGCGGGCAAGCTACGATTTCTCCACCTACGATTTTCCCCACTTACGATTTTAATCGTAGCGTCTGCGGTGGCACATACAGTATTCGGCACTGGATATTTTCCCGCCTAACATTTTCATCGACATTGATATACAAACCACATTCATTTCAAACCTTCCGACTTGTTCTCTGCCATAAATGCCCGCCAATGTGTGAGTTCTGATATATTATAAATTGACAGTGTAGATCCATCAGAATACCAGTGACCTCGACCCACTGTGACTTCGACCCATAGTGATAAAGCCCTATGGAATTAGTAACTCGGCTATACATAGTATGTCGCTCAGTCGGTCTAACCAATAGTTCACACGAGATATCTCAATCCCGATCCATAGAGTTTATACATTTATATATTAAGAATATTGTCTCCCACGCTTCGTAACTTGTGAGTTTCTGATGTAGGGGCGTTGGGGTGCATAATGAGAAGATGTATACATTACATTCTGTATTCTGTTAATCTCAATGAATCACAATCTGAACAGCACACTGACACATGTATAGTATGACATCGATGAGACGTATATATGATGATTGATCATGCAACATGCTGGACGTACACCACAGGCACAGAACAAATGAATAATGATGGATGAGATCTAATCTCTGCTATCTCCATGATTCCATTCCAAGTATTCCAAGAAATTACCCTAGAATATAAAATTCACTAATCCAACACAAAGTATAAAAGAATATGGGAAAGAGAAATACCTTCCAATACAAATAATATATTAACCATTTCCATTGTTATTGGAAATGAAAACCAAACTGTATATAAATATATAAAGGCTCCAGAATGGAGACTTCCCATAATGCAACTTTCTATGTTGTTGGAAGTTTTATAAAAGAGTAAAATATAAAATAACACAAAAAGGGAATGATTACTGGTTACCATTTATATAGTGAACCATCCATATGGAAAGGGACTTACTTAGTTATGGATGGACACAACTAAAGATGAATAAATATATGGGACGAAATTGGGTTAAAATATCACAATAAACAATCAACCGGAATTGGTACATAAAACACATATTAAACTTACCAATTCGAAATGATTTAGGTCCTGGATGTTTTAATAATAGTAATAGCGTTCCATTTTACTTAAACCTACATTGTAGTTTAGTAAAGATAAAATATACTTTATTATTTAAACATAACTGTTTTCAAAACGTTCCGTTTGATTATTCTGCACTATCTTATTTTAGCGGGAAAGATTACTACGCGGTAATGCGTTAATTTAGTTATTGGGCTGGTTTATATTTGGATTGGGATTGGGCTAAAAGATAAGAACAAGACAGTCAAGCGAGTTAAGAGTGCTAGGTTGATTAGACAGATATTAGGTTTAAAACAATTAAGTAATAAGCATGTATAAAATAGAATTAGTATAATTCCTACAAAACTTACTTATGCATGTAAATATATCACCGTCACAGTGATTTCGACCCGATATGGTGATCTCGACCCGTTATATGTTTTTTTGAAGGAGTGACTTCGACCCGTTTTTTGTTTTATTTTTAATATTTTATTTCGTATTTAACTTGATAAGATTTAACATGGTACAAAATAATAATATATATATATAACAAATATAATCATATGATTAGGCCTATTGACATTACATCTAATATCAATCAGATTCACTCCGTTGGTCCGTTGATGAGCGCGATTTCCCCCAGAAATTCTTTGATGTTGATATCGCCATCAATAAAATCATCCCAGAGGCGGAAGATTTTCTCCTGGAATTGTCTGTAATTTTCTCTTTGTCTTTGCTTGACCTTTCTCGCGCTGACGAGCTTACATCCGATTGTCACAAACTGGCTCTCTATGTACATGGCTTTGGTCAGCATATACAATCCACTATTTGCGGATGTCTTCCCATACAGTTAGATGCTTGTTCACGGCTACTGTACTCATATGACTGACACGAGTAGGCCTAGTGCTCAGTTCAGCTTGCAGCATTGCTCGATTCACTGTGTGAAAACACAATTACTGACACCTGTGGCATAAAATTGTGAAAACACTTCAGGGCCATTCTCAGGTAACCGGGACCAATTTATAGCAACAACAAAAAATCTTCGATTTCGAATCTTGCTACCCGATTCGATTCGATTCGATTCGAAAGCGGTCGTGTGATTCGGGATATTTCGAATCGTTGTATAAAAGTCCTTTATCGCCCGCATTTTCCCCAAATAGTTAACAATAATCCACGACGTGCGGACTTGAATCTTTGCCTTGAATCCGAATATCTAAATGTTCTGACAGACTCCATTATTTATTATCTCTATACACTATATCAGTTAGTTTGTTTTCACAACTTGCAAACCTGGTATACACATTTTACTTATTGACAAGGTGCAACTTTTGACTTGGTAACGTATCTGTCGCGACGATTTGCGACAACAACATATCGTGGTGTAAAATATACCGTTCCTGCTAAATTTATGCCACCAACGACGTTCTAACATTGTCACGACTACAGACACGTCGACAAACCCAATACAAGTCCAACGTAGCCATTTTTGTGAGTTGTAGGATTAAATAAATTATTCCAACCGAGCTTGCGACAGGCTCTTTTGGTTGGATATGGGGTATATATCGCTACAGTGTGTCAAAATTATCATGGCGTTGTATCCACATTGTTTAAAACAAATCACAACTGGTTCGTTTCAACCGGAGAGGAACATTTTGGAACACGAAAATGGTAGTTTTTGTGTTGAAAGTGATGTGCGACAGGTAAAACGCGTATTGGTCCCTGTTATCTGAGAATGGCTATTCAAATTAACGGCTACTAATTAGTGGGTCGAGGTCACTTATGGGAAAAATACATACAGTGGGTCGAGATCACCATATCGGGTCGAAATCACTTTGGGTCGAAGTCACAGTAGGTCGAAATCACTGGCTACCGATCAATCATACTGTATAGATGTGGATACGTCTGGATATCATGTACTCTTCCTCTGGCCTTTCTCTTGTCAAGGGGAGAATAACATTATTTACAAGTTTGATATATGTGCTCATTTACGGATTCTCATGCCATGTCAGAACTAAACAAGACAGTCAATGACTGTGGGGTCGCTCACCAGACTGCTAAGACTGATAAGACTGGGACTCTAGAGACCACAACAGTCAGAACTTTTCATAATCACTTTAAAAGAAGTAGATCTAAACAGGATATGTGGCTAGAGAGACTTCACGTATGTAGATTGGTGAACATCCACCTTGAAATTACCAACTGTACACTACTGATCACCCCCCTCCTCCAGCTCAACAAGTCCCCTCCCGACCGGGCTCCAGACTCCCAAGACTTAGGTTGGAATTTCACAACCGACACAAACTTTCTCAATTGTTGGAAATTTCCAATCTCATAAGTGCCTTTTTATAAAACCATTTAGACATGTTTGAAGCCCAATTATCCATGGACCCAAAATACCATACATGTACGTCAGATTAATCAGTCAGGTGGTTCCAAGGTAGATGTTTTAATGAATTTGGTATTTCAATGATTTTATTAGACACAAAAGTGTTAACTCCCCATAGCCCCGTCATTTCTTAACAGGTTGACCTCATGTTAACAAATCTGAATCTCAGTCACTAAAGGATCCTCCATACTATATATAAGCTAAATAGTCCAACCTCTCTTGAGAAAATATTTAAGAATTACTATAGAGACATTATTAGTTATCTTTGGCAACATCGGGGGAACATGGAAATTTAATACCTGGATGTCGATTTTGTACTCCGAGGCGGAGCCGAGGGGTTCAAAAAGAGACATCCAGGTATTAAATCTCCATGTACCCCACGATGTTGACAAAGATAACGATTTTGTCCCCACAAAATAACCATGTCTCCTTAATTTAAGTGTGTTTTTCATAGGTTTTCCGATTAATTCACACCAATAAGAATAATTCAGTAGGTGACCTAAGGATCCGGCGTCAGGTGACGTCAAATTTGGCGTGCGAGAGCAACGTCACGATTGGTGGAAACTGCCAGTTCAAGGGTCATTCATATACCCCCCGATGTTTCACGTGCTCATATACCCCCGATGTTTGGCGCACGTTCTCTTATACCCCGCTGTCAAGGGTGACGGGGGACATGGTGATTTAAACCTGGCGTTGTAGCCAATCAGATTGCTAGTTACAACCGGATGTGGGGACAAAGAGTTATGTCCCTGGTACCACCCTATTTAACCTGGTGACCCCATCTGAATAAATTTGAATCCCAGACACCAAAGAACCCTTCATACTAATACTAAATATCAGTAAAATAGACCTGATAGTCCTTGTGAAGGAAGCATTTTAAGAGGGAAACTGTCCTTAGCTTGGCCCTTATTTAACCAGGTGACCCTATTTGTTAAAATCTGAATTGCAGTCAAACAAGAACATTCCATCCTAAATGAGCCAACTCCTTCTTGCAAACATATTTTAAGAATTACTATGTGGTGAAATAGTTATGTCTCTGGCTCTGCCCTTATTTGACTTTGTGATCCCATTTTCACAAATCAAGGTAATTTCATACCAAATATAAGCAAAATAGGCCATTTGATTCTTGCATAGTCTGCACAGAAGACATATCATGAATTACTATGGAGAGAAAGAGTGATGTAGCTGGCCTTGCACCTACTTGACCTGTTGACCTTGATTGAACACAATCACCACAGGAGCCTCAATATTAAATACCATGAGCTAATTAGAGCTGGTGGTTCTTTCAAAGAACACTTTTCAAGTTCGCCAAATATGTTCTAGTGAAGTGATGGATGTGGGAGTGTAAATGTCCTGTTGAACAAGCCTGCAAATAGCGTGTCTGTCATTTGCAGAATGAGGTCCCCAGAGGGTGAATTTAGTGACGTTATCCTGCATAGCGGGCTAGCATCACCCTCTGGGAACCTCATTCCGCTAAGGCCCTCAACGGCTATGGCAGACCTAGGATCAGATTGTCAAAGATCCCCAGTTGAAGTTCGTGATGTTCACCCATTGGGCACCTCAATTATGAATTTTATCTTCTGCAAATTAGGGGATATAGAAACTTCCTAGAAGGGAAATGTAACTAACAACAATATTAATTTGATACTAGAGATACTTCCCGGAAGATGAGGCCTAAGCAGAATGAGGTCTCCAGAGGGTGAATTTGGTGATGCTAGCCTGCTATGCGGGATAGCATCACTAAATTCACCCTCTGGGGGCTTTATTTTGCAAATGACAGACATGCTATTTGCAGGCTTGCTGTTGAAAGATTTGAACAATACATATGATAGATTGTTGGATGTAATTGGGATTAATGACCTCTAGCATATGGCCAGAGAATGTTTATACATATATCAGATTTAACTTGACATGCATTGGCTTACATACAGTTGGAACCAAAAGTAATACTTCTTATTAATGATTCTCTGTCAAATATTTGAGTAAATATCATTTTTACCACCAGGGAATGCAAAACAATAGCAGCATTGTATCACTTATATTCTGCAGCCCAGTTGTCAAGACTAATTAATTATCTTGGCAGTGACAAATTTACTGCACAATACTGCCTCTTTAAACATGGGGATGTCTACTCTAATTACTTTTAAATTACCACAGCTATGCTGTGTGGAGATCTCAATTATAATATAGCCATGTAGTCAATATCATTTAATAGCAGGGACCTGACTAATGACCAGACCTCAGAGATGTTGTGCTATTGACACAGAAATGTCAAGTAAAATGCTGCTATGTAGTCAATATAATTTAATGACAGGGACCTGACTACAGTGGGTCAGGGGTTACAGCCAGCATGGGATAGCTCATGTGCAGATGCAAAGAGTTAATAATTTCTCAACTGGAATACAGAGTAATGACAGTTTGACAGATACATAAACACATCTGCAAGGCACCAATTGTAGCAGGTGTCAGGTAGCTATATCATCTCATTCAATAACACAGTGGGTGCTCAGTGGAGTCATCTCTTAAAAGCTTTCATACTGCATGACAAACAGATGAGTTATAAAGGGTCATAACTCTGTTAAAATATATTGGATCAAACCCATATTCGAACTTGATCTGTATTTGGGGGTCAGAAATTCATATACCAAATTTGGTGTCGATCAGATGAAAAATGTTTGAGTCATCCTGGCTTGGATGAATTACATTTAAAAACAAGAGTGGAAAGGGTTAAATAAACAATACCAAAATCCATACAGATGAAGAACGTGCTAAGAAAGACCTAGGTAAGAAATATGAGGCAGATCAGAAGAATTTTTTTTGTCTTAGATGCATCAGATAGCATTTGTGTGCAGGGTTAATTATTTTCTAAACTGATCAACCAATCGATACCAAAAACTATACAGGTGAGGGGTGTGTCATTATAAACCTACATATCAAATATGAACACAATCGGACAAAAAATACTTAGGTTACAGCATTGGATAGCTCATGCCTGTGTGTGGATTTTTATTTTTAGAGTTATGTACCTGGCTCTGCCCCTATTTGACCCAGTGACCCAATTTGAACAAATCTGAACCCCAATCACCCAATGAGCCTCCATACCAAATATAAGCTAAATCGGTTCAATGGTTCAAAAGAAGAAGTCATTCTAAGAATTACTATGGAGGAATAGAGTTATGGCCCTGGTTTCTCAACTAATCAACCTGGTGACCTCATTTGAACAAATCTGAATGTGAGTCACCTAGGGAACATCCACACCAAACATGAACCCATTCGGCCTAATAGTTCAGGAATAGAAGTCGTTGTAAGAATTACTATGGAGGAATAGAGTTATGGCCCTGCTTTCGCAACTATTTCACACAGTGACCTCATTTGAACAAATCTGAATGTGATTCACCTAGGGAACATCCACACCAAATATGAACCCGTTTTACGTCTTACGGTTCGGGAGGAGAAGATGATTCTTGACGGACGGACAGACTGACGGCTCGACGGACGGACGAGAAGTGATGACTATAGCTCCACCAGAGACTTCGTCTCAGGTGAGCTAAAAACCGTTTGTTGTTGTCATAAGCCAGAATGCGTATTGGCAAGACTGATGTGTGTTATTCAATATCACAATGTTCTCCCATCGATGTGTATTGATACCCTAATTTAATCTGGCGTAGGCCTACCTTGGTGACATTTATACTTCATTTCATATTCGGTTATTTCTCATGTACATACATGTATACACGTGTTTTCTTGTTAGTTTGGATGAATTCAGATATGTCGCATGCGTGTGGTTATTACATGTGCACATTTATATCTCACACGCATATGGTTTGTTTGTGTGAAATGCCATATGCCACACGCTTATTATCTGGCACTTATACATGTTATTATTCACGTTCATGCTCATGTCACAATCAAATGGATCAATCATTCTTGAAATGAATTGTGTTTTCTTTGTATTTGCAGGTTGAAATAATAAACAATTGTTCAGCAACCATGGCGTTCAGCATCTAATGTACACCCGAAACAGGTAGGTTTAGTGTTCCATAGACCCTGCCTGATGAACAGAGCCCCATTATAAATATTTGTGACAGGCAAGGATGGCTCACTTAAAGATGAGGAAACTATTTCATAACGAAAAGGCATGTGCATTAAGCAAGCTGTTCGTGTGTTTCAGTGCAAATCTACACACATGATCAGAACTAACTAACTAACATACACAAGCAATTACGCCGGTAAGTTGATGCTGCCATTTTAGAAGAAATATTATCTCCCTTTATAGTTTGTGACGTTACGGCCTCACTTGGTTGTTTAATTCTAAAATTTGTCATGTATGAATAGTCTGTTTTATTTATGAAAAATAAAGAAAACAGCAGATTGAACATTTGTTGTGTGTAATAAATAGACAGAACACAACGCGCATCTTAATCTCGAATCTTTTATCGAATGAGTTGTGGATGGCGCAAGGATATATTTCGCGAGAGCGTAGCTCGAGCGAAATATAACTTTGCGCCGTCCGCAACGAGTTCGATAAAAGATTCGAGATTATGATGCAAGTTGTGTTCTGTATTTATTCTACACCGTTCAGTCAGATAAGTTCAATCCATGAATGTCATATCCATTGTTGCTATAGCCACCTTTATTGTGATTTAAGTCTGACAGATAGCCAGTAATTATGGGGGGATCACCGGAAGAATAGTTCCGGCTTGTATTCCACTAGAGGTATACACTACTATGTATTCACTGGCTGGGATTCCGTTGAATACATGTACCTCACGTCAATGGGTGTGGAATAAATGATCATCTGTTGTGAATAAATTATAGTTTAATTCGTGAAAGATTGTTTGGTTGTCATATTTGCACATATGGAAGTCATTTGAGTTTGGCCAGGATTGTCACATACTTTAATCAAATTAAAAAGTACTTGAATAATACTACATGTATAAATTATACATGTTTCTATGTACACTGTATTTGATATGCTATATTTTGTGACTAAAATAAAAATATTATTAATATAAAAAAAAGATTGTCACATTCAAATGTTATGCGACTGGCCGCAAATTAATTGTTCAAAATTATAACGTAAATAATTGTGGCTTATAATACATGTACATGTGTGTATAGTCTCCAATGGGCTGTGTGCTTGGATTTTGCACAGAATAACAAACAAACACGCCGATATGATTTTAGTGTGATAGCCTTTATAGATATCTGTACCAAGGATGAGTAACACGAAGTGAGGCCCTGATGTCACGATCTTATAAATATGGATCCGCCATAATTAGCGGGAGTTTTGTATTATGCGATGTGATATCATAGGCCAGTACGAGTTTTTGAAAAATCGAATCGACCCCGCACTTCTGAGCCCCTGAGATTTCTTGCTATTTTCGTTTGCAGTGACCCCTGGGACACATTGCACGGGTGTGCGATTTTTTATTCAGGATTGGCATGGTCCTTTAAAATAGGTTTTAATGGTTTTTAAAGCTATTTTTAACATAATTCGATAAATCAACAATAGATTCGATCCAGAACTTTCCCTGGAGATCATGAGATTATTTTGGTAACCGAAATAAATTGTTAGAATGAAATAAGCCAATTTTTGTGCCATATTATCATAACGGTGGCCCTATTATTGAATTTATTGATTTTTTCTTCGAAATTTCAGGCGTTTTTCAGAAATATGACGACGGAATAGGTCGATAACTGCATATCTGTCGGGAGAACATCGTCGCAAATGCTATCAAAAATTCTGTGGATATTTGTCCATAAATAAATATAGAAATATAGCATGCGATCCATGTGAATCTGTAACAGGAGTGTAAAACTCAACCCTCCCCCCTAAAAGTCGGAAAAACGCTAATGCATAGGTTGTGCTAACGACGTCTCGTTTTCGCTAGCACATATGCTAGTTTCCTCATATTAATACCAAAATGCTCTCCAGGAACCAATACTGAGCAAAAGAGAGCATGAAAATTAAAATTTAATTATAAATGCTGCTCATTGTAGCGATGTCGATGACATTGGTTGTGATCGTCTTATGTTCCATGCAACGCATATTATCACCCGCTTCAATGACCCATGACAAGACGTCAAGTTGCTCTCTCTGACCAGACGTGATGTTGAACAGAACAAGAGTGTTAACAGAAACGTCCTTTCTGTAGCGCAGGACCTCATCTTTATGGGACTTCGTGCAGAGTGAAAACTCCGAAGCACGTCGGTTTGGGTCTGTCAGTGTTCCCGAATGTAGTCGAATGGGAATGCTAATATAATGTTCTAAATCGACATGGGGTGTGTATCAGTTACAACGACATACACACAATTATATCAGTGTAGACAGATATAAAAACTGCTGGTGAAAGTTGTGTTGTGCCAACTAACATTGATATGGGATTTTTCACCCAGACCGCAACCGATAATAATTAATTTCGAACAAAAAGCTGAGAGACTATAGATCCACATTGTCGGATGTTATGAACATGGTCATCTTTCAAAGCAGAGTTCTTAGCCAGAAGCAGAAACATGTATCTGAACAGGAAGGAACTTCGGTAAACATGAACACAATTCTTGAATGTCCTAACATTAATGTTAAACGTGCATCTCCAGTTTTTTTAAGGGGTTGACTTCTTTGCCTATTATGACACCCGAGAAACTTGATTTAAATGCAGTGATATTGCGTGGGTCACCGCGAGAGCTATCAGCAACAGACTTTTCGATTTGAGTGTCGGCGAACATATTATACCATACAGGGTGGACTGTTATGCATATGAAGCTAGCATCGAAGATCCAAGGACCCACGACAAACATTGGATACTGTAGAAATGTGTCTGCTCCTCATATTTACTTTGACACTGTCTTCACTGTGCTCATGCGGCTCTCCGAAGTATTTAGGAGGATGGTTCTTGACAATTGTGTGATTACATTTGACGAGGCATTATACTCAAAAGCACAGCTGATCAAGTGTAGGAATCGCGAGCTCTTCCCTCGATTAGTGTTGAGACTTGGTGGTTTTCATCGTGCGCTCAAAGGATAATAGGTAAACGAATGCAGGATTCTGGAATTAAGGAGATGGTCATGGAATCTGCTGCCACGTTTTGGAACGAATATCTAAGTATGGTTCAGTGCCTGTTGAACTATGTTGCAGCCGAGAGAAACTCTGATTTCGCAAACCACTTGTATATGTTTGCGAAAATGATTCAGTTGACTTCGCATATGACCACTTGACCTACGCGCGTTGGGGATGTCTATGCTTGCAGATATGAGCACACTGGAAGACTTGCATCCAGATGTGTACACTGCTATGGATCAGGGACTTCATACAGTCCGCCGTTCTCGAAACGTTTCGGCAACATTCAATGGCGTATGGTCCCACCAGGGAATTGAGCAAACTCTCAATAGAGATTGTGCTTTCTTGAAAGGCACATTTCAAGTGACAACGAGCGTCATGTCCTTAAAGCACATCTAAGAGCGGAAGTAATGTCGAACCTACTTACAATGTGTGATCTGAATTCTGGGTCAGCTTCACTCCACAGGGAAGATACCCAATCTAAAACCATTGCGGATGAACGGAAAGTTCGGGCCATCATGGAAAAAGTTGACTCAGGTTTGACTAATCAATTTAAGGTTGATAACGATGCAAGCGATGATTCGCCCATGCCACTCGTCAATATTGCCACAGGCGTGGTACTTCCCAACGAGCCTCACTCCTCACTCCATAGTACTCTTATCGTCCTTTGAAACTGGGAAGGAAAGAATGAAAACATTCGTTGAAGATAGGCTAGACAGTGATACAGTGGACATTATGGACCCGATCCGTCACTGGCGATAATCCTGGTCCTTGCAAACGACAGGCAGATTCAACTAGACAAATGTTTCTGTTATGAACTATCCCTTGTCCCACTCTCGCTATTCAACATCGATGGAACTATGCGTTCTTGAACAAAAGTGATCTTCTCCATCTTCTAGAAGACAAGGTCAGTGACATTTCGCATCTGGAACCGAAGAGCATCGACATGTGGGTGTTTGATTTTATGGCAATTGTCCAGATGATATGTGGCAGTGCAAGTTCGAAACCTGACGCTGTTGGAGATATATTTAACACTGCATGTTGAACGTTTAGTACTCTCAAAACTAACTTTGATATTGTTGCCGTAGTCGCAGACTGTTATGACAATGCTGATTCCATTAAGTCTTCTGAACGATCAAATAGGTCAACACAAGGCAGCCTCTCTGAGCGAGTGTTCAAGACAGATGACACTCGTCTGCCCTCGAAGTTGACAAAAATGCTTGCCAACTCGAAGACGAATTAGAGCAATTTAGTGGAGTACATCTACGTTCAACTCGAATCACATGCACCGGGCTGCTAGATTACTTAATAGGCTAAAAGTTTATTTGGCGGGTGGCTTCACAGAAGGAAGATGTGTGATGGTAGATTTCGTCGGACCATACAGCTGTCCAGATTTGAATTCTGAACACGAAGAGGCTGACTCTCGAATGTTTGTCCCATGTTGCCTATTCTATTGAACGAGATGGAATTAAGTCGGCGGCTGTCTGGAGCCCTGATAGGGATGTTGCTGTGCTAGGTTTGCACCACTTCCAATTCTTACGTCTCAATGAGCTATTCGTCCACACTGGTGTAAAACAGAAGGAACGATTTGTAGCTCTGCATGACATCGCGAGAGAAATCGGATCAGACATGATTGTGTAAAGCGCTTCCAGCTTTACATGCGCTGACTGGCTGCGATACCACCAGTTACTTCATACAGCGCGGAAAGAAATGCGCCAAGTCAACTGCGGAAAATCACGAAGAGATAACGAAGATCATATCAGTTCACGTTGGTGAAGATCCTGCGCACCTATCTGACTTTGCAAAAGAATCATGCGAATCGTGTGTATGTGCCATCTATACGGGTTCTGACAATATCAAATCAGTCGACGAGGCAAGATTCAAGCTTTTCACAAGAAGCAGTCATCGAGCGACCGATTGCCACCAACAAAGAATAGTCTCAAACACCATATTCAGCGAGTTAATTATCAAACCTATATACGGAGGCATGCAACGAGTCTTGTCTTGAGTCTTCCGTCTCCTGGTGGCTGTGGATGGAGGGTGGGAGAACAGCAACCAGACCCCGTGGTGTCGCTCGTGGACCCGGTTCCAAAAGATTTGGTTGAATTTATTCGATGCACATGCAAAAGTAATTATTCCACTAAAAACACAATCTCACACGTACCAGTATGTGCGGATGCGACGACACTTGCGAACACCGAGATAACGGGAATAGTGTTTCGGATGATGAGAGTGCAGATGAGGAATAATAGATGGTGGTAAAATATTACGCAGCCAAATGATTGCCAATCCTATGTTTCATGATATGATCTGATATACATTGTATACGCACCACTTATTATTCAAGAAACTCTTTTTCTGGGTTGAATAATGTCTTGTCTAATGAAAAAGAATAACATACTAACCGAAATGACACTTCCAACTAATCACAAATATGCCAATTGTGTTTCTGTATTCTGGTCCGTATATTAGCGCATATTACGAAATGGGGGGTGGGGGTCAACTTTGGAGCCTTAATTATGATTATAAGAACAACCACACAAAGCGCATATACATAGTTTGGAATAATATATCCAGGGAAGTTATTATGTTGTGAATTATCATCAGAAATCAATACTGTGCCCGAGAAAATTCAATTCAATCGACAAAAAACTTTGAAAATTGGATGTCCCATTCGCTTTTTTTGTGGTATTTCTAGTGGAAAGTTGTAAATTGGTCAGGTCCGGTGGGAATATATCTAGCATAGATATTCAGAATATTATTCTGCAACTTATCATACAGCACCCGACAATTAATGTAACCCTTTCACAAAACAATATCTTAATTGGTCAATTTCAGTTATCTGAGAGCGTTTATGGGGGAGGGTTAAGTTTTTGGATACTGAGTGGGTACCTTCAGGATAATTACGGTTATGTCATATATTTTCTGAAAGCGAGATATTTCAGGAAGTTTTTGGTTTTTGTATCATCTCAATAACTTATCATGCATCCGATAAATTGTCATTAGTTTGCAAGACAAAAAACGAAAATTGAGTGATTTTTCAAGATTTTTTCTCAAAATACCCGAAAAGTTGACATTATGTTATATATTTCATAACTGTTTTGCCATACATCTGAATATGTTGATAATACTGTTCGAAAAATGTCACATTCGTCGGCGATTAGTGAAAACTTGTGTTCTCCTAAGGATATATTAATTTTTGCGTATTTTCGGGCTCAGAATCTCACAAAAGTCAATATTTTTCATAGCAGCCAATCCAGAATAAAAAATCGCACACCCATGGCATATGTACCAAAGGTAGTTTAACAGCCTGGGACATGATTTTCTCGAGGTCTCGGAAGTGCGGGGTATCTAAAAAACTAGAGGCTTTCTGAGAATCTCGTACTGGCCTATCATTGTGTTTGGGCATAACTGAGAAATAATAAAGGCCTGATTGGTTGAGGATTTCTTTCCCCTTTAAGCCCCACACCCATGCTCTAATGCTCTACCAACAAGGAACAACATTAATGAAGTAAAGTTATGTCCTGGGGTACAAGGTCTCTCCTATATAATTAAATTTAAAACATAAAGACCGGGCCCTCTAACTATTAATTCAGTTCAAAGATTACATCCCATCAATCGGACATTCTCTGAAATTTTGAGCCTTTACTCTCCAATCTTAATTCTGTATTTTCCAAAATTTCATAGACTCTGGAACTCATCTGCATGTCAATGAGAAGTTTGGATAATATTTTATAAAACATTGATGAAACATATTAGCTCCAGGACATAATGTGAAAGAAATTCCAAACTCATAGTCATAGCAATAGCATCATCTCAATGAAAATGTTCATGTGTCTGAAGTGATGCATATCAATAGCGCTACATGTCTGGAGCAAGAAATCTTACCTCTGTTCAACATCTATTATCTGAATTTGTTGGATGAAAAATTACAAAAGAATATTTTGAGTGATATTTATTTGAAAAGACCCAAATTCAATGCCTTCTCTTCTTCTTGAATCCTGTAAATAAAATTACAGAACATCATGTTAACAAGAATACTGGAGGCTCTCATACAATATATAACTCAATGTCCATTCAGGTGGCGTAGAGCTACCCTATTTGAGCACTAACAGTCACGGCAAAGTTATCAAAAACTAAATCTACCAGAAATGAAGTTACATAACTGGTTTATTTTATATTGTTGGATCACTTATGATCATTTTCTTGAAAACAGACATTTCCAGGTTTTCAAAAGAAAAAGTTATGTTTCTACCATTGAAGTTAAATCTTTTTAAAGTAATAAACCAATTCTACAATACAATATTAACTTTCAGGATTGTTATTGGTGATGCAACTGCAGTTTGATTTAATTTTAGTTTTATCAATATTTTGTCACAAAATTGTGACATCAATTATCTCCCTTTGAATTCTACCAATATCTATAGTTAAGAAATGATGTACAGTTAGGGATGATTAAAGCCAGGTAACCTTAAATGTATGGAGACCCCCCCCCCCCCCCCCCCCCACCAAACTCCTAAGTTACAAGGCCAAACATCAGCACCCAGCTGACCCACATAACTGCGATGTCCCCTCACAATACCCACTCACTACATTAAGTGAAACAGGAAACAATTATAGCGCTAATGATGAACATTAGTTCGATTAGCAACACAGCGCCCTGGTCGCTTTCAGAAAGTATTGCATTAAAAATGTGGTGGAATGATGCAATGTCCAAGTTTGCCAGGCAAATAGCTTACAAAGAGTGTAATTAGCCTCTACTGATCATAAGTTTCCACAAGTTGAAAAGCCTCTAAAGGGAACTTATCTATGGTGACACAAAAGTGATTACTCGATGCTGCAAGCGCTGGGCAATCAGTCACATCATTTCATACACAAAATTACGAAAACAGTAACAGTGCCGCAATATATATAATAACTCCCTCTCGTCTGGGTACTTTTGACAGACATTCCAAAAATGAAAGTGCCAATGACACTGTAGCTCAACTTAGAGGGGGGTAATTTCACGTGTTACAGTCAATGGAGCAATTAGTAATGAGGAAAGTTGAAATGTTTAAGTAATATTAGATATCAATATGAAGATAAATATATAAAGTCAAATCCAAGATGGCTGTTGACGGCCATGTTTTCCAGTGAAATTCAAAAACATTTGATAGCTCCCATCTGGAAGATCAATATCAAGATAAATATGAAGATTGGTGATGATCAGACGAGGGAAGTGGATTGTAGGGTGTGCTAAAGGATTTAGTCATGCAAAGAGTAAAATCCAAAATGGCTGCCGGTGGCATGTTTTTTAACGAAATTTGGAAAAACTAGATTACTCCCATCTTGTGGTCATCCCGAAGATTCATGTGAAATTTAGTGACGATTGGACAAGTTGGGTGTCGTCTGTAGGGTGTACCAAAGGATTTAGTCGTAAAAAGAGTAAAATCCAAGATGGCCATGATTCTAATTCAGAAAATTTTGATGGCTCCCATCTAGAGGTCACCCCGATGAACCATATGAAGATTGGTGATGATCAGATGAGGGATGTGGTCTGTAGGTTGTGCCCACGTTTTAGTCAGGCAGCCATGTTTTATGGCCAAATGATCCCAAAATGACTCGTTCCCAACTACATGTCAATATTAAAATCCATGACAACTTTCATGATGATCAGATGAACAGTAAGGCCTGTAGCCCATGCTAATGGATTGGATTTTGAAATCAAAGATGGCTTCTGGTGGCCATGTTTTTTTGCTGAATGCACGCTTCTCAAAGTACCGATGGTACTAGACCTATAGGTACCGGGATGGTTCTGCATCAAGTACCAGTACTGAGAGTCTCAGTTGATAATATTGTATGTGACTGCTTGGATTTATACAAGTTATATGTGGCAGGTACAAAAAGCAGGTTTATCTTATGGCTGGAAGTAGATAACAATGTGGATTTAGAAGAATTTAAATAATAAATTTCGCCAATCGATTGACCAATCATTTGTTTTCAATACAATAAAACAAAACAAAACAAGCATTTCAAGCGAAGATACAGATAACACCACGCAAATTGCAGTTGACAATTGGTCATTTGAACATGTATTTGAACATTGAATGTAAGGTTCCATCTTGGAAAGCATCATTAACTGATCACTTTGTTTTTGGAATGGTAAACTATAAAGCCGATGAGTCGATGATACATGCATACAATCTGCGTGACTTGAATTAAGGTGACTGTAAAACATATTGTGATCGAGGGTGTAAATGAAGTAGTCGCCTTAAATGTAATTGATTTTATATCCAAATTGGTAACAGGCAACGTCATTCCTATGTATGAATATCATATGAAGCAAAAATTGAAGATGGTTGGCAGGTCAGTAAGCTTTTCTGCTTTGTATTTGAACAAAGTGGTTGAATAAGTTTCCTCAGTGATCGAATATAATTGATGATGAACAGTTTACATACACAAACACAGGTTCAATCAACTTCACTGACTATTAAAATTGTGACTGTGGAATCTGACTTAAAATAAAATTATGTAATATTGAAGCTGTCTGTATTGACCAACAATTTAACTTATTTAAACAGAAAAGATAAAAAACACATAAAACAATCATTCCAATCAAGCCTCGAGGACAAGTGCATGTCAGTTGCAGATTGATCATTTAGTGTCTTTGAAGTATAGAAATATACATGGTATAACCCCCTCAACATTGATTCAGCCGCAGTTACATGTAGCTCACGTGATTCAGTCGGTCCCATGTGCATCGTGACTTGTTGCTCAGTCAGCGATTGGTCATTTGTAATTGTCTTTTATGTTTAGGTCACAGTATGAGTATGTTTCTATCCTCATAGAAGTGTCGCTAATTAGTCACTTTGGGTTGAGGCTACCGCGGCACCCGATGATATACATGTACGCAGACGTTGTGTGTAACTGAAATTATCCAACTTCGCGACAAAATAAGTACTCTTTGCGACTACCGATAGATTGTATTGCCTTCTGTTTTGGTCAGGGAAAGTTGCAAATCGGGTTTGCTGCTATGCGAATATATTGTCACCATATGTATACAAGCACCATTTATTTAGCAATAACAAACTGTGGTTCAAATTTGGTTTGTTAACGCTGCAAATAACATCTAAATCAAGTTATCCACTGCTTATACAAACTTATATAGACTACTAATTCGAGAACCGCCTAGTACCGTGTACTGCGGTACTCAACACCGTGACAATTGTCCAAGTACCGACGGTTCCAGTACCAGTACTGGTACTGTTGAGAAACTTGGCCTCGTTCCATCTACATGTCAAAGTCAACAGCCATGACAAATTTCATAATGATCTGACCGAAGGTATGACATTTAGCCCGTGCTAAAGGAAATTGTCGACAGACACACACACGGACAACAGATACTAACCCATGGCAATAGCTCAGCTATAAATGATAATTCTGGACAACTATGTATAGTGTTAGGGATTGTCAGGAGTCGACTAGTTGACAGAGGTAATGGAATATAGTCGATTACTTGACCCCGCTCGAAATTTCCCGTATCTATGCCCATATAAAATGGGCTGTGTGGTATTTTAGTGTCAATACTACTAGAGGATATGTGTCCCAGGGTCTATCATCAACCTAGCATCCATTGATCCAATCTACATGATAGTGACTGATAGATACACATGCTGGTGAATGACACCATAATTTGATCCACCAAAATAAACAGTGTAGCAATCGGCACTGACACTTGCAAGTCTTTGATGATCAACATAATAGAAACCGCACTGACACGGGCACTTGAGTTCAGTTCAGGTCACTGAGTTCACCATCCGTGCATGACTGATGGCAACGAACAATACAATATGGCTTTAACAAGTTCTGATGGATTAACTGCTACATTTTGCGTGATAATTTGGCTGTGCAACGGCAATGCTGTCGTGATATCATATCAGTAGTGGTTTTTCCAGACTAATCAACTAGCAGATTTCTGGATTGACTAATTTAATAATCGAGTCTACTTCGATTAGTCGGATAATCGTTTTACCACTAAATATGGACCAAACAAAATATATCAAAAGTGAGTTCCAGCATACACTCTCAGATCATTTGGATTTCCAGACATGACTGCCCTGTTTGGATAGGGTTTTCCAAACAGATTTCTCTGGAAACAGAGCTATTGAAATATAGTCATATACGAGGGCAATTCCAATTATAAAGAATGCTGGATCTCCTCAACGGCCCTATTCCCCTAGCCAAGTTTTCACCTGTTGAACCGCATGTTGATTTTAATTTTTAGAGTCCCATTTTGCCACCCCAGATTTCCCCTTCTACAATACCCCAGGACACATATCATGTGTATAAAAGTATAGAGATGTATAAAACTTCTCTCCATCTTGTTGGGATATCAATAAGGAATTTTAGAGGACAACTTTATTTGATATCTTTGCAAGAATACAGATGCTGAATGAAAGTGCACACCAGAACCGACATGGTGGTGACATCTCGGTCTCTATGTTTTATGTTGCAAAATACATTCCACTTTATATTTTTGCACATGTTCTACCATAATGTATGTTTAAAGGAATGCGGTCCTGAAAAAAAATATAGTATTTTCTTTCAATATACCGATAATATATATATAAAATGTCCATTGGGTGCATATAATCTAATATTCGGCCGCCAATCATCATTTTTATAACGATAAAAAAAGATTTTGTGTTGTAGACGAAGTCACATGATCATCGGCCCGATCACATGATTGTCACATGTAAACAGAAGCATAGCACATGATCGATCACGTGGTAACTCATTGACAACGCATAGATACGCAACGGTGGTATATAAAGTTTGCATGAATACGATCGCAGCGTTATGGGAGAACACTGCGAATGCAAAACTTCGCCGAATTACATCGCTGTTCTGGTAATTAAACGTCTTTATCATGTTGTTATTAACAGTTATTATTATATGTATCGCGATGTGTTGTTGTTGTTATTATAAAGCCATACCCGTATATTATGTATATTATTCGGTTTTGCGCGCAGTTATCTATATAAACACGTGCTCGTGTTTATATATTTTTTTCGTTACCGGAATAGTCCAAGTTATATTATATATTATATATTCATATAAAGATTGCATATATATGCGAAGACTTGCACAGTTATTATCATCTTGTAAACATTCCAATTTCCAGATGCCCTTTAATAGTCGTGTGTCCATGAAGAGTGTTTCGTTATAATTTATCTTAACGCGGTAAAACAACGAGAGGCCGATCACGATCGGCAGATGTTTAACCCATACCTTGGCGATAGTGATCAGCTATTTTGAGTCTGGACGCGAAAATCCATAAGCCATAACTCTGTTATAAAAAATGGATCAAACTCAAATTTGAACTCTATCTGTATTTTGGGCTGAGATACTCACATACCAAATTTACATACATCTCAATAAAATGAGATATATCAGATGAAAGGTATTATCTACACGGTATCAGGAATGTTGAGAGGAGTTCATTCTAACTACAAAAGTCCATACCATACAAGTGAAGGGGATATAATAGGAGAATGACTATATGAAAAATATACAAAAGCATAAAATTGATGACCAGGGTTAACAATTTTAACTCTATAAAATTAGGAGACTGTACCAGGTATGCCACTTGAACACTGCATTGATAGGCTAATTCAGAGAGCTGTGTGGGAGTCCTGAGCCAACAGGGTCCACCCACTATGGAAATGCAATAAACAACAGATGGCTAGCAGCAGTGACTATCAGATTTCATTATCAATAATAGAGTTTAGCTCTAGTCTCTTTCTCACTGTAGCACAGGTAATTAATTGTTAGCTGCTTCTGGTTATATTTTGTAAGCAAATCTCAAATCTGTTCAATTCTTAGTTAAAACGGGGCTATAACTCTGGTATAAAAAACAGGATCTGACCCATATTTAAACTCGATCTGTATTTTGAGTTGACAAACTCACATACCAAATTTGGTTCCTATCAGATGAAAACTGGTAGATTTATTGAAGCATGCATGAATTCTCTGTCAAAGGGCCATAACTCCATTAAAAATAATCTGATCAAACCCATATTCGAACTTGAACTGTATTTTAGGTGGAGAAACTGTCATACCAAATTTGGTTCTGATCAGTTCTGATCAGATCACTTTTTTTTTTAGTTATCATAGAATTTGTGAATTCTAAGTCGAAAAAGGGCCATAACTCTGTAAAAAAAACTCCGATCAAATCCATATTCGAACTCGATCTGTATTTTGGGCCAAGAAACTCACATACCAAATTTGGTTCCGATCAGATAGAAAATATTTCAGTTATCGCACCATGCGTAAAGTGTCTACAGACAGACAGACAGACGGACGGACTAACGACGAGTGGTCAATCCGGACAACGACACTATGTTTACCATACTATGGTATGGGTGAACATAAAAATAATTCGGTTTATTGCTGTCGGATTTAATCAATTATAATCAAGCCATTCATTAGCAATATGATATGATAAGTTCATTTTCATAGTTATGAATCATGTATATATTAGTGAAATAGGGTGTTTCGAAAAAATTATTGCTTCCACAACCCCCCCCCCCAATAAACAATCTTGCCGACGTCACTGATGAAAATTCGCTGCGTCTATGCATGGTTAGTGGCCTATAAAATTAGCACTCTAGCGACGCGGTCTATTGAATATCCAGATCATAAATCGACCTATGTGTCAATTACGAATAACAATAGGATTATAAAATATATAAACGTTCGCCATGGTTCGTTTAAACATCCAATTATATATAACACTTTTTGAAGGAGGGATAATAATCCGGTTTAATATGTAATCACATATACAAGCGCTCTTTATTCGCACTATATCGGAATAGGCCTAACAGTGAACGCTCTTTATTGCATCATGGTAAATAGAAATTTCCGGTTTATTAAACTCTTCTTTATTCGCACCATATTAGGAATACTCTTAACATGGAACGCTCTTTATTGAGTCGTGGTGAAGGAAAATGGGGACTCGACTTATACCGGCCACAGCCGGAAATACTGCATTTATTTGGCATTGTCACGAATGAATGGTTGTAAATACGGGACACTCCGGGCATATATATGGAAAATTAAAACATCGTGAACACGCACCCGAAAAGAGTTCACATGTCGGCTCGTGTTTTTATAAGATTTATTTTTGACATGAAAGTGGTATCTACCCCGCTCAATCGGCCTTCTATATTTTTTTGTCAAAACAATAACTTTCCAAACAGCACTTATGGCATATCACAAGTGAAGATAACTCACCGGGCGATGACAATTCACGACGTGTACACAATGCATACCCGCAGTAATTCCATTACACTCACGCGATGATGTCGATTCCGCATTTTCCATCGCCACTCATATGACGTATATAGGTAGATACAATTAACTCCGTGTTTTTAATTAGTTTACTCATTTTACGTCATATGAGGAATTGCGACGGAGATAGCCGACAACCGGGGGAGGTATTATTTATTTATTTCTCGGCTTATTTATTACGCGATTGTAATGGGACTTGGATCATTGTGATCACAATAGGGGTGGCTTTCCGATAGTGTTTGTTGTTTCATCAGGATAGCAATCCTTTAAATTAAAATCTCAGGGTGGGTTACCAGTGTGTTAACTGTCTGCGACTGTATACAGAGGCGGACTGGCCGATCGGGAGACTGGGAAATTTCCCGATGGGCCGGAGGCCGGAAAAATTCTGATTCCACGTGATTTTCTATCAAGCGAGAATCCGAGGGTTTTTTTTACGGTTTGGGGGGGGGGGGGGGGGGGGGGGGGGGGTATATGTGGTTGGGCCGCCCAACCACAACTTGGGCCGCAAATGAAACCGACGTGGGCCGCCACATGTGTTGTTTAACCAGCCGTGTACCCAATAAGATGGTACTCTTCTCACATAAATTCATGAGGGCAGAGGCGGACTGCATGGCCGATCGGGGAGACCGGGAAAATTCCGGACGTGGGCCGCCACATGTGTTGTTTAACCAGCCGAATTGGCTAATCGTAATTTTGACATTAAATGAACTTGTCGGCATCATATAACACCACGTAAAGACCCCATTAATCTCGAGATTTTAACGGTAACTCCCAGCTGTAAATCCCAAAAAAATTCTTACGCACCCCTCCCCCAATTGAAATTTACAAGAAAATAGGAACGCTTCAGTTGATGCCAGTCTAGTTTATCGGATTCGAGATTTTCTTGTATATTTTTCAAAATGTTCTCACCCCAGGCCGAACAACCATGAACAGCCCGGTGTGTCCTGGTCTCTTGTCCGTAGCCGTGTGCATTTGTCTGGAGTTAGACTGCTAGATGTTAGATTTTATGCAATTTTTCAGGTAAAAATATCTGAATGGTCTCATACCGGGAATATATAGAACCATGGTTTATGAATATATATGATATTAGACCAGAGGTGCAAATGGAATTATGCAAAAACATGCATTTGGTCTGCATCTGATTCAAGGGTGGGGGGGGGGGGGTGCAAATGGAATTATGCAAAAATATATATTTGGTCTGATTCTGATTCAAGGGGCGGGGGGGGGGGTGCAGTTGGAATTTTCCAAGGTGGACTGTGGATGCCCTCCCTCCCTCCCCCCCCCCAAACAGATGGGCCGGTATTATATTAATTTCCCGGGCCGGTTTCTTGGCCCAGTCCGCCTCTGACTGTATATTCCAAAATTTCCGTAGATAAGTTCTGATCGCAAGTCAATCTCCATACAGTTGCGTCCCTTTGCAATGCTTCGCGCTCCCTAACGCATAGCAGTGACTGGTTCGCTGGCAGACCTTGATCGCAACTCTGGGGATTATTTATTTATAGAGGCCATTGTATTTTTTTTATGATCACAATAAACTTCTATTGCTTTTGAAGTTAGAGGTTTGATAGCTTGACAACTTTGGTAGAAAATATATGCAGGTAAAACGATCTGTCCATTACAATATCTTACACGTCTAGATTATAGACCTATATGGCAAAAGTACATTAGATAAATCGGTGTTCCTGCATTGAAATTATTTTCTGGATTTTCCCCTTAGCAGCTACTGGCCCCATTTCCCCGACCCCTAGCAGAAACCCTGCATAAATTGATGGCCAGTTCACATGTGTGCGTTCTGTGTATATATTTCTCCTGCTAAGAAAGGTTTGATAAGTAACAGTTGGTATTGCTCAAAGGAGACTCAGGTCACCTGTTTTAACTTTTATATAAATGGTCCATCAATTCGTCCGTCCTTGCTAGGAAAAACTCTACTTCATGTTTCGTTGCAATTTACCTTTATCAACCTGAGATACAGGGACCAGCCGAGAGGGCAATGTGGTTGAAGAAGTCTCCCTATTCTTTCTCACTTCGCCCTAATTTTGCAGTCGGGCGAAGTTTAAGTCGCCCTGAAATTTCCGAAGTTGACAGACGAAAATCGGGAAAATATTCATCCTAATTTACTGCCAACATTGATTGAACCCAGTTATCCATTGACAGGGTCTTATAAAACACCATAATTCTTATTAACATCTGTATTAATCCGATTTGGGAGCATATTCACACCTGATAGTTGATTGCAGACAACTGTGAATACATCGTAAGGTGTCTACAGTGACTTGTAATGTTTGAGCTTATCACGCCTGAAGATTACAACTCATACACCTTACCATGTATCAGTGATGACACTCCTTTGTTAAAGTTTATAATGATGGCCAGAACAACTTTGAAAAAAAATCATTTGTGTAACAAGTTAATATCTGTACCCAGCTTAGGAACTTTTAATAAGTGAGAATATTCAGGATTTCGTTTCGTTTAACAATTTTTTTCGTATTCATAAGCATTGTTTAATTAATTATACTTCCATGGTGTAACCAAGGAAGTATATTGTTTTTCTATTGAGGCAGTTTTCCGTTTAATTGGAAATACTCACGAAACTAATTGCAGTAGGAACGCGAAATTTTCAGGGAATATAGGCATTTATGGAACACTCAAAATGGTGATATCGCGATTTCGGCCAAACATTTAATGACGGATTAAAAAGAAAAAAACAATTATTTTTGTTATTATTATTATTATTATTATACTTAACAATTTTGCAACTCCTTATTCTCTGAAAGTATGAGGAGTAGCAAACTCAAATTTGGTAAGTATGTTGGGGTGAATGAGTTGTATGCCTTAGATGTATATCGGATATTGTCCGCGTTCACCTCGCTGAGTTATCTCCCTTTATATGAAAAAATGTCATTTTATTATCTTGGAAATTATAAATAGCAGAACATCGAAAATTGGACCGTATGCACACCTCGATGTGCCCTACTGACCACGGGCATCAAAACTTGTGTCCGCGCTATCCCTGAGGAGTTACCGCCCATACATAGGCAAACCTCAAATTGACCGCAACTCCTCTGAAAGTGTCAGACATTGAAAGGCGTATCACACGCTGGTGTGATCGGAATAAAGAGCGCAAGTGGTGCACAAAATCTGCCAGGTTCGGTTCAGTATTGTGGGTCTGGGGAGGGGGTGGTCCCAGGTCCCAATTTTTTTTGGTCTCAGAATCAGATGAAACTTAAAATATAGCATCTACCATACAAGCTGATTACGAAACTGAAAACAGATCGTTAATCCGTTGGAAATTGTCGGAGTTGGTCCCGCAAAGTTTAAAATTGGGCACATATGTTAGTCAATTTCGAAAATGTTATGCGTCTCTGAATCAGATGAAATATATAGTATACCATCTCTGAGAGCAGCAGATCACAAAACTGAAAACAGTTTTAAAATCCATCGGAAAATAACGGGCCCTCAAAGTTCGCATTTTGAGCCGGGATTGACGATGTGCTAATCCCGTAGCCCAGTTTCGAGGCAGGGGTGGGGTCACTCCCGTACACTCCACATTACAATACACCAGCCAGGATAACATATAGTGACACAACTTAACATTTTGTGTTTCTAAACTGCGATTCTTTCATCTCAATATTTTCTCTATTATTATACTTCCATGGTGGTGTAACCAAGGAAGTATATTGTTTTTCTATTGAGGCAGTTGGAAAGGAAGTATATTGTTTTTCTATTGAGGCAGTTTTCCGTTTAATTGGAAATACTCACGAAACTAATTGCAGTAGGAACGCGAAATTTTCAGGGAATGTAGGCATTTGCGGAACACTCAAAATGGTGATATCGCGATTTCGGCCAAACATTTAATGGCGATTAAAAAGAAAAAAACGATTATTTTTGTTATTATACTTCCATGGTGTAACCAAGGAAGTATATTGTTTTTCTACTGAGGTCGTTTTCCGTTTATTTCGAAATACTCAGAAACTGATTGCAGTAGGAACGCGAAATCTCTAGCGAATGTAGGCATCGAAGGTTTACTAGATATAATGGTATCCGGATTTCCGCCCAATGTTTCTTGGCGGAGTTATGGCCCTTTTGCGATTATTTTTCATTGTTATTATTATTATACTTGACACTTTTGTAATCACTATTACTCGAAAAGTACAAGAAGTAGGACACTAAAACTTGGTAAGTAGGTTGGGGTACATGAGTTCTAACCATATGGCCCATAACGATTTTGTCCGCGCTTTCACCGAGAAGTTATCTCCCTTTATTTGAAAAAATGTCATTTTATTATCTCGGAAATTATAAGAAGCAGAGCATCGAAAATTAGACCGTATGCACATCTCGATATGCACTACTGCCCACGGGCATAAAAACTTGGGTCCGCGCTTTCCCTGAAGAGTTACCGCCCATAGTTGGCAAACCTCTATTTTATTGTACTCTGTTGTCCTCCCGTATCATTCCAGATAACTGTATTTGGTTTTTGTAGTCGTGTTGACCGTTGTCAGCTTAGTCCGAGGAAGAAAATTTGACAGGGTTGGACATATATTTTTACACTGGGGTGGGGGCAATATTTTCGCAATTTTTTTTTATTATTGACATTCATCTATTTAAGTATGTAGATTCCCTGAACGAAAACAAACCCATACCGGAAAGGATTTTTGTAATCCGAGAAGAAATGCAAGAGTTACGGGCCCTCAAAGTTTGCAATTTGGTCCCATGTGCTTGTGACCCTATCTCCTCCGAAGATGTCGAACTTTGGATGTCGTCTGATATCCCAGTGCGTGCGGGCTGAAGAGAGCACGTGATGTGCCAAATTTTGCCAGTGTCGGTTCAGTGTTGTGGATCAGGGGAGGGGCGGTCCGGGGTACCAATTTTTTATTCTTCTCCGAATCAGATGAAACTTGGAGTGTAACATCTACACCGCCAACCGATCTAGAAACTGAAACAATTTCGAAAATCCATTGAAAAATGACGGAGTTGCGGTCCTTCAAACTATGCAAATTTGGGCCCATGTGCCTGTGACCTCATCTCCTCCGAAGATCTCGAACTTAGGATGTTATCTGATATCGCAGTGCGCGCGGTCTGAAGAGAGCACGCGATGTGCCAAATTTTGCAAGTGTCGGTTCAGTGCTGTGGGTCAGGGGAGGGGTGGTCCGAGGTACCAAAATTTAGTTCGTCTCCGAATCATATGAAACTTGGTATATAACATCTACCTTACACGTTGATCATAAAACTGAAAACAGATCGTAAATCCGTTAAAAAATGGCGGAGATTTAGGCCCTCAAACTTTGAATGTGGGCCCGTATTCTTTCCAATAAACAAAATGTTATTCGTCTCTGAATCAGACAAAATTTATAACAAATAATCAATGTAACTAGCTGATCACAATACTCAAAACAATTTTAAAATCCATCGGAAAATAACGGAGTTACGGGCTCTCAAAATTCGCATTTTGGGCCGGGTTTGACTATTTCCCAATCCCGTCACCCAATTTCGAGGCAGGGGTGGGGTCACTTCCAAACACTTGAGATCAACCCACACATGTTAAGGGAAAGAGATAATCATCCTACTTCATATTTTACGTCCCTTAACTGCGATTTATTGAGCTCATGATTTGCCCTATTATTATACTTCCATGGTGTAACCAAGGAAGTATATTGTTTTTCTACTGAGGTCGTTTTCCGTTTATTTCGAAATACTCAGAAACTGATTGCAGTAGGAACGCGAAATCTCTAGCGAATGTAGGCATCGAAGGTTTACTAGATATAATGGTATCCGGATTTCCGCCCAATGTTTCTTGGCGGAGTTATGGCCCTTTTGCGATTATTTTTCATTGTTATTATTATTATACTTGACACTTTTGTAATCACTATTACTCGAAAAGTACAAGAAGTAGGACACTAAAACTTGGTAAGTAGGTTGGGGTACATGAGTTCTAACCATATGGCCCATAACGATTTTGTCCGCGCTTTCACCGAGAAGTTATCTCCCTTTATTTGAAAAAATGTCATTTTATTATCTCGGAAATTATAAGAAGCAGAGCATCGAAAATTAGACCGTATGCACATCTCGATATGCACTACTGCCCACGGGCATAAAAACTTGGGTCCGCGCTTTCCCTGAAGAGTTACCGCCCATAGTTGGCAAACCTCTATTTTATTGTACTCTGTTGTCCTCCCGTATCATTCCAGATAACTGTATTTGGTTTTTGTAGTCGTGTTGACCGTTGTCAGCTTAGTCCGAGGAAGAAAATTTGACAGGGTTGGACATATATTTTTACACTGGGGTGGGGGCAATATTTTCGCAATTTTTTTTTATTATTGACATTCATCTATTTAAGTATGTAGATTCCCTGAACGAAAACAAACCCATACCGGAAAGGATTTTTGTAATCCGAGAAGAAATGCAAGAGTTACGGGCCCTCAAAGTTTGCAATTTGGTCCCATGTGCTTGTGACCCTATCTCCTCCGAAGATGTCGAACTTTGGATGTCGTCTGATATCCCAGTGCGTGCGGGCTGAAGAGAGCACGTGATGTGCCAAATTTTGCCAGTGTCGGTTCAGTGTTGTGGATCAGGGGAGGGGCGGTCCGGGGGTACCAATTTTTTATTCTTCTCCGAATCAGATGAAACTTGGAGTGTAACATCTACACCGCCAACCGATCTAGAAACTGAAACAATTTCGAAAATCCATTGAAAAATGACGGAGTTGCGGTCCTTCAAACTATGCAAATTTGGGCCCATGTGCCTGTGACCTCATCTCCTCCGAAGATCTCGAACTTAGGATGTTATCTGATATCGCAGTGCGCGCGGTCTGAAGAGAGCACGCGATGTGCCAAATTTTGCAAGTGTCGGTTCAGTGCTGTGGGTCAGGGGAGGGGTGGTCCGAGGTACCAAAATTTAGTTCGTCTCCGAATCATATGAAACTTGGTATATAACATCTACCTTACACGTTGATCATAAAACTGAAAACAGATCGTAAATCCGTTAAAAAATGGCGGAGATTTAGGCCCTCAAACTTTGAATGTGGGCCCGTATTCTTTCCAATAAACAAAATGTTATTCGTCTCTGAATCAGACAAAATTTATAACAAATAATCAATGTAACTAGCTGATCACAATACTCAAAACAATTTTAAAATCCATCGGAAAATAACGGAGTTACGGGCTCTCAAAATTCGCATTTTGGGCCGGGTTTGACTATTTCCCAATCCCGTCACCCAATTTCGAGGCAGGGGTGGGGTCACTTCCAAACACTTGAGATCAACCCACACATGTTAAGGGAAAGAGATAATCATCCTACTTCATATTTTACGTCCCTTAACTGCGATTTATTGAGCTCATGATTTGCCCTATTATTATACTTCCATGGTGTAACCAAGGAAGTATATTGTTTTTCTACTGAGGTCGTTTTCCGTTTATTTCGAAATACTCAGAAACTGATTGCAGTAGGAACGCGAAATCTCTAGCGAATGTAGGCATCGAAGGTTTACTAGATATAATGGTATCCGGATTTCCGCCCAATGTTTCTTGGCGGAGTTATGGCCCTTTTGCGATTATTTTTCATTGTTATTATTATTATACTTGACACTTTTGTAATCACTATTACTCGAAAAGTACAAGAAGTAGGACACTAAAACTTGGTAAGTAGGTTGGGGTACATGAGTTCTAACCATATGGCCCATAACGATTTTGTCCGCGCTTTCACCGAGGAGTTATCTCCCTTTATTTGAAAAAATGTCATTTTATTATCTCGGAAATTATAAGAAGCAGAGCATCGAAAATTAGACCGTATGCACATCTCGATATGCACTACTGCCCACGGGCATAAAAACTTGGGTCCGCGCTTTCCCTGAAGAGTTACCGCCCATAGTTGGCAAACCTCTATTTTATTGTACTCTGTTGTCCTCCCGTATCATTCCAGATAACTGTATTTGGTTTTTGTAGTCGTGTTGACCGTTGTCAGCTTAGTCCGAGGAAGAAAATTTGACAGGGTTGGACATATATTTTTACACTGGGGTGGGGGCAATATTTTCGCAATTTTTTTTTATTATTGACATTCATCTATTTAAGTATGTAGATTCCCTGAACGAAAACAAACCCATACCGGAAAGGATTTTTGTAATCCGAGAAGAAATGCAAGAGTTACGGGCCCTCAAAGTTTGCAATTTGGTCCCATGTGCTTGTGACCCTATCTCCTCCGAAGATGTCGAACTTTGGATGTCGTCTGATATCCCAGTGCGTGCGGGCTGAAGAGAGCACGTGATGTGCCAAATTTTGCCAGTGTCGGTTCAGTGTTGTGGATCAGGGGAGGGGCGGTCCGGGGGTACCAATTTTTTATTCTTCTCCGAATCAGATGAAACTTGGAGTGTAACATCTACACCGCCAACCGATCTAGAAACTGAAACAATTTCGAAAATCCATTGAAAAATGACGGAGTTGCGGTCCTTCAAACTATGCAAATTTGGGCCCATGTGCCTGTGACCTCATCTCCTCCGAAGATCTCGAACTTAGGATGTTATCTGATATCGCAGTGCGCGCGGTCTGAAGAGAGCACGCGATGTGCCAAATTTTGCAAGTGTCGGTTCAGTGCTGTGGGTCAGGGGAGGGGTGGTCCGAGGGTACCAAAATTTAGTTCGTCTCCGAATCATATGAAACTTGGTATATAACATCTACCTTACACGTTGATCATAAAACTGAAAACAGATCGTAAATCCGTTAAAAAATGGCGGAGATTTAGGCCCTCAAACTTTGAATGTGGGCCCGTATTCTTTCCAATAAACAAAATGTTATTCGTCTCTGAATCAGACAAAATTTATAACAAATAATCAATGTAACTAGCTGATCACAATACTCAAAACAATTTTAAAATCCATCGGAAAATAACGGAGTTACGGGCTCTCAAAATTCGCATTTTGGGCCGGGTTTGACTATTTCCCAATCCCGTCACCCAATTTCGAGGCAGGGGTGGGGTCACTTCCAAACACTTGAGATCAACCCACACATGTTAAGGGAAAGAGATAATCATCCTACTTCATATTTTACGTCCCTTAACTGCGATTTATTGAGCTCATGATTTGCCCTATTATTATACTTCCATGGTGTAACCAAGGAAGTATATTGTTTTTCTACTGAGGTCGTTTTCCGTTTATTTCGAAATACTCAGAAACTGATTGCAGTAGGAACGCGAAATCTCTAGCGAATGTAGGCATCGAAGGTTTACTAGATATAATGGTATCCGGATTTCCGCCCAATGTTTCTTGGCGGAGTTATGGCCCTTTTGCGATTATTTTTCATTGTTATTATTATTATACTTGACACTTTTGTAATCACTATTACTCGAAAAGTACAAGAAGTAGGACACTAAAACTTGGTAAGTAGGTTGGGGTACATGAGTTCTAACCATATGGCCCATAACGATTTTGTCCGCGCTTTCACCGAGGAGTTATCTCCCTTTATTTGAAAAAATGTCATTTTATTATCTCGGAAATTATAAGAAGCAGAGCATCGAAAATTAGACCGTATGCACATCTCGATATGCACTACTGCCCACGGGCATAAAAACTTGGGTCCGCGCTTTCCCTGAAGAGTTACCGCCCATAGTTGGCAAACCTCTATTTTATTGTACTCTGTTGTCCTCCCGTATCATTCCAGATAACTGTATTTGGTTTTTGTAGTCGTGTTGACCGTTGTCAGCTTAGTCCGAGGAAGAAAATTTGACAGGGTTGGACATATATTTTTACACTGGGGTGGGGGCAATATTTTCGCAATTTTTTTTTATTATTGACATTCATCTATTTAAGTATGTAGATTCCCTGAACGAAAACAAACCCATACCGGAAAGGATTTTTGTAATCCGAGAAGAAATGCAAGAGTTACGGGCCCTCAAAGTTTGCAATTTGGTCCCATGTGCTTGTGACCCTATCTCCTCCGAAGATGTCGAACTTTGGATGTCGTCTGATATCCCAGTGCGTGCGGGCTGAAGAGAGCACGTGATGTGCCAAATTTTGCCAGTGTCGGTTCAGTGTTGTGGATCAGGGGAGGGGCGGTCCGGGGTACCAATTTTTTATTCTTCTCCGAATCAGATGAAACTTGGAGTGTAACATCTACACCGCCAACCGATCTAGAAACTGAAACAATTTCGAAAATCCATTGAAAAATGACGGAGTTGCGGTCCTTCAAACTATGCAAATTTGGGCCCATGTGCCTGTGACCTCATCTCCTCCGAAGATCTCGAACTTAGGATGTTATCTGATATCGCAGTGCACGCGGTCTGAAGAGAGCACGCGATGTGCCAAATTTTGCAAGTGTCGGTTCAGTGCTGTGGGTCAGGGGAGGGGTGGTCCGAGGGTACCAAAATTTAGTTCGTCTCCGAATCATATGAAACTTGGTATATAACATCTACCTTACACGTTGATCATAAAACTGAAAACAGATCGTAAATCCGTTAAAAAATGGCGGAGATTTAGGCCCTCAAACTTTGAATGTGGGCCCGTATTCTTTCCAATAAACAAAATGTTATTCGTCTCTGAATCAGACAAAATTTATAACAAATAATCAATGTAACTAGCTGATCACAATACTCAAAACAATTTTAAAATCCATCGGAAAATAACGGAGTTACGGGCTCTCAAAATTCGCATTTTGGGCCGGGTTTGACTATTTCCCAATCCCGTCACCCAATTTCGAGGCAGGGGTGGGGTCACTTCCAAACACTTGAGATCAACCCACACATGTTAAGGGAAAGAGATAATCATCCTACTTCATATTTTACGTCCCTTAACTGCGATTTATTGAGCTCATGATTTGCCCTATTATTATACTTCCATGGTGTAACCAAGGAAGTATATTGTTTTTCTACTGAGGTCGTTTTCCGTTTATTTCGAAATACTCAGAAACTGATTGCAGTAGGAACGCGAAATCTCTAGCGAATGTAGGCATCGAAGGTTTACTAGATATAATGGTATCCGGATTTCCGCCCAATGTTTCTTGGCGGAGTTATGGCCCTTTTGCGATTATTTTTCATTGTTATTATTATTATACTTGACACTTTTGTAATCACTATTACTCGAAAAGTACAAGAAGTAGGACACTAAAACTTGGTAAGTAGGTTGGGGTACATGAGTTCTAACCATATGGCCCATAACGATTTTGTCCGCGCTTTCACCGAGGAGTTATCTCCCTTTATTTGAAAAAATGTCATTTTATTATCTCGGAAATTATAAGAAGCAGAGCATCGAAAATTAGACCGTATGCACATCTCGATATGCACTACTGCCCACGGGCATAAAAACTTGGGTCCGCGCTTTCCCTGAAGAGTTACCGCCCATAGTTGGCAAACCTCTATTTTATTGTACTCTGTTGTCCTCCCGTATCATTCCAGATAACTGTATTTGGTTTTTGTAGTCGTGTTGACCGTTGTCAGCTTAGTCCGAGGAAGAAAATTTGACAGGGTTGGACATATATTTTTACACTGGGGTGGGGGCAATATTTTCGCAATTTTTTTTTATTATTGACATTCATCTATTTAAGTATGTAGATTCCCTGAACGAAAACAAACCCATACCGGAAAGGATTTTTGTAATCCGAGAAGAAATGCAAGAGTTACGGGCCCTCAAAGTTTGCAATTTGGTCCCATGTGCTTGTGACCCTATCTCCTCCGAAGATGTCGAACTTTGGATGTCGTCTGATATCCCAGTGCGTGCGGGCTGAAGAGAGCACGTGATGTGCCAAATTTTGCCAGTGTCGGTTCAGTGTTGTGGATCAGGGGAGGGGCGGTCCGGGGGTACCAATTTTTTATTCTTCTCCGAATCAGATGAAACTTGGAGTGTAACATCTACACCGCCAACCGATCTAGAAACTGAAACAATTTCGAAAATCCATTGAAAAATGACGGAGTTGCGGTCCTTCAAACTATGCAAATTTGGGCCCATGTGCCTGTGACCTCATCTCCTCCGAAGATCTCGAACTTAGGATGTTATCTGATATCGCAGTGCGCGCGGTCTGAAGAGAGCACGCGATGTGCCAAATTTTGCAAGTGTCGGTTCAGTGCTGTGGGTCAGGGGAGGGGTGGTCCGAGGTACCAAAATTTAGTTCGTCTCCGAATCATATGAAACTTGGTATATAACATCTACCTTACACGTTGATCATAAAACTGAAAACAGATCGTAAATCCGTTAAAAAATGGCGGAGATTTAGGCCCTCAAACTTTGAATGTGGGCCCGTATTCTTTCCAATAAACAAAATGTTATTCGTCTCTGAATCAGACAAAATTTATAACAAATAATCAATGTAACTAGCTGATCACAATACTCAAAACAATTTTAAAATCCATCGGAAAATAACGGAGTTACGGGCTCTCAAAATTCGCATTTTGGGCCGGGTTTGACTATTTCCCAATCCCGTCACCCAATTTCGAGGCAGGGGTGGGGTCACTTCCAAACACTTGAGATCAACCCACACATGTTAAGGGAAAGAGATAATCATCCTACTTCATATTTTACGTCCCTTAACTGCGATTTATTGAGCTCATGATTTGCCCTATTATTATACTTCCATGGTGTAACCAAGGAAGTATATTGTTTTTCTACTGAGGTCGTTTTCCGTTTATTTCGAAATACTCAGAAACTGATTGCAGTAGGAACGCGAAATCTCTAGCGAATGTAGGCATCGAAGGTTTACTAGATATAATGGTATCCGGATTTCCGCCCAATGTTTCTTGGCGGAGTTATGGCCCTTTTGCGATTATTTTTCATTGTTATTATTATTATACTTGACACTTTTGTAATCACTATTACTCGAAAAGTACAAGAAGTAGGACACTAAAACTTGGTAAGTAGGTTGGGGTACATGAGTTCTAACCATATGGCCCATAACGATTTTGTCCGCGCTTTCACCGAGGAGTTATCTCCCTTTATTTGAAAAAATGTCATTTTATTATCTCGGAAATTATAAGAAGCAGAGCATCGAAAATTAGACCGTATGCACATCTCGATATGCACTACTGCCCACGGGCATAAAAACTTGGGTCCGCGCTTTCCCTGAAGAGTTACCGCCCATAGTTGGCAAACCTCTATTTTATTGTACTCTGTTGTCCTCCCGTATCATTCCAGATAACTGTATTTGGTTTTTGTAGTCGTGTTGACCGTTGTCAGCTTAGTCCGAGGAAGAAAATTTGACAGGGTTGGACATATATTTTTACACTGGGGTGGGGGCAATATTTTCGCAATTTTTTTTTATTATTGACATTCATCTATTTAAGTATGTAGATTCCCTGAACGAAAACAAACCCATACCGGAAAGGATTTTTGTAATCCGAGAAGAAATGCAAGAGTTACGGGCCCTCAAAGTTTGCAATTTGGTCCCATGTGCTTGTGACCCTATCTCCTCCGAAGATGTCGAACTTTGGATGTCGTCTGATATCCCAGTGCGTGCGGGCTGAAGAGAGCACGTGATGTGCCAAATTTTGCCAGTGTCGGTTCAGTGTTGTGGATCAGGGGAGGGGCGGTCCGGGGGTACCAATTTTTTATTCTTCTCCGAATCAGATGAAACTTGGAGTGTAACATCTACACCGCCAACCGATCTAGAAACTGAAACAATTTCGAAAATCCATTGAAAAATGACGGAGTTGCGGTCCTTCAAACTATGCAAATTTGGGCCCATGTGCCTGTGACCTCATCTCCTCCGAAGATCTCGAACTTAGGATGTTATCTGATATCGCAGTGCGCGCGGTCTGAAGAGAGCACGCGATGTGCCAAATTTTGCAAGTGTCGGTTCAGTGCTGTGGGTCAGGGGAGGGGTGGTCCGAGGTACCAAAATTTAGTTCGTCTCCGAATCATATGAAACTTGGTATATAACATCTACCTTACACGTTGATCATAAAACTGAAAACAGATCGTAAATCCGTTAAAAAATGGCGGAGATTTAGGCCCTCAAACTTTGAATGTGGGCCCGTATTCTTTCCAATAAACAAAATGTTATTCGTCTCTGAATCAGACAAAATTTATAACAAATAATCAATGTAACTAGCTGATCACAATACTCAAAACAATTTTAAAATCCATCGGAAAATAACGGAGTTACGGGCTCTCAAAATTCGCATTTTGGGCCGGGTTTGACTATTTCCCAATCCCGTCACCCAATTTCGAGGCAGGGGTGGGGTCACTTCCAAACACTTGAGATCAACCCACACATGTTAAGGGAAAGAGATAATCATCCTACTTCATATTTTACGTCCCTTAACTGCGATTTATTGAGCTCATGATTTGCCCTATTATTATACTTCCATGGTGTAACCAAGGAAGTATATTGTTTTTCTACTGAGGTCGTTTTCCGTTTATTTCGAAATACTCAGAAACTGATTGCAGTAGGAACGCGAAATCTCTAGCGAATGTAGGCATCGAAGGTTTACTAGATATAATGGTATCCGGATTTCCGCCCAATGTTTCTTGGCGGAGTTATGGCCCTTTTGCGATTATTTTTCATTGTTATTATTATTATACTTGACACTTTTGTAATCACTATTACTCGAAAAGTACAAGAAGTAGGACACTAAAACTTGGTAAGTAGGTTGGGGTACATGAGTTCTAACCATATGGCCCATAACGATTTTGTCCGCGCTTTCACCGAGGAGTTATCTCCCTTTATTTGAAAAAATGTCATTTTATTATCTCGGAAATTATAAGAAGCAGAGCATCGAAAATTAGACCGTATGCACATCTCGATATGCACTACTGCCCACGGGCATAAAAACTTGGGTCCGCGCTTTCCCTGAAGAGTTACCGCCCATAGTTGGCAAACCTCTATTTTATTGTACTCTGTTGTCCTCCCGTATCATTCCAGATAACTGTATTTGGTTTTTGTAGTCGTGTTGACCGTTGTCAGCTTAGTCCGAGGAAGAAAATTTGACAGGGTTGGCCATATATTTTTACACTGGGGTGGGGGCAATATTTTCGCAATTTTTTTTTATTATTGACATTCATCTATTTAAGTATGTAGATTCCCTGAACGAAAACAAACCCATACCGGAAAGGATTTTTGTAATCCGAGAAGAAATGCAAGAGTTACGGGCCCTCAAAGTTTGCAAGTGTCGGTCCAGTATTGTGGGTCAGGGGAGGGGTGGTCTGCGGTACCAATTTTTAATTCTTCTCCGAATCATATGAAATTTGGGATATAACAGAAATATGTCTATCCAAATGTAATTCGCGAACTATGAACGAATGTTGTACAAGCTCACATCTCATTCCCCAAACTATCCGTTACTTATTCATAAAAGTCATATTATGCTACACGCGAAACGGAGATAACTTTTGGGGAATCCAGAGTCCAAAACGGATCGAAATCGCCCTGTTCCAGAAAAGTCGTTCATTTTGTTTTCACTTTTTGAAAAAGGCTCCAATATTTCAACAAAATCTTTTGGACTTAGAACATTATTTTTTCTCAGTCAAGTGAAAAGAGCTCTTCAAAATAATTCCGCTTATATATATAATATATATTATCTATATATACGCCAAAATTTTGTCACTCCCCTCTCTCCTTCCTCCGGCTACCCCATCCCCCCTGGGATGGAACCTACCTCCGATTCGAATACACCCGTCTTACCGCGGGCCAGTCTCAATCCTCTACCTGAGAACCGATAGAACGCCCATCGAATTCCAACAATCATTTTCAGAGTGGTATATTGGTATGAGTTCATATCGGAGCCGTTATAAAGCAAATAACTTGGATTTTAATATAAACCCACCTATTCGTAAATTGTGTAGCCCATGGTGTGTGGTAAATTATCATTTTATCGTGTATAGTGTATCATGAGCTATCTGCGTGAGTGCATTTCACTTTTGTATTTTCTTTCGCATCTTCAACGCATTGCATATCATATACAACCAAACAAAATACAAACATTACATTAATTTGATCAAACAAACCTTCGTTGTACGGTGTATATTTCTACTAACGTAATGACGACGTATAGCCAATTATTCCATTTGCGATAACAACGATAAACACATAGAAACATGCAAACATCATCATTTTCGTAAGAACAATTTGTATATTGTTATAAACCGTAGTATACTGCTGATAGACATTCAATTATTTCCGTCAGTATATGTCTGCTGAATTGGAAATGACTCCTTTTATACTTTCGCAAAATAAAACACCACTGATAGTTTCGTTCACCGTCATTTAAGTCTTGTCAAAAAGCAAACGTGAAACAACCGCTCATTATTCCTACCATAAAGGAATCTACTTATAGAGAACGCTCTTTTCTGTTCGATTACGTTCAAACTCTTTGTGTGTTGTTGTTAATCACTCATTATATTCTTCGGACCGAACGTTCATTAAGCGCGCTTCATGTTATATATGCGAAAACCGACCCACGTGTTTATTGTTTTATATCCGATTCGAATATAAAAAGCATCTTTACATTACCTTTAGTTTGGTATTATTCGTATTTGATGATTAAAATACACCAAAGCATGTTAAAAAAAAAAATAGTAGATAATTTGACGGGATTCGAACTCACGTCGCAATAAAACACAAACTGAAGGTTTGACGCTCTCACCACTCAGCTACGCACTGCGCTGTTAATTTATAAGAAAATATATTAGTATTAAATATATAGGCATATAACTGTGTATAAACTTTATATCAAAACTGATTGAAATGCGTGACTATATATACCCCTTGTCGCTATACGGGGAACGGGAAAATGCACCTATTCTTCCCACCAAATCCAAACGGGCTAATTAAAGAGCAAGGTAATGCCCGTAGCAGGTACATTTGGATATTCTATTCAAGCCACCCCCCGAATATAAAAAGCATCTTTACATTATCTTTAGTTTGGTATTATTCGTATTTGATGATTAAAATACACCAAAGCATGTTAAAAAAAAAAAAAAAATAGTAGATAATTTGACGGGATTCGAACTCACGTCGCAATAAAACACAAACTGAAGGTTTGACGCTCTCACCACTCAGCTACGCACTGCGCTGTTAATTTATAAGAAAATATATTAGTATTAAATATATAGGCATATAACTGTGTATAAACTTTATATCAAAACTGATTGAAATGCGTGACTATATATACCCCTTGCCGCTATATACGGGGAACGGGAAAATGCACCTATTCTTCCCACCAAATCCAAACGGGCTAATTAAAGAGCAAGGTAATGCCCGTAGCAGGTACATTTGGATATTCTATTCAAGCCACCCCCCCGAATATAAAAAGCATCTTTACATTATCTTTAGTTTGGTATTATTCGTATTTGATGATTAAAATACACCAAAACATGTTAAAAATAAAAAAAGAAGATAGTAGATAATTTGACGGGATTCGAACTCACGTCGCAATAAAACACAAACAGAAGGTTTGACGCTCTCACCACTCGGCTACGCACTGCGCTGTTAATTTATAAGAAAATATATTAGTATTAAATATATAGGCATATAACTGTGTATATTTAAACTTTATATCCAAACTGATTGAAATGCGTGACTATATATACCCCTTTCCGCTATACGGGGAACGGGAAAATGCACCTATTCTTCCCACCAAATCCAAACGGGCTAATTAAAGAGCAAGGTAATGCCGTAGCAGGTACATTTGGATATTCTATTCACGCCCCCCCCCCCAAATCTTGACAGCTATACTTTAAAAGTAACCTAACCAACGGAGAATGCAAGATGGGGTGGGGTGAGACTTTTGGTAAATTCCACCGAAAATAGCAAAGGGGCAAAATTCAAACATCGAGATAAAAACATTTTGACGAGTACATCTGATGGGTAGTTTTCACGCGCATCTAAAGTGCCATTTTCGAATTTTCAGATGGATCGGTTTACTCGTGTCAACGCTCTCTACTACATATTTTGGGACTTCTGTCTGTTTGTCTGTTAGGTATGGGCGGGAAAACTGCCGGACGGATTTCGACGAAATTTGATATCTAGGGACGCTTTTATCCGGGGAGTGTTTTTGACCCCGACCTGGCCATGACTTTAAAAATGGTCAATTCAATGTCAAATCGTGTAAAACGGATGGATTTCCACGAAATTTGATACCTATGGGTACGTTTTTGGACCGGTAAAATTGTGTCCCCGACCTGACCTTGACCTTTAAAATGGTCAATTCAAGGTCAAATTGCGCCTTTGGACGGGATTTTGATGAAATTGATACCTAGGGGTAATTTTGTCGTGGGAATATTTTACACGGGTTACATCGAGACCCCGACCTGACCTTGACCTTCAAAATTGTCAATAGGGAAAACAGCACGAAGTCGGATCACCCTGCTAGTATAATATAAATATTTATACTTAAGTGGTCTATCACTAACCTAATTGTAGCCCCAAATCCAAACGTGCTAATAAAGATCTAGTTTAATGCAGGAGCATGTACGTCGGTATACTGTAGGTACACCTCCAAGATGTATGCTCAGCGGAGAGCTTGCGTCGGGTGGGTTCAGACTTGGCAAATTCCACCGGAAACAAATGTGGAAAATAACTTAAAAAATCAAACTTTGAGACAAAAATTTGTTGACGTGGTCAGCAGTATCCAGGTGCAACTTTCGAACGATTGTATAAGTTTTAGAGTGGACCGTTTAATCCTGGTAGCGCGTAACATTGTTAACGGGTGAAATATATTACTCAAATTCAACCGCACTATTATTGATGCCAAATTCAAACGGGTTTATCAAGGAACAAGATAATGCACGAGCAGGTACAACGATATACCATAGATACGCCCCCAAAGATGTACTGCTCTACCATGAAAGTAATCTGCCCGAGGAGAGCGCGAAACAATGGAAAATCGCGAATCTACTCAATATAGTGTTTTATATTTTGAACAATGCATGTGTTTGGTAGTATATATACGATCACCATTAGTTTTAAAACGGACGGGTAAGCACTCAGATGACATTATCGATTGTGATATAGTTATATCTTGATTACTGTTAACTCTATTACAAAGACGTTAATGTGTATAGTGTGGCGATGACGCTCTGAATTAATTGATAAGCGGTCTTTCCTCTTCCATTAAAACGAACAATTCTGAATCCGAAACTGAAAGTACTATCCACTAAATGCGATATAACGGAGTTATTTTACATTAATATGATTTGCACCCTTTTGATATATATACATGTCCATTACTCTATAATCAGGCACACCAAATTTCGTGACCGTTGAACAGGATTTGGGCATCCAGGGGAGCGGTTATAATTAGCCATAAAATGTATCCCTACTGAATACAAATGAACTGATTGGCTGGGTGAATGGTGACTCAGTTGGTCAGGACCATGATGCATTAGACAGTCATTAATCATCATGACATAAACATTTGGAGTATATTTATTATTTAGAAATGTCAATGCAAGTCCACCATCGGATCATTAAGCACCAATATGCATTCGCATTAAGAGGAATACACATATACGCATAACACTCACATGGGATGGGATGGGATACCATGGAAGTATATCTGATTCCATGGAATCTGACCTCTAGTTATTATTATTATTATACTTAACCATTTTGCAACTCCTTATTCTCTGAAAGTATGAGGAGTAGCAAACTAAAATTTGGTAAGTATGTTAGGGTCAATGAGTTGTATGCCTTAGACGTATATCGGATATTGTCCGCGTTCACCTCGCGGAGTTATCTCCCTTTATATGAAAAAATGTCATTTTATTATCTTGGAAATTATAAATAGCAGAACATCGAAAATTGGACCGTATGCACACCTCGATGTGCCCTACTGACCACGGGCATCAAAACTTGTGTCCGCGCTTTCCCTGAGGAGTTACCGCCCATACATAGGCACACACTATACACCAGGATGAATAAACCAAGGTTTTTTTTTTTTATAAGTACAGAGCTCTCAATTTTTTATTGCATATTCCGAATTGGACGAGAGATTCGGACTCGAATATACCACTTAAAAATGTTTTTACCCAGGACTTTCCGCGTTACGGGGTACGAAAATATTGCAATTATTTTTCCCGCCAAATCCAAACCGGCTTGTTAAAGAGCAAGATAATGGTGTAGCATGTACGTTGACATACTTTATGTACGTCCCAGAAGTTTGACGGCTATACTATAAATGTAACATTCCCAACGGAGAATGCGTGTCGGTGTGGGTTGAGACTTTAGGAAAATTCCACGAAAATTGCAAAGGGGGAAAATTCAAACATCGAGATAATTTTGTTTTACGCATACATCTGATTGCTAATATTCACGCGCATCCAGAGGGCGATTTTCTAATTTTCAGATGGAACGGTTTACTCGTGACAACGCTATATATTATAAATATGTATACTTACCGTACTGACCCGGATCAAAGCCCATGCCCGTGTTTAAGCCCACCCATATATTTTGGCCAAATTCCATGCACAGGGGTATATTCGTGTTTAAGCCCACCCCAAATTGTGTTAAATTTCAGCAGTGGTAAGTAAGTATTTGTTAATGATACTCCCCAAATAAATAATTCCAAGAAGTATATTCACAAACCATCGGTGACGGCGAGAATGCCACGAAAAATGGAAAGTTATAATTCGTAGGTAAGTGATAATATTAAATGAAATAAAATAAAGTGAATCTTAAATTCACATTTCTTTATTCAATTATACTTCCCTGGGGAAACCAAACGTTTAACAGACATAAAATACAATAGAACCCACTTGCTAACAGCGTATAGCTTTAAAAGCCATGTGCGGCAATACTTTTTAAGTTTAATCAAAGCGCATCTGTTCCAACTACAGTACCGGTACTGTAAAAACATATTTTTCGTGTTCAGTGACAACGTAGACCTATGTGTTCCTACATGTGGCCAAACACAAAGAACTGGCCTCTTGGTTATGTAAACACACAGTGGGTATCATAATGGAGCAGAAGGGGGAACTTGTCAATTAACAAAAATGTCTTCCAAACTGCGTCAACTTTATTCACTCGAAACCAAAATATTCAAACACGTGCTTTTGTATACGTTTTTTATACGTTTTAGCATTCGGCAAACCTCGTCAGATTCCGTCACCGTTTGCCCCCAGAGGTCACAGGTCGAGGAGTTCAGAATGCCGTTTTAGTAGAAATACAACTGCCTTGTCAGTGCTGTTAAATAATTACACTCACTGGCTTTTGTTAAACATGCAATTAGTCGCCATTGTAACATCCTCTATGTAGACAATGGATCACGAATAAAGCGCCGGGCTTATTGTTTACCTAATCGGATAAATCTGAACATTGATATAAACTATAGTCAGACTATAGATAACCCACATTGCCGCTTACATAATAACCAGGGCATTCCTGACTCCAAGCATACACTTTGGGAACAAGACGGCTGTCAGTCAAGACTACTTACATAATAGTGTCATTTTAATATGGGAATGTTGTCCAATAAAACTACAAGACTTAAAGTGTTATTATAATATTTTAATATTCACATTTAATTGAAAAAATTCCCAAATAATCGGCGTTAGATCGGCTTTCATTAGTTTTACTGTCCCGATTTCTTAGGATTTTTGGTTTGCATTTTTGCAAAGGGCCATATCCGAGTTTAAGCCCACTTGGATTTTTGAGCTCAAATAAAACAAAGGCCCCCTGGGCCTAAACGCGGGTCAGTACGGTATGTAGTCTATCACTAGCCGATTTTTTAGCCCCAAATCCAAACGGGCTAATGTAGGAGCGAGTTTCACGCTGGAGCATGTAAACCGGTATAATGTAGATATGCCTAAAAAAATTGACCGCTGTACTATAAACGCAACTTGCTCAAAGAGTGTTTGTGTCGGGTGGGTTCATATTTGGCAAATTCCACCGAAGATCACATGGGGAAAATTACTCCGAAAATCGGATATTGAGATAAAAACTTTTCGACGAGTGGATGTGATAAGTAGTGACTAAACGCAAGATTAGTATGCTTTTTAAAGATTTAGATAGGACGGTTTAACCCTGGTAGCGTATAACGTAACGGGTGCTATATATTATTCAAATTCAAACCCTCTGTTCAAGACGCAAATTCAAACGGACTTGTCAAGAAGCAAGGCAAATGCATGAACATGCTCACCGATATACTATATAGGTATGTCCGATGTACTATAAAAGTAACCTATTGTCACGATTCGACCTGTCCAAAACACTTCCCGGACAAAAGTTTCCCTAGGTATCAAATTTCGTCGAAATCCGTTCGTTTTACCCGATTTGACCTTGAACTAACCATTTCGAAGATCAATTTCAGGTCGTGGTCACGATTTGACCCACCAAACGACTCCCCTGACAAAAGTACCCCATAGGTGTCAAATTTCGTTGAAATCGGTCTGTTTTACCCGATTTTACCTAGGATTGACCTTTTTGAAGGTCAAGGTCAGGTCGGGGGTCACGATTTTACACGTCCTAAACATTACCCATATTTATCAAATGTTGTCAAAATCCGTCCAGCAGTTTTCCCCGGTCATAGCTAACAGACAAACAAACAGACAGACAGAAGTCCCAAAATATATATTGAATCTAGAAATGTCAATGCAAGTGCGCCATCGGATCATAATGCACCAATATGCATTCGCATGAAGAGAAACACACATATACGCATAACACTCACATTGGATGGGATGGGATACCATGGAAGTATATCTGATTCCATGGAATCTGACCTCTAGTTTTTTTTTGTATTCATAAGCCGTTGTAAAAATGCGGTTCTCCCAAAATTATTAGATAAAATGTTACCATTCTCTCACAAGTACGTTTGGACATTATTCATAGTCATTAGAGTGATGATTTGAACATAATTATTCCATATTTGAACCATTGTTTTATCGTTTTAATTTAGATATTACATATCTCCTATTTTCGTTATGTAGGTGACTGCTGTACTGGTTGATTTAAATTTTGTGAAGGCCACTTCGCCCTATTGGACGCCCACTTCGCCTTATCTTTATGACAGGGAGAAGTCACTTCACCCTGAAAATCAGGTCTAGGCTGGTTCCTGCTGAGATACTAATCATTCATATCAGCTAACTTGGTTCAGAATTTCTGAAGGCAGGAAACTATTCCATGGATTCTAAAGTTTACTTACCCTCTTTCTTCCCTTTGGTCTGTAAGGAAGAACAACAACATTGAAAGTGTTCAAATTGACAAATTTAGTTGTTTAACCTCTGGTATAGAAGTTATAAATGAAAGTGTCAATGACACTATAGCTCAACTTGGAGAGGGGATATTTTCATATGTTACAGTCAATGGAACGATTAGGAATGAGGAAATTTGAAATATTATATGTCAACATGAAGAGATATATAACAAGACAGTCAATGACTTGGAGGAGCTCACCAGACTGTAAAGACTGAGAAGACTGGGACTAGGAAGCAGTGTTCACGCTGTCGGTAGCCAAATTAGCCAATGGCTAATCTTTTTCGAATTTGGCTAATAAAAATTTCATTTGGCTAAACTTTTTTTGACCCAAAATGGAGACGGAAATCATGGAGTCAGAAAGCTAATTAATAAAAGCGCTCAATAGATCGACATTCAAGACGAAGTTAGGTGACGAAAGTACCGGTATTTCGTTATTTTCGTACTTGTGAAATATCGTTCCGTGTGGCGGCTGTACAAAGGGAACATTATACAACTGATTGACATCTGATCAGTATTTTTGATTATATATATGCTTTGAAGAGATTTTTTATCAGTGAGCACAATTAATAGGTGAATACCTAGTGGTGACGCTGTTGTTTTAAAGAGTGATTTTTTGTATACGGCGTCGATGACACCGACTATGTAAACGATACGAAACATGTATGCTTTGAAGAGAGTTGTCATCAGTGAGCACAATGAATAGGTGATTAACTAGTGATACCGCTGCTGTTTTAAGGTGTTTTTGTAATGTCCAATAAATAGGCGGATCGGAATAGTATCCATCATTCACAATTTCCACAATGAGTAATAAACGCAAGCTACCGAATGCCACATCAGAACGCCCGGCGAAGACAAAAAAACTGACTGACTTTTTCGGACAAAGACAGACATTTCCTTCTATACCACAGACTGAGTGTCCTCTAACTGACATACGAAATGACGTTAGTAGATGTGAGGAAGTTACTGAACAGACGAACGAACCTGACGAAGCACTACTGAATATGACGAGACCGAATGACATTAATTTACTGACGCCTAAAAAGACTTCTGATGTTCAGACATTGGGCTCTCCGTTGACGAAACGTGCTTTTAGAGACGTGTGGACGATGAATAGACCTTGGTTGACGTATGACAATGGGAAGGGTGTGATGTTCTGTAGTGTGTGCATTCAGGCTGGCGTGAGTAATCTTTTCGTGGCTGGCTGCACAACATTGAAACTGCACGTGATCAAACTTCACGAGACAGCAAAAGGTAAGCTCTAACATTTAGTGTAAACATATTTTTATTTCCAAATCTAACATAATATACAGATGATACAAATATACAAATATATATAGAAGAGATAATGTATGGAAATGAGGATCAGACATTTAACATTTAACCAGCCTAATCATCAAAACGTATAAGCTGTATACTGGTTATGTAATTAATTAAGCCGTCTGCTTTGTTCGTGATAGAAGTTGAGTTCTTAACTCAGTGGTTACGCAATGTGTGTCATTAAATGTATCCCTGGCTTAACTTCATAAAAGATTTGACTACAATAGATATTCACCAGTTCACACCTTACCATAATAAGCCATTGTTAGCGGCCGTCATGCTATGGTGTCAATAATGTCGAAATAGGGTTATTACAATTAGTTTGGTGGATTTATGTGATTATAATTATATAGAATGTTAATACTCTGATGGACAGTTATGGCCTCGAAGGCAAGAATTTGTGCGGTGTTGCAACAGATGGAGCTAGTGTGATGACTGGCCGTCACAGTGGTGTGTCGCAGCGGATTAAAAACGATTTCCCACAAGTTTTGTCTGTGCATTGTATCGCTCATCGTCTCTCATTAGCAAGCTGTGATGCTGCCGACAATCCCTTACCTCATCAAATACCAGGAATTGCTGAACTCCATATACTCATACTTCAGCAGATCGCTTAAGAATCAGCGTAGATTAGAGAGTGTGCAGAAGTTCTTCGACTTAAATTCGACAAAGATTAAACAGACGTGCACGACAAGATGGCTTTCTTTTGAAGGAAGTGTCAGTTCTATTCTAAAAATTTCCCTGTGCTACTCACCGTGCTTCATGAGGATTCGTCGGCTAAATCCGCTGGATTGTATAAGTTTATAGCTTCCTACAAATTTCTGTATGTTTCACATTTCCTGAAGGATGTACTTAAGGAGACAGCCATTCTTTGTAAGTTGTTCCAATGCTCTGTGATCGATTATACGGACATCAATCCACTCATATCAGCAACAATTTCCAAAGTTGAGAAATTCACAAAAACGCCAGGACCGTCATTGAAGAAATTCCTGTCTGAAATTCCTAAAGTGCCACATCAAGATGACGGTTCCGAGTTTGAGTTTAGCTTTTCCATTTCTGGCCATGACATAAAGGATGGTGCCAACCTTGAAAGGACAGTTCGTCGAATGCCAAAAACATAGTTAGCAACCTGAGAAGTCGATTTGCAGATGACAAAGATTCTTCTGTGCTTGTTAGTTTGACTAAGATGTTTGACATTCGGACAACCGATAAGCAGTTGACCAAGGAGCTGACGACCCTGATAGAGTATGCACAGTTGACAGACGATACATTGTCTGCGGATGTGGTCACTGATGAAATAATTTCCGTCCGTGCGTTTTGTAAAACGAAGACATAAATGATGTATACGATGGCTGCCAGTGTGCATTGAAATACAGAGAACTGTTTCCAATTGTAGGGCAGTTAGCGGAACACTTCGTTTGTGTGCCGGTTTCTACCGTGGACTGTGAGAGAGCCTTCTCCACTCAGAACATTATCAAAACCAAGTTAAGAAATAGACTACTGTGAATGGCTTTAAATTCGTTGGTATCAATTTTCGTGGTTCAGCCATTTATTACTTTTTCGTGGGTTCGTAAATTCGTGGTTCCGGCGGTACTAAATGTCACCTCCAAATCCCCAATAACAACAATCAAATCGAACTAATAGAAGTGTAGACACATCGACGAGCCGTCGGTAATTGCGCATCCGCACTGCAGGCGTAATTAGCATGTCCCGTGTATAAGCTTTTGTTGCCGGCTATTGAGATATTAACGACGGGATTGTATTACTTAACTTAAGCATACAAAAGCTAGATGAAAGTACTCGCTTAATTCTCAACACAATCAGTGTGAGACTGGGGATTATTTACCGAAGCCAACATATATTAGTCTGCACCATATGAAATACAACCCCAAATGGTCAACTGCGTAATGCAAATATGTCTCTCAAAGCTGGTTACAAAGTGGTAAGATTGATTTTCGTCCTCCTACAACTCCTGGATTACCTGATCCGAACCATAGTTCGGATCATGATACTGCTCTACTTATGCAAGTAGCTAACGATTCCTTTCAACAATCTCGAAAAAGAAAACATGGCGAGTATGTGATTAAACATTGTAATTAGACCGTAGCTACTCTTTCATTAATGTACTCCCAGTTTGATAGAGTTACCTCCCTATGCTTTAATTTTACATTGGGACAATAGAGTTACCTCCCACGTGACATTTCTTATTTCTCAAAATCGATCTAGTTTCGAAGATTAATTTTTCGTGGGGTTTTTAATTTCGTGGTTAGCAGCAACCACGAAAACCATGAAAATTGGACCCCCACGAATAAATGTACTTTTACAGTATCTGTTGAATACTTGAATCAGTTGATGAAAATTTGCCTTGTTGGCCCAGCTATTTCTGAATTTTCACCGGGCTTTCTGCGCATGGTCCGACGTGAAATCCCGTCGTATTTTATATTAATGTTTTATAAATTGATCTGCCTGTGTGTTATGTGATATGTGATGATATGTTCGTATAATATTGATTTTAAAGTTGTTTTTGTGTTGTTTTAATTATGTTTTCATTCTGAGTATAACAAATAAAGTTTAAAACAAATATTTTAGTCATTAATTGTGAACCGACCAGAAAACGATGATTTAATTTGGCCAAAAAACATTTGGCTAAAGTTTTTTTCATTTGGCTAATAAAATTTTCATTTGGCTAAACTTTTGGCTAAAGTTTTTTTCGGTACAGCGTGAACACTGCTAGGAAGACCATAAGAGATAGTACTTGTCAAAATCACTTAAAAAGCAAGTAGTCCTAAACAGGGAAGTAGCTAGATGGTCTCTGTTGAGCAGTGGGGTGTCCACCTTGAAATTTTCAACTGCATGGCCCTGATCCCCCCACCCAACATAGTCTGCTCCCTCCCAACTGAAGCAAACACAAGTTTGTAAAATTCCTTTGCACATGTTGGAATGTTACAACTAATACCTCAAGCTTTCCTAACTGTTGCAAAGTTCCAACATGACATGCCCCCTCCTGTTTAATGGTGGACCCCATTCAAACAAATTTTGATCCCAACTCTCCATAGGCCATATACACCAAACATCATTTCTTGACTGGTCGAACCCATTTTAACAAATCTGTAACCCAGTCCCAAGTAACACAAGAACCTTACATACTACATATAAGCTAAATAGGCCTGATGACTCTTGAGGTAGCGTCAATCTAATAATTACTATGGTGGAAGAGTTATGTCCCTGGTCGAACCCTTATTTGACATGGTGACCCCATTTGAACAAATCCGAATCCCAGTCACCCAATGACTCTCAATACCAGATATATGCTAAATATGCCAAATGGCTCATGAGATGTTTTAAGAATAATTGGATTTTACTCTTTGCATGACTAAATCCTTTGGCGCGGACTACAGGTCGTACCTTTGGTCGGATCATCATGAAATTTGTCATGGATGTTAATATTGACATGTAGATGGGAACGAGTTATTTTGGGGTTGTTCGGCCAAAAAACATAGCCGCCAGCAGCCATCTTGGATTTTACTCTTTTCATGACTAAATCCTTCGGCGCGGGCTACAGGTTGTACCTTTGGTCAGATCATTATGAGATTTGTCATGGCTGTTAACAATGACATGTAGATGGGAAACGGTTCATTTTGAGGTCATTCGCCCAACAAACATGGCCGGCAGCAGTATTTTACTCTTTACATGACTAAATCCTTTCACATAGGGTACAGGTCGTATCTTTTGTCGGATCATCATGAAATTTGTCATGGATGTTAACAATGACATGTAGATTGGAACGAGTCCTTTTGGGGTCATTCAGCCAAAAAACATGGCTGCCAGCAGCCATCTTGGATTTTACTCTTTGCATAACTAGGCCGTTCAACTTTCCACATTCCTAATCACTCCATTGACTGTAACACATGAAATTATTCCCTTTCAAAGTTGAGCTACAGTGTCATTGACACTTTCATTTAACAAATTTTGGGAATAATCGCTGGCCCCCATCTAGAGTTCACGCCGAAGATCCGTATGAAGTTTGGTGATGATCGGATGAGGAATGTGGCCTGTAGGGTGGTGAGTCAAAGGATTTAGTCAAGAAAAGAGTAAAATACAAGATGGCTACCAGGTCATGTTTTTCCATCAAAAATCGCTCAAATCTGATAGCTCCCATCTAGAAGTGATCCTAAATGCGGGGCTCCATGGTGTACCAATGGATTCAGATTTGAAATTCAAAATGGCTGCTGGCAGCCATGTTTTTTAACAAATTTCGGTAAAAATTTATGGCTCCCATCTAGATGCATATGAAGTTTGGTGTTGGCCAAATGAGGGATGCAGCCTGTAGTGTGAGCCAAAGGAAATTGTTGATCAATGGACGCATGGATGGACTGATGCACGGATGGACACCAACCCACGGCAATAGCTCAAACTTTACAAAGTAAAGTTGAGCTAAAAAGTGATGGCTCCCATCTAGAGGAGACCTCCAAAGATCAATATAAAGTTTGGTGATGATAAGAAGAGGGCGGTGGCCTGAAGGGTGTGCTGAATGATTTAGTCATGCATTGAGTAAAATCCAAAATAGCTGCCAGCGGCCATGTTTTTTGGCTGAATGACCCCAAAATGACTTGTTTAGTTGTTACCATCTACATCTCAATTTTAACATCTATGATAAATGTCATGATGATCAGACAGAGAGTACCAGACCTGTTAACCTCACAAAATATTTTCCGGGAGATTGATCACGATTTTCCGTTAGATTGTGGTCATCATCCGGGAGATTAAAAAAATGTTATTTGCATTTTCATAATTTTTACAACAAAAATATGATCAGCTATCACATATAAACATGTAAGTTCGATGGCAAAAATTAGCAAGTATTCTTAAGAAAAACATTTACTGTGTAGTTTTTACTTTTATTGTCTCATTTATAGAGAAAATATCGTAAGCTACCCGAGTACATACATCAATATTAAACTGTAAACTACTTTCGATTTCATTTAGATCTCGCAAGATTTCAAATGTCACATTAAAAAGTACAACTCCGGAACGGATTCCGAAAGTTTAAAGCCAGAACATGTGCTTCTTTTGAATTTTATCAGACAAATAAACTTTAATGGTAGTTTCATATAACCTCAGGGCTTATCTCTAGTGGGTTGCTAATTGAGAACAATTCACCTTTGTTCAGTCTGGTGACCCCGTTCAATAGAACTTAGAAGGTGTTTGTTGTTTTATTGTCCGGTGCCCTGGCTGTGCGAACAACGTTGATTTTATGACCCCAGATTAATCATGGGTGTTAATAACCACAATGAAGTCGCAGTCGGATATCAGGGATGTGTTGATACTGTCTACTGGTCAAATAAAGAGATTATTTTTTGTGATTTTCTACAGCAACTGATTCCGGGAGATTGTCATGCCTGTCCGGGAGTGCGGGAGATCGTGTTCAAATCCGGGAGTCTCCCGCACAATCCGGGAGAGTTAACAGGTCTGGAGAGTACATCCTGTAGCCCTTGCTAATTGATTGAATTTTGAAATCTGAAATGGCTGCTGGCAGCCATGTTTTTTTGCTGAATTACCCCAAAATGACTCGTTCCCATCTACATGTCAACCGCCATGACAAATTTCATTATCATCAGACCAACGGTATGGCCTTTAGCCTGTGCTAATGGATTTACATTACTTAATACTGAAAACCAAGATGGCCATGTATTTTGGCTGAATGACAGCATTCCAATCTACATGTCAATGTCAACATCCATGACAAATTTCATTTATCATCAGACAAATGGTACGTCCTGTAGCCCGTGCTAATGGATTTAATTTTTAAATTCAAGATGGCAACTGGTCATGTCTTTTTGACGAATGACCCCAAATGATTTGTTCCCATCTACATGTCAATGTCAACTTCCATGACAAATTTCATAATGAACAGACCAAAGGTAGGATCTGCAGCAAGTGCTAATGGAAATGGTTGACAGAGGTACAGGCGACGGATACCAACCCATGGCAATAGTTCAAACTTTACAAAGTAAAGTTGAGCTAAAAATATATATTTCTTTGATTTGAAAGGATCAGTGAGTTCACCATACTTGATAACTCTACTCCCAGATTTTAAATTCAGATTCCGGAAGTATTTAAGTAAGTTTATGGATTATCACTATGGTATCTCTTTGATCTTGACTGGTAGAAACAAGAACTTTACAAATTAAAGGATGTGCATCCAGACTGACTTGCTTGTGCCGGTCACCAAATGGAAGTCATGTCACTGAACTCTTGCGAAATTCAAGAATTACAAATGAAGAGAGTCATGGTTTTTGACATAAACATCCGAGAATGGTCATTGCATTCATAAGTCTTACATGCAGATAGTAAAACATTTCTATAACAGAAACAATACAGATGTTTGTAGGCACCAAAAATAAAACCTTCACAGATAGGAAATTTTTGTTAAGTTAAGCTAATAGCGACAATATTCAATTTTACAGTGAACTTAAAAGATGAGATAGATGATATCAGCTCAAAGCTAGTATTATCCAGACATCAGCTGACCTTAGTTAATTTCCTCTTCTTGCTACCTGATCCTGCGACAGTGCCCTGAACCTCATCATGAGTTAATGCGCTGATATCATCAAATTGTGCTAATGCACCAAGTGATCCAATAGTAGATATTTGCCTCATTGCATTCTGAAAAATATCAGTAAAATATGATTACTGACATGCTGCTAAATTATCTCGTTGAAAATACATATATTGGGGATATTCTCAGAAATGGGCATACAAATGAAACCCAAATACTTTCATATAATCAACGCTCACTGTCAAATGTTTCAGTCAGAGTTTGGCTAATTTGTCATCAGGATTGACTGTAGCATTCCAAAAGAAATGTATAAATAGTATTCTACCAAAGAACATTTATTCAGATTGTGCCGTCAAAGGGAAGGGTGGCCTTCATTGTAGGTTATGATTTAGAAATAACATTTATCAAATTATGATAATTTCATCAAGAATATACTACTAGTATAGCATAATGATAATATGGATGCGATATTATTCACAAAACACGCTTTGTGTCATAGAAAATGCAGGTGGACTGTTGTTAAAGTGATGTGAAACGTAAATTGAACCTCACAATTGAGTTCCCTGCGTCATTCTGTGGGAAGAGTGAATAAAATAACTCAGATACACGAAATCCCCCATCCTGAAGTCAGTTTGTACACATTATACGGCCATTCGGCTAACTATTTATATTTCATCAATCGTCCCGATTAATCTCGCCATAATAACACGAAAAAACAAACCGAATCGTTGTCTTGTGCAGTCACGGAAATGCCCGAGCACTTCCGACTCGATTTGGGATTGAATCGGGTTTCGTTCTCACTTCTCAGAAATGGCTTCTAGGGAGGATGACCGTTCGCTGGAATAGCGTCACATCAGAATATTAAAGCGAAAAACTAATTGACATCGCAATCGGTAGTCAATTCGACAGGGAAGGAATAGAAAGGGAATTGTGGCGTGAAATCACAAACGGAAGAACATTGGCCGAGTTAGTGGCAAAGATTATAATCGAACAGTGATCGAGAGGTAATAATTCCAAAATGTTACTATTTATAGAAAATTGTAAGCGCATTGACCGAATTTTTACATCAATCTGGCCGCAAGCACAGTACCGTGCAGAAAGAGTTGTCTTACTTTTGTAACTCAAAACTGTTTAATTACATTATACCTGTACAATAGTACAATAATTGGTATTCAATATGCCAATACTGACCATTTGTTAGCTCATTGGCCATGAAATATTTTTAAGGGCAAATTCTGTTGTCAAGCTTTAGTCAGCACTATTCATTCTGATAGATGATAACTAATTTAACTATAATGGAAGGCCTTTTTCACATGTATTAGCTGATTGCACTTTAGCGTAAGTGAATTACATGTAAGCGTAATGCATTACACTCAGCCTCAGGTGTAATGCACACATAAAAAGCGTAATTCACTAACGCTTAACCGTATGATGTAATAGAATTATGACTAGTGTGCTTAAGTGTAATTGATTTAAGTGTGCTTAAGCGTAATTGATTTACGCTTAAGCTCACTGGTCATTCATTTTCATTGATAGATTAATTACACTTAATCGTAAATGAATTATGCTTGCGAGAAGCCGTTTTCACATTTATTCTGATTCTGCTTAATCGCAAATCATTTACCCTTAAGTGTAAATCATTTGCACTTAAGAGCAAATCATTTATACTTAAATCCAAATCATATGCGCTTTAGCAGAAATAGTATGGGAGGCCCTTTTAAAATATTTGTGCTTAAGCGTAAATCATTTTAATTATGCTTAAGTGTAAATGAGTTCCACGCTTAAGCGTAAATGAAGTACGCTTAAACGTAATTCATATACACTCTCATTGAACTCCCCTCACGCTGAAATGGATGCAACCGCATTACTAATGCCAGTAACCTACATCAGGTTATACCAATATACATGAGGTATATGGGGAGCCAAATTAACATTTAATAAATAATAGAGCTTAAGCGATATAATTGAGCTTAAGCAATATAATAAGGGAAGATATAATTGCGATTAAGTTCAATTAGGAAATATCTAATTGCGCTTAGCAAAATAAGGAATATCTTATTGCACTTAAGCACAAAAAGGAATATCATATTGCACTTAAGCGCAATAAGGAATCTCTAAGCGCAATAAGGAATATTCTTATTGCGCTTAAGCGTGATAAGAAATATTCTTATGCACTTAAGTGTAATTAGAGATTCCTTGATTGGGGGGGGGGGGGGGGGGGGGGGGGGGGGCTTTAGCTCAATTATTTATTAAATGTTAATTTGGCTTCCTCCCATAGAGGTGAGATAGCTGATGAACCCAATTACACTTAAGCGTAATTCAAATGTATTACGCTTATCGTAAGTTAATTATGCTTAAGCGTAAATAATTTACGCTTAAGTGTAATTAGCTACTATAAAGTGAATCTGGGATAAGGGGAGTACTCTAAATTGTTCTTTCGACCAGCTGTTTCTACCAATTAAAAAGAATTCTCATTTATTTTGAAACTATTAACAGTATAATTTTTTACTGGTAATATTCATTATAAACTTGTACAAATCTGAAAACAAACAAAATTTTAATATTTAAGAAATTTAGAGTTCACTCTCTTGCAGCAGCGACCACTATGACAGGAAAACCAATCGATCTAGTTCAGACCGATTGGGGCTATTATAATAATTTATAGATCGATCGTGGGTTCACTCTCTGCATTTCAAATATTGCTAATAATTTCCATTTACAGAAGTCAATAATGCCATTGCAGATAACTTCATCTTAAATTCGACCAAATATGTTGACGTTTGATAAGAAACGCAGGAATTCCCCGATTTGTTTATTTTCAATCGATGAGAAGCATGACCACCTGGATCAGTTCGGAGGTGTGCCAATCGTATTTTGCATGATGTGAATACCCATTCTCGCCTAAATTTGCAAACAATCCATATATATAAACATATACACAGTGTGTACACTTTGTTAGTTGCCAATTAATTCTCGATATTTCAATTAGAAAACATGAGATATCGATGCAAAAATCAAGACATTATCGAGTTTGTGTCTTGTTGAATCTACTTTCGGTTATCGACATGCCGGCTATTGTTTTGGCTGTTCTGTCAACCGTGCGTGCCAGCCGATCGTCATTTTTCGAGCGGTTCCGATTTCTTCCGAATATAATTCCATGACCTCCACGCGATGATTCGCGCCGAAAATGTGGTTGTATCTGAGAAGATTTCTTACTCTGACCGCAGTTTTCAACAATTTAATACGGGGGCGAATACCGCATCAATAATATGCAACCTTGGGGTTTTATTTCTAGTTTTTAATGACCTTTCTTATGGTATATCGGATACAGTTCTGTCTGACATGAAATATATACCCACCGGGAGTGAAGCTAATGACTTTAAGTTTCTCACAAAAAGCACAGAAATTGTTTATAAGCAGAGGCACGATATTCGCATTCTACTTTGGTTGTAAAAAAAACCTTAATTTGGTGTGTATACAACTTACAATAGTATCATAGTAAATTCCTTATTACGTGGGTGACATAATTACCATAGGTTAGGAGAAAATACTAACTGGATTGAAAAATATTCATCTCTTTGCAAGAATTATATTATGCACACGTTTTCTGTCTGACCATTTCCCAATTGTGAAGTAATGTCGATTAGCTGGATTTTGAACTGACAGCAGGTAGTATGGGTCGATTAAAATAAAATTTGGTGTTATTTGAATGTGATTGGTGATGGCGCCAATAATTTGTTATTCACCTTCCACAGTGCAATGGAACATTTTCATTGAATGAGCCAGTAGTTCCGAGTGTTTATCTACAAACAAATGAACATTTTTTGATGATTGTTTGCATAATAAAGCATATAAACGTGACAATAACATGCAATGTACGTGATATTTATGATTGGTTTAAGAACAACTTCTGTCTATTAATAATATTCTTTCTGTTTACAGCGGTTTTAGCGGATGTGACTATTTTAACAGCAATACCCACGACAAAGGCCTCCCGTATCTTTAACTGTTACCTTTTCTTTCTTGCTGACAGACATTCTCATGAAGTTGTCCTCTTCATACCTGTTTTAAAAAGGAGATTTGATAGGTTTAGAGTCCTTCCCACAAGAAAACACAGCAAGAGAATTTATTTTCTCCTGTAATTCAGAAGACGGGTAATATTACACCCATAATATAATTGTAAGTTACGTTTTTCTCAAACAAAATGTCATTGCGGGATAGACCTATGTCCAGTTACACTTTCATGTGCCTATAATTGAACTGAGACAGTAAAGGATTAAATAAACCTTAAAATAGTTCAATATTAGCCTGGATAGGATATTTCCTCAATGAAAGACTACAAAGAGAAGGTGAATTCTTGATTCTCGAATTGGAACATGGTAACCAGTGGTGTGGCCCAGGGAAGGGTGTTGGGACCGACCCTGTTCATTCTTTATGTAAGTGATCTTCCAGAATGCCTGAACAGAATTTGTGAGATTTTTGCCGAAGACACTAAACTTATCGGCAACCCACAAGTCGATGATATTTAGCAAGACATCGACGCTGTCTATTAATGGTCTTCAGACTGGCAATTAGGTTTTAATTCCAACAAGATTCATGTTCAGACTTAACAACCCAATAAACATGACCGATGTGCCAGAGAAGCCGCCGATACAGACCAGTGAAAGAGATCCAATTGGTCTGCAACAAATTGTATAATAATCTCAGCATTTTAAACAGGACATTTGCCAACCTAAATCCAGATCCATTCAAGAGATAATATGTAAATATGTTGCGGCCAATATTTGAATATTGTAATACGGCCTGGAATCCTCATCTCAATTACCAGTGTGTTTCTTTGGAGAGAATACAACGCAGAGCAACAAAAATGGCCCCCCAACTGAGAAAACTTGAATACAGAGAGTGGTTAATAAAGTTGAATCTGATGTCTGTCAAATATAGAAGATTAAGAGACCTCATCGAGACCTATAAATATATGAAAAAACTCGATGTCAACACGAAATACTTTTGTAAAGCACAATATAAATCAACACATGGACATAGCAAGAAAGTACAGTTGTGTCATTCCAAAAATGACATTGGTAATTATTTCTTTTTGCAGTGCGTTGTGATAAATTGGAACAACCTACCAGACTTTATTGTAGAGCCACAATTGCTGAACAATGATTGACTCATATCTCTACAACCTGAAATATCAGTATGACGATAACTGATTCGCATTTATTTATGTTAAATTTTTTTAAATAATTACATTAGTAAACTACATGTATCGGAATCAAAAGTCGGATGACTTGTTTTGATTAAATGATGATTATGAATATTGAATCAACGATTACAGTCTCCATAAGTATTTTGAAAAGAGGGATGAGTGCAAATTTTATCACCGTGAATTGAAGGGAAGGACTGGGTTCATTGCAAATTGATTAGTGAGAAAATGTCAGAGAGATAATTTCATGATCAGAAAACCCTATACAAGAGTGTGGCATCAGAGATGCTGTGTCTCGTTTTCGGTGGCTTACCGCCGGTGGCTACCGCCAATTGGTGTGCATCAGTATCGGTAGACTAATTAATAGGTAAAATCGAAAAATGACTAATTAAGGGCCATAACTCCCATCAAATTTTATCGGGCCAGGCTGGTTTTCGAACTCGTCCGAAATATTCTAGGCAAGTATGTCTATTCCCAAATTTTAAACAAATCGGAGGAGCGTTTGTTGAAGTTATCGCGCTAACGAGCTGAAAATTTACGAAAAATGACTAATTAAGGGCCATAACTCTATCAAATTTTTATCGGACCAGGCCGGTTTTCGAACTCGTCCGAGATATTCTTGGGAGACACCTATATACCAAATTTCAATCAAAGTCGGATAACGTTTGTTGAAGTTATCGTGCTAACGAGCTGAAAATTCGTGAAAAATGACTAATTAAGGGCCCATAACTCTATCAAATTTTACTCGGACGAGACCGGTTTTCGAACTCATCCGAGATATTCTTGGGAGACACCTATATACCAAAATTTCAATCAAATCGGAATAACGTTTGTTGAAGTTATCGCGCTAACGATCTGAAAATTCGTGAAAAATGACTAATTAAGGGCCATAACTCTATCAAATTTTATCGGACGAGGCCGGTTTTCGAACTCATCCGAGATATTCTTGGGAGACACCTATATACCAAATTTCAATCAAATTGGGATAACGTTTGTTGAAGTTTTCGCGCTAACGAGCTGAAAATTCGTGAACAAATGACTAATTAAGGGCCATAACTCTATCAAATTTTATCGGACCAGGCTGGTTTTCGAACTCATCCGAGATATTCTTGGGAGACACCTATATACCAAAATTTCAATCAAATCGTATAACGTTTGTTGAAGTTATCGCGCTAACGAGCTGAAAATTCAAAGGGCCATAACTCTGTAATAAATGTGCGGACGAACCCGATTTTTTGTCTGCAGCTTACGTGCATGGATATGTACTCACACACCAATAAATGGTTGAGTTATAAGCAAAACACGCCGCTCCGCACCGCCCGTCCGCCCGCCCCGCCCCACCGTCCCTCATCAAACTATAAGTCGAGTTTTGGAAAAAAACTCGACTAAAAATGGTCAAGGCCTTTAATAGTTTAATGTATATACAAGATTATACCAATGTGGTTAATAGAACCAAATTGAATTGTGGACAAGAACATTTTTAACTGCTTACACAAAGAAAGATATATATCTGGAATAGAAAATAGTGAAAACATTATAAGATCTTCTTTTCAAAGAAAGATTTCATAGAAATTATCCATAATGACTGAGAACAAAAGTCAACCAAAATTAACAAAAGTCCATCCACTGCTCTTGAAACATAAGTTTCTTTGCGACCACAGAACTCTTGTAGTATGGCATAGACCAAGTCTCCTCGGTCCAAAACAGCTTGGGATATCGGTTGGGTGGTTGCTGTTAGTCTTCTATAACAGACTTTCATTAAAAATTTATACTACATTTACTTGTGAAACACGGACATTCATATGAACCCCTGAATGTGATTAACCATCTGACATGTCCACAATTAATCTGTCTTCAAAAAGGTATATCATTTGCCATGATAGAAAAAGGTAAAATGATGATATGATCGTTTAAAGGTGGATTATCTCTTTGTTAACATGTATTATATAGTTACCGGGGTATAAAATATTAGATCTGAATCGAAGACCCCTGTCCGGAAATGCTTCTATCGATTAATATTAATTTTATTTCGAATATTTTCTGGTCTAAAAAGGTGTGGTTGTTTAGCTAACGAACAATAGTGGTTACCGTTAACAGAGACCAGAAAGTTTATTGTGTAATTTTGTCACAAATAAAGGTTAATTATACCCATTATCGCTTATAACTATGGAATAAAACAATACAACCAATCAATCTGGGACATTTGACATAGCCATAGGAACAGCATAATGCTCTATATAACTAGAGGTGTGACTGTCCCAATGGGACTACGGATACCCCCCTGTTTTTAAAATACTAAGATGTCTCACATGTCAGTAAACATTTAGTTAAAATAATAAAATAACAGTTCCCATTGCAGGTGTACAACCATAACCCTAATCTTAAACCTATTGACCAAAAAATGTAGGAATAAAAGCTTGGACAAAATTATGTATGTTGCGAAAAAAATTCTAAGTCGAAAAAGGGGAATAACTCCACACAAAATATGTCGGACAGACGTCATAATCGCAGGAGCACAGGTTCCCATGGTACTAAATATCAGTGCCAAGATTAAAAAACATTGACCGAAAAATGTAGGAATAAAAGCTCGGACAAAATTATGCATGTTGCAAAAAAAAGTTTCTAAGTCGAAAAAGGGGGATAACTCCACCAAAAAATGTCGGACAGACGTCATAATCGCAGGTGCACAAGTTCCCATGGTACTAAATATCTGTGCCACGTTTTAAAAAAATTGACCGAAAAATGTAGGAATAAAAGCTCGGACAAAAGTATACATGTTGCGAAAAAAATTTAAGTCGAAAAAGGGAGGATAACTCCAGCAAAAAAAGTCCGACAGACGTCATAATCGCAGGTGCACAGGTTCCCATGGTGGTTGATGTCTGTGCCAAGTTTCACGGAAATTGATCAAAAAACGACTGAGAAAAACTCCGGACAAATTTGTGTCCACGGACGGACGCCGACGGACGGACGGACAAGCTGACTCCAGTATACCCCCCCTAACTTCGTTGCGGGGGGTACTGCGGGGGGTATAACTATATAGTATCACCCGAATGTTCTGTTGTAAAAATAGACAAATAAATGGTCCCAATAAAATATTCGAAATAAAATCAATATCAATTGATAGAAGTTTTCCGGACAGGGGTCTAGAGTTCATATTTATTATTTTATACCCACGCAGCTATATCAAATTTGTCATTTGAAGAGATAATCCATCTTTAATATATTGTTTACATACATTTTCCGAAAGCACGACAAATTGAAATTCTCTGGAAAACAAGGCTTTGTTTACTTATAAATATTGTTGCTTTGATATTCAATGTACCCAGTGTTCACGCTGTCGGTAGCCAAATTAGCCAATGGCTAATCTTTTTCGAATTTGGCTAATAAAAATTTCATTTGGCTAAAATTTTGGCTAAACTTTTTTTTACCCCAAATGTAGACTGAAAGCATGGAGTCAGAAAGCTAATTAATAAAAGCGCTCAATAGATCGACATTCAAGACGAAGTTAGGTGACGAAAGTATTTCATTATTTTCGTACTTATGAAATATCGTTCCGTAACAGCAAAAGGTAAGCTCTAACAATTAGTGAACAGTAAACATATTTTTATTTCCAAATCTAACATAAATTTTGGCAAGTTGGTTTTCAATTCTGTGATATGAACGATCTAGTCCGAAAATATCGAAACTGGGAATATATTGCCGACTGTACAAAGGGAAACCCGATCGCGGACAGTACAAAGGGAAACCCGATCGACCGCTCTATCAACCAAGCGATCACACAGTGATATGCAATCATCTTTAGTTTTCACAAGACGGACATTCAAAGACGCATGGACATTAAACCGACCGTGGTTGAATCATGACAATGTGAAGAAAGCAATATTTTGTAAAGTGTGCATTGACGCTGCTATATAAGCAATTTGTTCGTAACAGGCTGTTTTAATCTGGAGAAAGATTACGTCACTCTGCACGAAACAGCAAAAGGTTATTATTTTACATTTAATCCCCTAATCCCCCATTGTCTGTCTGGTCACTCACGGGACTCCCGCACAATGCATGTTTATGATGACATTGTATTTATGACGGTCGAGGTTTATGAGCACCAAGTGTAAGACAATAGCTTAATCAGCCAAATGTGAATCACGACAGATATTTTGTGGCTATTTGTCGTCAATACCGATACAGTCAAAATAATATGCATGCTTTTATGACAGATTGTAATTTGATAATGGCGTAACAATATTAAGTTATTAGTTTCCAGATGTCACTTAGATATTTTCGCAAGGATAAATATTTAATGATTTAAAACAAAACATTGATATAAAACAAACAAAAACAAAATTAAGAAGGACAATCCCGGGTTACCCCCCCCCCCCCCCCCCCCCCCCCCAAAATCACTCTTTCACATAAAGATTAATAATTTTTTAATAAATGATATATATAAAAATACTTCTAGTTCATAAAAATTATTTAAATTATTGTGTATTTTACCTGTGTCTGTTAGATTTTACGTTTTAGTCATCAATTGTGAACCGACCAGAAAACGATGATTTAATTTGGCCAAAGTTTTTTTTTAATTTGGCCAAAAAACATTCGGCTAAAGTTATTTTCATTTGGCTAATAAAATTTTCATTTGGCTAAACTTTTGGCTAAAGTTTTTTTCGGTCCAGCGTGAACACTGAATGGACCGCTGATATATATGCATGTTTGATATCATAAGCTTGGGAAACGTTACCATCTATGTTCATATAAGCAAAGCATCCATTCAACCTAATCCGATGACAAACAAGCAAGAAAACACCCGTCCACCATTCTGGGTGTAAAGTTCATTATAGAAGTCCGTTATCGGGATGGGACTCAGCATCAACCAAACCAATATCCCAAGCTGTTGTGGCCCGAGAAGACTTGGTCTAATTGGGGCACTGAAATCATTTACCAATTATGTTTCTACTGGTAGTTAAAATGCCTGAGCTATCTCCATCAGCTTCAATAAACCATGCCTTGTTTTACCATTTGATTAGAATATCCGATTTCAATCTATAGAGGAAATTGATTCTGGTTTATTCCTTACCTTGTTTTGTCATTATATTTCTTGTTTGCTTTTATCCTGTTCAAATCTCTGGATTCCTAAAAATATACACAGTCAGGTTGCAGATGGTCTTGCATATCAGATAAATTCAGATCAGATAACAGTACTGTGTGATCTTGCATTACCCTAGATTAGGACATGCAAAATAGAACAAGCTTATAAGGTATAGTTGACCGAGGTAACATGGGACTGATCACACTACAAGTAATTGTATAAAAGGCAATATGTATTCATAGTGTATACACTTTTTTATGAAAGTTTATATTTAACTTTTGACAGAAGATTGTCACCTGGTTTTCACAATCAGTTAAAATGTAAAATGGGGTCCTATTAAACAACAAACACAAACGAACCCAGTCCAAAAAGCAGAATAGAAGGGTGAAATTGGGCTTGTGTGTGCCTGGGGGTCCATTCTATGAGTATTTGGTGTTATTTCCAACTTATGACTTATTTTTTGTGTTATCAGCGTTATTTGAATACAAAGCTACTAAACAAGGAACACAAACAAACATAACATTGGCCGTATAGAACGTTAAAGGCACGTGAGGCCTTAGTTGTCGAAAATATTCATATTTGTTCCAATCACCGTAAACAGAAAAACATTAAAACGCATACAGTTTCGTTCATATATACCATGACCATCGCGTAAACATCATGTTATCATAAAGATTTACTATATTTTACCTAAGCAAGAGCCTGATTGTGTTACAGAAGACAACACAATGCTGCTGGCTAATCACACACAAATGGCATAAACGCTCTTTATTCGTTCCATATCAGGAATTCACCCACAAAGAACGCTCTTTATGTTTACCATCATAATATAAACAAACACCTGAAAAGTAACTTTTTATGCTCTTGTTTACATAACAATGGTCAAAAACATGACAATAACATACTATTTATGCGATATTTCTTATTTGTATACGGACAAAGTCTGTCTACATTTTGTTGTTCTTTCTGTTTGTGGCGGTTTTTGACGGGTGGAAATATTTTCACAGGATACCCACCGCCAAGGCCAACCGTACCTTTAATCATCTGGGCTTGGGACCAGCAGACTTTGTAGAAGTCAGGCGGATTTAAAGTTAGATTTAAAAAAATTAAGTAGGCACGGGCTGAGGTTGCTGGCGGGATTTCTTATGTAAATGTATCTTTGGAATTTGCTGATGAGTTTAAGATTTGTCATTGATACATGAACGATTATGAGAAGTACTACTCAGGGGATAACGGTATGGTGTTTTGTGATTTCGGAAAGGTACAGGGCGATTATACTGTGGCAAATTTAGTTAATGGGCGACGGGTATTTGCCACATTATATTCACCCTGTACCTTTCCGAAATCACAAAACACCACACTGTTATCCCCATTCTAATTCTCTTTCAACTTAAAATGTTATTTCGCCAAACAAATGCCTCATAATTATCAACGAAATGTGCGACCATACAAAACACTCAGCCAATTCACGACTTTTTATTTTAAATTTAAAGACTTATTATGTACTTGTTCGGGTGCGTGAAATTGATGAATTAGTATTCAGGCGCATTGTCAATTGGAGGAATGTAGCATTTTACTAACATCGCTGAAAATCTCAAACAAATCGACCGTACCACTTCATTGAAAACATCGTCTGAACTACGCTCAATTGTAAACATTTACTTCTCAAATCGGGACGCAACTATCTGCGATAAACTAACAAAAACGATTTCGCCATCGACAGTCACTGCATTTAATTAATATATAAGAATGGTGGCGTGTGTTGTCAATTGGATATAATATTAGCAAAAAATAACTACGTTGGGCAAGATTATTGTTCATTTCTATTTGATCACCCTACCGGAGTGTTTCACATCACTTTAATGAGCTAGATAAAATATAGTCCCCCAATTAACATCACTCTTATCGTTTAAAATGCTGATAAAGATGAAAAAATTGCCACCTCAAATAGAAACAAGAGGTACGCTGTCGCGTGGCATTTGCCCCCGACGGTAGCAATTCGGATTAAGCATGGACGAAACTGCGGATATCCGAGGAAGTATATATGACCATTCCAAAAGAAGTTCGTACTAGAAATTCCGGAAACCGAAAAAACAAGCGATCCGGAAACCCAAAAACAAGCAAAAATTCAAATTTTCTAAGTTGAAAAAAAGGCCATAACTCCTGATAACTCTGGCAAAAATCATCAGATCATACCCAAATTCGCACTTGACATGTATTTTCATATAACTGATCCACAAAAATACGGGATTTGCAATCGTACCACCAAAGCTCACGCTATCATATGGAAACCCAAAAAACTAGAAAAATAAAATAAAATTCTAAGTAAAAAAAGGGCCATAACTCTAGTGAAAATGGGTGGACGAAACCCGCGCTATGCATGTAGCTGTTCCCCCATGCTGCTCTATCACCATACCAAATATCAGATAAATCTGCCCAGCGGTTGCTGAACAATAATACAAAATGTTTGTACGGACGGACAAAATTGAATTTTCTAAGTGAAAAAAGGGCCATAACACTGGTGAAAATTGGTGGACAAAACCCGCGCTATGCATGTAGCTGTTCCCCCATGCTGCTCTATCACCATACCAAATATCAGTTAAATCTGCCCAGCGGTTGCTGAACAATAATGCAAAATGTTTGTATGGACGGCTCGAAGTATGGCTGTACGGAGGGAGACGTCGACTATATACCCGCCGACTTCAAGTCGGGGGCATATAAATAAATATGCACAACAATTAGTTTCTGCATGTAGTTGATGTCTTTTTCAGAATTTTATCACTGAAAAATTATTTCTTCTGACGATGACCAGACCCAGATTCGCCGATGTTTATTTTGACTGCGAACTTGGAAAAATGGGAAATTGTTCACTCGTTGAAATGTGTAATTCACGCCGTTTCTGTTTCGTGTCAAGAAATTTTGTCACATGATATCAAAACAATGATATACAAGAATTACCTGATACTACGGTAAATGACATATATCAACATTTGAAACAGGTTTTTCTAGCGATTACATCAAGTCTCCCCAATTGTCTAGTCAATTTTATAGGAATTTTGGTTTTCAATTTAAATTTTTAGCTGTCATTAAAATTGGGACACCCACTGACCTGCTGAGAACTCCAAATTTAATTTACAATATTTATCTTTAAAATAATTTTCAGTTCATTAAACTCATTTCAATATCAACACTGATCTAGAACAAAATAAACAAGTCAGACATGCAAGATTTTCAACATTCAAGGCTCAGGTTGCTGTCTAGGATGGTCACAAAAATAATTGTTAATGGTGACATTTTCCGCATGGATTTCCAACTGCTTGTCGAAAGACACTCTCGGCATCATGCTTATATGCATTCAAAGTTCTTGATTATTCCAAAACTAAATTGTTTATCAGACGAGTACAACTCAAATTGGCTGCATTCTGGTGCGACAGGAATATTACTGCCTGGTGCTGTTGAAGGATCGGCGTCCTGGCAACCACTCAATATACGACTATATTGTCTTTTCTGTGATTCCGATGAATCTGTGTTGTATGAGTGTATACTTTGCTCGCTTTGATGGCCCGATATCCTCATAATCTCACGTGCTTCAAATGCCTGCATGACTCAGCAAAGTAATGGAAGTAGCCCGCACACAGTGGTTGGTATAAATCTGTAAGATATATTTCCCTATGTTTATTTCATTCTGAGAATTATATATAAATCAAAATTTTAATTAAAATTGGTATATTGTGAATAAATACCACCGCCGTTAACGGCTAACTAAATTTGCCACAGTATAATTGACATGTACCTTTACAAAATGACAAAACATCCTTATCCTCAAAATCCATATTTAATTGCAATAGGTATATTGTGGATAAATCATATATTGTAGGTAGTTAGCGTTTTGATCAATACAAGTCGGATAAAAGCGCCATTTTTTAATATCTTGTAGAACCAACTTTTTGACCGACGTAGAGCTGAAAATTAAAGATGGCGTCCAAGATGGCCGCTGGTTTGACGGTGGTACACCTAATAGTTTTGATTCTCAATTTGATATGTTAAACATAAAGAATTCCACCCTATTATCTAAGAATGGTGGTTATCGAATAAGGCCAAACTTTTTTATTTTACTGCTTTACGGATCCGCGGACCCTGTTTTCTGTGGCCAGACAAGGAAATAAAAATCAAATATAATTTATATTTTTATTTTCACAGCCGACAGCTGTTTCTGCTTATCAGTAACAAATTATCTAACCACATTTCACTGATTAAAGATGCCTAGGACACACCAACTTTAGATATCTCTGGCTTTAATTACTTTTAACTACATCCAAGTTGAAAACTGAGAAGTCAGCTTGAGTTTATATGCCTCTGCCACCAAAATACATGTAGGCTTTCTATAAATCTTGACATCTCTTTAAAACTTTAAATGGCCTTTAGAATACATTTTGTATTCCTGGGAATTTATGGTGATCTTTATGAATGAAGACCAATAACAATCCACAAGGTTTCTTAGATAGGAATGACAAACTAATGAGTATGTGGGTTTGCTCAAGTTACACATTCACTTTTTATCACTACCACTAATCTCACCATTCCTATCTCTATACTAAATACTCATTGACCAGACAAGTAGATTCCTTAGGAAATGTTCAGATAATATAAGTTCAACAAGTTCTAAACTTATTATCTGAACATTTCCCACCAACTAATAGGAATCCTTCTGCAAATATATTATCGTCGGCTACTTATTTTTCCATGAATCCATCCAGATGAATAATGGACATTTTCAATGTATACATTATAACTGAATGGGGGAGTCCATTTATTCAATAATGTTGAACAAAAACAAACTCGTTATTTCTAGATTTTTTCAATATTATTCAATAATCTGAGCTATGTTTCAAATAATAGTACTGGATTTGAATTTTGTGATATACATCCAAAAAGTGTTCCCTATAAATGACTGACAGAGAATTATAAAGACACAGTTACCACCTTAGCAAATGTCCAAAAAAAAATTAAATGATTCAAGCATTTTTTTTTTTTTTTTTTTTCCGACCAACCCTACCAAAACAAGGTTAAAAAAATCCGTAAAGCAGAAAAATAACAAAGTTTGGCCTAACAGCCCCCACTTTTGTTTAATTACTTTCCAATTTTCGAGATAATATAAGAGAAGATATCAACAATGTGTTGATTATTCGATGGAATAACCTCTGTGAAAGAGTCATGCACACTAACGGCGAAATAGTATAATTTGTTCTGGTACAAATGTGAGGTAGAATATGTGCTATGTAAAATGAGCAAAATTATTCTCAGACAGGGTTTCATTCTGTAAATGCTTAGAAACGAACCATGAATGGCTCTGATGTCTTCAATTCTATTTGCAACACTACTATATGGTTGGATCAAGCGAATAAAAATTTGAATATCGAGATCTTACAAATAAAAAATCAATTTAGTAGTGGATTTACCACGAAATTAGGAAACACCAAATGACAAAACCCATAATCGTCAAACTCAATTTGGTTCTCAAAACAGGAACATATGGAAGGTATTCTGCAATACATCTTCATCATCCGGCCTCGTATTCAAATTACAAATACTTTGAAATTTGAAAATGCACTTTGTTTTAATAAACTGAATTGAACAATTCACTTCTCACAACCACATCTGCACAACTTCGTATATGGAAGTTTGCTTCTTGAACATTTTCACCTGGAACAAACCGATTTGCAAACACATTTAATCAACTCTGTGCACTCACTAGCTGCTTCTGTGTTGACATCCATACAGTAACAAAAGAACTGTCAATCAATTTCCACCCAAAGAAGTCAGGTGCTGGAAACTTTGCATCTACTGTGGGGCTTACAGTCCAGATACCAGCCTGATATATATAGCACGATTTTCATTTGCAAGAGCATGTTCCTCGTTGGTGGTAAATGTTCAAGTGCTGAACATTTCATGTCTAGCTTCATTAACTGAAGTCAGGTTCACAGATTTGTCATAAACAATCACAACGAAATGCTAAATACACCCAAATAGTGGTGATGAAACATCAAGAACCACACACGGATTCCTCGTAATTGGCATCAAGCATTCTGTGAGCTAAGCTTTCCAAGCATCCCAAAATTGCGCTTACCCTTACCAAGGAAAAAGGAAGTTGAGTCGCATCCTGATATCGGATGGAATATTGGAAAGTAGAGTTGAATTTTTTTAGCCTATTGAGTTGCACATATCAACTATGTTGTAGGTAACATGGGGTTTCGACTTCTCGAATTTCAAATGTTTGCATTGAAGAAGCATAGCATGCAGATGTCCAAACATGAACAGTGTGAACAATAATCGATGAATTATCGGTTTGTAGCATATGAAATATATGTTCTTCTCACACGAAAACCAGCGATTCCCCCATCTATAAAAGGAGGGGTGGTAATAAATGTGACTTCCTAAGCTGCATGAAGGTCCAATCCGATTCAAACTACATAGACATTGCAGAGCCAAATCCAAAGGTTGAGTGTAAGGTATTCGACAGGGGTGCCCTGATACACTTACTGGGACCTGAAGTCGGGCATACCTTCTCAGTGTATATCAGCACAACATTTATTCCATATGTTATGATGCAGCTCACAGATTGTAGAAGAATTGACTTGGTTTTGGACAGGTAAATATAGGGTAGTATCAAAACAGGAATGTGAGAGAAACGTGGTTGACTGGTTGCGGCATTCCATGTAAGGTGGGGGCTTACCACAAAAATTCCACCGAATTGGAAGGACTTTCTAAGAAACACCACCAACAGGCAAGAATTGTTTGCATTGGTCAATGAATGTCTCTTTAAATTGGAAACCCTAACAGGGAAAACCATCTTCGTAACGGAGGACGATAACATGGTCCTAATGTGGAACCTATTCTCTTTGGATACACATATGAAAAGAAGCTGACAGTAGATTAGTCGGACATATATCTCATAACCTACAAACTCATTATCCATTGATTATTGTTCATAATGTTGACAAGTTTATTATCGTGATTCTGTTGTGACATCTGCATGCTATGCTACTCCAATGCAAAGGTTTGAAACTGCGTCTTTCGGCAAGTCTAAATCCCATGTTATCCGCAACATAGTTGACATGTACAATTCAATTGGGCTCAGAAAATTCAACTGTGCTTCCAATATTCCATCATTTCCATGCGATAGCAGGATGTGACTCAACTTCCTTTTTCTTTGGTAAGGTTAAGCGCACATTTTGGGATGCTTGAAAAGCTTACCCAGAGCTAACAGAATGTTTTATGTCAATTACGAGGTAATTTTTGTGGTACTTGATGTTCCATCACCACTATTTGAGTGTATTTAGCATTTCGTCATGATTATTTATGACAAATCTGTGAACCTGACCTCAGTTAATGAAGATAGACATGAAATGTTCAGCAAAGGCTGCGCACATGAACAGTTACCACCAAATAAATCGTGCTACTAGTATATATCAGGTTGGTATATGGACTGTTAGCCCCATAATAGATGCAAAGTTTCAAGCACCTGACTCACTGTGGGGGAAACTGTTTCACAAGAATCGATTCTATTGCCTTTCCGGTTCTGTCTCTATCGAACTAAGTCCCGACTCTTTTCGATTTAAAACAAATATTTTCTAAATTTTGACCGCCATTTATACACTAAATGTCAAAACAGAACTATTTTCTAAACAAATATCCGTAGATTAGGTCTTTGCTCGTGCTTATTGATGATAATAATGCGAAATCAGCTATTTTTGTGCACACTTAGAGGCATAATGTGTTTTTGTGCATTTCCTATTTAAATTAAAGCAGCAATTTGATAAGTTTATCGGCCTTGACACTTTTAGTTGGGCTAGAACGTGTATCACTGTATGATCGAACACCAGGACGCTATAATAACCACAAATTCTATCATAAAACCTGACAAGTTCCAGCCCAGTTAAATGTGATAAGGCTGAAAATCTGAGAATCAAACTGCTGCTTAATTCTCGTGGGAAATACACACAAATGCACGTCTCTAAATGTGCACCACAAGCAGCCAATTTTGCATTACTATCACCAATAAATACGTACAAAGACCTAATCTGTCGATTGTTATTGGAGAATACTTTCTGTAATTGCCATTCACTATATAAACAGCCTATCAAAACTTCGTATATTTTTTAACAAACCGCGAAAGAGTCGGAACTTAATTTGATGGAGACGGAACCAGAAGGGTGATTGATTCTGGTGAAACAGTTTTTCCCCCAATGTGACTCCTTCGGGTGGAAATTTATTGATGAAGTGGCTAGAGGGCATGTGCACCGAATTGATTAAATGTGTTTGCAAATCATTTTGTTCCAGGTGCAAATGTTCAAAAAGCAAACTTCCATGTATGTAGTTGTGCAGATGTGGTTGTGAGTAGTGAATTGTTCAATTTATTAAACAAAGTGGATTTTCAAATTTACTCATCCCATCTCCCCACCACATGGTCCCCTGGAGTATATCCCAGCAACAATATATTATAGAAAATTATACATATGCATATATATGCAATACATTGTACTAATGTATATATTATTGAATCTGGGCTATTCGCATGATTGTTTCATGTTCTGTTGCTGGAATAATTGAGGACACTATATGATACAAGGAAATAATATTATTTCTTATTCCGAACTCAAATATACTTTCGAGTATACGCTTCAATCATTTTGTGTATAGTTGGATATAAAAACACTGAATTTAAGTATTGGTAATTTGAATACGAGGCCTGATGATGAAGATATGTTGCAGAATACCTTCCATATGTTCTTGTTTTTTGAGAACCAAATTGAGTTATGATTATGGGTTCTGTTGTTTAGTGTTTCCTAATTTCGTAGTAAATCCACTGCTAAATATATATTTTTTTGTAAAAATCTCGACATACAAAGTTGTATTCAATTGGTCCAACCATATAGTAGTGTCACAAATAGAAGTGATGACTTCAGTGTCATTCACGGTTGGTTATTAAGCATTTACAGAATGAAACACATTCTGAGAATAATTTCATTCATTTTATATAGCACATATTCTAACTCACATTTCTACCAGAACGAACAATACTACTTCACCTTTAATGTGCATAACTCTTCCACAGTTATCCCATCGAATAATGAACACATAGTTGATATCTTTTCTTATATTATCTCGAAAATTATTTAATAACAAAATAAGGAAAAAAAACCGCAATTTCTCATGTTTCGACCGCCTTTTGGCATCCATCTTGAATAATTGTGGCCATTTTTACTTTTAGTCGCGGTTGTTATTCTATAAACACCATTATTAGATAATGTGGGGGAATTTGTTATGTTTACCATATCAAATCGAGAAGCAAATCTATTAGGTGTGCCACCGTCAAACTGGCGGCCATCTTGGATGCCATCTTGAATTTTCGGCTCTACTTTAGTCAAAAAGTTGGTTCTTGAGAAAATTCCTAGACTAGAGATGCTGTCCTACAAGATACTAATCAAGAGCATCGCTAGGGTGTGGCAAAATACGCCCTTTAGCCATTTCCAATTGTACTATAGCAAAATAAGATAATACTTTGAGCTTACATTTGAAGAAAATCTGATATACCCTTAATTTCAATGCCAAAATGTGGTCAAATTCTAAGTCGAATAAAAGGTCGGTAAAAGGTCTAAGCGTCGCTTGATAAAAACCTGTCTTTAGTGCTAGTAAACCTACATACCAAATTTAATTTCATTCAGTACACATTTACTAAAGTTATCATCCGGAAACCTCAAATTGACTAAAATCTAAGTAAAAAAGGGACATAACTCTGGTGAAAATTGGCGGGCGGAACCCGAATTCGAACTTGACCTGTATTTTTGCTGGAAGAAAGACACATACCAACATTGGTTCAGATCAAATGATCCAAACTGGAGTTATCGGTCGGAAACCAAAAATGTTAACCGGCGGTCAAATTCTAAGTCGAAAAAGGGCCGTAACTCATGTAAAAATAATTGGACGGAACCCATATTCGAACTTGGCCTGTATCTTTAGCTGGGAAATACACATACCAACTTTGGTTCAGATCAAATAATCCAAACTGGAGTTAACGGTCGGAAACCAAAAATGTTAACAGACGGTCAAATTCTAAGTCGAAAAAGGGGCATAACTCTGGTGAAAATTGGCGGACGGAACCAGAATTCGAACTTGACCTGTCTTTTCTGCTAGTAAACCCACATATCAAATTTAATTTAATTTAATTTGGTTCACTCTAACTAAAGTTATCATCCGGAAACCTCGGACGCACACACGCACGCACGCACAGGCTGATTATAATAGTCCTCCGAACCCGTTGGGTCAGCGGACAAAAAGGTCGGTAGACCTCATGTCCGCTTGATACGACCGTTGTTTGCGCATAAAAACCTGTCTTTAGTGCTAGTAAACCTACATACCAAATTTAATTTCATTCAGTACACATTTACTAAAGTTATCATCCGGAAACCTCAAATTGGCAAAAATTCTAAGTAAAAAAGGGACATAACTCTGGTGAAAATTGGCGGGCGGAACCAGGAATTCGAACTTGACCTGTGTTTTGCTGGGAGAAAGACACATACCAAGTTTGGTTCAGATCAAATAATCCACACTGGAGTTATCGGTCGGAAACCAAAAATGTTAACAGACAGGCAAATTCTAAGTCGAAAAAGGGCCGTAACTCATGTAAAAATAATTGGACGGAACCCATATTCGAATTTGGCCTGTATCTTTAGCTGGAAAATACACATACCCACTTTGGTTCAGATCAAATAATCCAAACTGGAGTTATCGGTCGGAAACCAAAAATGTTAACAGACGGTCAAATTCTAAGTCGAAAAGGGGCCGTAACTCATGTAAAAATAATTGGACTGAACCCATATTCGAACTTGGCCTGTATCTTTAGCTGGGAAATACACAAACCAACTTTGGTTCAGATCAAATAATCCAAACTGGAGTTATCGATCGGAAACCAAAAATGTTAACGAACGGACGGACGGACACACAGAGGGAGAAAGTGTGACGGACAGACGCAAGTCAATCCAGTATACCCCCCATTTTCTTCGAAAGTGGGGGTATAATTATCATTATAAATTGCATTTGAAAAGGAAATGAGTGAGATGAAACTCTGGGATGAGGGAAGGGTATTCTTATAAGTTTTAGAAACACATGAGTCTTGACATTTAGCCTATTTTTTTAGGGGTATACTCGGGGTATTTACCGGTATTATATCATTATTATTATACTGCTCACTGAGTATATTGTTGTTGGACAATATATTTGATATTTTTCAAATTGTAGGACAGTCACGATGATTAATTCTAGGCCTACTGCAAACTTACTGATTGAAATTCTCGATTGAGACACCCTCTCATCGCGGCTGTTGGACTTGGCCCTGGTATATGATCGCCATCATTAATTCGTCGTCTTCTTCGTCGATGGTTTCTGTTGTTGTTGGTTCTTCTGCATATTCCCCTTGCAAAAATAATTTCTCTAAATCTGCCTCTGTTAAACCATCCAAAAAGTAATCGTTCCGCATAAGCGACACCATTGTTTATTGTTTATGTAGCAACCAGGTATAAATGGAAAATCAACTGTTAAAAATGACGCATAGGAATATCGAACGTTGGAACGCGTCCCTGCGCCTTTGAACTGGATTACACATTGCGACAAGTTATCGATAATTAACCCCCCACAAATATGTGATGTTTCCAGGGGATATATTGGCTTAAGTGCATTAGAATAATTATTATTAAGCTATAGTCACTCGTTTGTCGAGAATCACAGGCAATTGACAGTTTAACTATGTGAAATTGCATTTAAAAATGCTTGTGATTTCAACATTTCTGCGATTGAACAATAGAGGGAAGCACAGGTGTTTCTAACGAGCCCCAATATAGTCTTTATTCAACCCAAAAGGATGAGATGTTTTGAGAACGCCCATCCAATGATTTTCATGTTTCATGCGTTTTGATATAGTTTCATCCTCCTCGGTTAGAATTACCATGTGCTTGTTTGATTGGCTAAAAGCTGAAATGGAATCTTACATCATCATGGTCAGGAATAATGAAATTCTTTGCAACACAAAAATCATAATCTAATCTAATATGTGAGAGATTGTTGGTCATTCATGCGGGAAGTGCGTTTTTTGTCTGACCCACATATTGTACATGGGATTTTTTGCATGTGACCAGTAATGAGTGTTTCTAATCAGCTTTAGATGATATAGACCATTTTACAGATAGCGAGAATGATGCATTGTGGGCCAGAAAGTATCCAAACAAAGCCACGTGCTTTACGGCCGCATGCATTTACTATGGGGGATTTAGGGTGGGTCTATAAAACTAATTATAACTTTGGTATCTGCCATAGTATACGCGAGAAATTTTAAACATACATCAGGGACATGTACCCCTTCTAGAATGTTCAAAAACATTTCCAGTTGCTTGTCGTATTTTAATTGATTTTATGCGATGAAATAATGCGAAAATTCAGAAAATTGCACAAATCTCTCAATATTTTGCGGTTTTAGTAAACGCCTGATAAAAGTCGTTCTATTGGGAATTTTTACACCAAATTTTCAGAGAATATAGGGTAAACACAGTACTATCGGAATATCGTAAAGGAGTTCTGTGCATTTGGTATTAATTAACCCTCAGACTGCCGAAGCTGCCGTCAATAAATTCGCTTTTTCGTGTTCGACGAAAATGAAACTTGTCTGTTTAAAGGTCCCATTTTCGTGTCGAATTGTGATAGAATCTCCATTTGTCAAGTTCATGGATAAATTACATCACACTTAATCGGCTTATGTCCGCGGCCATAAACCTGTGTTTTTATAACAATTTATGTGAGACAAACTGTTGCGCGCAACATATGTAGCAGTCGGCACTTATCAGTTGAAGTTAATAATCGTGAAGCCTGTGTAACAAATGTTCAAATACAACGGGAAAAAAATACGTAAAATAAATAGCGTGACCAATGAGCATTCACAAAACAATATACATCAGTTTTGAAAACGAGTAAAAATGATTATAAATGAAAACGCTCTTTATCGTGTACCGGCGCTCTTGCGCAAGAAGGTTTTTAATGGACGCAATCATTGGATTTTGTTCTAGGCTAAAAAAAAAACAAACAATACAAAATGTGTTCAAACTTCCTCTTTTGAAAGTTGAAGTAATACATCACGGGTGTTGTTACAATCTATTGTGATTCTTTGGTGAGCACGCAGTGAACACAATTCATACTTTGCCAAATTCGTGCCGTATATCACACATGTTTAGTATTTATGACACGTCGTCACTTTCGGTGAATTGTTGAAACACAAGTGAGAACATCAAACGGAAGTTTTATGGGGTATATAAAATAGAAGCATGGCCAGTTGATGTACAGACAGCGAACTAAAAACCTTCCTAAACGACCGTGGTGTTCCATCAACTAGACGAAAAAAAGATGAGAAAGTGCAGCTAGCCGAGTTGGCACACAAACAGAAATTTCCAGTTATTTAGTCGGCAGATGATCAACAGAAAACGGTTAATACCCAAAAGCGAAGTTGTTATGCCTGGAGTTGTTGTTGTCTCTTAATAAATGCTCAGATTCTACATACAACGAAGATGTGAAATTCAAGATTTTTCGCCAGATAGATCCAAAGAAATACTTTGTTGAAATCGCTTGCCATATTTTGCTGTATTTATGCAAAACGTGCATCTCCATCTTAACACATCGATGTAGATTGAAAACGACATATTTGCGGTCATGTAATGAGAACATAAACGCTCTTTATTGGTTCCGTTTTATATGGTATAAAATGACCTTCCGAATCACTCTAAACTTTAAAGTTTTTTGTGGGAAATCAATAAACTTATAGTACATGTACGAATATTCATATCAAATTAAATAATACTCACGTTTCTGGGTTACGTCGGTCATTATTGCAACCGAAAACTGCACAGCGATTTGAAGGCATTTCAATTGATTTTGTAAGGGTAGTAGATGGGCACGAAGCGAAGTGATTTTGTTAACCCCTCATGTGATTTTGTTCTCCAAACAAAGTCGCATATATAGCAGACAGTGGCGGCATTTTCAGACAACTTTTGAAGAAACCCTAGCATATGGATTAGGTTCAACCTAATCATAGCAAGGGCTTCGTTTCATACAGTTAAACAAACAAACGACGGCAAGACCTCCACTAGTGTGTTGATAACTGTTGTGAAAACAATACTTATTCGACCTGATGTGCAACCGTCACAATATACATGAAAGAGTATCATCTCGCCCTCTCACATGCTTCAGTTGTCAGTTAAAACATAAAACAGTTTCATTTTCGTGAAACGCATGCGAAGCCAGATGTGCGAAGAGAGAATTTATTGACGGCAGCTTCGGCAGTCTGAGGGTTAATTAATCCCAAATGCACGGAACCCCTTTACGATATTCCGATAGTACTGTGTTTACTCTATAATCTCTAAAAATATTGATAATAGTAAAAACCTTCTTGCGCAAAAGCGCCGGTACACGATAAAGAGCGTTTTCATTTATAATCGTTTTTTCAAAACTGATGTATATTGTTTTGTGAATGCTCATTGGTCACGCTATTTATTTTACGTAGTTTTTTTCCCGTTGTATTTGAACATTTGTTACACGTACAGGCTTCACGATTATTAACTTCAACTGATAAGCGCCGTCTGCTACGTATGCGCGCAACAGTTTGTCTCAAATAAATTGTTACAAAAACACAGGTTTATGGCCGCGGACATAAGCCGATTAAGTGTGATGTAATTTATCCATGAACTTGACAAATGGAGATTCTATCACAATTCGACACGAAAATGGGACCTTTAAACAGACAAGTTTCATTTTCTTCGAACACGAAAAAGCAAATTTATTGACGGCAGCTTCGGCAGTCCGAGGGTTAATTAATACCAAATGCACATAACTCCTTTACGATATTCCGATAGTACTGTGTTTACTCTATATTCTCTGAAAATTTGGTGTAAAAATTCCCAATAGAACGACTTTTATCAGGCGTTTACTAAAACCGCAAAATATTGAGAGATTAGTGCAATTTTCTGAATTTTCGCATTATTTCATCGCATAAAATCAATTAAAATACGACAGGCAACTCGAAATGTTTTTGAACATTCTAGAAGGGGTACATTTCCCTGATATATGTTTTAAATTTCTCGCGTAAACTATGACAGATACCAAAGTTATAATTAGTTTTATAGACCCACCCAAATTCCCCCACAGTAAATGCATGTGGCCGTAAAGCACGTGGCTTTGTTTGGATACTTTCTGGCCCACAATGCAACAGTCAAAATGGTTATCTGTAAAATGGTCTATGTAGGAAAATTGGTATCAGATATATATATCAAACTGCTCTATCAGTAGAGCTTGCTAATTGTCCATCAGTTGAAGTTTGGAATTTGGAATGTCACTCACAAAATTAAGAAGTCTTCACACCATCTGTCTTGTTGTTCTGCTGTCATATTTGTCCAAATTTTGTTTCTGACTTTCAAAGAAGATGCAATATCTGATAAGGTAAAATCCATGCCACAGTGGAGGGCTCATCGAGTGTCATGCAGTTGGTCAGTCACTATTTCATATTAATTATCTGTCAAATCAGTTAATTATTTTGCATTCAAACTGTTTTCCAACATAATATTTTTGTTAAAGGATTGCTATCCTGATGAAACAACAAAACACTATCGGAAAGCCACCCTTATTGTAATCACAATGATCCAAGTCCCATAACAATCGCGTAATAAATAAGCCGAGAAATAAATAAATAATACCCCCATCGGTTGTCGGCTAATCTCCATCGCAAATCCTCATATGACGTCAAATGAGTAAACTTATTAAAAACAAGGAATCGGAATCGGAGTTAATTGTGTCTACCTATATGACATCATATGAGTGGCGATGGAAAATGCGGAATCGACATCAGCGCGCGAGTGTAATGGAATTACTGCGGGGCATGACTATATGTCAATAACAGTGTGTACACGTCGTGAATTGTCATCACCCGGTGAGTTATCTTCACTTGTGATTTGTATAATGCTGTTTTGTTTGGAAAGTTATTGTTTTGACAAAATATACAGAAGGCCGATTGAGAGGGGGTAGATAACACTTTCGTGTCAAAAATAAAGCTTACAAAAACACGAGCCGACATGTGAACCCTATTCGGATGCCTATTCACGATGTTGTTTTAATTTTCCATATATATGCCCCGAGTGTCCTGTATTCGTTCGTGACAATGCCAAATAAATGCAGTGTTTTCGACTATGGCCGGTATAGTGCCTCTCAATTAGGTATAATTCTGCATTCATTTCCAAACGATGTTTGTTTATGTGACATTTGGCGGGATTCCTGTGGGAAACCCTTTGCACAAAATCAGAAACTATTGAAGTGGTTTTCAACGAAATGGTCCAGAAATTGTTCTGTCCACTTCGAAAAAAGGTGTTTTGAGCACAACACGAATACACTTGGCCCCAACAGTGGCTACCGACGACAACTGAGAAGATACGCAAACCCCACATTAAACACACGGACCACCGACGAGAATGCCATCCCAAGAAAAATGTCAACTCCCGTAAAGAATATAAATTTACCGGACCGTCCAGTCATGAGTATATCCAATCGAATCTATAGCTAAAAAGCGAATACATATACCAAATAAAGAGCGTTTAATTTGACGAGTCAGTCATGGTTACGAATACATACAATTGCAGTTAAAGTGGGGAGTATATTGATGAATAATTTAGTAAAGTATTCACGATGACAACTATTCTAAGTCGAGTCCCCAGTTTCCTTCACAATGACTCAATAAAGAGAGTTCCACGTTAAGAGTATTTCTAATATGGTGCGAATAAAAAGAGTTTAATAAATCGGAAATTGCTATGACTTTGACGGATATATAAAGCATGTATATCGCAAGTTCGTGTACATGTATTTACGTGTAATCAGTAAATAATCACGATGACAACTGTTCTAAGTCGAGTCCCATGATTCAATAAAGAGCATTCACTGTTAAGCATATTCCCGATATGGTGCTAATAAAGAGCGTTTGTATATGTGATTACATATTAAACCCGAATATTATCCCTCCTTCAAAAAGTTTTATATATGATTGGATGTTTAAACGAACTACGGCAAACGTTTATATATTTTATAATCCTATTGTTATGCGTAATTGACACAAAGAGGTCGATAATCATCAGAACTGTCGGTGTCGCTGTCGGTCATTTTATCCGTGACAATATAATTTTCACTTCGAGAAATACCAGTTTTCCAATATGGCTGTCGCTTGTTTTGATAGTACGGGAATTCCCCTAATCGCTACGTCACGTGATAAATCAAGTGCCGCACCGACCGCTGATCATGTGACAATCACGTGACTTCGTCTTCAACATAAGATCTTCGGCTTTCTTCGGATTTGTTGGTGTTTTTCGTTATAAAAACAAAATTAGCGATCAAATGCACGATTATTTGGGCAAAATGGACATTTTAATTATATAATATTGGTATATTGAAAGAAAATACTAAAACATTTTCAGAATAATATTCCTTAATAAGGCTTTCACAATTGTTATTCAACAAACATTTCGAAATTGTCGAATTTTGCTTTTTGAGTATCCAAAACTTGTACCATCCCAGTGCAGATAAAGAGGTCCAAGCAGAATAAGCACTTCAATTGAATTAGATTTCCTTAAAATATTGGGATTTTTTAAGCAAATTGTTAACTAAACTTGTATGACTGCTATGAAGTCTGGACACAAGCACAGATAAGGGATGAGGAGAGTTAAACAAAGTCTTATAGTGAATGAAATAATATCAAAACAACTCAGAGATGTGTAACTAACAAAGAGAAGGAGGTAAGGAGAGTAAGCAGTAGTTAATTAACACCTTGATTAATGCCTTATAATACTATATGGCCAATGTTATATTAGTTTGTGTTTGTTGTTTAGTAGCTTTGTATTCAGATAAGGCTAATAACTAAAACAACTAGAGGTGTGTGACTGTCCCAATGGGACTACGGATACCCCCCTGTTTTTAAAATACTAAGATGTTTCACATGTCAGTAAACATTTAGTTAAAATAATAAAATAACAGTTCCCATTGCAGGTGTACAACCATAACCCATAAACCTATTGACCGAAAAATGTAGGAATAAAAGCTTGGACAAAATTATGTATGTTGCGAAAAAATTTCTAAGTTATAAAAGGGGAATAACTCCACCAATAAATGTCGGACAGACGTCATAATCGCAGGTGCACAGGTTCCCATGGTACTAAATATCAGTGCGAAGATTAAAAAACATTGACCGAAAAATGTAGGAATAAAAGCTCGGACAAAATTATGAATGTTGCAAAAAAAGTTTCTAAATAAAAAAAGGGGGATAACTCCACCAAAAAATGTCGGACAGACGTCATAATCGCAAGTGCACAAGTTCCCATGGTACTAAATATCTGTGCCACGTTTTAAAAAAATTGACTGAAAAATGTAGGAATAAAAGCTCGGACAAAAGTATACATGTTGTGAAAATTTTCTAAGTCGAAAAAGGGGGGATAACTCCACTAAAAAAAGTCCAACAGACGTCATAATCGCAGGTGCACAGGTTCCCATGGTGGTTGATGTCTGTGCCAAGTTTCACGGAAATTGATCAAAAAACGACTGAGAAAAACTCCGGACAAATTTGTGTCCACGGACGGACGACGCCGACGGACGGACGGACAAGCTGACTCCAGTATACCCCCCCTAACTTCGTTGCGGGGGGTATAATAAGTAATCAGAGTTGGAAATAATACCACATACACATAGAATTGACATCCACGCACCCACAAAACCAATATCACCCTTCTATTCAGCTTTTTACAATTGTGTTCGTTTGTGTTCGTTTATGTTTGTTTGTGTTCATTGTTTAGTAGGACCGGTAAAATGTGGCTCATCTTCCATAACAATACACTTATAGGTCTAAATATATATGCAATACAGCCTTACACATGTTGATTTAAATATAAAAAAATTTAAATGATAACAAAAGTCAAGAACTTCAATACCTAAAAAAAATTTTGTCAACAATAACATGAGTATGAGTAAACGATATGCAAAATTGGATAACAGATATGAAATTGTACAGTAATTGTCAACCCTATAGAAAGTCCAGGCATGCTGCATGCTACCGTGATTACTGCTCCAGCAACGTTCTGTTCAGCTTTAATAACCCATTGAACCTGAGAGACCGGAATTCAGGTACAATCCTTCTATTCCTATATCCTGGGAGTGGGTCACACGTTTGTTCATACCTCTGATTTTAGCAGCCAAATTGGTGACAGAAACACCTTTTATCGTATGCAAAGGATAAGATTTTCATTATAAAAATATAGCGAGACCAAAGGGAGCCACAATAAAATCTACATGTATATTGAACGTGGAATATACTGTCTCGTTGAAATACCTTGACATATTTCACCAAACACCAGTTCAGTTAGCACAGTAGATTACCGTATAGTTGAGCGTGTATACATATATATACATCCCAGTTAAAAGCATTACGAGTCACGTCGTTGGAAATGCTTTAATATAACGTCAGGCGCCTCGTGTCATTGATCAGTATATTGACAAGTGTGGATCATTCAACATTCAGGACGTCAGGGTTCAAAGGATTAACATTGTTAGTACTATTTGTAAATATACTCAGATTCAGCACTCCTCATTGCACTGTTGAATTTCCTTTCCTTTTCTGATTGCCATACATTTAAATTCTATAGACCGAGTTACTACCATATACTCCATCTACACTACTCTAGTTGTCTAATGTCTATACTCAATATATGGTGTGATTATGTCCTCAAGTCACCGAAGAGCAAACACGATTGATAATATATTCAGTTTTCAGCTAAAATTTACTAAATTTATTAGTAAATGTTTAAGCACAGATCAACCTATCCAGATATCACAACATTGGAACTCACGTGGACCTAACATGTATGCATAAAGTACATCCATGGTCATTATATCAGTCAATTTTGCTTTATTGCATAGCGTCGGTGCATGGCTTTTCTTATGCAGTTAACCGAATATGCATAAAGCCGAAATCACAAAAAAAAAGAAGCACAAGCCGTTTTTCTATCACCAGCCTGAGCATCAGTCTAGAAATACAGTGAATTGTTCATGTTTCGTTCATTCAATTTCATCATCAATTTAGTTTCTTTAAAAAAAATAATATCTAAAGAGCTTCATCTACATTAATTTAATGTTATTTCATATTATATTATCATCTACGATTGTAAAATGTTCAATAATAAAACGATGTTCTTGTCGGGAACGGCAACCCCCATTGATAATAAACTCACTATATACATGTTTATATTTTAAATATATCCAATCAATCAGTTAGAAATGCATTACACACATGTAATATTAAACAAATAATCATTAACTACCCACCAAATATCAGTTAATAGCCACCAAGAACTGGTAAGAAAAACGCCAATGTTTCCCGATAAAAATATAAAAATACTATTTTCGTTTGTTTCACGTTATGTACGGTAGTTGCCGTTTATTTTCGGTAATTTTGTTTGTTTAAAAATAAATAGGTATATGAAGAGCCTAATCTATATTAAATTGTGTCAATTTAATGTTAGGTGATATTATATCATCATCTAAAATGCAGTAATGTTGAAGAATAAAACTGTTCAGTTTCCCCCTATTCTAAATACTGCACACATGCGTAATTTATTCAATACAATACCTATAAGAAATGCATGCCATCAACGTAATATAATACAAAAACAAACATTTGTTACCACCCAACCATCATCCATGTAGCCAACTAGAAACTGACAAAAATCAAATTGATTTCCCAATATATCATGCATATATTTCTTGTCTATATCAACGACATAGTTGTTGACATAGAAGCAAATATAAGGTTGCACGCTGATGACACGTCACTTTTCATTCCAGTTGAAGATGATAAATTGGCTTCAGATATATTGAATAGAGACTTAAGTAAAATAGGTAAATGGGCTGATAAATGGCAGGTCAGATTTAGTCCACCGAAAACAGAAACTCTTACGATTAGTAGATGTGATGAACCACCCTCGTATTTCCCTTTATATCTTAATGGTCAAAAAATAAAGGAAGTTGATAATCATAAACATTTAGGACTAAATTTTCACAAATCAGGAACATGGGATTTTCATATTGATACTATATTAGATAAAAGGCCGCTCGGTCACAGTGTCCCCCAAACCGGTGGCTTCATTTGGAGCGGAGGCTTTGTAGAAGTATACTATATGGATAAGACACTTGTGCATTGTCTCATTACTGTCATGCATACAAATAACCAAATCTTAAAAAAACTCTTAAAGTCAAAATATAACCTCAAATTGGCACAAAATGAAGAAAAAAAATTACAAGAAAAATTGAATTTTCTAAGTCGAAAAGCCCATAACTCTGAGCAAAATCATTGGTTCAAACTCAAATTCGTCGAACTTGATCTGTCTTTTGTGCTAGTAAACCTACATATACCAAATTTAATTTCATTCAGTACACATTTACTAAAGTTTTCATCCGGAAACCTCAAATTGGCAAAAATTCTAAGTCAAAAAGGGACATAACTCTGGTGAAAATTGGCGGGCGGAACCCGAATTCGAACTTGATCTGTGTTTTGCTGGGAGAAAGAGACATACCATATTTGATTTAAATCTGATTAACTCTACTAAAGTTATCATCCGGACACCAACTTTTGGGGTTTTATATGTCCGGTCGGCGGACAAAAAAGGGCCATAACTCTCGCAAAAGTTATCGGATTAAACCGAAATTCGAACTTGAGCTGTATTTTGATATAAGTAATCCACAAAAAAACGGGTTTTGCATATAAACAATCCAAAATCAAGTTATCATCCGGAAACAAAAAAAAGTAGAAAAATTGAATTTTCTATGTCGAAAAAGGGGCATAGCTCTGCCAAAAATGGTCGGGCAGAACCCAAGTTCGAACTTGACCTGTGTTTTGCTGGGAGAAAGTAATATACCAAATTTGGTTTGAATCCGATTAACTCTACTAAAGTTATCATCCGGAAACCAACTTTCAGGGGTTTTCCAAGTAAAAAAAAAGGGCCATAACTCTCGCAAAAATGGGCGGAGCAAACCCATATTCGAACTTGACCTTTATTTTGGTCTGATAAACTCACCTATGAAAGTTGCTTTTGATCTAATTGCCGAAACTAAAGTTATCATCCGGAAACCATTTCCGGACGGACAGACGGACGACACCGGCTATTTTAATAGTTCCCCGAATTTTTTTTTTCAGGGGACAAAAATATTAGTCCCATGATAAACTGTCTGAGAAGTCAAAAATATAGACTAAATAGAAAATCATTAGACACCCTTTATAAATCTTATATTTTGCCATTGTTCGACTATGCTGATGTCATATGGGATAACTGTTCCTTAGGTAAGGCAGGGCTTATTGAAAATTTACAACTAGACGCGTTGAGGTCAATCAGTGGTGTGATCAGGGGGACAAGTCATATTTTACTTTACAAGGAAACGGGGTATATACCACTAGCTGATAGAAGGTCTAGAAGGAAAGTGGTTACGATTCATAAGGCAGTCCACAAAATGGCTCCCAACTATATCTCCCTTCAAATTCCAAGACGCATATCAGATATTAGTGACTACGAAATGAGAACAGCAACTAATTTGAGCTATGTATACTCTCAAAATCCGATTAAAAGTTTCTTGAATTCATTCTTTCAATCAGGTCCTAGATTATGGAACTGTTTGGAAGAGGAACTGAAGATATCAAAATCAATTTCGTTGTTGAAATGCACTCTAAAACGGGGTGATCCAATTATTCCAGTTTACTTTTATGAAGGAAAAAGAGACACAGATAGTACATGCGAGAATGCGCCTTGGCTGTAGTGATTTAAAAGCACATAAGTTTGAGCGATTCCTGACTGATGATCCAAAATGTATTTGTGGGAATATATATGAAGATACAGAACATTATTTTATGTACTGTCCGCTATATGTATTGGAGCGATTCGAACTCTTTAATGCATTGGGATTATTGGAAGTTGATATCAAAACTCATCTATTACTTTATGGAGATAATCGCTTGAGTACCACTATAAATTCAGAAATTGTAAAAGCAGTTCTTATTTATGTTGAAGCAACATCCAGATTCAAAAATGCATAACTTTTGTGCTTCATATGAAGAAATTGATATAGTTTCAAGTTGAATTATTAATCTTTCATTTTCTTTTGGTGAGGATGCAATTAGATAATATTATATAAAGCGTAATCCTATATGCTTTTTCTGGTGTCTAAAAGATCTATTTGGCCAATTACCCAAACTGATGCACATAGCCTCAAATCGATTAAAATTTAGAAAATTATTGAATATGTAGCTTCTTACCACCCAAGGACTCCTGAATCAACTGTGCAGTATCACCATATGCACTTAATTTTGTTTTTTAGTTTTGTTTTGTTGATCACGTGAATATTTTTTGTAATTTATATTTTGTCGGACTTTAATATAGGTCTTCGGACCTGTTGTCTGGCTCTTTGCATATTTTATTTGCAATAAACCTTTTTATACCAAAAAAATATATCATGCATATTTGTGAGTGCAATTTACGAATCTATATTGAACTATGGGAAGAGGCATAACTCTATCCATTAAATGCAACAATAATTTTGGGGAAATAAAGTGTCTTCAAAAATTAAATAAAATCACGATCTGATAATTAATCAGTGCACAATCACACCAAAACAATTGAGTAGAAACTGTCAAACGTAAATGTTTGCTGAATTGAGCCCCAATATAGTTTTAATTAAACATTGAAGCCCAACAGTGTATGACACCTTCTTTAATTGGTACGCTCACAAATGACCATGACAGTTCAACAAAGGTGTAAAGATGTTTTGATAGCACGTGCTCCTGTCTGGAGCATTTCTTTAGTGACCTCATTGACATTGCTATGATTTCATTTTGTGCTGCGGCTGCAGTAATTGAATTAGGTCAAATTCACACCTCAATGCATGCATATTTGCGGCGACTTGATTAATCTTTTGTCATCGCCACTGAAGCTGTTTTGTTTCCCAGAAGCCGGCGATTTCTTAGAAGTTGGAGCATGAATAAAGACCTTTAAAATATGGGTAATTTAAATTTAGACAAAATAAATCACTTTGTGTTGCTAAGACAATAATTTGATGATTTATTTCTGAACTATTTTCCGTAACTTTGCGTAATTAGAGCTACCAATGTCTTAGTTTCACTTTCGGTTTCAACACAAACTGACCGGGAAACTGGAATCATTGCGCAGGTGTTTACAAACTTGCATTTTCTGAAGCCGACACAATTCAACAGATTCTCTTAATCTGATAGAATTCCTGGAAATATTATTTTATCTTTCAATAGGATTATCTGAATCTGACATAAATTCCAAGAATCAATTGCGCCGGTGATTACAAACGCCATGTGTATAGTCGGCATCTTGACACTTAATTCGTTGATGGAATTCCCGGAAACTTCACTTATCGTAATTGCAACTGGAACTGCATGTATTTACAAAAGTTTTTTTATGAAGCAGATGTTAGAAGTATGTTAGAAGAGATAGAAAAGCATGTGTGTAATAAAACTGCCGTTGTTCTCGCGATGGTCATTGTTACCAACTTTGTATTAAGTTTTCCCATAAAATACGTTTTTCAAAGTAAATATTTTTACAAATTGCTATAATTTCGGCACCATGAGGTGACTTTTTACCCCTTCTCATCAACATTTTTGGCGATTTTTGTATGCATAAAAACGGAATAGAGTCTGACCCTTTTATGCAAATAAACGATTAAAAAATAGTTTTTTTTATGAGAAAATGGTTTGGTGCATGCATATTTTATGCAAATAGCCGAAATATGCATTTAAACGATATGCAATTAACTGAAATTGACTTGCTATGATATTTGTGTATACAAATAATATAATTCTGATTAATCTGGATATAATAAGCAACACCTTTTGGAACCTTCATTTATCAAAGACATTGGAAAATTACATATTTTCATAATATAAAAAAGTTATTTAAATCAAATAAATTGATTTCATCCCTCTGATTTTAGCAGCCAAATTTGTGAGAGGGGGGGGGTCTGTTTCTTTGCGCATGCACAGAGGTGCATTTTGAGATATGCTTTAAGTTTTATTGTTGACAAAGTAGAATTTTGTTAAAAATAGCATGACCAAAGGGAGCCGCAATTTAATTTACATACCTATTGAATGTGGAATAGACTGTGACGTTGTGACATGATATTTTTAAAAATATAATATATATTTCCTTAAAGAAAGCCTGAACACTGAACTATATGGATAGATGTCCTGCGTTTGTAAACCATAGCAGAAAAGGGGTTAACTTTTTGGTCACCTACGGTCATTCATGGTCTGTACTTTTCAGTGGCTTGCCTCGGAATCAGTCACGCATGCGCAGTCCCAATATAATTCACTGTACAGATTGAATTAGCCAGTTTATTTTCAACTCAATCAGAAGATTGGCGAGTCGCGGGGTTGGGAATGGCACCGCCATGGGAGGGCACTATGATAGTTCAGTGTTCAGGCTTTCTTTAAGGAAATATATATTATATTTTTAAAAATATCATATTTCCGCCAAAGGAAGCCCTCACACTGAACTATATGGATTAGAATGCAAGCCCAGGAGGAGGCACGAGCAATAAAGTTAATAGCCAAATTTTGAGTAAAGGTACTCTTCTAAAACAGATTGTACCATATATGAACACTTTAATGAATCTGTTAGGATTATTTACGTGAAATAACTCATATAGTTAGAGTGCTATATTGCTCAAATGTGTACCGCCCCCCTTGTTTTGAAACAAACATCCCATGAGGTGCCATCCAATGCATAGTTGCGAGCGAACCGAGCAAGTATAACGTTAGAAGAAACTCTTCGTTCTTCTCTGTGTCGTCGTCTTCAGCTGTCTGTTCTAAGGTCCCACCCGTCAAGGTCCCATGATGCAGGATCATGAAGGAAGGAGACTAACTCACTCTCCGCCTTAGCGACAGAACGACCTGCACAGACGGAGGCCCACTCCGCCGATGGCGAGACAACCAAAGTTAACTAACTGCTATTCGCCAAAGAAAACGCCAGAGAACCTGATGCCAAATTTGTGGCACAGGGATTGAGTTGAGAACCCATTAGGCCAAACAGGTTGTACAACGATAATGGAGTCAAGCCATCTGAACAGAGGGAGCCCCCACCCACGCATCTTGCAAGGTGGTCATGCCCCCTGTCGTTCTTAGAACAGCTTCCTTGTTTTTCTTCTACTGATCACATGTCTCTGAGGTACCTATGCATCACAAGATATCCGACAGAAACCCTGTGATACAAATCTTACGAGTATATAAACAGTCCTTCCCATGAGGAAAACACACCGAGAGCATTTATTTGCTCCCGTAATGCAGAAGACGGGTGTAATAAGGCACCCATACGATACCATAATTGTACATGTAAGGTGGGTTTTTGCTCAAACAAAAAGTCATTGTGCCGATTGTGGAATAGACCTATGTCTAGTTACACTTTAATATGCCATAGTTGCACTGAGATGGTAAAGCATCTAAATAAACCTTAAAATAGTTCAATATTGAACCCACAATTACAGTCTCCATTAGTATTTTGTGAAGAAGGACGGGTGCGAATTTTAGCACCAGTGAATTGAAAATTACGAGTGCATACGGGTGCGAGAGCAATCACTCCCGTCTCCTGGGAAGGACTGATATAAATATATAAAAATGATATAAAAAATATATATCAAGGTGATCTATAAGTCACAATGAGATCATTGCAGAAGGCCCTTTGGCTCTTTGACAACTGAAATCAGTTCAAATGATGTACAATGTAATCAGATGATAACCACGGGTAAATTGTCACCATACGGAATATTCAGTTCTGAGCCTCTGCCCAGAACATCATGTCACTTTCCCCCCCAAACATGCAGCAGAACGACCTAGGTGTGTGATATGTTAGTGTGAGGCATGCAGCAAACTAGGGGAAGACCCCCTCCAAAATGGCTCGCTGAAGGAAACAAATGAAAATTTTTATCCTCCTAGTAAAGGACACACATCCCTTTATAATGTTGTTACTTATTGAATTTTAAGAGCCATGATGGAGAGGAGCTCCCCCGACCTAAGTGGTCCTGTTGAAGGCATGTTTAAGGAAAATAGGACAAATCCAGCATAGACCGAAGCGAGCAGAGTTGTCAGCATGGTCTCAGGCCCTTATGATTGGGAGGCTGGTGCCATGTGGTTGGTATCCCCTCATATGGGTTGGTCCCTGCCTGCAAGGAAAGGTTTGATGGCTAGTCAATGAGCTTCCTCGAAAGCTGAGCTGGACAGCGCAAACGTCTTTGCCTGTTTTATTGTCGAATGTTGATAGGACAAATCCGGCATATACCGAAGCGCGCAGAGTTGGCAGCATGGTTTCAGGCCCTTATGATCGGGTGCCATGGGGTTGGGATCCACTCGGACTGGGTGGTCCCCTGCCTGCAAGGAAAGGTCTATAACGCTAGTCAATGAGCTTCCTAGAAAGCTGAGATGGACAGTGCAAACGTCTTTGCCCGCTTTATTGTCTATTGTCTATAGGCGTGCAGTGCCCTGTTAATTTTATTACCCTGTGCCAGATAATCAAATTGATATTGGTAATAGGAGTATGAAGAGCCATGAGATGTACTCTGTCGGCCAGGCCATTGGCAGGGTCGTTGTGGCACGTGACAAGAGAAATGCTTTCCATGGAAATGTGCTTCATTCATGTGTGAAGTCTATTGACCAGTGTGTCAGTCGCGGGTCGTGTACCTTACCTATGAAATGTATATCACAGGTAAGATAGATCGAGTTCTCGATGCATTTTGAAGACGGTGGTACGATTGCGCAGGGCGTGCCAGGAGGGCTTGAGAGTTCATAGTTCAGTAGGAAGAAGCCTATAGATGAGATAATCCGTGGATAGGAAATCACGATCCGCAGCTTCTGCCTTACCGATGCCAGACTGTGACGACCGAAAAGACCCACAGTCTGACGTATTGTGCGCAGACGGGTCGTCATCGAAAGCCTCAGACGCCTTGGGGTGTAAGGATAGCATGTCGCTCTCTGCCCTAGCGTCGGAACGACCTGCAATAATGGACGACAAAACACTAGAGGGAGGCCCATTCCGGCGATGGCTCAATCGAGGTGTAAATACCTCCCATGGAATTTTAAGCTACGGCCAACTGTTTGAGCAAAAGGCTGATAAACTGAGTTCCAATTTTGGAGTCCAGTGTCGAAATGAAGAATCCCATAGCCAAAACTGGTTTCTTCTGATAACCGGAAGGAGGTGGAGCCATCGGACCGGGGTGAGCCCCCCCCCCAAATGCAGGTGGTCCCGAACAAGCTGAATGTCCTGTCCAAGCAGAACGATGGGTAGAGGCCATTGCAGCAGAAACCCCCAAGACGGCTGAGAGGCAGGCAAGGCCGTGTCTTTATATAGATTGTGACCAATGGGACCGGGCTTGCTACTAGTACCTCATGGGTAGGGCCACTGCCCTATGCCGAAGTCGCCGTAGGCCGCCCAGCCGGTGTCGTTACGTTCGCACGCGATTTTGGCAACTTCAGCACACAGAACCGCTTGCGCCGGTGTGGGACCGAATGTCCTGGGGGTCCCAAGTACCCCTGCATCGCCACCGGTCGCCTCCCCACTAATTGATTTAATGCCGAGGCATAATCGGGGGAGCGTGAACTGTTCCTGCCCGAGAAGAGATCCGACCGAGAAATACTACCTGGGGAGGATCCAGAGATGGTGCAAATAAAGGCTCTATATCTTATCCGATTTTCATGTTTAGTTGTTGAATTATAGAAAAATTCGTTGAAATAATGGAGAACCAACTTGAATAATTACTATCCCCAGGGTCTCCAGAGTTTGAGCGCCCAAACCTGTAACAGGTAGAAAAACATCCCTGGATCCTTCTCAGAAATTTACAAGCCCACCGGTTCAGACCGGCTTGCTGAACCGGCTGGTGTATAATCGCAGCTACCGCCATACTTAAAGTAATTGACCACCAATAACGTGGTGTCACCCCGTTAATATGGCGGTACTATACCGCGGTATCCTCCAATACCGCGGTACTGATACCGCTTGTTAATGCGAACAAGCATGTGTGAGTAAATACCTCCCCTCAAAGAGTTCCATGAAAATCACTGCGGTATTCAACAAAATTAATGCGGTGCCCGCTAAAAGACCGCGGTATCACTATCGCCCAATACCGTAACTCCACCGCCATGACCGTCTCGATACCGCTACCATTTATTACCGGTATCACCGCGGTCATGACCGGGGTATCACCTCGTTTTTCTGGTCAATCACTTTGAGAATAGCGGTATTGTTCATTAGACCTATATACAAGGTACTAGTAGCTATTAATCGACATACATCTATGACATGGCTGAGATTTTATTCGTAGCACTACGGTACTACTGTCATATGAAGTTATTGTTATGCATGTGACATTGATAAACCAAGATCTAATCAACTGTCAGTATTCTTGACCTTGTGTAGATTGTAATCAACTTCAAGGTCAAACGTGATTAACACATCTGGATTGAAAGCACGTTGTTCATAACATGACGAGAGATAGCGTCAGTAGCGATGGAATTATTGCTAAATAAATTTCCACGCATTAAAACGTCAAAATAATTCCCACGAAATTAGGATACTTCCGACGGTACTACTGTCATATGAAGTTATTGTTATGCATATGACATTGATAAACCAAGATCTAATCAACTGTCAGTATTCTTGTGTAGATTGTAATCAACATCAAGGTCAAACGTGATTAACACATCTGGATCATTTGTATTGAAACATAAAACAACATAGTATTATGTGAAAGCACTTCGTTCATAACATGACGAGAGATAGCGTCAGTAGCGATGGAATTATTGCTAAATAAATTTCCACGCATTAAAACGTCAAAATAATTCCCACGAAATTAGGATACTTCCGGCGGTGAATCACGTGGCATTTTTGATATCTGACAAATTCTATCATACCTTATAGGTGCTATAATAATTCCATAGATGTATTTCTCACAATAATCTGTGCGCCTCGTAAGGCCTTGAAATGGCGGCTAATTATGGCGAAATGCTGATTTTCATATTCGATAAATTGTTTTTAAGTTCGCCGCCTGTTCGAAAAACACGAACCATTATATGTTTGAAACGAAACGGTCCGTGAATTCGAAACGATAATTATAAAAACGAACGCGTAGGCGACCAGTAATTATTGTATCGATAAATTGAATTTGTCGCTATTGTTAAACGACAAATTCGGAAAAATACTCCCTTAGATCCGTCTGGTTGGTAGCAGAAAAATAAACTGGCTAATTCAATCTGTACAGTGAATTATATTGGGACTGCGCATGCGTGACTGATTCCGAGGCAAGCCACTGAAAAGTACAGACCATGAATGACCGTAGGTGACCAAAAAGTTAACCCCTTTTCTGCTATGGTTTACAAACGCAGGACATCTATCCATATAGTTCAGTGTGAGGGCTTCCTTTGGCGGAAATATAATTATTTCACCACAAACTAGTTCAGTTAGAATAGTGGATTGCTGTATTGTTGAGAGTGTATATATCCCAGCTAAGTGCATTACCAGTTATGTCAGAAACACTATATAACGTGACATGATAAACATCCGACGCCAGATGTGGGGACCATTTTAATAATGTTCAGGACGTCAATGTTCAAAGGGTTAAATGTTTTATGGAGTCTTCACAGTATATTCCTTTAAAATTTTGTTTTATGTTTATAATTATAATCTCAAAAGCCCTCATTTTGGATAATATGCAATGCCCCCTCACATTGGTAGTTATTGAAGATAGTTCTGATTGCGACTGTAATAATTCATTCAGTGTGTGCGTCAAATTATTGACACAGCATATGATGTCATATGGCACGTGCTCGACAGGAAACTACAATGTTATGAGGTTAGCTGTTTACAGGTTTCTTTGAGTCTATTTCGTGTCCACATTATTGAACAAATAACTTCATATTACACAGCATATGCCATGTAGGTGTATATATGCTTATCTATAATCATATCCAGACTGTTTGGACGATGCCAATACCTTCTTTTTAGACTGTTACAACTGTTTTCTACAGTCAATACACCAGTTGCATTGCATACATTTATTAAAGCGTGCATATTGCGCTTAGATACTATGACAGATTATTTTGATTTGACAATCAGTAAAAGCCGATTTCATCTCCGAGTTAAGATTAATATCCGATGGGCTATCGGCCTAGCCGATTCCAATTATCAGACCATCACTAGGTTGGAACTGGGAGTTCAGTTTACAGAGATCTATCATTATATAAACTAGAGATGGGCCTGTCCCAGGTAGGACTAAGGTATACCATATTGAAAATTGTCTCAGTTGAAAAAGTGGGAAACTCCACAAAAATGTCAGACAGACCTCATAATCGCAGGTTCCCATGGTACCAAATACCTGCACCAAGTTTTATTTTTAATTTACCAAAAAATGTAGGAATAAAAGCTCGGACAATGGTATACCCCTGTTTGAATATTTTCTAAGTCGAAAAAGGGGGATAACTCCACAAACAAATAGTCGGACAGACCTCATAATTGCAGGTGCACAGGTTTCCACGGTACTAAATATCTGTACCATGTTTAAAGCAATTGACTAAAAAATGTAGGAATAAAAGCTCAGACGAAGGTATACCCCTGTATTGAACATTTTCTAAGTTGAAAAAAGGGGATAACTCCACAAAAAAAAGTCAAACAGACCTCATAATCACAGGTGCACAGGTTACCATGGTACTAAATATTTGTGGAAAGTTTAAAAACAAAATGACAAAAAAATGTAAGAATAAAAGCTCGGGACAAAATTGTGTCCACGTCCGACAGAACTCATGGGGGGTGTATAATTATTCTTTGGGGCTGCATACGGATGTTTAATTATAGAGAGGGCAACTTCAGTTTACATAGGTAATTTTATACTGAAGCCTTGTGAGCACCCACTACTCGACAATATGCTTGTGACAATTTACAAGTAATTAATGCCTGGCTTACTCTGATCTCTTCCGGTCCATCTGTATACTGTGTCCTCAGCTCCTGCATCATGCTGCTGCTTAATGCTCTCTTCTTAGCTTCCTCTAACTTTCGATCAGCCTTCTCTTTAGACGTCTCTTCACCATCTGTAATAGTGCTTAGCATCACAACTGATGTCTTATTTTCAACGAGAGGCCGATCTTGAGAGGCCGATCAAGATCGGCAGATGTTTATAAACCCATACCTTCTACCATACCAGCTTGATCTGAATTGAATATACACCTGTACACATCACATGGAGATGATTGGAAAGATATATGAAGGGGTTTCCATCAGTTCTTGTATACACATAACTATGAAACTGATCAGATAAAGTTTTGCTTTGCATAGAATGTTTTCATGTTATGGTTAAAGGTAGGGTTAAAACCGACAAATCAATACCAAGGTCTATACAGGTGAAGAGTGTGTCATGATTAATCTGGATGTGAATTATGAGAGTGATCGGGTGAAAAATATTTGACTTATCATATTGGATAGTATGTGTCTTCGGAACAGGGTAAATGTGTGTATGGGTTTAATATTTGGTGGCAAATCAACTAAATGACACCAACTATATATATGCAGGTCAGGGGTATGCCATCATAAACTTTGCCATGAGATATAAACACAATCTGATGGCAAATATTTGAGTTATCAATATAAAATAGTTCATAACTAGAGATGGGCCTGTCCCAGGTGGGTCTAAATGTATTAACCCTTTGAGTGCCAGGGGCCGATCTCATCGGCCCTAAACCTACAAAATAAGTCTGTTAAAGAATATAAGAATAAATTATTAAAATTGTAACAAACAAAAAAATTGTTAGGCCAATGCATTCTCTTATATATGCGAGGCGACCTATGGTCGACTCGCATATATAAGAGAATGCATTGGGACAGGGTATATGGGTTGATACAAAAATCGACCTGGCACTCAAAGGGTTAAAGGTAAGTCGAAAAAGGGGGCTAACTCCACAAAAAAAAGTTGGACAGATGCATGAATGCAGGTGCACAGGTTCCCACAGTACTAAATATCTGTGCCATATTCTAATACAATTGACCAAAATATGTAGGAATAAAAGCTCGGACAAAGGTATCCACCTGTATTGATCCATTTTTCAGCATTTGGTGCAAAGCACATTAGCCGAAAAATTTTGTATTCACTGTTCATGGTAATAATGAGTGAGCGATCAATTATCGCTTCGTGCATGAACAATGAAAATAGGTCACGCTATTATAGAGCGTGTGGTGTCATTTCTAGCCGAATCGCCTTGTATATGTCGGGTCAACTCCAAATTTTTTGTTCGCTTCCTTATGTTTCTGGTTATGGTCCGACTGGATAATATACAGCAGAGAAATCAGACATTCGACTGTCAGATACCAGAGTAATGACCAATTGGTGGAAGAGATCTTCAAGTCGAACTTTTTGTGTTCGCATTTATAACTGATGATTCAATTCGAGGGAATGCATGAGGCAGTGGATTACATGCAGATGATCTCAGCGAACAGACTACAGTATGGACGAGTACATTCATGGATGCTTACCAATTGGATAGAATCATACGATTTGCATGGAATGAATCGGATTAAGATGAGTATAGTAGTTGCTTGCATGTTTTTGTCAGTGCGACTTGGTGAAACACGTTTTAGATAGCGATATGGCAGAATAAGCTATGTGTTCAGTTATTGTGAGGTCAAAAGTAAACAGCTTTACTACACAACTGCATATAGTCACTGATACATGTACATACATGTAAATTTATTCCAGGTGTTATATATACGTATGCGCCTATGTATGCGCGGAAGTATATAATTGGACAAGAACGCCAATAATGTTTGATAGTAATAAATAATAAACTTAGAAAATTCCAACCAAGAGATTAATAATCAAGTTAAAAATGTGATATTTTGTGGTATGTTGATTATATCGGATTAGTCACTCAGTATGGTTTTCAGCTGTTTTGAATGTGCCCAATCCAGTGAAGTGCATTTCCATTTTGCTTGTAAAGTTTAAAAAAAATACAAATTAATTCTAATATTTTATGCGTTTTTGCTATGCATATTGCTGATTTTGGACCCATTTTGATGTGGGGGGAAAAGGAATGGGGAATTGGCATGTTAATATAATGACATGGTATCGTGTGATACATTTGTTTTCATGACATATTTACGGTGAGCTAAATAAGCACGAGCATATATACGGTGTATGTATAAGTGTATGGAAAATGGAGGCTTATGTGTCTTGACTAGACACGCCATACAAGAAACAGTGTAGTTCTATACATGCGTATGCATGTGATATATGCCTGTTTGCGTGTGTATATATGTGGTATATAACGTGCGAGAACCGTTTTATTCTTGGACAGAATTGACATCGTATAATTCAGTCAATATATCGAAAGCGCTATATTAATTATAAAATAAATCGAATTATTAACGATGATCGGCTGCAAGGAAACGGTAACGGGATTAGATTTGTTGTTGTTTGTTGTATATATCATATATAAACATGTATGTTTTGAGATCATACAAACCGTCTATAAGTCTGAAGTAATGACGTTGGGTGAGAACCCATGATAAGCTGGTTTTCCTGTTCATTTGTAGAACATGGGTAAATTTGAGATCGGAGCAAGCGCGTGGCGCAGCTATTGGTGTTAATGACATGTTTCTTGAACATGGTCCGACGATATGTATATTGTGAAAAAATGTGTACCTTGTGTGCGTACATATGTATCTAACAGAATAAGAAGTGTATATGCACGATTATATATGTCATGTATTTTTGAAAATAATGAGGTTGTATTGTTGGGGGTAATTGGGAATGTGTGTATACATTGTATATACATATCGGAATTTTGAGGAAGGTTGTTTGGTACATTGTGAATAAAATTTGCTTTGCAGATACGATACGTCCGATAATTGATCATGGTGTATTTGGAACCAAATTATGGGGATCTATGTTGCGGTGGTGTATAACAAAAGCAAAACAACAGAAGAATGGACAGCTAAATTCGTGAATTCATCGATGGACATTCGAGTGGAAATAAGCTTAAAACGGAAAAGTAACTATGGTTGGCGGTGGTATATATATGTTTATATACATTGTATAGACTCAAAGATTATAACATTTGTTAGTAATGTTATTGAACTGTTTATATGACGGGCACGTCTATTTAATATGTATGAAGAAAATGTTATTTGATATTCCCCCATATATAGATGCTTGTATAGATGTGAGCAGGGACTTTGTAGTGTTAATTTTGTTAATATAAAGGTGTTCGATTGTACCGATAGTTATGGTGTGTACACGCATATACGGTGGAACACTATATATACACGAAATGTATATATGAGGGCGTGAGGTCACTGAAATAAATGATAATAGAGAATGCGGGCAATAGACCGCGTGATATATATCAACATTAAACGTTGTGCGCTTGTCTGAAGGACATGAGATATAACGACTATATTTTTACGCGGGCCCGATGGTAAAAACAAAAAAACAAAAAAAAACAAAAAACAAAACTAAATAGTTTACGAAGACGCACTGTTTGTTATACGATTAAATGGTGTGTGGGCGGAGACCCCCGATATAGTAACACTAAATTGTGTGTGTGAACGCCCCAAACCCCTGATTTCAACCAAATTTAGTGGGGTGACTAGAGGTACCTATCCCCCGGAGATGTAATGTTATAAGTTCTTCAAAATGTTAATTAAATGGGGTTTTTTTTGTTAAATTGAGCGATAAGTTAAATCTAAAAAAAAATCTTCAGATTTATGTCCATAGCCCAACCCACATTTGACCCAGTGACCTCATTTGAACAAATCTGAACCACAGTCACCCAAGGTACCCTCATACCAAATATGAACCAATTCGGCCTGACGACTTCAGAAAAGAAGTCGTTTTAAGAATTACTATGTGGAAAAATAGTTATGGTCCTGACATCAAAACTAATCTAAATGAGAGTCACCTAGGGAACATCCACACCAAATATGATCACATTTGGTCTGATGGTTTCAGAGGAGAAGATGTTTAAAGAATTGTTGACGGATGGACTGATGGACGACGGACGAGGAGTGATGACTATAGCTCCACCGGAGACTTCGTCTCAGGTGAGCTAAAAAGTCCGACAGACATCATAATCGCAGGTGCACAGGTTCCCATGGTGGTTGATGGCTGTGCCAAGTTTCACGGAAATTTATCAAAAAATTACTGAGAAAAACTCCGGACAAAATTGTGTCCACGGACGGACGACGGACGGACAAGCTGATTCCAGTATACCCCTGTGATGGCTGAATATCCAGATCAGCAACATGTTGTTATTATACCATAACCGTGACCAGGTGGTCATATTTGGAATCCACCGCAATCATCTGTGCTTTATACATGGGCGACAATAGATATGGAAGTATATTGCATGCAGCAATGATTGTTACCAATGAAACTTTTATCTATACCTTTCTGGGAAATATGATGATTAGTTGACTGGGAGATTGCTAATAGGTCTTCGCCAAAATTCTAGTCCTAGTCTTCGAATAATCGTTGCAACACTAGACTAGTGTCTTTTTTAGAAATAAAAAAATTGATTCTTGGAACAACCATGTGAAATTTTGTTTGCATCAATCACGCATGAATTTGCATCACCTACCGGGCTAAAGTTACAAAAGAAACCTGAAATTGGAATGAAATATCATCAGTACATCCAACTTGTACCTTCAAAAAGTTATTTCTTTTTCTTAATTTAACTGCTGAACTAAGATTATTGTTCTAAAATTAGGAACTCTAAAATTATCTCATGCTTGAGAACACAAGCTGTATGATATTTCAGGAGGATGAGGGTAGTAAACACGAGAAAGAGACATCACATGGCCCTACAAAGAAAACACATAAGTCTTATTCTACCTACTCACCATGGTGTATTGACAAACGTTTATGAGGCACATATCAAGCCTTTTTTCTTCTCACTACCTTAGGGCATTCGATTAAGCTTTATTTTTCCTACTTACCATAAGTACACTAGCTTAAGATTAGGAGCCACATACGCAATATTCTTCTGACTAATCATACAATAACCCATTTATGTAGGTTAAGGATATACATAATTCTTATTCTACTGACTCACCATAGCGCATTGGTGTAAGTTTAGGCGGAACATAAGTTTTAGTCTTCTCCACCTTGTCTTCATCTTCTTCTCCTGAATTCTCAGACAACTCTTCACCAAACTGAAATTATAATATTGATAACAAAATCCAAATATTGTGCAAACTTATGTTATGTTATTGAAAACAGTAACCTTATCCAATTGTGAGCTTTCTGGGTTTTGTAAGCTCCTATTTCTTTTAGGGTGATGGAGCTATAAAGCAACAGCTTCATTTTACAGCATGGAAGAACCATTCATAGCAAGGAAAGTTATCGATGGATATAGGCTGGTAGGTACTGTCAATGATCTATTGGTGTGTATTCTGGCTACATAAAGCCAGGGTTTCTAATGGTTCAGCAGTGGGTCCCTTTCCCCATGTTCAAATTTCCCTCTGACACATACTATACCCTTACTCGATCCACTAGTTAATGTCTACAAAACCAGTGTATCTCCCACCAAATAAAATCCAACAGGGAATGACATATAAAAGTAATTTTATTTGCCAACTATTAAATGATGACCACAAGTGAACCATTTTAAGGAATGAGAGGCCGATCATGATCGGCAGATGTTAACCCATCCCTTGGCGATAAAAATTTAATATGATCGGATAAATGAGAGTTTTGGTGTTGAATTATAGAGTATACTGTTATGTACTATTATAGACAAATGTACATAACACAAATTATTGGAATTTATGGGTCACTGGCATTTATATAAGAGAATGCACTGGTACAGTATCTGTAATGCTAAACCGCCAGAGCCAGCAAGCCCATGGGTTAAATGTGTAGGTGTGACCTGGACATGGAATACTTGGGTTAAGAGAGTCCAATTTAAGTTTACAATAATAATGTGTCCCAGTACTAGTATACAGATAAGCAACTGACCCATTAATATCAATTATATAGCAGAGCTGTCAAAATATCACAGGAATTGTTTATGTTGAACACTGACCTCTCTATTAAATAGGCTTGCCGCGATTTTGGGAATAATCGAACAATCGTCAGTGGTGCCGATTAATCGATTTTCATTTGAAAATTGACTTTTTTAGTTCAAATAACAATGAATATTATACAACAACACAAGAGCGCTGGCATACAGCGTATTTGCAAAGAACTTATCTCAACTTAAGAGGCAATATATTGCACCCTATTTACAGCACTAATCTAACCCAGAAACCCACCCACACAAACATTTGTGACAATGTAACTTTCAGTTGCGGCGTCTTTTGAGGTCGGGCCGACAGAGTAATCTAGTTCCGTCTTGGTTTCACATCACGGCGGTTTTTCATTTAATGTGCCGACGCATGTGTATACTCCGCGGACAAACTCATATTCTTGAATAAGAATATTGACAATCGAATGAATTGAGAGATTCCTCAATTTCAATTAAGGCACGATCCCGAACTTCAAATTCAATTAATGCACGATCCCAAATTCACGAACAGTCTCACGAAGCACGTGGCCCGTCGAGAGTTGGGAGTATTTTTTCGTTCAATTTGTTTAATCAAAATGATTTCTGAATCTGCTTAGTGCTTACATAAAGTTCATAAACTACGAGTAATTATTTTGTTTTTATTGTTTAATAGAGGCATTTGAAATTATATGGGAGCAAATTCTCAGAACTAATGCCCTTCATTTCCGATGTGCGGTGCCCGTAAAACGGGAGTTATACTTGCCATCTTACACTTACCAGACGCACCTCTTAATAGCCTCTTTTTGGCATCTATTTACTACAAATTAAATCTCTATTTGAGGTTTAATTTCATGGGTAGAAAAATTGATTAATGGTCGATTATAGCCACTGATTAATAGATTTTGAAAATCCAAAATCACGGCAAGCCTACTATTAAACCAATAACAATTATAATGATATCAGACCATATGAAGATATAACTCTGCAGCACAGATGTCCAAGTCTACTGTTAATATCATGTGATGTTTATTGTTGAATCTTTATTTTAAATTAGATACCATAGCCTTCTTTATCAGATTATTTGCACATTGGCATAAGAGACATCTCTAGTTTCTCTTCCAATTTGTATCATACTGATTATGTAGTCAAGATTTCTATTCGAGCAATACTATATTTCTGATAGAAATACTAAAAAATTTATTGAAAGGTCCGCATGTATGATATCTTTGAGTTCATTGCTGGCATGGACTTAGATCCCCCCCCCCCCAGCGGCTGTAGGGGCCCCATTTCCCCAACCACTACCAGAAACTATGATAAACCCTATTATATGTAAAATGTATAATTTGGCGATAATCTGGTCACAAAAATGTTATAATGCCCATGATGGCTGGAGTTTTGAGTCGTGAAATGTAACAATTTGATGATAAGGACACCAATAATATCAGTCGACAAAAGTAAAATTGTTCTTCAAAATGGCAAATTACTTCATGTCAGAGGAACAAGATCCTGAAGATGCAGAACACAAAACACGAACTATCTCTAATTACCTGGAATGATTATTATCCGTAAACCCAACATTTAAAGAAAAATTTGAATTAATAATCCCAAAATTTTCCAAGTCAAAATAAGTCGAAAATAAAGTGTAATGTTAGGAAAAACAGTCCGAGTCAACCCTGAGCCACATCATGAAGAGAGGGTGTTGTGTGAAGCATGTATACCAAAAATTATTGAAATCGGTTCATATTTGTTAAAGTTATTAAGTCGGACAGAATTTTCTAAGTCAAAATAAGTCGAAAAGTAAGGCGTAACTTAAAAAAAGAAAGTCGGACCGCACCGCAATTAGCATCATGCGGTCCTTAATAGAGATTGCATACAAAAAATTATTGGAATCGGTTCATAGTTGTTCGAGTCGGACGGACGGACACACGGAGGGAGAAAGTGTGACGGAACAATAAGGGAGCATGTCAAAACCTCTTTCGCATATGCGAAAATATTGTCGATAATGTCGAAAAAGTTTTGACGTAATTGACGTAAATGTGCAAAAACGAAATGTCGGAAATGACGAAAAATGATGCAATAACGTCGAAAGCGACTGGCCATAAAAGTGTGATAACGTCGAAACCACAACAGACCAAAATTTCCGTAAAATGTCGAAACTTTCGACAACGCGAAAGTCGCGACGTCGAAACATTGATCGATATTCGCAAACGATGAAAAGTTAAAACATCCATACGACGTTGTCGCACTTCATAAATCCGCGCATTTATTTTTGCCTTCTGCGTAATCAGATGCCAGCTGAATTTTTATTGGCTGTCAGCCAAAGGCCATACAAACAACTCTATGCGTTTAACACACAAGTACAATGACTTGACAGTTCGACTGTTTTGATAGCTATGAGTTCGCACAAGGCCTAATTAAACAATAGTCAACCCATTCCAAATGTGTGAAGGGGTGACATTTAGCAAAAGGCTATACAAACATATAGGTCTACTGACATATAATGACGTATATACCGGTCCTTCACAACTATGCGTGAACTGTGCGACAGTTTTGTTGTTGTCGTGATGTCTTCTCAATTAGTGAACAATGGTTTAACTCGTTGGACAAAAACAACACATCTGATATATAAAATTCCAAAATGAAGCGACTTGATGTCATAATATCAGTTCGATCATGGCTAGAAACAGTGATGAAATCGAATAGATCTATCGGTAGCGGACATATACGCAGTTGGGAAAATATTAGACCAGCAGTTTACACAGGTCGACAGTACGAAGAAGTTAGGGTTTTCACAACCCCAGGTATCACACATCTAACAGAAAAAAGATGAAATCACACAGAAATTTGAAACCAGCTGCACCCACCCACAACGGGAGCGACAACGGTCCATCCACATGATCCAGCATTTGAAGCAATAGGCCCGATATAGAACAAGCCCTCATCACATTGTATCAACGCCAGACATATATAGAGCCATACCCCCTAAGTTCATTGTTTTATAATGGTATGATATCCATATTTTTATTATTCATTCAATAAAGAATCGAGAAAAACATAACACTCAACTCCTCTGTCAGTCAATGCTACCCACAAACGAAACTAGGATTGGCCTGGGAAATTAGTGCTAAAAATAGCACAACATAACATGATTGTGCAATTCGTGGAAATTCCAAACTATTATATAATATGTTTTGTATTAACTTAACTTTGTCGCATCTGATCGTTGATATATATTGAATAAAATGTGTAGATTTGAAATAAAAGTATAAATGTCGCCGACGAATTAATCATGATGACGCTGCGCTTCCGATATCTAACAATGATTTCATACGTATATTGCGAAAATTAAAGCATTGTTTACGACTGTCCGACGATGCCGTAAACACCCTGATTTGCGTCCACATTAAAATATGTGTCTGGTCTAGAAAGACAGATTGAAACTGTAGAAATTAACTCTACGGTGGCATACATAAAGTATACTATAAATCGGGGTTGTGGAATAATTTATTGTCGTCCACGGCTGTATTCTTTTATTCATAATAGTTCGCACAATTAAATGGTGACGGTTTACCCAAAGTGAAGACAAGTTACATAATCACACACAAAAACGATTTTCGAAATCAAAATTTGCATTGTTTACGGTACCACTCTGCAGTATTAATGCGACGGTGTAGCAATTATTGCTCGAGATTTAGGGGGACTTCAACCTGTACTGTAATATGTACTGTAAACCAGTGATGCAATATCACTGCTATAAACCCACGGATTTGCGGGCACCGTGTGATATAAAAACGTAGGAAATGATTGTGTTGGCCTATCCTATTATATAAATTGGGTCTGGGAATAATTTATTTGGGACTTTAAATAATCTTCTATTAATAATAGTTTATTATTAAACGAAGTTTGAATTGTCCGATATTAACCAAATCGGAGATTTCAGTAGATCGGAGAAATTTACTAATAGGCCTACATTTATAAACTCCGACCAAATCGGAAATGTTTTCATATCGGCGAATACTCCGATTAAATCAATGGAATTCTTATGATAAAAACTCCGATCTGAGAAATTTCAGCATGGACACCGACATCTTCCCGTTCGCGACACATCAGTATAAAACTGCGACTATGGAGTATTTATTGAACACAAACTGTCACTCCGATCTGAGAAATTTCAACATGGACATCGACATCTTCCCGTTCGCGACACATCAGTATAAAACTGCGACTATGGAGTATTTATTGAACACAAACTGTCCTGCCAATCATATCGACACAACAGCAATATTGACGGATTTAATGCTGCGATCTTGACGAAAACAAACACTGCGAAAATATGTCGAAACAGAACAGCGAACATTTGAGCAAAACTGCGAAACAAAACTGCGATGATTGCAAAAAAATCGAACCAAGACAGCGAAAATGACGAAAAATTGACGAAAACGTACAACGTTACGGCGTGCGATAATGACGAAAAAACTCCGATAATGTAGAAAAAACGACGTCAATGACGCCACATTTTTCGCATTTCTTTCGCATATGCGAAAAAGGTTTTGACATGCTCCCTAAGTCGAAAATAAAGTGTAATGTTAGGAAAAACAGTCCGAGTCAACCCTGAGCCACATCATGAAGAGAGGGTGTTGTGTGAAGCATGTATACCAAAAATTATTGAAATCGGTTCATATTTGTTAAAGTTATTAAGTCGGACAGAATTTTCTAAGTCAAAATAAGTCGAAAAGTAAGGCGTAACTTAAAAAAAGAAAGTCGGACCGCACCGCAATTAGCATCATGCGGTCCTTAAAGGAGATTGCATACAAAAAATTATTGGAATCGGTTCATAGTTGTTCGAGTCGGACGGACGGACACACGGAGGGAGAAAGTGTGACGGAACGACGCAGTGATAAAGTGTGACGGACAGACGCAGTCAATCCAGTATACCCCCCCATTTTCTTCGAAAGTGGGGGTATAATAAATAAAGCAGGTATATCAATGAACAGTCATGACATTTTTAACTGATAGTTTCTTCAGGTAAATTATTAACTCTTTCTATAAATTTGTTATTTAGAATTGTTTTTGGAGTTAAAACATTTGACCTACTTTAAAAAAATCGTAACAAGTGCATTTAAATCTAAAACAATTCAAACATGCCAACAAAGCATCTAAAATGTATTAAATATTACAATAGGGATTGTTTTCAATATTAAATTGACGCCCAGAATCACTGGCACTTGCCAGTTTAGCTTTGGAGATATGGATGAAAACCCACATTCAAATTTCACTTGACACCCTCCTTTAACTTTAAATAGGTCAGGGAAAACAAGAAGAGGTTTCTAAACCTGAATTGAGGACTAAAAACTTAATTAATCAAGGTTCCAAGGGGTAAAAGAACCAGATACTGGGACCCCAATATATACAAGATTGCACCTGTGCTGCTGGCATAGAACTGTGGAATGGAAAACATGAACAAAACTTTTGAACACTCAATTGATTGCCATCATAATAGTGAACAACCATACCAAATTTCATTGATATCCGTCAACCGGTGGTGGAGATACAAACAAAAAACGAACAGTTCCAAATCTACAAGATGAATAAAAGGTCAGCCAACCACAGTGTCCCCCGAAAACGTGGCAAGTCGACGCCGCTTTGTTAAAGAAATTAAAAAAAATGTTGAAATGTTCCAAGTCGAAAGGGTTAATAATTCTGTAAAGAAATAATTTTTCCGTCATCTATATACATGTTACGCATCTCCAATATGTGGGTAACAATACTGAAGTTTCAAATATCTACGATCAAAACTGTAGGAGAAGTTGATTACACCATGAAGGTACCCTCATACAGAAAATTACAAAAAACTAATTTTCAAAATCGAAAGGCCCATAACTCTGGGAAAAATCATTGGATCAAACTCAAATTTGAACTTGACCTGTATTTTGATATGAACTACCCAAAAAAATACAGAATTTCCAATTAAACAATCCAGACTTGAGTTATCATCCGGAAACTAAAGAAAAAAAATTGAATTTTCTAAGTCGAAAAGCCCAAAACTCTGAAAAAAATCATCAGATCAAACTCAAATTCAAACTTGACCTGTATTTTGATATCAATGACTCATAAAAAAACGGAATTTTCAATTGAACAATCCAAACTTGAGTAATCATCAGGAAACCAAAGAAAAAAGATGAAAATTGAATTTTCTGTCAATAAAAGTCCATAACTCAAGGAAAAATCATCTGATCAAACTCAAATTAGAACTCAATCTGTATCTTGATATGACTGATCCACATAAAAATGGTATTTGCAATTAAAGGGATCCAAACTTGAGATACCATCCGGAAATCGAAAAAGTGAGAAATTTTCTAAGTAAAAAAAAAGTTGAAAAAAGGGAAATAACTCCATAAAAAAAACATCGGATCTAAACCAGAATTGCAGAGCACCTGTGTTCTTGGTTGAGACACCTACATACCAAGTTTCAATAAAATCGGATGATCGTTATTGGAGTTATAACTCCAGACGGATGGACGGCACGGACGGACGCATCTGATTACAATAGTCCTCCGAAAAGTTTGGGGGACAATAACTCTAAAACAGGAAAAACAAGCAGTCACAGACGACGGTATCCCCCGCCGAATTGTGCAGTTGGGGAAGTGCATTCTCAATAAAATATCCGGCTGAACCTGGCTTGCGAACTCATTCTAGGTAATGGTCAGGTGAACTCATATACCAAATATCTTTGAAATCCGTTGAGATTTGTGGAAATGAGCCCCGCTAACATGATTTAAATATCATATACGCATTATCATTGTTACTTAAGCAAGGTCAACCTTACTATTAGAAAGTGTTCTTTAATTGCGGTGCACACGCCTACATAACCATAACTATACAAATATATGTACATACAATATTTTGATATTATAAATTCCAGTATTTGGTTATTAGCACATCAACTTGAGGTTATGCCATTGATAAATTAGTTTTTATTATATTGACAACGGGGGTGACAGGAAGACAGCCAATCCTGGTTATGCCACTCCCTCACAAAAATTACACTTGATTTTTTATATATTATTGTTGCTTTGTTGTAAAATACATATTGTGTGAATAAAACATCTACAACATCTATTTGCTATTTGGTAAATTCAACAAAAAGAATAAACAAAGTCCAATAACTCCGGTAAAAATATCCGGCTGGACCTGGCTTGCGAACTCATTCTAGGTAATGGTCAGGTGAACTCATACCAAAAATATTTTAAATCCGTGGACATTTGTTCTGGTTATGACTCTTACAAATTCGGGACTGACGGAACCCATTCCTATATCCCCCGCAAATTTTCAATTTGGCGGTGGATAACAAGCAGTCACAGACGGCGGTATCCCCCACCGAATTGTGCAGTTGGGGAAGTGCATTCTCAATAATGTTTGCGTTCTCAGTATGTGCTAAACAAGAGATAGGATTTTTTCTAATAACTCTGCAGAAAAAATTTCTGGCCGGACCTGGTTTGCGAACTCGTTCTAGATACTGGTCATGTGAACTCATATACCAAAATTCTTTGAAATCCGTTGACATTTGTGGAAATGAGCCCTGTGACGTCGTCTATTTGCTATTTGGTAAATTCGACAAAAATAATAAACAAAGTCCAATAACTCAGGTAAAAATATCCAGCTGGAACTAGCTCATTCTAGGTAATGGTCAGCTGAACGCATATACCAAATATCTTTGAAATCCGTTGACATTTGTTCAAGTTATGACTCTTACAAATTCGGACAGACGGACAGACAGACGGAAGAACGGAACCCATTCCTAAATCCGCCGCAAATCTTCAATTTGGTGGGGGATAATAAATGGTGAATATAACTATCTGCCTCCCTCATCACTTTGAAAAAAATAAATCCCTGAGAAACGAACTATTCAAGAAATAAACATTAAAATTATTAGCATAAATGGTGAAACACCTGCTTCATCCATTCAATCTACAGTGATGCTCTAATTAATCGACCTCTTAACCAAGGCAGAATTATGGGTAACTTTTCAGGATTTAGTCGGAAATATGGCTTGTTGCCATTCATCGGAAAGCTCTCCCCGAGAGCTTTCCGATGAATGGCAACAAGCCATATTTCCGACTAAATCCTGAAAAGTTACCCATAATTCTGCTTTGGTTAAGAGGTCGATTAATTAGAGCATTACTGTATAGGTAGCATTGGCAGAGCATTAATAAAACTCCCAAGTTTCTCCAGGTTACTTTATATCTATAACTCACTTTGCTGATCAGACTGTTTGGATTTGGCTTGTATGTTAGAGGGTCACCATCTGAAATCAACATAATCAGATATTACAGTAGATACAAATGAAATGCTTAACATCAAGATATACTACTGAATGCAACTCAGATATTGGAAAATAGTCATAAAATTCACGATAGCTGTGACACAGTATTTCTTTTACACCTATGATTCATTTTACCTGAGTTACTACTGCCCTTAGTTTGTCTATCTTTAACTTCATCTAAATTAATTTGGTTATGTGGAAAAAAATGTCCAGAGTTGTGAATATCAAATTCCCCACAGTATGGAATAGTGAATATTTAATTATGTTTTATATGTTATGGTAACCGAACAGAGTCAACTTCCGTTGCATGAGGCTGCGATGATAAGCGAGGATGATAATCAAGTCTCTGCGCATAAACCTCTAACAAATGGTAGCAAAGCGAAGAATTAATTAGCTTGGGCATACAATTTACTTCAGCGTAAAATTGACGAGCACAGTCGTTGTTATTTGCGGAAATAAGTGGCAAAATGGCGATGCGTATAAATCCTCCAAATTTGAAGATGGCAGCGAACTACAAGTGATTCAAAACAGAATTTTTGGCATGGAGAGAAATAACAGAGCTACAAAAGAAAAAAAACAAGCTATTGCGATTGCTTTAACATTACCTGAGAAACAGAGAATGATGACTCAAGATTTTGTGAAAACGTGTTTGATGAAATTTCGGTGATGGATTTGAAAAGGAAAATGGACTTTACACATTGATAGATTTCCTTGACTTCAATCTTGGGTTGGACAAATTGGAACACAGTTGCCAGAAATTTGAGCAGTTTGAGGATTACATCCATGGTGCCGATGTGACTTTTAATGAGTACATATCTAATTTCGATCAAAAATACACTAAAGTTCTCAAAAATAGACTGAAACTACTTCCAGAAATATTGGACTTCAAATTTTTTAAATGTGCTAACATAACAAAAGAGGAAAAAATGTTGGTCATGACAGGTATGGACTATACTGAAACACCAACACTCTATATCAGGAGAAAAACTCATTGAAGAAATTTAAGGGAAATAGTGTTGGATCTTCAGTTATATCATCTAATGGTAGTAATGATGCAATAAAGTTGGAATCAACATATATTTCTGATGAAAAGCCAGTGTTTTGGTCTGCAGGATTTTCTCGCAGAGGCAGTAATAGATTTTCACAAGGGTTTCCTCAAGATAATTTCTAACAGTAACTAGGCTTGCCGCGATTTTGGATTTTCAAAATCGATTAATCAGTGGCTATAATCGACGATTAATCGATTTTTCTACACATGAAATTAAATCTCAAATAGAGATTTAATTTGTAGTAAATAGATGCCAAAAAAGAGACTATTAAGAGATGCGTCTGGTAAGTGTAACTGTAAGATGGTAAGTATAACTCCCGTTTTACGGGCACCGCACATCGGAAATGAAGGGCATTAGTTCTGAGAATTTGCTCCCATATAAATTCAAATGCCTCTATTAAACAATAAAAACAAATAATTACTCGTAGTTTATGAACTTTATGTAAGCACTAAGCATATTCAGAAATCATTTTGAGTAAACAAATTGAACGAAAAAATCGGAAAAATACTCCCAACTCTCGTCGGGCCACGTGCTTCGTGAGACTGTTCATGAATTTGGGATCGTGCATTAATTGAATTTGAAGTTCGGGATCGTGCCTTAATTCAAAGTCGGGAATCTCTCAATTCATTCGATTGTTAATATTCTTATTCAAGAATACGAGTTTGTCCGCGGAGTATACACATGCGTCGGCACATTAAATGAAAAACCGCCGTGACGTGAAACCAAGACGGAACTAGATTACTCTGTCGGCCCGACCTCAAAAGACACCGCAACTGAAAGTGACATTGTCACAAATGTTTGCGTGGGTGGGTTTCTGGGTTAGATTAGTGCTGTAAATATGGTGCAAAATATTGCCTCTTAAGTTGAGATAAGTTCTTTGCAAATACGCTGTATGCCAGCGTTCTTGTGTTGTATAATATGCATTGTTATTTGAACTAAAAAAGTCGATTTTCAAAATGAAAATCGATTAATCGGCACCACTGACGATTGTTCGATTATTCCCAAAATCGCGGCAAGCCTAACAGTAACAGGGGTCGCAGTATTAACTCAACAGGACAAATACAAGATGGCTGCTGGTGGCCATGTTTTTTGGCCGAATGACCCCAAAATTACTCGTTCCCATCTACATGCCATTGTTAACATGCATGACAAATTTTATGATGATCAGACTAAAGGTACGACCTGCAGCCCGTGCTAAATTATTTAGTCATACAAAGAGTAAAATCCAAGATGGCTGCTGGCGGCCATGTTTTTTGTCCGAATGACCCCATAATGACTCGTTCCCAACTTCCCATCTACATGTCAATATTATCATCCATGACAAATTTCATGATGATCAGACGAACAGTATGACCTGTGGCCCGTGCTAACGGATTAAATTTTGAAATCCAAGATGGCCGCTGGCAGCCATGTTTTTTGTCCGAATGACCCCATAATGACTCGTTCCCATCTACATTCCAATTTCAACAGCCATGACAAATTTTATGGTGATCAGACTAAATGTACGACCTGTAGCCCGTGCTAAAGGATTTAGTCATACAAAGAGTAAAATCCAAGATGGCTGCTGGCGGCCATGTTTTTTGGCCAAATGACCCCAAAATGACTCGTTCCCATCTACATGTCATTATTAACATTCCTGACAAATTTTATGATGATCAGATTAATGGTACGACCTGTAGCTTGTGCTCAAGGATTTAGTCATACAAAGAGTAAAATCCAAGATGGCTGCTGGCGGCCATGTTTTTTGCCTGAATGACCCAAAAATGACTCATTCCCATCTGCATGTCATTGTTAACATCCATGACAAATTTTATGATGATCAGACCAAATGTACAACCTGTAGCCCGTGTCAAAGGATTTAGTCATGCAAAGAGTAAAATCTAAGATGGCTGCCGGCGGCCATGTTTTTTGGCCGAATGACCCCAAAATACTCGTTCCCATCTACATGTAAATGTTAACATCCATGACAAATTTCATGACAATAAGACAAACAGTACGGCCTGTAGCCCGTGCTAATGGATTGAATTTTGAAATCCATGATGGCCACTTGCGGCCATGTTTTTTTTCCGAATGACCCCAAAATGACTCGTTCCCATCTACATGTCAATGTCAACATCCATGACAAATTTCATAATAATCGGAAAAAAGGTACGAACTGTAGCCCGTGCTAAAGGAAATTGTTGACGAATCACGCACACACACACACGTGACACATACACACACACACACACACGCACGACGGATACCAAGCCATGGCAATAGCTCAAAGTTGAGCTAAAAATGGTAAATTTAAATGTTACTTCGTCAGTACATTGTTGCATCAGTTTAGAGAAAGACATGATGAACGACATGTTTGCTGTGGACTTAACCAACTTAAATGACAAAGAGCTCTATAATGTTCTTCTCAAATTGCAGACAATTTGGTCATACTATGACACGATGTTTGAGTGCCCTCTTAAAGATGCTGGTGAATGGAAGGAAATGTATGAAGGATTATTGGAAATAATCCATGAGAAATGTGACAGAAGGTTGCAATTGACATAAAGAAATGGAACAATAAATGGATTCTCCATATTATAGATATGTGGTCAAGATTGACATTGTCGGTATTTGTGGAGAGGAAAACTTCCAGTGAAATAATAGATTTATAAGCTTGTCAAACATTAGACTGGAACTTTTGGAGAAGTGGCAGGAATACTGAATACTAAATGGGTTATGCAAAAGAGTACATGCTTTAACCCTTTGAACCCTGGCTCCCCACAACGATCGTCGCCCTGACCCTGGGCTCCCAGTGGTATTTTTTATATTGTGGCCAGTGTTTAGATGTATGGTGTTGTTTATGTTCAAGTGGTGTCACATTTCTGAAACTTTAGATGTATGTTCCCCATGGACCACTGATTATTTTACGATCTGGTTACATTGCCACGTGGTCACTCCCTGGTAACGGTTACTAGGCATCTACTCGATATTGAAAGTAAAATACAATAATAGCTTTTACGGTCATAATTCAGCCCAAGGAAATGGCGTTTTTGATGTAGTCAACACCCTATTGTGAAATTTGAGATATATCTGGCCAGAAGTCTGATCCTAACTTGTATTTAAGGGTAGCAACGGTTGCTAAGCAAAAACCCCAAATGATCGAAAGACACCATTGCCCTGTGAATCCAATTGTATTATGCCCCAATTTAGACATTCTTGGCATGCACATGGTTATGTTCAAATGGTGCTACAGGTCGGAAATTTTACAGGTATGTTCCCATGGTCCACTGTGTATTTTTTTTAGAATGGTATACTTTGCCACACGATCACTCCCTGGTAACGGTTTCTAAGCAACTACCCGGAACTGAAAGTATAATGCAATTATAGCTTATAGCGTCGTATAATTCCACGCTAAGAAACGGCATTTTCTATGCAGTCAATACCCTATTGTGAAACTGGAGATACATCAGGTCAGAAGATTGAACCTATTAGTTTGTATTTAACGGTATCAATGGTTGCTAAGCATATAGCCCAAGTGATCGAATGACACCACTTCCCTGTGCATTCAATGGCATTACGTCCCGTTTTAGACATCGCCTATAGGGCACAGTGATGGTCATGTTCAAATGGTGCCACGAGTCTTAAACTTTACATAATTGCTCAATAATGCACGATTTGACCACGTGTTTGTAATGTGCACGCGCAAGTAGATCGGACTAGATGGTATTGTAACCATGCAACACATTTCCACAGTACTACTCTGGTGCAATGTCAAAACGTGCAGCTGTATAATGCAAATTTATGTACTATGGAGATCCTTGATGTGATTGTATCATTTCACAAAAATTCATACATTTATCATTTTATCCTATGCGCATGTGCGAAACAAATCGACTCAAATAAGAAACTGCATGCGCCTTCCTCACATATGACAGAACACTGATTATATATGCAATACTAATTTAAACCAAAAAGAATGATCGAAATGGTGTCTTTCTACAATCCTGCGAACCGCGCAACAATGTAGAGTTTTACCCGAATCGCTCTGAATCGCTTCAAATAAAGTACGTTTGTTGAATTCTGTGCTGTGCGCATGCGCATGTTTTTCTACCCCAACTAGTCGGCAACAAACTCATACACATGCACCCATGGCACTGCTGAAGTTCCATGGGTTCATTTACATAGATATAAGTGGATATACCAATGGTTATAACATGTATACACATGCTACATAGGTTTATGATGTCACTGAATGCTGCTGGCCGCTTTTGCGGCCAGTCGGGTGTATGAACGTTTTCTGGCTGGCCGCCGGGTTCAAAGGGTTAACAGACTCGATGTTACTCAAGCTAAAGGCAGATAATGTCAACACACCTCATTTTGTTGGGCAAATATGGCTTGTAATTCATTGCAAATGTGGAACAGATTCAGCAGCTATCAACTAGTATTTGGAATCAACCCCAATATTCCATATATTATGACAGACACTCCACCAGCAATTGATGCAGTAACTACTAGTGAAGTATTTGCTAAACATTTAAATGTGCTTCATGTCGGGTATTTATCCAATCTGACACTGATGAAAGGATAATGTCGAGCATTAAGAAATAAAGTGCATGCTGCAGAGGAGGAGAAATGGTTTGGCCATGGAAATGTTTGTTTTTCAGGCTGGGAAAGTGATATTTGTTCATCATGGGGGATATTTTATCAAAGTTTCCCCTAACAGACTGATTAAAGCTAACAGTGATGAACATGCGCAGGTGTCACCCATAAACAGAACTGTTGAGAATTCAAATGATTCAGGATCACATGAGTTAATTGGTGACAGGAAAGAAAGTGAAGAAATGGAGAGGAAGCAACATCTGTAAGTATGGATATGTCATCACTCCATTTTGGCCTCTGTTCATGGGTGACCAGATATAGCAAGTCTAGTATCATGGTTAAATGGTGTATGCCTTGTCTATAAATGCCCGGATCGAAGGCTGATATATAGGGGCTTATATATAGCGGCCTGGTTCATGGCCTATACATATCCCACACCCATAGCTTGTATGTATGGACATGTATCCTACGACTATGTATAGGTGCCTGGGTCCTTACCTAACTATTGTGGGCTAAGTCCATGACTAACATATTGGGGGTTGGCCCCATGTTCTTCATAAATAGTAGAGTGGGTCCATGATTTAAATTATACATCTAGCTGTGTGGGTCTATGGCTTAGATAACTATTGTGATCATGCCTCATAACCAACAACTTTTTAACTCCATTGAATCCCGATAACTGAACTGATAATTGAGCATAACGGATAATTGTACCCATATGAAAACTAAATTTGTAGCACATTTTGGTTTATAGGCATCACACTAACAACTTTCATAGTTGTTTTCACCATAACAAAACAATTTTTCTCCAGCCAGATCCACACCAACAACAATTGTTATAATTGTTTCAACATAAAAGTGCCACTTGGTGTAGTTTAATTTGTTAAAACTATCATAATATCTTTTGTATGTGCATTTTTAATATGGGTGTGTCCCTGGAAACCATCACCCCCTGTAAGTAAGAAATATGGTAGTTTGTCAGTCAGGTCATCACTAGCAACAACTTATATAATTATTTTCACCATTAAAATGCTAAACGGCAGAGTTTAGTTCATTATAACTCACATAATATCAGTCATATGCATTACTTCGATGCCGGGTAGTTGCCTAGCAACCGTTGCTAAGGAAGAACCTGTCATGAATGTCACCATCTGACAATGAGCAGTAGCATATAAGAAACATATGTGCCAAGTTTCATGCCTTTATGACCCTTTTCACAATTGCGGTATTTTTCTACACAAAGTGCTGTTACAGCATCCCATTATTTCCATGATTGTGAAAAAAATAAAACTTTGTTTTTTATATGGAAATGAAAGTGTCAATGACACTGTAGCTCAACTTAGATAGGGGAATAATTTAATGATTGACAGTAAATGGAGGAATAGGAAAGGTGCTAATTGAAATGTCTAACATGTGCCAAAGGATTTAGTCATGCAAAAAGTAAAATCCAAGATGGCTGCTGGTGGCCATGTTTTTTGGCCAATTGACCCCAAAAGGACTCGTTCCCATCTACGTGTCATTGTTAACATCCATGACAAATTTCATGAGATCTGACCAAAGCTATAACCTGTAGTCCACGCCAAAGGATTTAGTCATGCAAAGAGTAAAATCCAAGATGGCTGCTGGCGCCATGTATTTTGGCTGAACGACCCCAAAATCACTCGTTCCCATCTACATGTCAATACTAACATCCATGACAAATTTCATGATAATCAGACGAACAGTACGACCTGTAGCCCGCGCCAATGGATTGAATTTTGAAATCCAATATGGCCACCAGCGGCCATGTTTTTCGGCCAAATGACACCAAAATGACTTGTTTCCCATCTACATGTCATTGTTAACATCCATGACAAATTTCATGAAGTTCCAACCAAAGCTACGACCTGTAGCCCGCGCCAAAGGATTTAGTCATGCAAAGAGTAAAATCCAAGATGGCTGCTGGCGGCCATGTTTTTAGGCCGAACGACCCCAAAATCACTCGTTCCCATCTACATGTCAATACTAACATCCATGACAAATTTCATGATAATCAGACGAACAGTACGACCTGTAGCCCACGCCAATGGATTGAATTTTGAAATCCAAGATGGTTGCCAGCAGCCATGTTTTTTTGCCGAATGACCCCAAAATGACTCGTTTCCCATTTACATGTCAATGGCAACATTCATGACAAACTTCATAAACATCGGACCAAAGGTACGACCTGTAGCCCGCGCCAAAGGATTTAGTCACGCAAAGAGTAAAATCCAAGATGGCTGCTGGCGGCCATGTTTTTCGGCCGAACGACACCAAAATGACTCGTTCCCATCTACATGTCATTGTTAACATCCATGACAAATTTCATGAAGTTCCGACCAAAGCTACAACCTGTAGCCCGCGCCAAAGAATTTAGTCATGCAAAGAGTAAAATCCAAGATGGCTGCTGGCGGCCATGTTTTTTGGCCGAACGACCCCAAAATCACTCGTTCCCATCTACATGTCAATATTAACATCCATGACAAATTTCGTGATGATCAGACAAACAGTACGACCTGTAGCCCGCGCCAATGGATTGAATTTTGCAATCAAAGATGGCTGCCAGCGGCCATGTTTTTTGGCCGAATGACACCAAAATGACTCGTTCCCATCTACATGTCAACATTCATGACAAATCTCATAAAGATCAGATCAAAGGTATGACCTGTAGCCCGCGCCAAAGGAAATTGTTGACGGACACACGCATACACGCACACACGGACGACGGACGCCAAACCATGGCAATAGCTCAAACTTACAAAGTAAGTTGAGCTAAAAATGGTGGAACTCAGAAAGCTCAACTCAGATTTTAGGAGACTGTTTGTAACGTGTCCGAAATGTTATGGCCTAAATAATATTAAAAAATCGGCTTTCCCTGATTTATTTCCTTACTTTTCCCTCTTCCACATCTAATGTGCATGGACTATGTGCTGGGGGAGCATTAAAGATTCTGTGCCAGTACATTCTCTTAGGGAGCCTTGCATATATGCACTGCCTTACAAGGTTAAGGTAAATATTGCTAGTCCAAATGTATTCTCTTATATATGCGAGGTTCCCTATGGGAGACTCGCAGATATAAGAGAATGCATTGGCACAGTGATTTCGCCAAATTTCAGGAAGCTCCAGTCATGGAAGGATTAATTATTAATGTATGATGGGAACTAGTCACTATGTTTATTTATTAGAGATCTTACCTACAATCCCAGTTGTCAGTGTCTTGAGGAGCTTCTCCACTTGGTACTTGAGTTTTTTGTCTATTGGGCGCATCTTTTCAAGAACCTATAAATTTTATATTTATGAGACAAAGTCAGCAGCTAGGTATCAGAATTCTCTAAATCATACATCAATTAAACATGGATTGTTTGAACCTCCAAATAATTTATATGCAATTTTGGAGCAGGGATATCAAAACACACCTACAAGGAATATTTGTCATTCTCTTATATATGCTGGCATTCTGTTATATATGTGAGTCTCCCATAGGGAACCTCACATATATAAGAGAATTCATTGACCTAGTAATATTTACCTTGACCTTGTAACAGAAATTGAAATAGTACATAATAACTTATAAATTGCATTGCAAAAATGATTGGAAAAAAAAAATCCTTTTCTCAGTAGTGGTAAATAATATGCTCCTGCGAATTACAATATTTTTGACGAAACAAACCTCGAATTGAATCGGGGGGAAGATTTCACATTGAATGGAACCACCGTAATCAAAAGTTCAGCAATTTTCACAACTTTTTTTCATCGCAGGTAATTATAGAAACATACATGATGAGTAATTGATCAATTAATGATGGCCCTACACTGTCATATTTTGGCTGATTATACCTTACTATACTGGAAAATTGAATGGATAAATGAAATCGGCTATAAAAAAGTACATTTTTACTGTGAATAATTTAGCATAAAATGATTTCGTGAATTAGCATTCAGACTGTGATGTTTAACATGGGGCATGATACTGCTTTGCAAGGGGAATAATCCTATGTGTTCCACGTGATGCTTTGGCGCAAAGGGGAGTAATTCAGTTTCCAACTAAGGCGGTAATTATCGGAATTCGTCACTTAGAATAATCATTGCAATTGCGACTATGAGTGTCAGTAACATTTAAGTGTGTCATTAGAATTATGATTTGTGATGCTTAGTGAGGAAACCGCAATCAATACCTCTATTGAAAAAGTCACAAATCCTTACAATCATAGCTGTTTATAATACTTTTACACTATTACATTCTTTTCAAATACTTTTCACTCCAAAGACTGGCATACAGTACCATTACTATGACATCACTCATGTTTTCAGATGCCAAAACATGCAGTATTTAAATGACTTGAATTTACACTCTCATATTAAACAATATTAAAACACAATAAGTGAAATTCTGCAGTGCTCCAAACATTTGGTCTGTCACAACCTAAGACTGTTCAAATGATAGCAGTAAAGACACACTCACAGTCCGGATTTCTGTACATCTTTCCACACCAGTATATCCATTGATACTCTGTCCATTGGTCTTCCGATATAATACCAACACCATTTCACTAATATAGCTGAGAAGCAAGTGATATTTCACCTCAAGAAAGCTGATGCCCTGCAAAGATCCAATATGAAATCCCAAAGTAAAAAATACTTGTCAATCCAGGTTTGGCCACACATTATTTTTGAGTGAATTATTTTTTTTAGAAATAAATTATATTCTGGCAACAATCATTGGATCAAACTTTACTTCCAACTGTCTATGTTGTTAACATATCTAGATTTATTTGATTGGATGACAGAATAATTAGTAAATTCTAAGTCTAAAATGGCATATCTTCATTAGAAACGATCAGACTGGGCCAACACTCAAACTGTATTTTCATGTGATTAATGAACATACCAAATTTGAAAGCAATTGGATAACCTTAACAAATATCATCCTATCACACCAAAAATAACAACATATGCACTGCACAGAGTAACCCCCACAAAGGTATCTTTCCACTGAGGTTCATTAATTGTCTGATGTCTTAATTTGGGCAGTGATGACTTAACAAAACCTGTCGGATGTATCCATTCATTAGTAAATGGGCCAGACCGAAAATCGGTATCAAATTATTGACAAAGGTTCATAAGATTATTCTTAAAATACAACATTTACTGATCAATTTAAAGTATGATAGACATTTTTTTAATGCAGCACTCTGGTAAAATTCTTACTTAGAAGATGGGTACCCAATAATCAAAATTGATTTTTGATACAAGAGTAGAATGAGGCCCACAATTTGATATCATATACTTCCTTATAAGTGTGCTGCATGTACACACAGACCAAGCCAGAAACTTTTGTGAGCCAAATTCAACCCAACTTGCAGGTTCTGCAGCCAAATTTGTGAAAAATAGAGAAAATTTAGCATTTTCAACATTTATGAGACAATAGTGACTACTGTTATATATGTGGATGAAATTTGCAATAACAGAGCTTTAATATTAGCATCAAAATGCTCACATGTTATTGTCACATAAATATCTAAAACAATTCCGTACCAGCTATATAGCTAATTTGGCAGCTGATCCAGCTGGCTGATCCAGATGTTTCCCCGTGAGTATTTGTCACTAAAAAGCATTCTGATTGGTCGAGAGCGGCTAACTTTCATTTTCGATTCACCGACAATTAGAATTTGCATCTGTAGTAACAAGCTGATGTTCCATGTTAGTTCCTTAAAAAATAGTTCCTGAAATGCAACAATTCTATTTCGTCATAGAATCACTTCCGGGAACAATTAAGATAGTGCTGCGCAGTGGTCTCATTTATCATTGTGCTAACTGAGAGCGACCAGTTGGTCTCTATGCTGGCCACTGTGTGTACTCATGCATGACTTCACTAGTGGAAGTCAATGCGCTTTTACAAAAATTCGCTTGCATAGGCTTTGTTGTACGCACAGCCAGTATTCACTGTGCGCTTGTGACTTCGATTGTAGAGGTCTTAGCGTTTTCACAAATCTTCGATTGTAGAGGCTTTGTTGTACAGTGTGTCTTTGCTCATGACTTCGTCTGCAGAGGTCAATGAGTTTTTCTTTAAGCTTCGCCTGTAGAGGTTTTTTGAATACACGTTATGACTGTGCTCACGACCTCGACTGTAGAGGTCTTTGCGTTTTCACAAAGCTTCGATTGTAGAGGCTTTCTCACATTGTGCATTTTACCACCCTGGTGAAATACTTCCACAGGTTGTGTTGTCATATTAGCAATATATTCGCTTCGCTTGTAAAGGTAAAATATTGCTTACACGTGCATATCAAGTTGTTTCGACCATGCCTGTAGTGGCCTCTTAAATCGCTGTTATGGACAGCGAGCTTGATGCGTTGTGGTTTTCAGAGTGTGCTCACGACTTCATCTGAAGAAGTCCTGGAGTTTTCATAAAGCTTCGAGTGCATGGTGTTTTGAATACATGTTCTTACTGCTCATTACTTCCATTACAAAGTTTGTGTGCTTTATTTTGCTTCGCTTGGAAAGGTTTTTCACATTGTGCAATTTCAACACGCTGGTAGTGGTGAAATACTTCACTTGTGTTGTCATATTGGCAATATATTTTTTGTATTGTCGGAGTTATATATGGCATACGTGCACACATCACGTTGTTTCGACCACGACTGTAGTGGTCGCTTAAATCGCTGGCATGTGCAGCGAGCTTGGTGTGTCGCGGTTGTCAGTGCAGCGATGCATTACCTGATTACGCCTTTGTTGATAGTGTGACCACGATGTGGTGGCATATCATCGCCTGTTCATACATGACGGTCACCTGTATGCCACACGTTCAGTTGATTGAATTGAATTATTGTTCATTTGATCAGCATACATTCTACATTATTTTATTAATGTATCGCTCAGGTGGGTTCTATTCTGAACACCACATTGCCACAGAGATAACTCATGCATATGATCGGGGATTTGCATGTACTTGCAGCCTGGTCTCGACTCTCCTATCGTTGATAGGCAGACATGTCAGATATATCACTACATGCATTGCATGGCATCTGACTCCAATGGCACTGCAAATATGGTAACATATTGCCCTAAGCTTGCAGCCATCTGCCTTGAGTTTTTTTTGAATGATGTTCCAATCTATTCATTCATTTTTCCACGTTGTGGGTTGCACGTACGTCACTGTCTGACCTCAGGCCATCCCATTTTAGGGTTTAGGCGACGAGTGTGGTAAATATATATACGACAATTGATGTTAGTTAAAACATTGATTCCTTCGAATCGAATCTTATCATGACAGGCTTATGAAACTATTACCGACCGTCCGTAAATAGTTATTGTCATATCAGTTCTGACGCATTGCCACTCTCATCTCAGCATCATCACTGATGATCATGGAAAAAGATGTTCATGTCAATATTATAATAATAACAACAGCCAAATAAGCCGAACGCCTTTCTAGTGATGTTCCTGCAACTTGGCTCAATTCTTCATTAAGCCGATCACTTCGAGTGGCTGTGTTGACATTGTTGGACCGGGGTCTGTGGACTCCATTAATATATGGCCTTATTGGGAGATTGACCTGGTGACATAGTCAACTACACGAAGGCAGACCAGTCAACTTTGACGTGTCTACATGTATATATTATGAACAATACAATTTCTAAGCGCCAATAAATCAACCCATTGTTGAGCCATGGTGTTGGCATGATAAGTGCGTGTAAAGATGTTGCGAGTGGCGAATAGTCACAAAATCGCGACGGCCGGGCACTGCCGACAGCTCCTCAACCAACATGTTATCTAGATGCATTGTATGCCCGCACAAGCTTCCATCATGATTCCATCTGATATGTATACGCATTGGCGAGGTCACATACGACTATATATGCATAGATCAACAATGTATATTCTCACCAGATTTCGCATGCAATTTTGCTCACAGACGAAGTATTCTGCGTTAACGATGTGTCTGATGTGGTTGTGCATATTGGCGATTGCAACTGAGTTCACCATTTCATTTTGATACTACATGAGGGAACGTCATACATTGTCATTATACACGACGGACAAATGTCGTTGCTAATGAACATGCAGGGTTATGCATGCAGATGTCTTCATAGAAAAGCAATGCTGACTTAGGTGGAATATATGTTTTCCTTGGCCTCAGCAATCTGGCCAAACTTTTCAAATATTGTGGGACATATTGCCAGTTGCCACATTAAATTTATTGGCATAAACTCACAGAGTCGATCATCCGGTTACATTCCACTCCACCGGTGTCCTGTTGATGAGACAAATACCTCCAGCTAGTTAATTCGCAACTTTAGCCATGGAGTTATTGGATAAGTCTCGCTCGGGTTTGTTTGCACCAAAATATTCTGTGTCCAAATCATACATGAGGAATACTTTGAGAACCTGCATTTGTCAATGTTTATCTGAATGAGTGAAATCTTTATCCCATTGACTTTGTTGGTGTTTTATTTATCACAACAATTTGTCAAATTATATAGGCTATACAATCATTTTACAACAAGTTTATTTCTTTTGATCATATATATATCTTATATATAACATGAGACGTCTATTTGCTTCACGACCACTGGTCCCGAAATTATACATGTGTATGGTTGTTGTGGGCCAGACTTAGGTCTAATGTACAATGGGACTGTACATGCCATGTGCATGTGACATGGGCCTTTTGTGATCCTATTCTTTCAAATATTCTGAAAGATCTTCATGCGACACGATAGCTCCATATCAGGTAGCTTCTTTATATCCTCGAATATCATCAAGGAATGTGTGCCGATTATGTACAAACAAACATTCCAAAATATTACGTATATATCGGGATATTGCTAAGTAGTATATACAATGGGGGTCCTGGCGCACTTTTCTTATAGAACACCTAATTTACCAATCAATAGCCCCAAGCACTGACCAGGCCCCAAGCACACAGTGTCTTTCTTACCACCACTTTTTATAGGGCGCACCTGAACCTCTATATAACCCCTATGTGGCACCTCTATGACCATATGCTAGGGTGTCAACTCCATTTTTTGCGATCCAGCGCTTGCTGTCAAAGGAGGACAATGATGTCTTGTTTAGGTGTTGTCCATATATGTGATGACCCTTTGAACGCAACACATCCATGCCGTGGCGGAATGTCTTTTTTATCGAAAAGCGCCTCTCTGTATTGCTCATGGCGAATGTGCTTCTTAACGACGCTCTTTTTCACACCCTCAGCTTTCTTGATGTTCTTTGCTTCAGGACCGCCGGCCTCTAGGATAGAGTACATCTTGGGACGCAAGCCAATATATTCAGCGATGGCACGTCCAGCATACTCGTCCTTTGTAAATTCTCCACCCATGAGAAGCCTGCTCATTGCCCAGCCATAGAGGTTGTTGGCATCGAGGTAAAGAATGTGATTGTTTGGTTTGGAAGAGTCGTAACCCTCAACCAGCGGGTTGTTAGCTCTAGCAAAGCATTTAGATACCATTGAGATACCACCACGCAAGCCCTTTTCGATAAAGAGATTTTGATCGTAGTCTGTTAGCAGTTCCAGCTCTACCTCTGTTTTCTTTAGCAACGCATCCCAGGAAAGACCCGGGCTACTGAAATAATGCGCCGGGTCCAACCCGTACTGTATCATGCTGGTTTTTCGAAAGGCCTCAAAAACATCAGCTAAGAGGAGAACATCCGTGCGGTTGTAGAGATCATGGTAGTCTTCCAAGGTGCTGCATCCGAAATTTTCCTAGACCTTTAGAGCATGGGAATAGTCGTCCGCGCTTATGGACTCATCAGACAATTTGCTGTAGAAGGAAGTTTTAGGGGGAAGCTGATTCTCTACGAATCGCTCCCATGAGTCCATATACTCGTATGGGTAAATACCTTTCCGTAATAGTAATTCTTGCCTTTCTTTTTTCGGTTCATATCTAGCTGTAATTCGGAAGGCCTCTGGTTTATTGGCTGACACCAGCTTATCTAAAGATGCTAACATAAACTGTGCGCTGTCGATGAACCTTAGTTGTCCTAGAGAGAAGGAGATGTATTTCTCTGTATTATTAGGAATACAGCTCACCTTACCCTCCACCTTCGAAATGACCTGCATCAGGAGGTGAGAATCATATCCCCTCAGGTTATGGACAACTGGCACGATCGTTGCTTTAGGGTTCAGCCGTAACTTGAGATTGCAAGAATTGTGTGCAGCACCTCGGAACTTCCCAGTAATGTGGCAGTGGTCGACAAGTGGCTTCTTACACACATGACATTTTTTGGCTGTGTTGTAGGCCTGCCTGTCCTCTGTTGTCATCCGCATGGCTTCGGGTTTGGCTATGATTTCTTTAATACGCTGCTCCTCTGCTTGGACCGCTCTTAGGAAATGTTCGGCTGCATTCGACCCTCGATATTCTACTGGTGGTTCTGTTTTCCCGTCACATCGTATGACTATGTAACAGTAGCTACATGCCTCGTGTTGCTGTGTTTTCTGTGTGTTGCTCTTCGTTGGGTCAAGCTCGGGGCCCTCAACTTTTGTTGTCAGAGCCTGAAAGTCGGCGTAGATAATGAAAGGGGCTGGGAGCTGCTTTTGATGGTTCTGGAAGACAAGCTTGTTTTTACCCTTTTCTGGCATATCCACTCTCACCGCTGTCTGCCCAATCCCTCGGCAATCGGGCTTGTGGGCTTCTAGCAGGTCTTCTCTGCTGTATCCATGTAGACAGCGCTCACAGAAGTGCTTTAGATCTTTGTGCTTGCTCTGGTCATAGAGCAGGAAGCTTAAGTTCTTAATCCAGGTGTAGTGGAATTTACCTTCCTCCTCAACCAGCAGGTTTATCCGGGACATGTTCGAGGGTTGATTGCTGATCCTGTGGACTATGACACCCTTATCCCAACCGAATACGTTGATCGCCAGTTCGTTCTGTTTTTCGACATATTTAATCTGAAAAATTGGGGTAGGAGCATTGATTCCTGTGAAATCCAGGCCATCGTAGGTTGGATAATTGGATGGCCTTTGGGGGTCTTTATTTACAGGAAATAAGACCGATCGTAGTGCCCATCGGAGACAATTATCATCCTTGTTTTTTACATTAATGACTGCCTTCTTGTTTCTCACTACCAGTGGTAGCTGGATGTATGAGCCACCCCTCAGAGGTTGGTATCTAGCGATGTCCAGCCAAAGAGTCGATACTCTATCAACCAGCCACCCTGAGCCTCTATTTGTCCATCTTTCAAGAGTCTCTTGGAGGCGAGCAAAACCCTTATTTAGCACCTCTTTGATATCACTAGCCTGGAGGACAGCCTCCTGATTGTGACGGAACACAGGTTCTGTATACTCCTCAACACCATCAGGTTTGTCTTTCCGGAGAATTACCTTTAAAGCGAGCTGGTATTTTACTCCTTTGAGATCTAAAATCTCTTCTATGAGTTTCTCACGGATTTTAGGATGCACACCCTCCAAGAAAGTTTTTGGGTCTTGATGACCTTGATCCATTTGCCATCCCCGCAAGAATTTTCCAATGACCCATGGTGTTTACCTAAAGGTTAACTTTATATCTGGAATTTCTTCCTTCAAAAATTCATTCCTCTTCAATGGGCGGGGGGGGGAGGTCTATATTTACGTGGAAGCAGTGACTTCTCCGCTGATTTTGGAATTGAATTATCCAGAATATTAACATGATTAATTCGGTTCATTTCAACGGGTATATTTCTAGGGATCATTTCTCTAATATAAAATTTAGGTAGCTTCTATAGTGGCCAGACATCGAAATTCATCCTTAATAACCTTTTGCCGAAGGCGTCTTCTAACCACTCGGGCGTACCCCGCACCACAGTCTCTACAAAGGGCCAGGGTTGTTTTAACGCCCTCGCCACATACTCGGCATGTATAATTTACGTGACATTTTCTGAGTATAGCTAAATGTATCTTGCAATAATCTTTCAGACAACTTTTAGAACACATCTTTGTCGAGCCAAGAACAACCCATTTGCACATGTCATTGCCTTTCATTGTTCTGTAATATGGTATAGTTAGACATATCACACATCTCTAATTGAAACCTCTCAGCTGTGTGTACAAATGCGTTCAAGCGTGTAATGGCTTATTGAGAGAGTGTACTATGGAATGTTGACGTATTATGCATGAGTACACATTTGTATTCATTCATATATGCTTAACGCGGTCACCACTCAAACTTGTTTAAATGCCAAATGTCTCGCCTTAATACATCTGAATATATTATCTATAAACACTCACACAACATTTTCATTCATAGCATTAATACGTGTGCCTGAGTGAATTAATGTATTCTAGTGTATAAGTTAAGTTGTGTTTATGTCTATATTTGGCCGTAAGGCATTTTCATTTCACCTTGCAATCGCACATCCTGTTAAATACTGCATTGAGTTTATCCATGGAATTTTAATGGTCTGTGGAGCTTTGATGTATGTTGACAGTAAGCTCGTCACCGACAGGTGTACACAAAATTAAAGTAATAGTGGGGTTCTGATAACTACCTTTTAGTCGGCTAGATATTAAAGAGACTGTTTCGAGAAGAACTATAAGGTGGCGGTGGCTCGTCAGTTCCTATAATAGTTTTTGTACGCACTATCGAGAAGCTGATAACTTTTCGATAGCCGCCTCGATTACAGCTTTTTTTGTTTGTTTATCCAACACTGGAGGTTTGGATTTTAGTTTTCCTGCGGAAATAGTTCGGATATCAGCTTTCATCTTGTGGTATTTGGCGACCTCGTCCACGATGAGGCGGAATTCCTGGTCGGAAATCTTTCCATCTATCAGGGCGGTGGACACGTGATCCGAGATTGTGTTTAGTTTACTGTTGGCTAATACTCGAATCTCATCGTGTTTCTTGGCCTTAATGCCTAAACGGCGATGAATCAGTTTTCCTGTAAGGCCTAGAACACCACAGGCAAGGGCAGCAATCTCCAGACCTAAGACAATCGGAGCCGCTATGACAGTGGTCAGAAGGCTAATACCACCGATCCCCATCCCCATGCCAGCTGTGAACAATGCTGTGTCAATGCCTTCAATGGTGTTCACCCCGCGGCGGTACTTTTTGTATAATGCCGCTCTATTTTCACTCTCATCCTCGAGTTTTTCAGCTGTGAGATTTTGTGGAGCCGGTAATCCTGTGCTCGCTCTTCATTTTTGAGAGAAGGATATATTGGCTGGTCAGAACTTGGTGCTGTAGGTTGCTTCATATTACAACTTTGTTATATACTTATGTATTTATATATATTCACATGTCCAATTCAATTAGGAGATTCATCATGGCACATTCCCGGGAGCCGCTGTCTTTCAAGTCAAATGAAATTATATCACCCCGTCGCAACTTCGGCGGATTTCCAAAAACCTTCGTCCTCTTTAGGCGGCTCCCACTAGGTATTGATGTTCCATGGACCGTTTTTTCGCCGTTTATGACCACAATCGCAGTAAACTCACCATTATTTTTAGAAATGGACAAGCCCATTCGTATTATTTTTCCATGCGCTAGCATAGGGTATCCACACAACATATTTCCTCCAGCTGCACCCCCCATTGTGAATGGACGATCATCATTTCCAAATCTACCATCATATTCCGCCCAGATAGTAATCAAGAGCTCTGCCAGTTCCACCACTTGTTCTTCGAACACTAGAGCCGTAGATATTCATTATAATATTTCCAGTATTACGGTAATCGGTAGGTCGCTATTCAAACGCTCGCCCATATCATAACGGACCTCTATCTTCAACTCACTGAGTGTTCCGCACTGTAGACGTTTGAACTCAGGATGCTCGACTCGAATGGTGCGTATGTCACCAAATGAGTGCTCACCGATCCCAATCGTCGCCAGGAGATTAGACGGAGCCCCATCTACAATGTTTGTAGTGCTGTTTATTTGCTCCAAGTGCAGATGAAGCGTTTTTGTGGATGCGAAGTTGACAGGGCGGTCCCCAGTGTATGTGCCCGTTCTGATCCACCGCCGATCTAAACCATCGTCTAATCCGAGCAACGACAGCAACCCATCTGTAAAAAGGATATCCTGTCCAGTGATCAGAGTTATCATACCATTAAGTTTGCTGACCGACAGTTCGATGTTACTTTTTTCCTCCACAAATTCCTTTAACTCTGCGAAGCTATACAACCCTGGAGGAACATAGAATTGTTTAATAACTCTGTTGCTCTCGTACATGAATGACTCCTCGTTTATGTTATACCATCCAACTGTATAAGTGATAGAGCGGAGGCCAACTTGTAGATCTCCACCGCGGTTGTCAATGTATTGCTGGAGGTCGGCTGACTCACCTTTTTAAACATTTGTTAGTGTTTGGAACATACTATACTTTATTATTATATTATGAAGACCAAGGCTTTCAGCTTTAATAGTGAGGCTAAGTACAGGACTGGTGGAGTATTCACCTCCAAAGTTGGCATTAATTTAACACATTCCAATATCCAGATACAGACAGCAGGCGCCTTTCAAGCTGAGTTCCCTGATGTGTTTCAAAAGTACCAGCTGCCTAAAGTCGAGTCTGACAAGCTGGTACAGACATGGAATAGCAGCCCGATGCAGTTTTGGCAGAACCAGCTAAATTTCGCCATCTGGTGTGCAACAACGGGTTGTGGTGTGTCTGCACAAGACCATTTGTCTGTTACTGACCCTTTTCTGCAGTCTCTCTATCTATTTCACGTATACTACCAGGTTCGCAGGATTCTCGACGAGTTGCAGGCACCACTACCCCAAGATAAAGCGTGGGACGCATTCAGCGCACCATATGAACGACGAGTGTATGAACGAATTTGCAGTGAGTTCAGGGTCTCCCCACACACCGATTGGCGTGTGAAAGGCTCAAACCACGGATTGGGTAGGACCTACAATTGGTGGACGAACATGGGGCCTCATCCTGTCTCACCGGATGGGACGTACTATCCAAGTCGAATGTCGTTCACAAAACGAACAACAAATCAGATCATCCATGTGGACTTTATCAAACAGGACTCATCCGATGCAGATAATGCATGGAGCACCTTCATCCTCGATGAGTCGCAAGGGTTCACACAGTCGGGGGTTCAAAGGCTGAATGATAGTATCAGAAACTATGTGTGGGCGATCCTAGGAGCGCAATCTCAAACAAGAACACAAATTCTTGGAACAGGGACAGCCTTTGATGCTCAGAAGCAGTTTTTAGCTAACGTGGAAGATGCAATTTCATCCCCTGTGGACCTCCCCTCGGCGATCACGCGATATCAGGATGTCCTGCAGTACGCAGGCTCCGAAGTCAACTTTGTCTTTGGGATTGGGCTTTATATGGCGCCTGGCAACATGCTGCTCAGAATAGACTGAGTGGCGGGGTACAACAATGAAATCGTTATTGCTACACACAACCAAACTCTGGGTGTGAATACAGACGTTAACAGAATCAGTTGATACCAGTAGCTTCGCAACAGGATTGCTCAAACCACAGACACAGAAGTTGCCAGCTCATGAATGGGAACAAGCTGTTTCAGTTACTTCACACCAGATTACGCTCCAACAAAATGACGAAAAAGCTGCTAGAGCTGTAAGAGAGGCTGCCATATTGTTAATCGCTCTTTGGCTTGTGTGGAGACATTAACCATTCATGCACAGCGACCAGGAGCAGCCCTCCAATGGCTAGGACCAGAGCCCACACGTTTTCGGCCAACCACCCAGCTGTTTTTGAGAGCAAACTTAGTACCCACGAGACAACGGTGCCTATAATTCCAGGTAGCGCATCCGCTGCCTTCGCCGCCAGCTTGGCTAAAATACGCCCTAGATTCTGCAGATATTTTTTCACCCATTCCTTTATGCCTCCGTTATCTGGCGGTGTCGGGACAATAGCTCCGCTATTACCACCACCAGTCAGCGCGAGCACAAGGGTTGATATTGCCATCCCAATCGCAATAAGGATAGATGCAATTGTAATCCCTTGTTCACGGAAGAGTGTGCGGATGTGCTCAGCCAACATTGTGTCATCGTTGAGAATGCGGTTAATCGTCTCTCTGATGCGGTTGATTTGAGATCGGAGAGCTCCCCTACTAGCTGATGCAGCCTCTAGGCGGGAGCTCCGTTCATCTTCTAGGTTGCGCAAACGTTCTGTGATGCGGCGCCTGGCAGGCTCATCGACAGCCCCGCTGTCTGCCAAATCCAGTTTCCGCTTCTCCAGGGCAATGTGCTTATCCAATTCGGAGAGTTTGGCCAGGTTGTTGGTTAACTCGCCCTGGATAGTCCAGCCCCCTGAGCTCACGGAGCTTTAGTGGCGGGTCATGCATAGTTTTGAGGATATCACCAATCTGTGTATCCGTCAAGGTGGTCTCCATTCGATTAACCGTGTCCGATGCCTCTGTTGCAATTTGCCCCAAGTCCTGAAGCTCTACACTATCAGCAGCAGCAGCTACCTCATGAAGTGCATCGCTTGCAGTCTGGAGGGCCGTAACCGCCTTTGGTGGTAGCTCGTCACGTTTGGGCCGGCGCCAATCAACAAAACCCAAGTCTCGGATTGCCTCAGCTCCACCCCGTTGGCGGGCTATTGACGATAGCGCAAGGGGCTTTTTTGTTTGCGAGTTAATGAGATTGAGATTGGGATATGCCTTTAGTCGGAGCTGTCCGCGTTGGTCGATCTCAAATTTTGTGCGGTCGCGGCCAAGTGTTGGTGTATGTGTTGTACCCTTGTCGGCCAGGACGTTATAATAGTCATCAACGGCTGAATGCAGGAGTTCTTGGTGTAGCGACATGCCTATCGTTGTCGTATTAATACCATAGGTCGGGTCGATCTGAAGACTATGGTCGACTGGCATAACGATTGGCGTTGTTTCATCTTGAGGATCATCGGCTCTGATATCAGGATCAAATGTAGGATTATCAAAGTCCATTATTATTCTTATATAATTATAATATGTTTATAATGTATTAAAGGTAAGCAAGCCACAGTTTATAACAAAGTTATAGCTATATAATGTCAACGAGTAATTACAGACGCAAAGTCAACCCATATCGCAGCCTGCGAGACCCCCCTCGGAGTCAAAGGCATCAGGCAGTCTGTTGTTATGACAAACAATCCCAGCACGATTGGGCCAAATCAACAGCTACTTGTGAGATTTCCCAACCTTGGTGCCAGTGACGTAATAGTTCCTGGGACAGTGCGTCTGGCATTTACAATCACGCTAACATCGAAGGATACAACCAAGTCTGTGGTACAGAACCTGGGCCGGGCTATTGTGAAAAAGACTACAATCAAGATCAGCGGAAATGAGGTCATGTCGATCGACGATTCCGATGTTCTCTACTGCTACCTAGACATGTGGAAAACTACCCAGGAGAGAGAAAATGCACAGTATCAGGGTATTGACAATACCATAGTGGAAGACAAGGCTATCACGATAGCCTACTGGAATCGATACTACACCCCGCTGGACTTTGAACTGTTGGAAAGTCACATGCCCTTCTACCAAAGCGCACTCAGCGACCGACTCGAGTACGAGCTAACTTTCAATGACTACAGCCGGGTGATCAGGGCTACAGGCGACAACGATTCTTCTTACACCATCGGCAACATTAGCCTGGAGTATGACATGGTCACTGAGCCTGAGCTGGCCCGTTTGATCCGCATCCAGTATGCAGGCCGTGTCGCAATACTTTATGATCGCATCCTCCGCCACCGCAAGATAGCTTCCAACAAAAAAGACTCCCTATGGAATATCAACCTCAATATTCCGAGTCGGAGTATGAAAGGCATCTTGCTCCTCTTCGATGAACCTGGAGAAGCTTTCCAGAGAAAAACCGAAGACTTCTACAATCCGAAGATCGAAAAGGTTGAGGTGACCATTGAGGGTGTACCAAATCAGCTCTACTCTCAAGGCCTGGGTGCCTACCAGGAATGGGACGAAGCAAAAAAGTTCTTCGCATCATCCAGCAAGCGACATCCAGAAGTGGCGATGGTCGCAAAGGATCTGGCCTTGGCTGATGTTTCGCTAGGAGAGTTTCTGACAAGCAAGTATGCCTTGTGGCTTGATCTCAGGACAACTGATGATGATCAATTACATGGTAATGGGAGGCGCATAGAGAATGCATCAGAGAGTGTTACAATTCAGATCACTTAACAAGACAGTCAATGACTGTGGGGTCGCTCACCAGACTGCAAAGACTGATAAGACTGGGACTCTGGAGACCAAAACAGTCAGCACTTTTCATAATCACTTTAAAAGAAGTAGATTTAAACAGGATATGTGGCTAGAGAGACTTCAAGTATGTAGCTTGGTGAAAATCCACCTTGAAATTGCCAACTGTACACTACTGATCACCCCCCTCCTCCAGCTCAACAAGTCCCCTCCCGACCGGGCTCCAGACTCCCAAGTCTTAGGTTGGAATTTCACAACCGACACCTCAAACTTTCTCAATTGTTGGAAATTTCCAATCTCACAAGCGCCTTTTTCTAAAACCATTTAAACATGTTTGAAGCCCAATTATCCATGGACCCAAAACACAATACATGTATGTCAGACCAATCAGTCAGGTGGTTCCAAGGTAGATGTTTTAATGAATTTGGTATTTCGATGATTTTAATGGACACAAAAGTGTTAACTCCCCATAGACTGCCATTTCTTGACAGGTTGACCTCAATTTAACAAATCTGAATCTCAGTCACTAAAGGATCCTCCTGATTCCTCCATACTATATGTATTAAAGCTAAATAGTCCAAACTCTCTTGAGAAGACATTTTAAGAATTACTATAGAGACATATAGTTATGTCCCTGGTCCCACGGTTGGACCAGGGACATAACTATATGTCTCTATAGTAATTCTCCCACCCTATTTAACCTGGTGACCCCATCTGAATAAATTTGAATCTCAGACACCAAAGAACCCTTCATACATATCATAAATATCAGTAAAATAGGCCTGATGGTCCTTGTGAAGGAAGCATATTAAGAGGGAAACTGTCCTTCGCTTGGCCCCTATTTGAACAGGTGACCCCATTAAAAAAAATCTGCATTGCAGTCAAGGAAGAACATTCCATTCTATATAAGCCAACTAGTTCTTGCAAACATATTTTAAGAATTACTATGTAGTGAAATAGTTAAGTCTCTTGCTCTGGCCTTATTTGACTTTGTGATCCCATTTTCACAAAGGATAAGAATTAACTTCCCCAGTTGAAGTTGGTGATATTCACCCATTGGGCACCTCATTTATGAATTTTATCTTCTGCAAATTAGGGGATATAGAAACTTCCTAGAAGGGAAATTTAACTAACAACAATGTAAATTTGATACTATAGATACTTCCCAGAAGATGAGGCCTAAGCAGAATGAGGTCTCCAGAGGGTGAATTTTGTGATGCTAGCCTGCTGTGCGGGATAGCATCACAAAAAGCGTGTCTGTTTCTACATTGTGCATGCCTGGCCTCAAGCAACACAATGTATTATACAATCAAGCCTTGAAATAGTGGGATAGTGTGTCTGTCATTTGCAGAATGAGGTCCCCAGAGGGTGAATTTAGTGACGCTAAATTCACCCTCTGGGGACCTCATTCTGATAAGGCCCTCAACTGCTATGGAAGATCTAGAATAAAATTTAATTTCCCCAGTTGAAGTTGGTGATGTTCACCCATTATGAATTTTATCTTCTGCAAATTAGGGGATATAGAAACTTCCTAGAAGGGAAATTTAACTAACAATGTAAATTTGATACTATAGATACTTCCCAGAAGATGAGTCCTAAGCAGAATGAGGTCTCCAGATGGTGAATTTGGTGATGCTAGCCCGCTGTGTGGGATAGCATCACCAAAAGCATGTCTGTTCCTACATTGTGCATGTCTGGCCTCAAGCAACACAATGTATTATACAATCAAGCCTTGAAATAGTCTGTCTGTTATTTGCAGAATGAGGTCCCCAGAGGGTGAATTTAGTGACGCTATGCTGCACAGCGGGCTAGTATCACTAAATTCACCCTCTGGGGACCTCATTCTGATAAGGCCCTCAACTGCTATGGAAGACCTAGAATAAGATTGAAGTTCCCCAGTTGAAGTTGGTGATGTTCACCCATTGGGCACCTCAATCATGAATTTTATCTTCTGCAAATTAGGGGATATATAAACTTCCTAGAAGGGAAATTTAACTAACAACAATGTAAATTTGATACTATAGATACTTCACAGAAGATGAGGCCTAAGCAGAATGAGATCTTGAGACTCTAGATACTTCCCAGAAGATGAGGCCTAAGCAGAATAAGGTTCTCAGAGGGTGTATTTGGTTATGCTAGCCTGCTGTGTGGAGCAACCCCTAAATTCACCCTCTGGGAACCTCATTCTACAAATGCCAGACACTCTTAATTCAAATCTGATTTTAATGACCACTGAGTGATAATGTAAACAACAAGGGTGCTTCATTGATAACACCATTAATCTCAGTTAAATTACAAATGACATGAATTACACTCTCTGGGAATGGAAAGCACTATGGCACAGCAGATGTTATCTACCCATCTGCCAGTTGTATAAACATGTTTCCATCAGAGCACATGGGTGGCTTGCTGTAGTAGAGAATACAAGGATTTAAAGTCATTTACTGAACATTTCTGTACATCTGTCTGTTCCTGATTTCTCCCAAACCCCTGATTTCAACCAAATATAGTGGAGTGACTAGAGGTACCTCCCCTCCCCTCCCAAAGATGTAATGTCATAGGTTCTTCAAAATTTTAATGAGTTTTTTTTTATTTTATTTAAAAATAAAATATTTTATTTAATAAAACAAAAATTATTTATTAAAAAATAAAATATATATATATATTTATTTTTTTTGGTTAAATTGAGCAATAAGTTAAATTGAAAACAAAATTAAAAAATTCAGATTTATATCCATAGCCCCACCCACATTTGACCCAGTGACCTCATTTGAACAAATCTGACCCACAGTCACCCAAGGTACCCTCATACCAAATATGAACCCATTCGGGCCGACAACTTCAGAAAAGAAGTCGTTTTAAGAATTACTATGTGGAAAAATAGTTATGGTCCTGACATCAAAACTATTTGACTTGGTGACCTCATTTGAACAAATCTGAATGAGAGTCCACACCAAATATGAACCAATTCGGTATGATGGTTTCAGAGGAGAAGATGTTTTTTAAAAAGTTGACAGACAGACGGACAGACGGACAGACGGACGGACGACGGACGAGGAGTGATGACTATAGCTCCACCGGAGACTTTGTCTCAGGTGAGCTAAAAAGCAGAAGCGGGAGGTAAATTGGATTTGTATTCATTCGTATTTATGGATGCTCAACTCAATATAGAGGATGGACGATTTGTCTCAGCGCTTTACTAACTAGTTATATTATACTATAGCTTTGCTATATGGTATAGATACTGTTACTATGGTATATATGTACCCAAAAGATGCACATTCAGCCCTCATCTGTGGACAGACTGGCTGTGGAAAAACATTGTTCACCCTCAATCTGCTGGAGGGCTCATACTGTGGCATGTTTCGACACATTGTAATCCTGTGCCCCACTGTGCGGCACAACAAGGCGTACCAGAGCCGGCCGTGGATATGGAATGACCCTGAGATCTATGTTGTTGATCCGGGCGAGCGACTCCATGATTGGCTACGGGCTTTCTACCAAATTTTTCAGGGTGAACCCACATTGTACATGTATATTGTTGATGACTGCTCAGCCACGAAGGCCCTGACGAAGAAAAAGGATATGCTTTCTGAGCTGGCCTTCTCAGGCACACACGCAGATCAAAGTGTCTGGGTCCTCACTCAGAAGTACAACTCCGTCCTTAAGGACCTGTGTGAGCAGACTCGCTGGGTCGCCCTCTTCCACTGTAAAGACCGGGACTCGTTTGAGGATTGTCTACGCGAAAATGATGTGATCCCTGCCAGAAAAGATCGAGCTGCAGTTAGACAGCTACTCTCAGAGACGAAGCATGCTAAGCTTTTGTTAAAGACAGATCAACCAACTGCTTATAAGATTGCTTAATTAACTGCTTAACTATTAAGCTAGATACTTAATAGATATTAAATAAGATGTGGCAAGTACTATATAATATAATCAGCGTTGCTTCGCAACTACTAATTGTTGTCATCCTTGTGTGGTTCTATATTAAACATCGGCCACAACTGGTTATAATTAACAAAGTAACAACGTTGTTAAGATTATTAATACCCATGAATTGTGATGACCAAATCGATCAACTGCTGGAACTACACGCGATGGAACCGATGAGATGATGTTGAAGCTACACATCAACAAAATGGTGATGTTGTTGCGTCGGGAAAGGCTCGCCGCACTGGCTGCAGGGGGTCAGGACTCAGGCTATACAGTATCTTGGGAAAGCAGTCACGGCAGACCAAGTGAACGGAATGAATGACGAGAAGATAAATAAGCTATACGCCGTTATGAGGCGCGGTTGAGCGCTGCGATGACTAAGACACTGGGGCAGGCAGCGCTCCAGCTGTATGCTGGACTCGCCGGCGTCCTCCTCCCGATTCCTCCCGAGAACCAACTGATTCTCGTCGCTGATCTTGAGGCTGACCCCTTCGTCGGGCATGCGCTGAGCAGTGCTACATGTGCGCTGTACCATCAATATGGAATGTATTTAGCACCCTTGACTGCCGCGTTGACCACTGTAAAACATTGTCAATTTGGACATGTCTGCCCACAGAATATACAGTTAAGTAAAGACGAAAGTGATGGAGGAGATAGACAGGGTGACAATTACTCCGAAAAATAAATCCCCAAAAGATCCCAAGAAGGTCGCAGCTGGGAGAGCAGGAGCCGCGGCTCGGCGGGCAAAAGAGGAAAAGATCCTCAATGATCTGCGGGAGGCCAAGAATACATTTCATAATGTTCCTTCGCAAGCTCAAGAGCCACAGACAAAACCAACTTGTGACACCAAAGACAAACAAATAAATAATAGTATTTGGATCGTAGGGGGTTGTGGGTTGGCTGGTGTTGTTATATGTGCATATATATATCGTAGGAATCTGTTGCGAATAAACAGGAACAGCCACACTCACGCTGCGAAGCAACAAGTATTACTAAGCGACAAGCAACCTGCTAATATAAATTAGACGTATTCTATATGGAATAATATACTATTGATAGAACATGACTACCCCAATTACAGATGGAAAAATGCTCGTCAACGCACTCTATCACAGCGCTGTTGTGTGTGGCTTTGCCATAGGCTACTCCCGCCTGGGCAAAATGGTTTTTGGAGGTGTTGCGCCTAAGCTAGACTTCACTCCCCGCGATGTGGGTATGGTAGTTGTTGATGTAGCCTCCGCCATGGCCACGAAGGATATGCTAATTAAACAGGGACTCATACAAGCCGATATTATGAAGTAATTATACTTTTAGGTATATTTGTAATAATATTACATATTTGAATAATGGCAACAGGCGCGATAATGGTCGGTGGTGCACTAGCCAATGCACTAGCCAATGCATTAGCATTCAGTGGGTCGAACTTCCTTTTCTCAAAGTTGAGAGGATCGGATGTTGAGGAAGAGCGAAAGCGCCATGATTTAGCTACAGAGCAGCTCCAAGCTGCGCAGGCAGAATGGTCCCGAAAACGAACTGCACACTTGGACTGGATAAACAAAGAACTTCGACGTCAGGGTCACGCTGTACAAACTTTCAGAGACGTCGACGTTGCAATTCGCGAGTATGCAATGTTCTTTCTGCATGCGGCGAAGCTGCATTCGTCAGCTGAACCCCAGCTTTCCGACTTCTACACACCGTCAGAGGGTCAAAAAAATTGTGAGATAGCATTCATCGTCCTGGGAATGGGCGTTACAGGACTAGTGGCCTATAAACTCGCCAAGTAATCCCGACATTAGGCTCTATTGAAATCGTAAATATCTTTGACAACAATGGATCTGGAAAACATAAGTGACCTAGTGATGTCTCTCAGCCGCAGCTCGGGCATGGCTAAAGAAGCAGGCCCTCTGGCAGATCTATCTACCAGCACCACAATACATTCCACGACCAAAGTTTGATGTGTCAATACCTAATGAAGTCCACCAAGCCGATCTCCTATTTTTGCCTCACGATCGACTACGTCGCAAGACGTACAAATACGCCCTCACAGTTGTGGATGTGGCCTCTCGCTACAAAGAGGCAGAACCCCTCACCACAAAACAAGCTACGGAAATTTCAGATGCCTTACAAAGAATCTACAAACGGGGTCCTCTCACGTGGCCAAAGCTTCTCCAGGTCGACCCGGGGCGCGAGTTCATGGGCGCAGTGAACCAGCTCCTGGCCAAGCATGATGTTTCTGTCAGGCGTGGCCGCGCTGATGTCCAACGGGACCAGGGGATCGTGGAGCGCTTCAACCGGACCCTGTCAGAGCGTTTGTTTGGGCACCAATACGCCCAGGAGATGCGGCTTCCCGCCGGCCAAAGGTCGACTGAATGGGTGACTCGACTACCTGCTGTAATTGCGGCTATTAACGGAGAAGTGACCTGTTTAACGGGTAAAAAACCGTCAGTCTATAACAGCCAAAACAGTAACACAAAAGCCTTCCTCACCTGCATTTCGACCTGTTGGTCTTGAGGAGAAAAAAATCCCCTCGAATGTCAACATTCGCTATCTATACCAGCCTGGGGAACTAGAAGGTGGTCAGCAAAGAGCGACCAGTTGATCCTGTATGGTCTCTCCATGTATACAGACTCGGGCGGTCTGTCACAAAACCTGACGAGCCTGTGCTTTACTATTTATTGGATGGACCATCCCGAGGCTTTGTCCGGGAAGAACTCCTTGTTGTGCCTCCTGACACCCAGCTGCCACCGGGATAATTATAATCCCGATAGAATAAATTAATTCACAAACCATAAATTCTCGGATAAACAAACAGCATTTTTTTAATATAACTCTCAAGGGGCGGTTTTGAGGGTCCTATATATAATATCTAGAGAGCTCCTGACACCGGCCCATGTGTGACATAGTAAGTTGAAATCCTATTCGCTGTGAATCAAAATTCCCTCTCGTGTCATTGTACTCGATAAGCCGCTAACTAAATTCACACAGCTGTGCGATATATAAATTCATTTAGAGGTATGTGTGTGTTAGGAATGAATGTGTTGAAGTCAATGAAGTGTGTGTTAGGAATGAATGTGTTGAAGTCAATGAAGTGTATCTATAATTGGCTGGCTCCCGGTGCAGTTACTCGTGTGTTTCTAAGTGGTGGTAAGAAAGACACTGTGTGCTTGGGGCCTGGTCGGTGCTTGGGGCATTTGATTGGTAAATTAGGTGTTCTATAAGAAAAGTGCACCAGGACCCCCATTGTATATACTACTTGCTATTAAAACAGTCAAGTTGTAGTCAAGCTCCAGTATGAGTCACCGTCTGATTGCGCCAAGACTCAGACTTGTACTATAGAGCCATCAGTTGCGTGAATACTTGTCAAAATCTGTGTCGCTGCAATATGCGCTTCCTGGACTCGGCTATAGTATTTCGTTTCAAGAAAATGTTGAATACTCACGACCCAGAGTGCCCTTAAATTTATGGTATATATCGCTGATGAATAATTCGATGATGTATCTTTATTTGATACAGAAGTCACAAGTATAGACTCACTTCAGGCTCTTGGGTTTTACCAACCGCACATATACAATCTAGTGTGGTTTAGAGGTAAACAATATTAACCCATATGTCTATGCCGCGGTGGATACTTCCTTTCTCGAGTCCACAGTATTCCAACAGCGGCTACATATCTGCCGATTTTCAACAGTTTTCTCCCAGAAGTCTTGGGAGTCTCTGTCCGATAAAGTATGTCAGTCAAATTGATGTATGCATGATAACTCTTGGACGCAAGTATATCGGTACAAACATGAATGAATTAGTTCTTTGTTTGATATATTTCAATTTGCATTGTTTGGCAATAACCGCATGAATTGTCTACGCAACTTCTGCAACGTTAATTTATGTGTACTAGTATGTATAGTTGCTTGCTTCGAAGTCTCAATAGTTCCCGGAAGTGATTCTATGACGAAATAGAATAATTAAACGAGGCTTCACCAGTGAAGGTGAAGTTTGATTGTGATTCTATGAGGCATAGAATCACGGAGGGATCAATTGCCACCCTCCCCAAATCTCCACCTTCTAATCAACTATATAAGGACACATACTTTGAAGAATGATAAATGAGACCACTGCGCAGCACTATCTCAATTGATCCCTACGTGATTCTATGCCTCATAGAATTAATAAATTAAACGAGGCTTCACCCGTGAAGGTGAAGTTTGATTGTGATTCTATGAGGCATAGCATCACGGAGGGATCAATTGAGATAGTGCTGCGTTTAATTATTATTTTTTTTCTATTTTTCACAATTTTGGCTGCAAAACCCGAAAGTCAGGTTGAATTTGGCACATGATATTTCTGACTTGGCATGTATGTATATGTGCACAATTTTGTGGTATGTGATACCAAATTATGGGCTCATTCTGCTCTGGTATCCACTCATTGAACCAGAGGCCGATCACGGTCAGCAGATGTTTAACCCATCCCTTGGCGATAGTAAAATACTATGGTGAGAATCATAAATTAGAATTTTTATGTTGAGTATATTGTTATGTACTGTTATAGACAAATGTACATAAGGCAAATTATTGGAATTTTACGGGTCACTCGCATATATAAGAGAATGCACTGGCACAGGATATGTAATGCTTCACCAGCGCAACCTTGGATTAAATGTGAAAAGGTAACCCAGACATGGAATACTTGGGTTAATAGAGACCAATTGAAATTTACAATGATAATGTATCAAATTCTACCAACGAAACAGCCATCACGATAAGCCACCTCACTGCGGACCCATTAATATCAATTATATAGCCGAGCTGTCAACTAACCACTGTTTATCGCTGCAAACATATTTACCATTACATAACACAAGATTTTGGACCGATTTAAACCAAATTTGGTATGGTGACTCGGGGTGATATAATGGTGTTAGTTTTTCAAATGATATTTTATTTTTTATACTTCCATGGTGTACCAAGGAAGTATATTGTTTTTCTATTGGGGTCGTTTTTTGATAATTTGGAAATACTCAGAAACTAATTGCAATAGGAACGCGAAATCTGTAGCAAATGTAGGCATCTGAGGTCTACTGAAAATAAAGGTATCCGGATATCGACCCAATGTTTAATTACAGAGTTATCACCCTTTTACGATTATTTTTCACTATTATTATTATAATTGACACTTTTGCAACGCCTTAATATCTGAAACTATGGGGAGTATCGAACTGAAAGTTTGTACGTATGTTGGGGTCAATGAGTTCTAACCCATTGGCATATAACGAATATTGTCCGCCTTTCTCTTGCAGAGTTATCTCCCTTTATCTGAAAAAAAATCATTTTATTATCTCGGAAATTATAAGGAGCAGAGCATCGAAAATTGGACTGTATGCACGCCTCGGTAGTATGCCCTACTGACAACGGGCATCAATACTTGTGTCCGTGCTTTCCCTGCGGAGTTACCGCCCATAGATAGGCAAACACCATATACAAGAATGTATAAACTGATTATTTTTTTTTCAGCGCTATTATATTTTTATCGCATATTCCGAATGGGAAGAGTTATTCGGACCCGAATATACCGCCAAAATTTTTTTTCTCCCAGGCCTTTCCTGAAATATTGCACCTATTTTTCCCACCAAATCCAAATGGGCTAATTAAAGAGCAAGATAATGCCGTAGCAGGTACGTTGGCATACTGTATGTACGCCATCAATGTTTTACTGCTATACTTTAAATGTAACCTGCCCAACGGAGAATGCGAGTTGGGGTGGGTTGAGACTTTTGGAAAATTCCACGAAAATCGCAAAGGGGCAAAATTCAAACATCGAGATAAAAATTTTTTTACAAGCATCTAGAGTGCGATTTTCTAATTTTCAGATGGAAAGGTTTACTCGTAACAATGCCATATAACATAAATATGTATACTTAAGTAGTCTATCACTAACCTATTTTTAGCCCCAAATACAAACAGGCTAATGAAGGAGCGAGCTTAATGCAGGAGCATGTAAGTCGGTATACTGTAGGTATGCCTCCAAAATGTGACCACTTTACAATAAATGCAACCTGCTCAAAGGAGAGCTTGCGTCAGGTTGGGTTCAGTCTTGGCAAATTCCACCGAAAACAAATGCGGAAAATTACTCCAAAAATCAAACATTGAGATAAAAACTTTTTGATGAGTGGACGTGGTCAACAGTATCCACGCGCAACTTTAGTATGATTGTATAAGTTTTAGAGCAGACCGTTTACTCCTGGTAGCGTGTAACGTTGTTAACGGTTGATATACAGTACTCAAATTCAAACCCAGTCTTCTTGACGCCAAATTCAAACGGGATTATCAAGGAGCAAGGCTATTGCATGAGCAGGTACAATGATATATCGTAGGTACGCCCCCCCCCCCCAAGATTCACTGCTCTACTATGAAACCAACCTGCCATACGGAGAGCGCATACGCCCCGGTAAGGGTCAAGCCTTTTGGCAAATTCCACCGAAACTCGTAAAAGGGACTTTTTTTTATATTTTGAACAGTGCATATACGTTTTAGAGCGGACGGATAAGCACGCAGCTAGCGTTGTCGATTGTAATAGAGTTATCTCTCAATCACAGTTAACTCTCTATTACAGAGACGCTAACGACTGTAGCGATGACGCACTAAGACACATATGGTATTACTTAACTAAGCGGTCTTTCCTCCCCCATTAAAACTTCTAAAAGATTCTGAATCCGAAACTGGAAGAATTATAAAAACAAGGGGTACGCATCTAAGATGCTATGTCGAGTTTATTGGCAGTCGAAAAAAACTTCTGCCAATAACTTGGCAATAAGGCCCACACAAGGCCCAAAAAGTCGACAAACCTGGTTTTCGAACTCGTCTGAGATATTATTGCAATATAATTATATACCAAATATAAATGCACAGGTGTTGAAATTGTTTAATATTTCATTGAGTTATGCATAGCAATTAACTCTTGAAAAAAATTTCATTGAGTTATCACGCCAACGGTGAAAAAATTGCTTAAAAAAATGGTTTGAATCAGTTAATATTTAATTGAGTTATCGCACTAACAGTGAAAAACATGCTAAAAATAGACAAACTAAGGTCCATAACTCCGGGGAAAAATTTTGACAAACCTGGTTTACGAACTCGTCCGAGATATTGTTGCAAGAGACTTATATACCAAATATGATTTGAATCAGTTAATATTTAATTAAGTTATCGCGTTAGCAGTGAAACAAATTCTAAAAATAGACAAACTAAGGTCCATAACTCTGGGGAAAAAATTCGGACAAACCTGGTTTTCGAACTCGTCCGAGATATTGTTACAAGAGACTCATATATCAAATATGGTTTGAATCAGTTAATATTTGATTCATTTATCGTGCTAACGGTGAAAAAAATGCTAAAAATAGACAAACTGATAGTACAGACGATCTAGCCGAAAAATGGGGTCAACCCTCAACTAATTGCAACACAAATGCCTTTTAGTTTACTGGATAGCTGAATATGTACTTCATTAGTATATATTTTTTTTAGGAAAATCCAATTGGGACAAATTTGATAAATTTGTGTTTCCATGGCAACGATGGCTAATAATTGGTATTTGGAAATTTTACATTAAATAGTGCCTATCGTGAACAATTTAACTACGTAAAAGTTTACCTTGGTTTATGGAAGCACTTGTAATGGCAAACATTTCCATATATCCGTGGTGACCTTGAAATGTCAAGGTCATGTATAAAGTCAAGGTAATTGTTAAAAATCAGGATTTTTATCATTTAGCAGTCATATTTACGAATAGCGATAACCAACACTATTTTATAAACTCCGGAATGCAGGCTTCCATGGGAAGGTTCATTTGAATGGATATCGATATCTGCTTTAGAAACTATAGCAGTTTGAAATATGTGGCAACAACATTTCTAGGTACAACAAGACATATATAAACTTGTGATATTTATGTAGTCAATTGTTGAGACAAAACATCACAGCATAAGTTGTCATATGCAACATGTCAGTTATTGTGAACTGGTTGCAACACAGACGTCTTTTGGTACTCTGGATAGTTGAATGTCTACCATGTTAGAATATCTTTTATTTAGGAAAATCCAACTGGGACAAATGTGGTAAATTTGAGTTTCCATGGCAACGATGGCTAAATAACGGGTATTTTGAAATTTTACATTAAATAATGCGTATCGTGAATAATTTTATAACTATCTAAAAGTTTACATTGGTTTATGGAACAAGACAGTCAATGACTGTGGGTCGCTCACCAGACTGTAAGGACTTAGAAGACTCTGAAGACTACAAGAGTCAGTACTTGACAAAATCACTTAAGACAAGTAGTTCTAACTTCTAAACATGGACATAGCTGGATGTTCTCAGATGAGCAGGGCTCTTCACCTTGAAATTTATAATTGCACATCACTGACAAATCTCCAACCTCTTACCTTTTAAAGAGGACAACCATACCACAGTATTAAGTTCACAAAAATCCTTTTGTACATTCCTCTTAGGTTGAATTTTACAACTGGTACCAGTACTTCAAGCTCTCAAACATTTGAAAATTACCAACCTGACACCCCCCATAAAGTGAAAATTTCTGGCCAATTCGGTCCAACAGTTTAACCTGAAGTAGGAACATATGGACTGATGGTTTAAAAACATACATGTTAGAAAATCAAACCAAACTACGAGAACAATTCTAACTTATTTTTGGTGTGAACATCTAATCTACAACTAATGTAGTATCAGGCATGAAATATTTAACTGTTTAACTTTTGATCAAAGTAGGGGGTCAAATCTCCACCCCTCTACACTCCCTCCCCATTGCCTCAAACATTGCCCCCAACCAGGCTGTCTAGAAATCAATATTATTATACCAGTACCAAACAGCATAGAGGAGAGTTAAATCTATTATCTCTGCCCCTATTAAAACAAATGTGATTCCTCATCTATGAGATCCATTCATCTAGTAATAACAATATACCCCCCAATTTTCCTTTGAAAAATTAGGGTATGATTTCACCTGGATAAGTGGTGGTTAAGAAACTAATATTGGAACAGCCGAGTCTGTATTTAGTGTGTCTGACATTTGCAGGTGAATTTAATGACAGTATTCCGCAAGGTGGTCTAACATCACCAAATTCACCCTCTGGGGACCTCATTTCCTAACAAGAGCTACGCTGGGCGTGCAATATACGCCCTCTCTTGGGTCGGCGGAAACTGGTAAAAAAGGGGCATAACTCTGGTAAAAATTGGCGGACGGAACTCAAATTTGAACTTGACCTGTGTTTGGTGGGAGAAAGTAATATACCAAATTATCATTGAATCCGATAAGCTCTAGTAAAGTTATCATCCGGACAACAAATTTCAGGGATTTTCTAAGTCAAATTACGTCAAATAAGGGGCATAACTCCGGTGAAAATTGGCGGACGGAACCCAAATTCGAACTTGAGCTGTCTTTTCTCCTAATAAACCCACATACCAAATTTGATTGAAATCGGTTCACTCTAACTAATGTTATAATCCGGACAACAAATTTCAGGGATTTTCTAAGTCAAATTTCGTCAAAAAAGGGGCCATAACTCTTGCAAAAATTATCGGATTAAAACGAAATTCGGACTTGAGCTGTATTTCGATATATGTAATCCACAAAAAAACGGGTTTTGCGTATAAACATTCCAAAATCGAGTTATCATCAGGAAACCAAAAACATAAGAAAAACTGAATTTTCTGAGTCGAAAAAGGGGCATAACTCTGCCAAAAATGGTCGGACAGAACCCAAGTTCGAACTTGACCTGTGTTTTGGTGGGAGAAAGTAATATACCAAATTTGGATTCATTCCAATAAACTATACTAAAGTTATCATCCGGACAACAAATTTCAAGGATTTTCTAAGTCAAAAAACGTCAAATAAGGGGCATAACTCCAGTGAAAATTGGCGGGCGGAACCCAAATTCGAACTTGAACTTACTTTTCGGCTAATAAACCCACATACCAAATTTTATTAAATTTGGTTCACTCTAACTAAAGTTATCATCCGGACAACAGGTTAACGGACGGACGGACGGACGCCCGCCCGGACGGACGGACGGACAGACCAATACTATAATACGGCCTTTTTTTCAAAAGGGCGTATAAAAATGACCCCATTTGAACAAATCTGAACCCCGGTCAACCAAGGCCCCTCCATACCAAATATAAGCTATATAGGCCCAATGGTTCTTGATAAAAAACTGTTTTAAGAATTACTATGGAGGGAAAGAGTTATGGCCCTGGCTTCGCACCTACATGCATTTTATGTGATGAACTTAATTGAACAAATCTGATTGTGAGACACCTAGGGAACATGCACACTGAAATATATAAACACATTCCGTCTTTAATATGGAGAAGAAAACAATTGTTGATAGACGGATGGATAGACATCCCAACAGGCAGACGGATGGAAGCCTGACAGATAGAAGATAAATTTAATCCAATATATACCCCCCAATTTTTCTTTGAAAAATAGTGGTATGATTTCATCTGGATAAGTGGTGATTAAGAAAATAATATGAAATGGCCAAGCCTGAATTTAGTATGTCTGACATTTGCAGAATTAGGTCCCCAAAAGGTGAATTTAATGACAATATTCCGTAAGGCAGGCTAGCATCACCGAATTCATCCTCAATCTGATTAGGCCTCAATGGCCAATACAAACCTAGGAACAGATTGAAGTCCTACAGTTGAAGTTGGTGATACACACCCATTGAGCACCTCAATTATGCATTTTATCTTCTGCAAATTAGGGGGACATTGAAACTGAACAGCAGGCCTGGCATTCTCAGAAATCTAGGAGAGCTAAAAATCGCCCTCCTGAAAAGGTCTAGGAGGGCTATTATTTGTGCCGAGCACAGGAGGGCGAAAATGAACAAGTTCTAACAATGCCTCAATGATGCCTGACATTATATAGCACTGTCCAGTTGCGTGGGAGGCATGACGCAATACTTCAAAGTGACATAACTCTGAACGGTGTGTCTATTTCACAGAGGCACGTGCTTCCGGTGGAAATGTTGCTACAACGTAATCAATATCGCTTGTACATTTCGCCAGGGACAGTCGGAATGCGGCTTATAGATCAAAGGTCCCATACCGACATCGTTTAACACTTCGTTGCCGACTCTGAAAAGACTGTTAGTACATAGATCATTACTTACACCCGGGTCCTGGAGAGCGATGTTTTGCCGTTTGGGAGGGCGTTATTTCGTCCGCCTGGATTATTTTCAGGCGGGCGGTAGGCGAGCGATTTTATCGCTCGCCTCAGAATGCCAGGCCTGGAACAGGTGGAAAAAAGTGACTAAAACAAACTGTCAATTTGATACTTAGGATAATTCCCAGAAAATGAGGCCTAAGCAGAATTAGGTCCCTGGATGGTGTATTTGGTGATGCTAGCATGCTGTATGGGGTAGCAACACTAAATTCACCATCTGAGGACCTCACTCTGTAAATGTCAGACACACTATTTCCAGACTTGAACAAAATCTAAGCCATTCACAGTACCATTGAATGTCAGGGAAACCTACCCGGATCGTGCGGGAGACTAACAGTTTGAGGTCTCATCTCCCGCGCTCCCGGATTAAGCTTGTAATCTCACGGTTTCAATCAAATCAACAACAACAAAAAATTTAATGTCAAAATTCTCAGAACGCGGAAGTGTTTCAATTGAAACCACGTGTGAACGAGATTTGCCGAGATCAGATGTGCTCCATTGATAACCGGAGTAGACACCGTGGCCTGCCTTTACACTGCATCTTTGTCGCAACGAAATTCAAATCCAAACCAGTCCCCTAAGGACCCTTTGTACCAAATATGAACCCATTCGGCCCAATTAAATTCGAGAAGAAGTCGCTGTAAGAATTACTATTGTAGAAAAGAGTTATGGTCCTAGCTTCGCAACTATTTGACAGGGTGACCTCATTTGAACAAATCTGAATGAGAGTCACCTAGGGAACATCCACACTAAATATGAACTAATTCGGTGTTACGGTTCCAGAGGAGAAGATGTTCAAAGAATTGTTGACGGACGGACGGCTCGACGGAACGACGGACGGACGACGGACGAGTACATGTAGTGATGACTATAGCTCCACCGGAGACTTCATCTCAGGTGAGCTAAAAACTTGTAGTGGCCGACATTTCCACATATACATGGTGACCTTGAAATGTCAAGGTCACACATAAAGGTCAAGGTCATTGTTAAAAATCAGGATTTTTATCAGTTATAGCAGTCATATTTTCAACCGTCCTGGTTATGATTTATCACAAATAGCGATCACCAACACTATCTTGAAACACCGGAATTCAGGCTCCATGGGAAGGTTCATTTAAAGGGATATCCAGGGTTTCCGCCAGGGGGAAATTAATGAGTCCGTATTGGAGAAACACATAACGCGACGGGGCGACCATGGTTCGACCTGTCAGGCGAAAAAAAAAATATTTTACACTGAAAAGAAGCCGTTTCCTTGCACCTGAGTGTCCCACAAAGCAATCCAAAGCTATACGTATATTATGCAAGTCTATCATTTCCGTCGGTGCATTAATTCTGTTGATGGTATCCAATAGTTAGTCATTTAATTACATACGTAAGACTGCCGTCTGATTGAAGACTATATAAATGAACGAGCTACGAGTTTAATACAATGTTTACAAATTTATAACTTACAACAAGATTCCAACAGGTAGAATGAGTCTAAACACTAAAAAGCATCTACGCATTGACCAATAACACCTAGCAAGGAGAATTGAATAAAGTATTTCTTAGAATTTCAAGTAGCGTCAGTGAAAATGAAACTGACAGGATTATATAATCTGTCAATCGTAAAACTATTTGTGCACGGTGACGTCCTACTGCAGGGTTTGTCTGCAGGAGATATTTATAGCGGCGAAATACGAATGGTAGAGAAATCTTTAACCCGGAACGCGTAGCTTGTTCAATAGTCTGTATTATTCCAACAACTGATGACCGCAGTCCGAAGCTATAGAACAGAGTTTTAGCCAACGTGTTATAAAATGTAATTGAGTTTTGGCGGGAAATGTAAACATGTGCGTCGTTGATTATTGTGCTTGGGGACAACGAAACTATTATTGATCGTACTTTGACTTTATCTCCATATTGGGGGAGGAGTATGTGTTCGTGTTTATCCTCCGTGCATGTAATGTGGCTCAAATGAATGGTGTTCTCACTATGAATTCCCACTATAAAGACTGATTTGGGACAAGTTCCGTATTATTGTGAAATAAATGACTTTGGGATTTTGTTAAGTATGCATGGCAATATACGCATAATAATCAACACACGTAGAGAATCCCATGTATTTTTCAGAAACTTCACTTTACCGGTACATCGAACTCAAAATAAATGATAATACAGCAATAAGATAAATGATCAACATTGAGTAGTTTCATCCACGAAAATCCAGCGCATAAAAATATCCCCGACTCAGCACGGGGTCTTCGAGCGTGAGTAGTTTCATCCATGGAATCCCGTGCACAAGAATATATCAGCACTCAACAGTACGGCAGTCTTTGATGTTACCGCGGTATGTATTACGCTGTATCTAATGTCGCTATTTGACACCTCTTTCTTATTGTTTTTTCGGGAGATGGACTGTGTCGATTTCATTTTGTCAATATTAATGAAAATAAGAGTAGATATATAGCCTGTCGACACAGACAAGACTGAAAAAGTTTTTAATAACGTCATTTATTTGTGCATGAGCGGGGGGAATGGGTCCGTGTGACGGACCCGCAGCCGGCCTGGCGGAAACCCTGGGATATCGATATATGATTTGGAAACTATAGCAGTTTGAAATATGAAATATTTGTATGTACAACAAGACATAACTTGTGATATTCATATACATGTAGCCGATTGTTGAGACAAAAATCACAACATAACTTGTCATACAACAGATCAGTTAGTGCGAACTGATTGCAACACAGACGTCTTTTTGTACACTGGATAGCTGAATGCCTACATTGTTAGAATATCTTTTATTTAGGAAATTCCCATTGGGACAATTTGGTAAATTTGAGTTTCCATGGCAACGATGACCAATCATATGTTATTTGGAGATTATACATTAAATTATTCTCATAATTCAACAACTACCTCAACGTTTGCACTGGTTTATGAAAGAACCAGTAGGGTCCACATTTCCACATATGTGGTTGGAAGGTCAAGGCCACATTCAAAGGTCATAGTAATTACAAACAAGAGCATCGCTAGGGCGTGTCAAAATATCAATGCGGTAATTTCATAACGAGTAATTCATATGCCAAATTTGACGGACGGAACCCAAATTCAAACTTGACCTGTATTTTCATATGGGTAATCCATATAACAAATTTGAAAACAATCAGATAATTAACACTAAAAATTATCATGCAGAACTGTGCAGAAACAAAAATAATCGGCAAGTTCGACAAGGACCATAACTCTGGAAAAAATTGGCGGGCAGAACCAAAATTTGAACTTGACCTGTATTTTGGGCTGACAAACTGACAAACCAAATTTCATTCCATACAAACTGACAAACCAAATTTCATTCCATGACGTTAAGACTTACCGGTAGTAAATTTATCATTTTCGAAAAACACGAACGGATGGACCGACCAAAAACATAATACGTTCCGTGTTTACAAAACGGGCATATAAAAACAAATTCTTACCGTTTAACCAAAATATTTGCAACTGAGGTGGTTAAAACTTATTATATGATGGGATAAACAACATAGTGTAGTAGATTGAGTCCAATTTTCAAGGCAATTGTTCCATTTGTTACTAAAGCATGAAACTTTGCACATATGTACATATTCACATACTAATTGATATTAGATGTGGAGGCCAGGAGCCATGCTGAAATTCCAAATTTAATGAGCATTTCATGATTGTATAATTTATTAAATGTCGCAATTAATCTTACCATGAAATATGCCATTTAAAATTTGGAATATACAGTAAGGATGACTCTGTGAGATATAATGCCACATTTTTAGTGTAAAATTTGAACTGCTGCCGATGATGGCCATCAAAATGGCAGCAAGAAGTGGAAAAATTTACGTTTTTCACTAATATCTTCTAGATCAGTTTCTGCTGTATGGAACTGGTTCAGAATTGTGACATTATTTTAGAATTATTCATTTTAACTGATCATTGGGACAATGAAATATGCCATTCATGAGGTCCCGGCCCCTTCCGCGCCCTCAAAAGTTAGATTTTTACAGAACTAGGTATGAAATTTCACCAAAAAACACCATTATTATTCAAGTCATATTTTAACAAGAAATGGACAGAACTATGCAAACTAATTGAGGCATACCATTACTTATGAATATTTCAACTCAATGGAAACAAAATTGTCACTTGGTCTCAAAATGGCTGCCAAAATGGCAACCAAAACCTGGGAAATGTTCAATATTGGCCCAGCATGCCATGTAATCGCTTACAAGTTGTGATCGATGAATAAAATTGGCTATTCTGTCTTATATACATTAAATTCTAACATTTCTGATGCACATTTGTTAAGTATTACTAATGTAACCAGTAAAATTACCAGACATATTGGTATCAAAGATGTTTATTGTTTTGATATGTCTTAAATGTGTTCACACTGATGTGTTTTAGACAAAATTACCCAAGATGGCTTCCAAAATGGCAACCAAATTTGGTTTTTAAACAAGACAGTCAATGACTGTGGGGTCGCTCATCAGACTGCAAAGACTGATAAGACTGGGACTCTGGAGACCACAATAGTTGGAACTTTTCATAATCACTTTAAAAGAAGTAGATCTAAACAGGATATGTGGCCAAATTACCAACTGTACACTACTGATCACCCCTCCCCCCCCCCCCCCACCAACAAGTCCCCTCCAGACTAGGCTCAAGACTCCCAAGTCTTAGGTTGGAATTACACAATTGACATCTCAAACTTTCCCAATTGTTGGAAATTTCCAATCTCACAAGCGCCTTTTTATATAATAGACCTGATGGTCCTTGTGAAGGAAGCATATTAAGAAGGAAACTGTCCTTCGCTTGGCCCCTATTTTTCCAGGTTACCCCATTAAAAATATCTGTATTGCAGTCAAACAAGAACATTCCAAGCTAAATAAGCCAACTAGTTCTTGGCTCTTCCATACATATTTTAAGAATTACTATGTTGTGAACTAGTTATGTCTCTGGCAATGCCCTTATTCGACTTTGTAATGCCATTTTCACAAATCTGTCACCCAACGTAATAGATTGATGTTGTAATTGGGAATTAATTACCTCTAGCAGATCTCCACGAAATGTTTATAAAATGTCAGACTTCACTTGCAATGTTTAATATTTTTTGGAGTTATGTCCCTGCCCCAGGGTTGGGGTAATCGTAATCAGTAATTGTAATCAAAGTAATCGATTAAAAAATTTGGAGTAATCATCTGTAATCAGTAATCTTGACATTTCTTGATTACAAGTAATCGTAATCGTAATCGATTACTTTCAAATGTACCTGTAATCATGATTACATTTTGATTACTTTTTGATTACTTTTACTAAAATATCCATATGGATGGCTATTGGATACTCATAGTCTCATACTGTGGTACTATGGAGTGTGCAAAGATACATACAACATATTAGAAAGTTAATACAATTTTGTCATGTCTTATGTTAGTGGTACAGTGTGTATGTACATTCTCGCAGTGGACACAGATAACAAACACACAATTGTTGAATACAGCATGAATAGCAATAAACTTGTGATACAGACAAATGAAATGTTCTAATATGAATAAATAGGGTAGCCAACTTCAATTAAGATTAAATTGAATTGGGATTGCTGCAGACAATGGGTGTAAAGTCACACTGGTACAATAGGGCTAATTAACTGAACAAAGAAGGTGTGAAGTACATCGGTAGACCTAATTAGCTGGTTTGTCATTTACTGCACCCATGGAGTTAAGCTTAATTTAATCCTCATCAGGATTAACAACGGATGGTCATCAAATAAATCTTAATGTTATCTTCATTGTGTTGGGTATTGAATCTAACAGAACATGCAAATATTTTATAATTGTTTCTGGTGATATTTTCATAAATATTATGCGTTCGTTTGAATGCATGTAAGAAAATTAAAAATATATAAAAAATTATTTACATAAATAAATACAAATAAAACATAATGTATTTCCAATAAGTTGGTGCATAACTTCATGATGAAACCTTTCCAATACATGTAAATGTAAAAAAAGTTTTTATGTTTTTTGCTTGCATCTTTCTATTGTTTCAGTCGTTTCTTGTTTCCATGTTATGCAGTGATGTCTTTATTCAATCATATTAGACATGTTAATTTGAATTATTTCATTATTTATTCCTATGCGATCAAAATGGTTGGAAACCAACAATTGTAATCAGATGTAATCAAAAAGTAATCGATTACATTTACTAAAGTAATTGTAATCGATTATATTGGAAAAAATGTAATCAGTAATCGTAATCGTATAAATCAAAAGTAATTGTAATCGTAATTGATTACATTGCTATGTAATCGCCCCAACCCTGCCCTGCCCACATTTGACCCAGTGTCCTCATTTGAACAAATCTGAATGTGAGTCACCTAGGCAATATCCACACCAAATATGAACCCATACAGGCCTGGCATTCTGAGGCGAGCGATAAAATCGCTCGCCTACCGCCCGCCTGAAAATAATCCAGGCGGACGAAATAACGCCCTCCCAAACGGCAAAACATCGCTCTCCAGGACCCGGGTGTAAGTAATGATCTATGTACTAACAGTCTTTTCAGAGTCGGCAACGAAGTGTTAAACGATGTCGGTATGGGACCTTTGATCTATAAGCCGCATTCCGACTGTCCCTGGCGAAATGTACAAGCGATATTGATTACGTTGTAGCAACATTTCCACCGGAAGCACGTGCCTCTGTGAAATAGACACACCGTTCAGAGTTATGTCACTTTGAAGTATTGCGTCATGCCTCCCACGCAACTGGACAGTGCTATATAATGTCAGGCATCATTGAGGCATTGTTAGAACTTGTTCATTTTCGCCCTCCTGTGCTCGGCACAAATAATAGCCCTCCTAGACCTTTTCAGGAGGGCGATTTTTAGCTCTCCTAGATTTCTGAGAATGCCAGGCCTGCCCATACGGTCTTATGGTTCCAGAGGAGAAGTTTAAAGAATTGTTGACGGACGGACGAGGAGTGATGACTATAGCTCCACCGGAGACTTCGTCTCAGGTGAGCCAAAAACTACTGAAATTATAGAATGACTTCCCCCCCCCCTTTGGATCCCAGAATGCAACAGAATTCAAACTTTTCAATGGAAGGGGAAGAACTCCATCTTTAATATATAGAGTTATTCCCCCTGCATTGAAAATAATTTTGCTTTTTACTGCAATCTAGATGACAAAACTCTTTGGCAACTCAATAACAAGACAGTCAATGACTGTGGGGTCGCTCACCAGACTGCAAAGACTGATAAGACTGGGACTCTGGAGACCAAAACAGTCAGCACTTTTCATAATCACTTTAAAAGAAGTAGATTTAAACAGGATATGTGGCTAGAGAGACTTCAAGTATGTAGCTTGGTAAAAAACCACCTTGAAATTGCCAACTGTACACTACTGATCACCCCCCTCCTCCAGCTCAACAAGTCCCCTCCCGACCGGGATCCAGACTCCCAAGTCTTAGGTTGGAATTTCACAACCGACACCTCAAACTTTCTCAATTGTTGGAAATTTCCAATCTCACAAGCGCCTTTTTCTAAAACCATTTAAACATGTTTGAAGCCCAATTATCCATGGACCCAAAACACAATACATGTATGTCAGACCAATCAGTCAGGTGGTTCCAAGGCAAAAATACACACAATCACGCTTATTGTGACCCATCACGTTTATTATTTTTTTGGGGGTATATCCATCACATAATGTGACATTTATTCTTTTTTGGGTAATAAACAAACGAATATAACAATGGAACGAATCACGAGTGCGCTAATCATTCAATACTAGAAGTTACAAACCACTAAATAAAACTGTTTTTGGTTGGCTGAGATGCGACATCGCTTCAATATAAAACCTATTTTTAGAGTCACGGTCGCCAAATCTTTTACTTCGTCTACTTTCGGTTTGTGATAAAGAGCAAAATGTGAACTGGGTCGAGTTCACGGGACCCGAAACGATAGAAAAGCTGATTAATTAGAGTACAAACACTACCTGTTGACCAATGAGGAACGTTGTCTCCGAAAATCTCAGTCAATGTCACAGGTTGACAGTTAAATGGGAGGGGCTTTATATTAATAACTCATGTCAAGTTGTCAACTTTATAACGGGAATTGGGGGAGATTCATTGTCTGTTGACAAGTTTATTCCGGGAAGTTTAACAATTGCTCAGCAACCCACACGGGCCAGTGCACAGAGTGCAGTGTCCAGTGTTGACGTGACACGGGGGAAGACATACATGTAGATTGATATGATATAGGTTGATACTACAGCAGCCGCGTCTCTATGGTTAACAGTGAAATAAAATTGCAGCAATAGCAGTAAGACAGACATCAAAGGTTTGCCGCCGTTTGTAAACGACATGTCATTGACAAAGTAGGTCACTTGCTGCATGACGTGTACTATTGAAATAGGTCATTAAAATTGAGGTCACTCAAGTCAGGTCTGTGCTTTGATCAGTGGACCACTAACGACTGATTGATCTATTTATACAATGTTTCAAGAAGATGGCATCGTATTGTCCACACATGCAAATTGATACAAAGCGGTCTGCTGGCCTCATGGTTACTCTGTGATAAATAGGGAATGCTTATCATTTTTATTACTTATTGTGGGGGATTACCTTAATTTTTTGCTAGATACTGATTGAACATTGATCGTTCTCGTTCGTGGCGATCGCTGCTTTACTTAATACCTGAATTGGTAATAACAATATGCAGTTTGTGTATCGAGATACCAGTACCTATCGTTTGAATGCCCGTATCGATGACCATATCGTCAGTGCTGTATCACAGTCACATTGATACATCGATGTATTGTTACACCCCTATGTAGAATACAACAATCAACATGTAACATAATCTATGCCAACTATATATCATATGAGTAATATGTAATTGCACGCATGGTCATACATAATGTATGAATGGGGTAAACAAGATAGTGAAGATACATGATGCATAATACCTAAATGTCACTTCCTCCACACAGGTATGATTCCCTGTACTATATAAATGTACACATAAGCCTTCATGGCTCGAGTTTTAAGCATACTACCATGAAAAGTAAAATCCGTAACCCAGCACATTTATTGTGCACCAGCACTATTATTATTTTTTTGGCAAAAATGTCACCCAGCACTTTTATTTGGCCAGCACTTTTATTTGGCACCTGAGAGTAGATGTTTTAATGAATTTGGTATTTCTATGATTTTATTGGACACAAAAGTGTTAACTCCCCATAGACTGCCATTTCTTGACAGGTTAACCTCATTTTAACAAATCTGTATCTCAGTCACTAAAGGATCTTCCTGATTCCTCCATACTATATGTAAGCTAAATAGTCCAAAATCCCTTGAGAAGACATTTTAAGAATTACTATAGAGACATATAGTTATGTCCCTGGTCCCACCCTTTTAACCTGGTGACCCCATCTGAATAAATTTGAATCCCAGACACCAAAGAACCCTTCATACATATCATAAATATCAGTCAAATAGACCTGATGGTCCTTGTGAAGGAAGCATATTAAGAGGGAAACTGTCCTTCGCTTGGCCCCTATTTGAACAGGTGACCCCATTAAAAAAATCTGAATTGCAGTCAAGGAAGAACATTCCATTCTATATAAGCCAACTAGTTCTTGCAAACATATTTTTAAGAATTACTATGTAGTGAAATAGTTAAGTTTCTTGCTCTGCCCTTATTTGACTTTGTGATAAATCTGATAAGGATAAAAATTAAGTTCCCCAGTTGAAGTTGGTGATATTCACCCATTGGGCACCTCATTTATGAATTTTATCTTCTGCAAATTAGGGGATATAGAAACTTCCTAGAAGGGAAATTTAACTAACAACAATGTAAATTTGATACTATAGATACTTCCCAGAAGATGAGGCCTAAGCAGAATGAGGTCGTCAGAGGGTGAATTTGGTTATGCTAGCCTGCTGTGCCGGATAGCATCACAAAAAGCGTGTCTGTTCCTACATTGTGTATGCCTGGCCTCAAGCAACACAATGTATTATACAACAAGCCTTGAAATAGTGTGATAGTGTGTCTGTCATTTGCAGAGTGAGGTCCCCAGAGGGTGAATTTAGTGACGCTCAATTCACACTCTGGGGACCTCATTCTGATAAAGTCCTCAACTGCTATGGAAGACCTAGAATAAAATTGAATTTCCCCAGTTGAAGTTGGTGATGTTCACCCATTGGGCCCCTCAATTATGAATGTTATCTTCTGCAAATTAGGGGATATAGAAACTTCCTAGAAGGGAAATTTAACTAACAACAATGTAAATTTGACACTATAGATACTTCCCAGAAGATGAGGCCTAAGCAGAATGAGGTCCCCAAATGGTGAATTTGGTGATGCTAGCCTTGAATCAAGCTTTGAAATAGTCTGTCTGTTATTTGCAGAATGAGGTACCCAGAGGGTGAATTTAGTGAGGCTATCCTGCACAGCGGGCTAGTATCACTAAATTCACCCTCTGGGGACCTCATTCTGATAAGGCCCTCAACTGCTATGGAAGACCTAGAATAAGATTGAAGTTCCCCAGTTGAAATTGGTGATGTTCACCCATTGGGCACCTCAATCAAGAATTTTATCTTCTGCAAATTAAGGGATACAGAAACTTCCTAGAAGGGAAATTTAACTAACAACAATGTAAATTTGATACTATAGATACTTCCCAGAAGATGAGGCCTAAGCAGAATGAGATCTTGAGACTCTAATAGATACTTCCCAGAAGATGAGGCCTAAGCGGAATAAGGTTCTCAGAGGGTGTATTTGGTTATGCTAGCCTGCTGTGTAGGATAGCGTCACTAAATTCACCCTCTGGGAACCTCATTCTACAAATGCCAGGCACTCTTTGAGAAAATGAAATTAATCTGATTTTAATGACCACTGAGTGATAATATAAACAACAAGGGTGCTTCATTGATAACACCATTAATCTCATTTAAATTATGGATGACATGAATACACTCCCTGGGGACTCTGTCTAAGGCTGCAGAAGCTCTCTTTATCTCTCTATCTGCCTTGCCATGTGTCATGTCTATCAGTTCATAGGAGAGTTGCCTTGTAATGGGAATTTAAATAAATATACTTTATTTACCTGTGAGTTAGGATATGAGATAGGGTGGAATGCTGTTGGTTGGGGGTGGGGTTCTGGGTCATGTTTGTATGTTAAATTGATCAAGGAGTTCCTGAATTTTTAATTATTTTTTGGGGAATTATGGCCCTGGCTCCACCACTATTTGACCCAGTGACCCCATTTGAACAAATCTGAACCCCAGTCATTCAATGACCCCACATACCAAATATAAACTAAATCGGCTTAATGGTTATTGACAAGAAGTCGTTATAAGAATTACCAAGGAGGAATATAGTTATGGCCCTGGTTTCGCAACTGTTTGACACAGTGACCTCATTTGAACAAATATTAATGACAGTCACCTAGGGAACATCCACCCCAAATATGATCAAAATGCAAAAATGTAATTTTTTGGTTTTTAGAGTTATGTCCCTGGCTCTGCCCCTAATTGACCCAGTGACCCAATTTGAACAAATCTGATTCCCAGTCACCCAAGGTCCCTCAGTACCAAATATAAGCTAATTCAGCCCAATATTTTTGTAGAAGAAGTCATTGTAAGAATTACTATGAGTTATGGCCCTGGTTTCTCAACTAATTGACCGGGTGACCTCATTTGAACAAATCTGAACACCAGTCACCCAAGGACCCTCCATACCAAATATTAGCTAAATCGGCACAATGGTTATGGACAAGAAGTTGTTGTAAGAATTACTGTGGAGGAATAGAATTATGGCCCTGGTTTCGCAACTATTTGACCCAGTGACCTCATTTGAACAAATCTGAATGAGAGTCACCTAGGGAACATCCACACCAAATATGAACCAATTTGGTATGATGGTTTCAGTGGAGAAGATGATTTTTTTTTAAGTTGACGGACGGACAGACAGACGGACAGACGGACGGACGTACGACGGACGAGGAGTGATGACTATAGCTCCACCGGAGACTTCGTCTCAGGTGAGCTAAAAACAACATGTCCACAGTTTATTATACTGGAAAAGTTGATAATACAATGTTTTGGAGGAAGTATATAATATGGCATATATTTTATATAATGTAATCTGGGGGGTTAAAAAATTCAGTAGTTTACTATTTTATATTCATTTTAGTCTAAATAATTAATTTTGAGAAAACAAATTACATCTCATTTAACAAATCTGCTAATTCCACCCCCTCAACCCATGGGGACATCCCTGCAAGAATAGGACATCTGTGATTTATTTGGATGCTTGTCTACATTTGCCTAACAATATTTCCTTAACCTTGAGAGCCAGTGCATTCTCTTAGGTGAGCAGTGCTGGCCTTATGAAAAATCTGCAGGGGCTAAAAATCGCCCTCGCCAAACTACTTTGCAGGGGCTATAATATTTTGCAGGGGCAATTTCTGTTTTATGGGGTATTTATGTTGTAACATATGAAATACAAGTAAACTGACATATGTCATATTGCATATAACTTATTATGTGGTAAGTGATAATATTTAAATTTAATTAATTTATAATTATATATTAATTGTGAAATTATCAATGAATGTTGTATAACTTATTAATGTTTAAAAGTACTTTTATAAATGTTATACCATGTCTTGCATATATGGTATTGTTGTGTTTGTTCCTTTATGCCTGATCCAAGTGACCTAATGGTTAACCAGAATCAATCAATCATTATAATATATTTATATCATATATTGCATGCTGTTATACTGTATAATACATGTATGAGGTGACATCATGATAAGATATTATTGTAAGTTAACCAGAATCAATCATTATGCCATGCATATATTGTACATACATGTACATGATATAATGTTTGTGTTTGTTCCTTTATACCTGAGTGACCAAGTTACCTAACCAGAATCAATCATATCATGCATTTATTTGTTCCATACTTTTATCTATATAATCCATCGGTACATTCGCGGCTTCCGTACATTTGTGAAATTTCGTCCACTTCTATCGCGTCAAAACATACATTATTCCGTACATATCATAAATTAAATCACTTCTATGTTTGTATCATCTCATAACCCATCCGTGCTATGTATAAATCACTCATTTCATGTAATTAATAGCACGATATCGCGATATTTATTCTTTGTTTTCGTCACTTCATTCAAATCATTTGTTTACATGTCAGCGAGCACTGTTGCGCGATTGGCGGATTCCTTCGTAGCCCCACCCATCGCTGTCAACAGCGCTCATCAAACTTCCTTGTAGACAAGGTATGATTGATCATGATTTGTGGGAAGCGCTGCACGTTCACAGTTAGGTCATGTAATCGTCTAGTCCAACAAATTAGACTTTCGGATTAATTGGAATTTTAATATTTGGACATTTATGGACCATTTAATTTAGAAGGAGTAATACAATCGTAAATGTCCAAATATAAAAATATGTATTAATCCGAATAGTCTAATTTGTTGGACTAGTAATCGTCAGTCTGTGACGGGTGTGTAGCATGGTTTGGCCTAATTAGATATACCGGTGGTATCCGACTGTTAACATAGCATGTGTCTCCTGCTTCAAAGATGCGATGTCGCGTTGCCTTATATGTTTTCAAACGGATAACTCGTCAAAATTACGACTGCAAAAGTATGTTAGGTAGTGAATGTTGCGCGAGCGATATATCGCCCACGCCAAATTGAAATTGCGCGGACGACGCGCGAGCGATAAAATCGCTCGCGCCATATTGCCAGGCCTGGGTGAGGCTACCTATGGGACACTCACATATATATAAGACAATGCACTGGCATGATACTAGTACCTTGTTATAAAATAATAAATATTGGACAAATATTAAAACTAGGAGCTCATTTCTCTTGATCAATGGTCTATTATTTTATATTCATTTTATTTTAGTATACGTAATTGGTTTTGGAAAAAAAATTACATTTAAATGAACAAATCTGAGAAATTTGCCCCCTCCCCAAACATATGTGGGGACATCCCTGCGAGAATAGGACATGTCTGATTTATTTGGATGTCTGACAAAATTGACCTAACAATATTTCCTTGATCTTGAACCCCAGTGTATTCTCTTATATATAGGAGAATACACTGGTGCAGGGTCTTTTTGCTGTACCAGCAGAGCTCTGGTAATGAACTGGTTAATACTAATACTATTATAAAATGTGTAAACTGTCAAACAGTTAGAGTTGTATTTGAGATTGCTGTAAACACATAGGATTAAATTTCACTCACACACCTCATTCTCTCCCAACATGATACTTGTGGATATTGAGATAAAAGTTAATTACTTTATAATGACTGGACACACAGCTGCCAGAACTGTGAGAAGTAAGGCTGGTCAGTTCCTGGCATGTCATATAACTAAAGTGTAAGGCTTTTAATGGGGTTAACCTTGCAGGGATCTGGTGTGGGGTGGCAGGGCAGGTGGGGGAGGAGGGGGGGGGGTTGCTCTGCCCCTATTTGACCCAGTGACCCCATTTGAACAAATCTGAACCCCAGTCACACAAGGACTCTCCATACCAAATGTAAGCTAAATCGGTCAAATGGTTCAAAAGAAGAAGTCATTCTAAGAATTACTATGGAGGAATAGAGTTATGGCCCTGGTTTCTCAACTAATCAACCTGGTGACCTCATTTTACCAAATCTGAATTTGAGTCAACTAGGGAACATCCACACGAAATATGAATCCATACGGCCTTATAGTTCAGTAAAAGAAGTCGTTCTAAGAATTACTATGGAGGAATAGAGTTATGGCCCTGCTTTCACAACTATTTCACCCAGTGACCTCATTTGAACAAATCTGAATGTCATTCAACTAGGGAACATCCACACCAAATATGAACCAATTCGGTATGATGGTTTCAGAGGAGAAGATGTTTTAAAAATTGTTGACGGACGGATGGACGACGGACGAGGAGTGATGACTATAGCTCCACCGGAGACTTCGTCTCAGGTGAGCTAAAAAGCAGTTTATTTTTTTTAACATACAATGTATAGCCCGAACATTATGCTCTGTTCCCAAGAGGTAGAAAATTGTGACTCACTTGGCTATTAACTGGCTACTAAATGTTTCATTCTCGTTGCCCCAGTACCTTCTGATGCACAAGATTCATTTTAGATGATGTACTGTAGTATGGAATTTTGCCGAAAATGTCTTTTGGTATTCTGGCCATACTTTTGAATGGATATGGGCACAAGGCCTAAACGGAACTGAGTGAAACCATACTATGTGGCTACTCTCGACCATTAGCGTCAAAATCAACTTAATGTATGGTGTATGTCAAAGTGGCAACTAGGGAGTGAATGTGTGGCCATAGATGGAGGTTAATAGTTCTATAGGGAGTTATTGTATCATCATGAATGGTGATGTGTCCATGGTGAGAGGCATAGGTATACAAAGGGTAACTATCTACACAAGGATTGTTTGTGGTTATTGATTTTGTGTATGGGTAAATGATAGTAGCTACATGGGCATCTGTGTGTTGCTTATGTATATATAGAGTGGCTGTATGGTCATGTGTGGGATATACATGCATACATTGGGTGACTATTGTCATGGGTGGGTGTATATGTATACATATGTTGGCCGTATGATCATGTGTGGGTGCATGATTAAATAGGGAATGATTGTAATTGCTTATGTGTAATGCATATGGCTGTACACGGAATGACTGTACTGTCATGATTGTGTATATGCATACCTGGAGTATAACTGGATGGTCATTGGCGGTGTGTGGGTATATAAGTGCCCTTGTGGTCATGGTTGTATATGTGATGTATATGCATCTCTGCCGTGGCTGTATACATTGGTGGATGTATATGTATACTGAGAGTAGCTGTATGATCATGGATGGGGTGTGTGAGTAGTGATGTTCCGATAATCGGAATCGGAATCGGCCATCGGCCGATAATCGCCCATCGGAAATTAATCGTACCTCGCAGTTGAACATCGGCTTTTACCGATTGTCAAAATAAATAAAAACGTTCTAGTATCTAAGCGCAATGTGCACGCTTTAATAAACATACGCAATACAACTGTAGTATTGAATGTAAAACGCAGTTGTAACAGCCTAAAAAGAAGCCATTGGCATCATCAAAGCAGTCTGATATGATGATATATTATACGAATGGCAATACACATGCCCGATCGCATCCCGTGTAATATGAAGTTATTGGTTCAATCGCGTTGACACGAAATAGATTCAAAGAAAGATTTAATTAAAAAGCTGACCTGATTACAGTGAGGCTTCCTCTAGAGCACGTGTCATGTGACGTCACATGCTATGTCAATAACTTGAAGCACACACTGAATGAATTAATACAGTTGTTATCAGAACTGTCTTCAATAACGATCAACGTTAGTAGGGGCACAATTAGCTTTTTCGTCTGTACAACGTATGCTATGAAATACGCTTAGCTCCACGTTGAACTTGCGAAACAAAAATTGATCAGGCGGAACTATAAAAGCTTCTGAGTTGTTAAAAGATAAAAGGTGTGACCAATGGAAACTTGGGAAATCTCAGACAAATATGACAGCAATTATTATCCATCAATCAAAATTTAGTTAATAATCATCGCCATTCCATACATTGTTGCAACTTACAAGTATTCAATCAAGACTTTTACTCCGCATGCAAGTGTTCCACACATGGTCATAACGTTACTCTGAGTCGGCACCTTTGATCTCTTTGTCAAAACAACTACCGGTATACATCAAAGGAAGCACACAACCGACGTCGGCAGAAATACTGTCACGACAGTGTGTATATATTTCTTTGATGTATTTGGCTTTGAAACTATGCGGGATATGGAGTGCATTGGGTGTATATAAGTCCATTATAGGAACAAACGCACAATATATATAAACATCGGAATCGGAATCGGAAATCGGCCGATTGTGCCTCCAGTTATCGGAAATCGGTCCGATAAGCTTTTTCATTATCGGAACATCACTATGTGTGAGTATGCAAATATGGAATGTATGAATGGTCATGTTGGGTATTGGTATATCAATTGGAGAGGTATACATGTATATGTACATCTATACCTGGATTGAAGCTTTGGTCATGAGTGGGGTGTATATGTATATATTGAGTGAAGAAAGGGTATACAGGGAGTGACACTATGACCAATGGTGATGTGCTGCGCATTTATTGCTATACATGTATCTAGACGGTATGAGGCGTCGATGTATACCTGGAGTGATTATATAATAGGCATTGGTGTATACAGGGAGTGATCCTATGGCCAATGGTGAATTGGTAAACAAGGAGTGACTATGACCACAAATGTTGTGTATGAGTATACAGCGAGTGACTGAATTGTCTAGAGTGAGGAGCATATTCTAGCCTGAAGTCTGTGAATGCCATGTGTGCGGGACATTGGTATATATAAAAATGGTCGTACGACCATTTGTGAGGTGTATATGTATACCGGAGTGACTTATGGTTATGTTTGCAGCGTATGTGTACATCTTGAGTGGATATATGGCCATGGAAGTGTTGAATAAATATACAGCGAGTGATTGTATGGTCAATGATGAGGCGAATAGTTATACAAGAAGTGACTGTATAATCACGAATGTGGCGAATATGTTTATAGGAAGTGACTATATGGTCAATGGTGAAGTGTAGGAATATACCTGGTGTACCTGAATGGTGACACATGGGTGTATAGTCATGTGTGTGGTTAAACCCAAGTGTGGTTGTTTGTTCATGGGTGAGGTGTTTGTGTATAAAGCAAGTGGCTACATGTACATGGTCATTTGTGTGCTGTCTATATATATAATCAGTATGATGCAATAAACACCAAAGATAGTTCCATTTTACTTGAAATGAAAGTGTCAATGACACTGTAGCTCAACTTAGGTAGGGGAATAATTTAATGGTCGACAGTATAAATGGAGGAATAGGAAAAGTGCTAATTGAAATGTCTAAGTAAGACTAGATGTACATGTCAATATCAACATTCATAACAGGTTTCATAATGATCGGATCAGGGATGTGGTGATTATGGTGTGCCAAATGATTTATTTATGCAAAGAGTAAATTCTAAAATGGCCACTGGCAGCCATGTTTTTTTCCGAATTACCCCAAAATGACTTGTTCCCATCTACAGCCTTTACAAATCTCATAATGATCTGATCAAAGGTATGACCTGTAGCCTATGCCAATGGATTTAGTCATGCAAAGAGTCAAATCCAAGATGGCTGCTGGCGGCCATGTTTTTCGGCTGAACGACCCCAAGATGACTCGTTTCCCCATCTACATGTCATTGTTAACATACATGACAAATTTCATGAAGTTCCGACCAAAGCTACGACCTGTAGCCCGCACCAAAGGATTTATTCATGCAAAGAGTAAAATCCAATATGCTGCTGGCGGACATGTTTTTTAAGCCAAACGACCCCAAAATGACTCATTCCCATCTACATGTTAATATTAACATCCATGATAAATATCATGATGATCAGACAAACAGTACGACCTTTAGCCCGTGCCAATGGATTGAATTTTGAAATCCAAGATGGCTGCCAGCGGCCATGTTTTTCGGCCGTATGACCCCCAAAATGACTCGTTCCCATATACATGTCAATATCAATATTCATGACAAATTTCATAAAGGTCAGACCAAAGGTACGACCTGTAACCCGTGCCAAAGGATTTAGTCATGCAAAGAGTAAAATCCAAGATGGCTGCTGGCGGCCATGTTTTTTGGCCGAACGACCCCAAAATCACTCGTTCCCATCTACATGTCAATGTCAACATTCAAGACAAAATTCATAAAGATCAGACCATAGGTACGACCTGTAGCCCGCGCCAAAGGATTTAGTCATGCAAAGAGTAAAATCCAAGATGGCTGCTGGTGGCCATGTTTTTTGGCCGAACGACCCCAAAATGACTCGTTCCCATCTACATGTCAATATTAACATCCATTACAAATTTCATAATGATCAGACGAACAGTACAACCTGTAGCCCGCGCCAATGGATTGAATTTTGAAATCCAAAATGGCCACCAGCGGCCATGTTTTTTGGCCGAATGACCCCAAAATGACTCGTTCCCATCTACATGTCAATGTCAACATTCATGACAAAATTCATAAAGATCAGACCATAGGTACGACCTGTAGCCCGCGCCAAAGGATTTAGTCATGCAAAGAGTAAAATCCAAGATGGCTGCTGGCGGCCATGTTTTTTGGCCGAACAACCCCAAGATCACTCGTTCCCATCTACATGTCATTGTTAACATCCATGACAAATTTCATGAAGATCTGATCAAAACTACGACCTGTAGCCTACGCCAAAGGATTTAGTCATGCAAAGAGTAAAATCCAAGATGGCTGCCAGCGGCCATGTTTTTTGGCCGAACGACGCCAAAATGACTCGTTCCCATCTACATTTCAATACTAACATCCATGACAAATTTCATAATGATCAGACGAACAGTACGACCTGTAGCCCGCGCCAATGGATTGAATTTTGAAATCCAAAATGGCCACCAGCGGCCATGTTTTTTGGCCGAATGACCCCAAAATGACTCGTTCCCATCTACATGTCAATGTCAACATTCATGACAAAATTCATAAAGATCAGACCATAGGTACGACCTGTAGCCCGCGCCAAAGGATTTAGTCATGCAAAGAGTAAAATCCAAGATGGCTGCTGGCGGCCATGTTTTTTGGCCGAACAACCCCAAAATCACTCGTTCCCATCTACATGTCATTGTTAACATCCATGACAAATTTCATGAAGTTCTGATCAAAACTACGACATGTAGCCTGCGCCAAAGGATTTAGTCATGCAAAGAGTAAAATCAAAGATGGCTGCCAGCGGCCATGTTTTTTGGCCGAACGACCCCAAAATGACTCGTTCCCATCTACATGTCATTATTAACACCAATGACAAATTTTATGATGATCAGATGAACAGTACGACCTGTAGCCCGCGCCAATGGATTGAATCTTGAAATCCAAGATGGCTGCCAGCAGCCATGTTTTTTGGCCGATTGACCCCAAAATGACTCGTTCCCATCTACATGTCAATGTCAACATTCATGACAAATTTCATGAAGATCAGACCAAAGGTACAACCTGTAGCCCGCGCCAAAGGAAATTGTTGACGGACACACGGACGACGGACGCCAAACCATGGCAATAGCTCAAACTTACAAAAGTAAGTTGAGCTAAAAATGGTCCAATCCTGAAAAGTGATTTAGAAAATTCCAATAATTTGGGAGCCTTTATGCAGCGTCGGGGGGTCTGTTTTGTTTAGATTGGTCATCCTTGCTCTAATTAACAAACAAAAATTTCTTTTAATTTTTGTATTTTTTTCATTAAATTTGTTTAAATCAAAATTTTGAAGAATTAACACCAAAACCAAAGTTGGTTGAAATCGGTATAGTATGATAATACAGCCAAACTTTGTTAAGTCGAACGTCGGTAACTCGAAAACCCCACATAAGTCGAAGTCATTGACAAGACCCGGCTGAGCTTGTGTGCAAAGTCACTAAAATAAACATTGTTGTCGAAGGTGGATAAGTCGAACTGCAATTAAGTCGAAACAAGAATTAGGCCCACCAGACAGCGTATAACGCTAATTACCATGGTTAAGACGAAACGCCTTCAGAATGAAAGCATCCGTGTTGCCGTTTCATATGCCATTGTCTTGAGAAAATTCTATGACGAACATATGGGGCATTTTTGCGAAGGTCGCAATAGACACGGGGTCAGGGTGGGGGTGTCAAAAATGGCCAAATTTTGATTTCGATCTGATTATCACCAACCCCAGGATATAAAGTCTCTAAGAGATGGTGATTACAAAGTCGCAAAAATATTCTTCAATCGGATGATACATGGCAAAGTTATGAGCCCATAAACATTAATACTATTGCGCTAGAATGGCTTGCCGCCCATACTCCATCAAAATGACAGCAGTTATGTCACTATTTGATTTGCCATTTTATTTAGAATACTGAGTTGAACACATTTGGTAACTTTGGTCGACGTCGCACCCGGAAAGGGGTCAGGGAAGAGGTATTTGATATGCCATTGTCTTTGTCATTTCCGCCGGAAATTTGAAATCTAATTCTGATCAATATTGTTCAAATTTATGATTCAGACATTGAATTTTTTTAAATGTAGCTTTTTGGAAGCAGTACTCAGTGTGTAGGCCTGCTCTATATTGAGTTTGGTCACATATCGGGTGCGATGTCGTAGCGCTATCAGCGTCATTGCGACATGAGCCATTGCAGTTATATATTATGCGAGGTCCCTGTCTATATCACTTGGAATGCCGTTAGGTGTCACAGAACACGGACATCTAATAAGATTAATCATTTCATTGAAGTACTGAATCAATGTTAAGTGTATACATGCCAGTTGCCATGGTAGCCAGCTACATGTATGGTGCATAAAAACTTTCAAAGGGGTCATTTTGTGCAGAGAAAGGTTAACCATACCTAACTACTCATTGATGCATAACTTAGCATGCGGATACAGAAAACTGTTGTCAAATATATCAGACCAAAACAAATACATCGTTTTCCGGAATCACACTCCCCAATAAGAATGCCACGTACCCCACACATAATGAACCTCCTTCTGAGATTGAAATACATTACAGGGGAATGTAATATATCGTTTTGTTGAGAATTTTATGTGATTATTTATTGTGTTCTTATCTCTTGCAATATCACAGAACATTATGCATAAATTTTAATTATATATGTTATTGTATGTGCTTTGATGTTATCAACATTTCCCGAATGACCTTGACCTTTATGTGTGACCTTGACCTATAAACATAGCAGATGACGGCACATTGTGTAGGACCTTCACCCATATATATATGTATATGAACTAATCTTACCCAGACCAATTATATTCTTAGATATGACCTTTTTCCATTTTTTTGACAAAAATAGTGTCTGTTGTCCTGGCAACAATATCTACATTTCTTACCACTTCTTACCACTCACTACAACAGGGCTATTAATAATGGGCAATACACAAGCTTTCCAACGGTATATAATAATCACTTATATACTAATTTGCATTAAACCATTTAAATATGGCCCTTTTCCTCTACTGGCCGCTCACTTATATAACCATGTCTCTGGTCAAAATACTACAAAATTTTGCTTATTACGAAAGGGTAGCACCAACTTTGAAGGTCTATATCTCGGGAATGTGTTGAAATTATTGGTAAAACTATAATTCTGCACAAAGCGGTGGTACTCAAAATTATTTTAAATATATTTTCGTCTCTCAATATTTTAAATTTCATTCTAGTGGGTCAAAATTATGATAGTATCGGGAAAAGCACACATTTTTTGGCAATGACCTTGACCTTTACATTGACCTTCCCAAGAGGAGAACCTCGTTTCAAAAGTTAGACAACAATGGGTGTTCATATAATAATAAACCAACATAATATTTGAGATAATGGAAATAATTCTCGCCATACACGCAATTTAACACCTAGTTTCCACACTCAGTTAAAATCACCCCTCGTTGCCATGGAAACAGAAATTTTGCTATTTGTCCCAAATATTGTTCTCTAAGATTTGAGTATGAGACTCCCCATACGAAAGTATCCCCACATACCAAGTTTCATCGAAATCCCGTGATATTCGGGTGTTTGACCTTGAAATGACCCGATTTCAAAGTCAAGGTCACATCGCACGGGCAAATTAATAGGTTTATGCCACTCCCCGGCCTTATGTACCCCCACATACCAAGTTTCATCGAAATCCTGTGATATTCGGGCGTTTGACCTTGAAATTACCCGATTTCAAGGTCAAGGTCACGTCGCACGGACAAATTAATAGGCCCATGCCACCCCTCGGCCGAAAATACCCCCACATACGAAGTTTCATCGAAATCGGGTCGAGTTCATCGGGAACACACACACACACACACACACACACAGACAGATCTTCCAAAATATATAATACACTAGCCGATGAGCCCGACGTTGTCCGGGCTATTCAAAAACCAAATTTCAAGTCGATAGCTCTACCCGTTATTCGAGATCTGGTCTGCGCATGCGCAAAGCTGGCGTCGCACGGGCTCGGCGACCCGATAAAATTCGTATCCGGGACAAGATACATTCACACACCAAATTTCAAGTCGATAGCTCCACCCGTTTCCGAGATCTCGTCAACGCATGCGCGAAGCTGGCGTCGCACGAGCTCGGCGACCCGATAAAATTCGTATCCGGGGCAAGATACATTCACATGCCAAATTTCAAGTCGATAGCTCCACCCGTTTCCGAGATCTCGTCTGCGCATGCGCGAAGCTGGCGTCGCACGGGCTCAGCGACCTGATAAAATTCGTATCCGGGGCAAGATACATTCACATAGAAAATTTCAAGTCGATAGCTCCACCCGTTTCCGAGATCTCGTCTGCGCATGCGCGAAGCGGGCGCCGCACGGGCTCGCCAATACGACAACGTCCACCGCCTGGACAAACTACACACACGTACCAAGTTTCGTCCCGATCGGTCGAGAATCGTAGATTTGTATTAATGACATACAGACAGACATACAGAGGTCTTCAAAATATATATGAGACTAGCAGGTTAGCCCGTCACTGGCGGCAATAGTCAGAAACATGACAATTTTAATTAAATTTTTTGTTTTTCAATGAGTTAATTTTTTTGTTTTTCAATGAGTTAATTGTGCCTTTTTAATTTTTTAATTGAATTTTTTGTTTTTAAATTTTACCCGATTTTTTTTGGTTTTTCAATGAGTTAATTGTGCCTTTTTAATTTTGTTTTTCAATTTTACCCGAATTTTTTTGGTTTTTCAATGAACCCGTCCATGACACTTCCCGTATTTAGCAAGTTTGAGCTCAATCGGTTCGAGTCTATAAAGGACACACACATATATATGACACTTCCCGTAGGTAGCAAGTTTGAGCTCAATCGGCATTCCCTGGAATTTCCCAGTCAATATTTAGCAAGTTTGAGCTCAATCGGTTCGAGTCTATAAAGGACACTCATATATATGACACTTCCCGTAGGTAGCAAGTTTGAGCTCAATCGGCATTCCCTGGAATTTCCCAGTCACCAACGCGGCGTAATTTTGGTACATATATAGAGACCAATTGTCCATCGGCTGTCATGTGTAGTAAAGATGTCTTATAAGCCGACATTGCCGTGGGGATGCCCGTTCCTACACGCGTTTTCGATTCTATGAAGTACCCAATATATATATACGGAAGTCTCAAATTATATAGTAGATTGGCAGATTCCAGTAGCTTTATAACGGTATATCTGGGGAGAAATCTGATGCTATATTCGTGATTATCTGGGATGATTTTGGTATATACTGTAAAAACAAAGCGCGCCACACTCACGTACCAAGTTTCGTCCCGATCGGTCGAGGTGTTGGTATCTGATGCAAAAGACGAAATTGTGAGTGTTGGTCAATAGTCCCCGTCGTGAACCCCAACGCGACGTAAACATGTGTTGCGTTCTAAAAATAGGAAAGCACTTTCTCTCTGCATAATAAATTTAGAGCGATAATGTTTGCGTAAATACGAAATAACAGCAGGAAATTGGGAAAATATCACACAATTTGACAAATAAACTTTAAAGGCATACCGACATAGTGCTTCAGTAAACATGTGTTACAGAATTTATTTAATAAATTATGTAACAGCTGTTTACTGAAGCACTATGCAAGTTATCACTCAGATCAATTGCGTCATGCCAAAATAGACACGGTCGCGATAGGCGCCGATTCTTTGAAGTTGATTATCAAAGACGGCCATCTTTGATAATCAGCTTCAAAGAATAAGCCGCCGCCGCGTCGACAGATACATTGAGTTGAGGTCACCAGTTTTCACGCTCGTGCATGACTACCGAGTACTGAAAGCAGGAATCCTCGCATCAAAGGGACAACAAAGAAGGCTTTAACAGTTAATTGTGATTGTGTATTTCGATAGCCTAACTGTTTAAATTGTTTGGTAATTCGGCACTGCTTTCGCGATGGCATAATGGTGGTACGTGTGTCCCGACTAGTCGACTACCAGATTTCGGGATCGACTAATTTAATAATCGCGTCGATTTTGACTAGTCGATTAATCGTTTCAACACTAAGTATGTTGCATATACATGTATTGGCTTACTCAATATGATGGCACCTTTGCCTTTTGTGTTGCAATTAGTTGAGGGTTCGACCCTAATTCGCCTGTACTATAAGGCCCATAACTCCAGGGAAAAAATTCGGACAAACCTGGTTTTCGAACTCGTCCGAGATATTGTCTACATGTAGATTACAATATAATCAGATGCGCCAACTTTTGTGACCGTTGAACATGATTTGGGTGTATTGGGGAGGGGTTCTAATTAGCCCTAAAATGTATCCCTACCGAATAAAACTGAACGCTTGGCTGGGGTGACATAAACCTTTGGAATAATATTTTTTTTAGAAATGTTAATTCAAGTCCACCATCAGATCACAAAGCACCACTATGCATTCGATTGAAGAGGAACACACCTATACGCATAACACGATACCATGGAAGTAGTGATGCGGACCGGACCGGACCACCTTGGGTGGTCCGGTCCACTGCCAAGGCGGTCCGGTCCGGTCTAGGCCATTCCGGTCTGGTACACATGCCTGGACCGGTCCAGTCCACCTATAATAGGCTATATGTTAATGAATTCTCTGTTTTCTCAAAGTTTTTACTCTGTATAGTACAAACTATAAGGTTACTGCGTTCAGTGCATTGCAATGAGTCCATATATGTTAAGACTTACATTGTTTGCCGATTGTATGCATCATTGTCTGTCTCTGGTGGGATATACTGGGAACGATGCACGATAATAGTATTTCTAGTAATGCGAACATGCACTAATTAAATGTATTGGACAGATATATAGCTAGGGCCAGAATGTGTTATAACCAATCTAACATGGCACTCAACTGATCGTATGCATGATTCGTATCATACTTATTTTCATTAAATTGAAATTTAAACGAAATAACTATACTGATGACAATTATACAAATGTGTAATAATATGACAACTCCATTAATATTGGAGTCTTGGAGATTGTGATGGCTGATTGTATATTCCTGAGAATTACAGTTATATACAAGTGCACCGCTGGGCGGAGGTAACGCCCCCGACTGTACAATCAGAGAAACTTTCTGGTTAAGCGCTATAAAAATGCCACATGTTGTTCTATATTAGCTTCAAATTTGGTCTGGTGCCACAAAAATAGAAGGAAAACTGAATTTTCTAAAAAACGAGAGGCCGATCACGATGTTTAACCCATACCTTGGCGATAGCGATCTTTTTATGAGTGCAAGAATATCAACAATTCACAGCGTACTATTATGTATTAGTTTCATAGTGGAATCAGACTTATTGAGCAACTTGCTCATTTAAAGGAATTAGTCTCTCAAAAAAAAAAATTATCGTCATAATACTAATAATATATGTCAAACAAACCCATTTTGCCAAGAAAATTCAAAATCGAGCAGATAGTATTTATATTATTATGATATTAAAAAAATCGCGGAAATATCCGAAGTCAGTCAAGTGAGTGCGATCACATGACCACAACGCAGTCACATGACCGATCATCTGCATCGACACTTACCGATGACAGCGGTGGGTGGAGCTTGAAATAATTCCGCCAATCGCGTAACGAGTTGATAAATTACGCTGGATAATTACCTAAGCCTTTACGATAAATAGCGATCATGGAATAAAACTGTTTGAATGTGCTGAATTATGAACTGGCTTTGCTAGAATGTGGATTATATAACGAATAATGATGGCTGAAATGCACTTTGATGCGATAAAAGTTATTTGAAATGAGATTCATTTATGCAGAAATGCAATGAGCGCGCGGAATTTCGTGGGAAACTAATTTAACTGTTTCTGAAAGAATACAAGTTAGGCCATATACCGGTACTTCATTCTTCGTTGTATGGTACCAATTTCGGAAGCTAGTTTACACATTAGTGTCATCCCGTTGTGCCTTATATGCGTACAATTAAATACAAATGGGTGTGATTAAAAAGGTGGTAGTTATTGTACTAGTACATGTATCATAAGCTTAAATTCGTCATAATAATGTTCCTGTCTGTTTCTTCACACGAAACATTTTGTGTGGAGAAGTGCACGACTGTGAACAGCTTGCTAAAATCCTTCCAGTCAAGATCGATAAGTGAGTAAACAAAATAATTCACTCGAATACACAACAGACTGTTGAAACTACAATAATTATTAGTTTATAGGCTGCAGTTTGGCATAACGACATCTTTTTTAATTGAAGGCTAGCCTGGCATTGTTTTTCAGTTTGTTGTTTGTTTTATTTTACGTTTTGATGGCACATATTGACTTTCTAGAGAGGATTTGTTTTTGATTTGTTAGCATAGAAAAACTCCAATGATTGCCTCTAATAAAGAGCGTCTACGTTTTCGTCGCGGTGTAGACAATAAAGAGCGTTCTCAATTATGAACGTGTTCTATTTCGATATGTCATGGGTGATTTTGTATGTGGTATTGTGATAATTAAATATAAAGAGCGTCCATGCTTCCGTCTCCTAAAAGCGGTAGACAATAAAGAGCGTTCTAAATTACGCACTGTGTTGTCTTTTTGGAGGTACTAAATAATGGATTGCTAGCCCGCCCAGAACTGAACACACTACATCTACTAGCCATCTTGGAATATGTGGAGATGACAGATACTCGGGATATTTATATCGAAAGTAAAACAACAAACAAACACAAAACAAAGGCGCATAAATAGAGTTAACATTATTCAGCCCAGTGTTTATATAAATTTGGGCGCTTCTTATATATGTATGACCAGAGAGATAATGTTCGAATTCTTTCTATTCACTTTGTGGCATTTTAGAGTGCAAACAAGTTCGCAACTGACACTGATGAATAGTCACTGAGTTATTACAAATCACCGAGTGAATACGGGAGACAATCAAAGCACTAATTACTGCCATCTATTTACCAAGCAGACACGTGCTGGCATGTTAATTATTAATGGCTACAAAAACAACAACCATTCTAGGGGCTATTAATTACTTTATTCACATAGTTATTGTCTTCTATTCCAGATAAATGGCATTTTAGTATCGGCTGACTTACGATTACGTCCTCGTAGTCTGCATAATAAACTCCGGCTCCGAATATTTGTTTTTAATTCGTTCCCCACAAGTACGTCACTCGTAGTTTAGTCACGGAAATCTCTGAATACCGGTTGTGGTATTATTTATTTATTTTACAGGTTATTTATTATGCGATCGGAATGGGACTTGGATCATTTTAATCACAACAGGGAGGGCTTTCCGATTGCGTTTTGTATTTTCTAGAGCGAATAAGTCCTTTAAACACAATAGGAACATGGATATGACAACCGATTTCAACCTATTAGGTCACTCCAACAGAGATACATGTATGTGTGATAGATTGATAAAGATAATTATGCCCAACTACAGTCAGACAGATGCACCATAGCTGTTAAAGATATAATAGTTACAATATTAACATCATAATGACTCTATTTATTTACTTCTTACAATGGAACCTGAGTCATAACAGATTATGTTGTTGAGTTAGCTGCATAGTAAAAGTTATGGGATGATCGAGATTAGAGACCAACAAACACCTGAACATCTATATAAGTGAGGGGTGTATATACCTTGAAATTAAATATGATTGATAATGGTTGGATATAAAATATTTTAATACAGAATTATCAGATAACAAAAGGAGAGATATGAGAAGGGTCAAATTGAAAATATTAGAGTCATAACATTGGATCGCGTACAGTATACCTATGGTTAATTTTATTCTAAGCTGATCATTGGAAAGATACAACGTCTGTAACAGCAGAAATAATATAAAATGTTGGGTTAATATTCTCAAAACCATTCAATCAATACCAAAATCTATACACATGAAGAATGTGTCACGATCAACCTGAATGAGATTATAAAAGTGATTGGGTGAAAAATATTTGACCAAGAATACCAGAACCATTATTATTATCCTGCAGCCCAAATGCAATAGAGGGAATTTCAAAATAAGATATTTCCCCAAATGATGAATATTCAATTGGTGGCTTATAGAAATTCTTAGTGAACCTGGCCCAAGGCGAAAGACATAATTTAAAATCTGCCTATCAGATATCATGTGTCTATGGAATAGGTTAATTTTAATCATGAAATACATGCAAGTGAAAAGTGGATCACGATCAACCTGGACATAGAATAGGAGAATGAACATATAATGTGTGGAGAGGGTTAATCATTTTCAATGACATCATATGATGGAACTAATGTGTGGATTAATTTTGTTCTCAAGATAAGACAACAGTGTCTCTGTAAACAACAATTCTCTAAACAGCCATGCTCTAGAACATCCTACAAATGGACAATGGACTATTTGTATTAATGCCATGAACATGTTTCAACAGGGGGGGGGGGGGGGGGGGGGTAAATTACTATTGCACACAAACTGGAGTAAAGAATCATCAATCACTTAAATTTTTGACAGCTCTGGGAGCAGCCAGTGGTTTAGCAGTTAGTATCCAATGTCATTCTCTGATTCCAATAAAGCAGATTACTGTGTAAAATCATTTGTCTTATAACTCCCACAGGGCATATAGGTAGTAAATTACTTGAATTATAAAGGGCCATAACTCTGTTAAAATATATCGGATCAAACCCAAATTTGAACTTGATCTGTATTTCGGGGTGAGGACCACATGTACCAAATTTGGTGTAGATCAGATGAAAAATGTTTTGAGTCATAGCAGCTTGCGTGAGTTCTAAGTAAACATAAGTTTGAAAAGGGTTAATTAAACGATACCAAAAACCATACAGATAAAGAACGTGTTAAGAAAAACCTAGGTAAGAAATATGAGGCATATCAGAACAGTTTGACTTAGATGCATCAGATAGCATTTGTGTGCAGGGTTAATTATTTTCTAAACCGATCAACCAATCGATACCAAAAACTATACAGGTTAGGGGTGTGTCATTATAAACCTACATATCAAATATGAAAACAATCGGACAAAAAATACTTTGGTTACAGCATCGGATAGCTCATGCCTATGTGCGGATGCAAAGTGTTAATAATTTCTAAACCGATCAACCGATTGATACCAAAAACTATACAGGTGAGGAGTGTGTCATCATAAACATGCACATAAAATTTTAACAAGATCGGATAAAAAATATTCAAGTAAATGAATCGGATAGCAAGTGTCTACGGACAGACGGACAGACGGACGGACAGACGGACGAACGACGGATGGTTGATCCGGACGTCGGCATTATGTGTACCATACATGGTATGGGTACACATAAAAAAATGAATTTTTTAAGTCGAAAAAGGGTCATAACTCTCACAAAAATTATCCGATTGAACCGAAATTTTACCTTGACCTGTATTGCGATATTGGTAATACACAAAAAAACGTGTTTTGCAAATAAACAATTCAAAATCAAGTTATCATCTGGAAACCAAAAAATGTAGCAGAAAACCTGAATTTTCTAAGTCCAAAAACGGGCGTAACTCTGGAAAAAATGGGCGGACAAAACCGCAGTTATGGGGAAATCTTGTCCCCCGGCTGGTCTATTAGCATACCAAAGATCAACTGAATTGAGTTAGCGAAACCAAAGTTATGAGTTGAAACGTTCGTACGGACGGAAGGACGGAAGGAAGGACGGACGGAGGGCTCCACTATATACTAGTCCAGTGCATTTATGGTTTTACCCAGAACTAATTGCAACAGAATTTTTTTTTGCTGGAATTGGTACATATACCCTCCATAAACAACATACTAAAAATCATCAAAAATCGGAAAAAGGGAAATTAGTGAATTTCGTGGAAAAAAAATTGGGAAAATTTGGTCAAATCATCAATTTATGGATTTTCATGAATGTATATAAAAAATTCAAATTTACAAGTCCTACAAATATCATGCCTGTTTTGTCGACCACATTTTCCTGAATCCAGAACTGGAAACCATTCCCAGATTCCTTAAGTATTTTTCTAGTTGTGTGCCTTCAAAAACGCTTGTTTACCTGTTTTCGGAGCCTTAATTTCGCAGAATGAGCCAAATGCCGTATTATACGGTTAATTATTTAAAAAACTAGAGCAAAATTAATGACTTTTTCACTGTTTTAGTAATTTCCTCACTAGATAAAACACAAAATATGATTAATATGTGCATCTATGGATAAGGAGAATAAAATATTCTCAAACAAAATGTGTGTTCCATTGTATGGACTTAGCCAAATTTGCCTTGACACAGAACTCGTGTGATGAAATGCCATATTTGAGGTCATGAAACTCAATAAATTAATATCCATATGCTCTGCTTTTCTCATAACATTTTGAGAATACTAGATTGAACAAATTGTGAAGGAATTTCTAAATACATTTGTGAAGAAAATAAAATTATGGTCCTATGAACTCTTAGTCTAGCCTCTTTTCTGAAAATGCTATTTTGGGGCGTTTTTGTCAATTTTTAAAGGTTTTTAGGTATATTCAGAAAAATTAACGAAAGTTTATTGTGTTTATTTGTCCTCTTAAATCATTTTTTTGTTGAGAAAATAGCATTTCAATGGTTATACCAATGAATGTCACTGGGTTTCACTCATCATTTTGGAAACTTACTCCAAATTTGAACGGCAGAAAAATGGGGGTAGGGGAAAGCAAATCAACAAAAACTTCAAAATTATGCATCTTGAAGCATAAAACTTTATATTAACAGCTTCTGCTTACATTGTTTTTTCATACATAATTTCATATATCCTTTGTTTATGTTTATTGATAGAGCTGTAATATTTTTTGTCAAAATTTGGCAGTGAAATGTCAAATTGGCATTTTGGGGATTGTTTTTATACAACATAGCCATAAAATTCTAAATCAACGTCCGATAACGTATTAAGCAGTTTTATAATGCAACAGGAATGTACACAAATTGGAAGAAAACAACATTGTGTCTGAAATGGCTGTAATTTGGTGATAACATTACATTTTGTGATTTTTCCTACCCCTATACCAACGTTAAAATTTGTAGTCAGTTTCCTGAAAAATTTAAGAAATCAAGTGACATACTATGGCATAACCAAATAAAGGCTAATTTTTTAACACTAAAGTGTTGTGGGAGGAAAGTTCAAATAATTTTACACATTAAAACACCCATTGTGTTTTGTGTTTATGGCCCAAAACCTTTTAGAATGGACAAAAATGCCTCAAACTGACATCTTTGGAAACAAGCTAAGACTAAGTATTCAAAGGGCCATAAGTTGATTTTCTTAAATAATTTTCTATTATTACCTTTACAATTTGTTCAATCCAACATACTTAAAAGGTTATAAGAAAAGCATGGCATATGGGTATTAAATTATTGAGTTACATGACCTCAAATATTGCATTTCATCACACATGTTCAGTGTCAGAGACAAAATTGGCTAAATCCATACAATGGAACACACATTTTGTTTGAGAATATAATCTTCTTCTTAATTAGAGATGCACATATTAATCATTTTTTGTGTTTAATCTTGTGAGGAAATTACTAAAACACTGAAAAAGCCCTTCAATTTGCTCTAGTTTTTTTTAATAATTAACCATAAATAAGGCATTTTGGCACATAACTCGAAAAATACTTAATGAATCTGGGACTGGTTTTCATTACTGTGTTCAGGAAATTGAGGTCGACACAATACACATGCGATTTGTAGGATTTGTGAATTTGATTGTTTTATATACATCCATGAAAATCCATAAATTGATGATTTGACCAAATTTCCCCAAATTTATTTCACGAAATTCACCAATTTCCCTTTTTCCGATTTTTGCCGATTTTTAGTATGTTGTTTATGGAGGGTTTATGTACTTATTCCAGCAAAAAAAAATTCTGTTGCAATTAGTTCCGGGTTTGGCAATTTTTCTCATAAATGCACTGGACTATACCCCCAAATCTCCATCGGAGATCGGGGGCATAATAAGTACAACTACTATTGGATTAATGTGACTGTCTTGTGTATGTACTATGTAATGTGGTTTGCACGTTTCTTCGATAAGTATAACTGTGAAAAACAATAGAATACTCGATTCGATATCCATCCAAATTGATTAGTTGATGCCATGTTACACTGTTTATGACAAATAGTTCCATACTCATTCAGTTGCATGTTTGTCACATTGATAGGGTGCTACATAGTGTTGGCCAGTGTTACATTAATACATTATAAGGAAAGTGACATGTACAAAGTTCATCTATACATTGTTTTCGTGGCATCAAATGTTTAATAGATATTAATAATCACTTGAATGCGTCAATATATCGTTGCTAATTGATATGACGGCAAATACACAATAATATTCGCGATAGTTTATTATAACTGAAGTAAAATAGTGGACCGGACCGGAGAGTACCGGACCGGCGGCAATAAGCGGTCCCGTCCAGTGACACCCGGTCCGGACCGGACCGCGGACCGGAGCGGTCCAAAGCGGTCCGGTCCGCATCACTACATGGAAGTATATCTGATTGCATGGAATCAGACCTCTAGTTTATTTTTTTTATTTTTATTTTGTTGTTTGTTAAATTGAGCAAGGAATTCAATCTGAATATTTTTAAAAAAGGGCCATAACTCAGTTAAAAATAATCGGATGAAACCCATATTCAAGCTCTGTCTTTTGGGCTGAGAAATTCATATACAAAATTTGGTTCTAATCAGATAGAAAATGTTTGAGTTATCGCACCATGCGTAAAGTGTCTATGGTCAGAAGGACAGACAGACAGCTAGATGGACGGACGATGAGTGGTCAATCTGGACGTCGGAACTATGTTTACCACACTATGGTATGGGTAAACATAAAAATGTAATGATAAATTAAAATGACACTGTAGCTCAACTTGGGGAGGTGTTAATAACTTTATGCTGAGCAGTCAATAGAATGATAAAGAAGGAAGGTCAAAAAGTTTCAGTAAATGGATATTATGTAAAGATAATAATTTCATTTAAAAAATTTCACCACAAGATGTGGGCTGCAGGGTGTGCCGATGGATTCAGCTTCCATCTAGAGGTCACACCAAAGAACCATATGAATTTTGGATGAGGGATGTGACAAAGGATTTTAGTAATGAAAAGAATAAAATCCAATATGGCCACTGGCGACCATGTTTTTAAAAGAAATTCACAAAATATTGTTGACTCCCATGCACTAGTATAGGGTTGAGTTAAGTGCTACCTTAACTGATCTCAGTCTGCAGTGAACTCACTTTAGCTGTTGAATGCTCCCCGCTCTTTGCTCTATTTATCAGATGTTCCACATGTTTAGTAACATCATTCACCCGATCTCTAATAATTGCTAATATTTCTGAACATTTTTCTTTATTGTCTCTGCTCATCTAGAAAAAAAAAGTATTCTATATTAGTAACAAGAGCATTGCATTTTTTTTTTTAAACCTTTCAGTCGTAAGTGATATAATAGTGTAGTTACAGCTCCATGGAATATGGTAGATCAATGAGCATTGAAAATGAGCCAAGCATTGGGTAAAAACATGCTGTCCCTTGAATTCATTCACTCTGCAGTATGATCTCTAATATAACAACAAATATTGACATTGACACTCTAACAGGTAACTTTTGACTAGCCTTCTGGAGAAAATTGAAAAAAATTTGAGGCAGGCAAGAAAATCTCAGCCAGGCAGGATATCGGAAACAAAGATTATTTTTTTTTGTTAGGCCTTATCCTGAATCTGTAAATTAACTGTCATCTATATATGTAGGCTACATGTCAAATACAAACTGATTTGAACATGTCTATGATATATGAACGATAAAATACTGTAAAAAGTTGCACAAAGTTGAAAGCACGGAGTTCTCAAGCCAAAATTGTCAAACATTATATAAGGCCTAAAAAAAAAATACCTTTGTTTCCCCTAACGGAGCTGAAAAATATAGGTGCGGGCGAGCGGGAATTTTTTTTGTGGAAATCTCACTTTCCCCATGTATATATACATGTCAGGTGTGATTTGAATGCTGGAAGCTTCATTATGATATTGGAAGGAGATCAGCCAGACACAAGGCATAAAATAGAATAGCATAGTATTTATTTGTATTTAAAATCACAAAGTACAATAAAAAGAAAATATTCAATGCCAATTCAATCAAAAATATCCTATACCAACATATGCTACCATTTTCACTTTAAAAGTGTTTAAAATATCGCCAACAAAACACTCCTTTTCAACGTTAAACGTTTCCTTTGAATCCAAGTCCAAACTACATTTAACGACAACGTTGTCCGTAAAACCCGTATGGTGTTCTTGAAACACGTGTAAAAACTTCTTAGCATGTGAAACTACGGTAAATTTGTTTACCACGTCCATGAGAGAACATTTAGCCCTAACACACTGCTGCTAACCATGGTTTGTGACGCCATGACATAGGTGAATATTCCTGTTTTGATGGGAGATTTTAGTGATGAGCCGATTGTCAAATAGAGCCTTGCGACAATTGCCGATTATTTGAGATCACAATCGGCCGATTCAGGTGCCGATTCCCATTATTGTAATAATTATACCAGAATATGTTATATGTGTTATATAATACTTAGAATTAGAAGCAAGCAACAACCGTAGTAATATGCCAGTACACAGTATATATACATATAAAGTATACGTTTGGGTAAGTATATATATAGGTAGGTATGGGCGGACTTGTGATCGAATACAGGCACATGTCCTGCAGAGGCTGTGGTACGGGGCCTCGGTGTATTTATTGTAATGTATTGTATCGACGAATCAATGCATTAACTTACCCATGTATTCTAGGCTATTCCACAACAAATAGTTTGATGTAGCCACGTGTATGACGACATATCCACGGCCCGTTTTTGATAACAATTCATCAAATGGCATTTTTCTTTGATCCCAATTCAAAGACATCACATCAAAGGAAATAAGCCGACTGAACTAGTTGCAAGTTACACCATGTTCATGTAAATTTCGCAGACACGATTTGATTGTCGATTTCGGCATGGTCATCAAAATAATCATTGGTGGTGACATATACGTGACGTCACACGAGGCTGACTGGATGGAATGACATTGTCTTCGACTATTTAAAGTTAATCATTAATGGAAAGTTGTGTTGGGTGAAAGACTTTGAAAATATTAATTACAGATAGTAAAATTAATAACTAAATTTCTTTAATTCTTTTTAATATCCGACTATTAATGCTTGTACAGTTTTTCGTCCTGACAACTGATACACATGTTATAATATGCTCAATTTAATTGAACAAACAGTGAAGTCAGCTGCGCAATTAAATGTCACGTGACATGCACTTTCGGTTTCTACAGTTTATACCTGTTTTACGCTGTGTGTACTGTATAGATAGATTTGTTGTGATGCGTATGCATACATTTAGATTTTTGATAGTCTGACATACATAAATCAAAATGTTTACATGTTGACACACAATAAAGTTACGTATCAGCTTACATGAGTCCCATGAGATGTAATTTGTGTACATCATCATATAATTTATGATTACGCGCAATCACGGCGTCATCATCGCAGCCTGGCTCTAACCCAAATTGTCACGTGCTTCCCGGCAATCCCCACTGTAATATATTGTTCAAACATAGACCCAGGTACGGCCGGTGTATTGAAGAGGAGATGGCTGTATATCAAGTTTGTGTTTGGTAAATCACTTTCCCCATGTTTAATGGTCATTTATTCAACAAAACATCGTCATATTTAAAACAGTTTATTGAAGAAAAACAAGCACCTGATTTCTATTTAGAGAATCGGAAATGCCGATGTTGAAAACCGAGTACCGATTGTCATCAGATGGGCCACAATCGGCCGATTCCGATTGTCGTTCCCGATTATAGGCTCATCACTAGAAGATTTAAACGAAAACGATGTATTTTTTATTTTCCGTGGGCACCGCCATTTTACGAAATGCGTCCGGACGTCGAGTCATTAGAAACGGGGCCTATTATAAAGCGACGAACTGAGACAAACAGCGTCGGCAGCTATTTTCTTTTATTTTCGAAAAAAAAAAAAAAAAAAAAATTGTCAACAGCAAGCGTCTTCGTGCATGCATGCAGGTGTTTGATACTCCAAATCAATTATATCATATTTTGTGGTGATTCACTGATTTGTCATATTATCAAATCACTTTTTCACTATATCCATGATTATATAACGAAAGCATATTTATGGCGATGTTGCCTTACAGCTTTGCCATCAACACCAGTTCTCAGTTCACAAAATCCATGTTTATTCTTCACAAATCAGTAGTGCATCGATGGCATCTTTGGTCTCTGAATTATTCTCCACGTAATTGACATAGCTAAAATAACCAAGGGACATCTGTCTACATAAGCGTTTCTGTGGCATCACGTTCCCTTTTGGGCCTAAATGTTCTTGCGTTTTTGCATGCACATACAGGTATACATTTTACCTATAGTACTATATCACTTGACACTATAGTAGTACTGTTCGAATTTTGTGAATCCAGTCATATTTTTCTATTTGATAACACATCATTTCACAGTCATTTTCGTTTTGTCTGACGTCTATACAAATGTCATAATTTGCTCGGAAGTATACCGTATGTGACAGGAATTGGGTCCGGGACTCCTTAGTGGGACTACGGACACGAACAAAATATTTGCTGCACATATATGTCCAATTTTAACGGTATACACAGTTCATTTCTCGTTTCAGCAACAACTAATTAATCCATAAATCACATATTTTATCTGTTTGATTTTAGCTTAGGAAAGGGTGTCAAAGTTACATTTTCCAAGTGATTTTCTCCACATTTCTTCTGCCATTGTGGCATAAGCCATACCAACAATTGTGGTGACCCCTTTTTTATTATAAGACCCACCATCACTGTTTTATGGGATGACATGTTTACATTGCACAAGGTAGGGCAACGTATTGTAATACCGGAGAATGTCCGACCCTCTGTTTATAAACAACGCCACGTGCTCTCGCTGTTCTATAAATAGCATCATTTCGCTAGACTGAAGATAGATCCATTGTATCTTACTATCATGGCTGACGCCATGTAAGGACCAACGCACATGTATTTATCAACTAAATACTAATACAAGTGTGAAACCATCCACTCAGTTACGTGTCATTTATCCTTAAAATCCGTCAAATAACAGAACGTAAACAGACATGTCTACCATAACATGTGACCGCAACATGTCATTGTAAGCGTTCCTGAATACCCGTGGAAAATCCAAACTATCTACAATTAGGTCGAGTTTAACTACACTCTGCGCATGCGTGACCTTTGCTCTACTAGACTTACTACAGGAAACTCCCATGAATTCTGTCACATGTGATGTGCACGTTTGTCATGTGATATTTAGGACCTCCTACTTTTCGTGCTTCCGCCATTTGCAACATGTGTTTTCAGGATTGGATTTTTTTATTAAATAATTACGGAATTATACACATTTTCTGGTATGTATTATAGTTACTATGAATTGAAACAGTGTTAACATTAATGACTGTGTTAGTTGATTATTAAAATTAAATGTATTTAAAAAAATTAGATAGTCGCCAAAGCTAAAACGGCGCCAAGTTCTGACTTGATTCGAACATTTATATGTTCATCAAGTCAATTCTGACTAGACTGAAGAGTGCTATTGGGGATTTATTTTTAAAAGTAAACACATGACCTATGATTTTACGGGAACGGGACTACCCGCCCCTGAGACAATTGTTAATAGTAATTATGTTCTTTTATGTTGATTTTGACCAACAAAACATACGTTTATTCATTAATTATGTCAATGCGTTGACTGGAATGACACGATGGTTTGACAACTTAACGGCACTTAAGGTAAGTGAAGACTAATTAAAAGGGGTGCTTTCAAAACAAACATTTCAAGTTGATGCAAAGGGTTCATTATCACAGCTTAGGCTTCTACACCATGGTGCTCCTTTACAGACATAGGCTCAGACAGTAACTACTAGAGTTACATCGGGAGGAAGATACGCAAGTTCTGGGAAGATTGCATGTCCACACCACCACGATCTCAAAGCATATCTGCGCTGAAGATTTCCGAACAAATATATACGTCGATATATCACTGAAAATACATGCTTTATTTCTTATATTTTTCGTTAAATTTATCGGTTTAAATTTGAGATTGATTCGTTTGAACCAGTTAAAAATATTTAGTCAGCGGTTGGAAAATTATTCCAAATTTAGACCATGGGAAGAAAATCTAGGAGTTTTCGTCGCTCTGAAACATTTATGGTACTAAATTGTGACTGATACCATTGCCACTGACAATCTACGTGAAGAAGCCGATTATACGTCTCAACGATTGTCCGACGCCAAAAACTTCCTTATTAAATTTTTTTTTAAACTTCGTTAATATTCATATCATACTTTGTTACGTTCATTAAACTTCGTTTTTAATTTTTGTTTTTCAACTATATATCTATCTATTGGAACTGGTCGACCCCCATATATGGGTGTTATCACCAGGCGCAGTCAGTGCAAGTTAGTGGAAAATAGAGTGATAGGGTGACAAGTTTGTCAGTTAAAAGAATATGTACAGATAAAAGCATTTTAAAAACAAATGTTGCTGTCAGGTTCATGGTTGTAGCTGATAAGCTCTCCTCCTGAACTGGTCAGGGTCAGAGAGCTTAATCAGATCAGGCGGGAGTTGATTCCAGAGTATAGCAGTTGATGGGACGAATGAATGTCTAAAATAGTTTGGCCCAGTATGAATTCGACGATAAGTGTCAGCGTTGCTATATCTGCTGTGTCTGAGCGATTTCTGAAGGTATTCTGGGATTGTAATATCTACTTGATTATGGACTATTTTACTGAAGAGGGATAATTTTGAGATGGTTCTTCTGTCCTCAAGGGGTTTCAGTTCTAATTCTGTCCTCATTTTTGACAAACTTGAGTATCTTGAATAGTCATTAAAAATCCAACGGATGGCCCGATTATGTACTTGTTCAATTTTAGTTATGTTTTCTGAGGTATGAGGGGACCAAATTGCAGCGGCATACTCTAACTTTTGTCTAACCATGGCCTGATAAGCTGCTTTCTTGAGTGCTTTATTTTGTGTTTTGATATTCCTTTTTAGGAATCCCAGGGACTGATTTGCACTTAGAGTTGTTCGTTGTATGAGGGGCATTGAATGAGAGATTGCTTGTGAGGTCGATTCCCAAATATCGCGCATTATTGACATGATCAAGTACTTGAGAGTGTAGGATGTAGTCACAAATTATGGGTTTTGCTTTGCGGCTGACTGTGAGGACTTGACATTTTGAGGGGTTAAAGGCCATATCCCAATTTTGCTCCCATGTCTGTAGTTTGTTTAGGTCGTTTTGTAATTGTTCGCAGTCTTTCGAGTTAGTTATTGTCATGTATAGTGCGGTGTCATCAGCAAATAAGCGTGTTTGAGCAGTTATGTGGTTTGGTAAATCATTGATGTACAGCAGGAACATCAGGGGCCCCAGATCATGTGATGCCACTGAGACTTCAGAGGAGGCATCCCCTCCAGGACAACAACTTGGGTTCTGTTGTTGAGAAAGGCTCTGACCCAGTTCAATGTGGTTCCACCAATGCCGTAATGTTCAAGTTTATAGAGCAATTTGCCATGATTTACCTTGTCAAAGACTTTACTGAAGTCTAGTAAGATAAGATCGATCTGCTGTCCTGCAGCAATGCGTCTCAAGAGATCATCAGTTAGTTGCACAAGTTGTGTTTCACATGATTTTCTTTCCCTGAAGCCATGCTGCAGATCAGAGAGGATCTTATTCTTTTTTAGATGCTTCGTGATGTTGGATGCGATGATGTGCTCAGTTAGTTTGCAGATGATACAAGGGTGATCGGTCTATAATTTGCCGGGTTTGTTTTATCGCCCTTCTTGTAAACAGGAACCACATTACCCTTTGTCCAGTCCTGTGGGAGGACACCTTCTTTCAAGGTCTTTTGAATAAGATTGGTAAGAAGGGGGGCAATTTCGTATCGGAGTTGTTTCAGAATAATTGGTTTAATATTGTCTGGCCCAGCTGCTTTGTTTATTTTAAGATTTGATAGGAGTTTAAGGATTCCTTCCTCTGATACCTCTATGTTTTCCATGTTGGGATATCCAAAGTTGTTGGTGGTCACAAATATTTTTCACTGAAATGGCCCCTGATGGAGGATAGAGAGAATTGTGACAGAGTGAGAGTAGCAATAGGCATCGATTTTTTTTTAAACCATTTTCCAGATATTCAGCAGCTTTTGGGTGTTAGGAATATGAAACAAAGTCAGCAGTAATGGCAGTGTTTGAAAAAAATGACGTTTTTCTCAAAAACAAAAATTAACGAGAGGCCGATCACGATCGGCAGATGTTTAACCCATACCTTGGCGATAGTGATCAGCTATTTTCAGTTCTGACACGAAAATCCATAAGCCATAACTCTGTTTAAAATATAAAAAAATGGATCAAACCCAAATTCGAAATCTATCTGTATTTTGGGCTGAGAAATTCACATACAAAATTTACATACATCTCAATAAAAGGAGATATATCAGATGAAAGGTATTTCTGCTAAGTATAAGGAATGTTGAGAATTAAGGGTTCAATTTAACCACAAAAATCCATACAAGTGAAAGGGATATAATAGGAGAATGATTACATGAAAAATATACAAATGCATAAAATTGATGACAAGGGTTAACAATTTTAACTCAATAAAATTAGGTACAGGTATGTCACTGGAACACTGCATTGATATCATAAACCAGAGAGCTGTATGGAAATACAATAAACAACAGATAGTTCTCTGTCCAATTACAGCTTCCACTGTGCCCTGACAATATGATGGCTAAAAATAACTCTAATTTCCAATAATACAAGTTAATCTATTCTCTCTCTCAGTGCTAACTGATATCACAGGGGTTAGCTGCTATGGTTCTACATGATAAGCATAAAAATATTGAATCTGTTCAATCCTTAGTTAAAAAGGGCCACAACTCTGGTATAAAAAACAGGATCTAACCCATATTCAAACTTGATCTGTATTTTGAGTTGAGAAACTCACATACCAAATTTGGTTCCTATCAGACGATAACTGGTTGAGCTATCGAAGCATGGATGAATTCTATATCAAAGGGCCATAACTCCATTAAAAATAATCTGATCAAACCCATATTCGAACTCGAATTGTATTTTAGATAGAGAAACTCACATACCAAATTTGGTTCTCATGAGATAATATTTTTTTTAGTTATCGTAGCATCCATGAATTCTAAGTCGAAAAAGGGCCATAACTCCGTAAAAAAAACTCGGATCAAACCCATATTCGAACTCGATCTGTATTTTGGGCTCTGATACTCGCATACCAAATTTGGTTCCGATCAGATAAAAATTGTTTGAGTTATGACAGCATGCGTGAATTCGAAGTCGAAAAAGGGCCACAACTCTGGTATAAAAAACAGGATCTAACCCATATTCAAACTTGATCTGTATTTTGAGTTGAGAAACTCACATACCAAATTTGGTTCCTATCAGACGATAACTGGTTGAGCTATCGAAGCATGGATGAATTCTATATCAAAGGGCCATAACTCCATTAAAAATAATCTGATCAAACCCATATTCGAACTCGAATTGTATTTTAGATAGAGAAACTCACATACCAAATTTGGTTCTCATGAGATAATATTTTTTTTAGTTATCGTAGCATCCATGAATTCTAAGTCGAAAAAGGGCCATAACTCCGTAAAAAAAACTCGGATCAAACCCATATTCGAACTTGATCTGTATTTTGGGCTCTGAAACTCGCATACCAAATTTGGTTCCGATCAGATAAAAATTGTTTGAGTTATGACAGCATGCGTGAATTCGAAGTCGAAAAAGGGCCATAACTCCGTAAAAAAAACTATGTTCAAGTTTATAGAGCAATTTGCCATGATTTACCTTGTCAAAGACTTTACTGAAGTCTAGTAAGATAAGATCGATCTGCTGTCCTGCAGCAATGCGTCTCAAGAGATCATCAGTTAGTTGCACAAGTTGTGTTTCACATGATTTTCTTTCCCTGAAGCCATGCTGCAGATCAGAGAGGATCTTATTCTTTTTTAGATGCTTCGTGATGTTGGATGCGATGATGTGCTCAGTTAGTTTGCAGATGATACAAGGGTGATCGGTCTATAATTTGCCGGGTTTGTTTTATCGCCCTTCTTGTAAACAGGAACCACATTACCCTTTGTCCAGTCCTGTGGGAGGACACCTTCTTTCAAGGTCTTTTGAATAAGATTGGTAAGAAGGGGGGCAATTTCGTATCGGAGTTGTTTCAGAATAATTGGTTTAATATTGTCTGGCCCAGCTGCTTTGTTTATTTTAAGATTTGATAGGAGTTTAAGGATTCCTTCCTCTGATACCTCTATGTTTTCCATGTTGGGATATCCAAAGTTGTTGGTGGTCACAAATATTTTTCACTGAAATGGCCCCTGATGGAGGCTAGAGAGAATTGTGACAGAGTGAGAGTAGCAATAGGCATCGATTTTTTTTTAAACCATTTTCCAGATATTCAGCAGCTTTTGGGTGTTAGGAATATGAAACAAAGTCAGCAGTAAGGCCTAAACAAAAAATACGTTTGTTTCCGCTAACCCGACCGACCCTATTTTAAACCGCCGACCCTAAACTTGTTATTGCCATTGCAAAAAAATTAAAAAATTGGACAAAAAAAAATAAAAAAATAATTTGATTTAATTTTTTTTTTTTTTAATTTAGGTCCCAATTCATATCATAACAAGATGCAAAACATTTATATATTTATATATATTGACATAAGAAATTTAAGTTTACAAAAAGATTTAAGTTTAACAGTTGGAATCATACTGTAAAGTATGTTTGGCTTTATCTAGCTTTCATCTGTGAAAACTTCAAATAATTTGAGTTCAGGTACAGTATGTTATCATTCCGCGTTCAGACTTCAGTATTTCAATCAATTACAGCACAGGAACATTAACAATTTGATCAAATCAACCTGGTTATCAAGTGGGATCTCATAATACCAAATGAAAAATTAACATAGAGATTAGTACCATATATAGTCATTACTATCTTAATACATGTACATTGTTTCTGTACTACATATACATGTAGGATTTCTGTATTGCATGTACATGTAGTATATTATGTACGGTATGTGTCTCACTTGAATTTTATAAAATAGCCTATTTATGAATTAGAGTGATGATGGCAAGTCTAATTTCAAGCAGGATAAGGCTTCCGATAAGCATAATCCATAGAACCAAAAGATATCTGACAATAACTTATAAGCATTTCCAATCCATACATATATAAAAAGTTCCAAAGTTATGCTTGAGAAACTTGATAAAATTGACCTCTCTGTAAAATTCAAAATACTGACTAAAAGAGCCTTAGATTAGATCTAAATGCAATGGATTTTCAAAAATTTTCCAGGGGAAGAACCCCCACCATCATCAGGGGGTCACCCTTCCCAAACATTCCTCCGATCAGGCCTTCAGGTTATGCCTTCGGCATATCATTGCCCAAAAACAGATGTCCCCAAAAAATACCTAGATCCTTCACTGAATGCGGAGAAGGTGGTGTTGTGAAGCCATCCTTAAGAGATCGGTACAAGACGGTCACTCCAATATGTGAACAGTGCAGTGGTGCTGGACTGACGCCAGTTGTCGCCAGACCATATAGGAAATATTAGGATTATCAAAGACTATCTTAGTATATAGACTAGTATATATGTAAATATTAAAGCATATGTAAGATTGAATTGGAGTTTCTAGTTCCTCTGTCAGCTGGGTTAACCTGATTGGGGCTAAGAAGTGCATAGTTTGGGTTATTGACAAGTATTATACAGTTATTTTTAAAGATACTGAAAAAAAAAATTAACAAAAAAAAAAGAGTTAAGCCTACCTACCTACCCTAATTTTTGTTTAGCTCGTTAGCGGAAACAAAGGTATTATTTGTTTAGGCCTAATGGCAGTGTTTGAAAAAAATGACGTTTTTCTCAAAAACAAAAATTAACGAGAGGCCGATCACGATCGGCAGATGTTTAACCCATACCTTGGCGATAGTGATCAGCTATTTTCAGTTCTGACACGAAAATCCATAAGCCATAACTCTGTTTAAAATATAAAAAAATGGATCAAACCCAAATTCGAAATCTATCTGTATTTTGGGCTGAGAAATTCACATACAAAATTTACATACATCTCAATAAAAGGAGATATATCAGATGAAAGGTATTTCTGCTAAGTATAAGGAATGTTGAGAATTAAGGGTTCAATTTAACCACAAAAATCCATACAAGTGAAAGGGATATAATAGGAGAATGATTACATGAAAAATATACAAATGCATAAAATTGATGACAAGGGTTAACAATTTTAACTCAATAAAATTAGGTACAGGTATGTCACTGGAACACTGCATTGATATCATAAACCAGAGAGCTGTATGGAAATACAATAAACAACAGATAGTTCTCTGTCCAATTACAGCTTCCACTGTGCCCTGACAATATGATGGCTAAAAATAACTCTAATTTCCAATAATACAAGTTAATCTATTCTCTCTCTCAGTGCTAACTGATATCACAGGGGTTAGCTGCTATGGTTCTACATGATAAGCATAAAAATATCGAATCTGTTCAATCCTTAGTTAAAAAGGGCCACAACTCTGGTATAAAAAACAGGATCTAACCCATATTCAAACTTGATCTGTATTTTGAGTTGAGAAACTCACATACCAAATTTGGTTCCTATCAGACGATAACTGGTTGAGCTATCAAAGCATGGATGAATTCTATATCAAAGGGCCATAACTCCATTAAAAATAATCGGATCAAACCCATATTCGAACTCGATCTGTATTTTGGGCTCTGAAACTCGCATACCAAATTTGGTTCCGATCGGATAGAAAATATTTGAGTTATCGCACCATGCGTAAAGTGTCCACGGACAGACAGACAGACAGACAGACAAACAGACAGACAGACGGACGGACGCACGACGAGTGGTCAATCCGGACGTCGACATTATGTTTACCATACTATGGTATGGGTAAACATAAAAACGAAGTTTAATGAACGTAACAAAGTATGATATGAATATTAACGAAGTTTAAAAAAAAATTTAATAAGGAAGTTTTTGGCGTCGGACAATCGTTGAGACGTATAATCGGCTTCTTCACGTAGATTGTCAGTGGCAATGGTATCAGTCACAATTTAGTACCATAAATGTTTCAGAGCGACGAAAACTCCTAGATTTTCTTCCCATGGTCTAAATTTGGAATAATTTTCCAACCGCTGACTAAATATTTTTAACTGGTTCAAACGAATCAATCTCAAATTTAAACCGATAAATTTAACGAAAAATATAAGAAATAAAGCATGTATTTTCAGTGATATATCGACGTATATATTTGTTCGGAAATCTTCAGCGCAGATATGCTTTGAGATCGTGGTGGTGTGGACATGCAATCTTCCCAGAACTTGCGTATCTTCCTCCCGATGTAACTCTAGTAGTTACTGTCTGAGCCTATGTCTGTAAAGGGGCACCATGGTGTAGAAGCCTAAGCTGTGATAATGAACCCTTTGCATCAACTATCAACTATCTATCTATCTATTGGTACTGGTCGACCCCCATATATGGGTGTTATCACCAGGCGCAGTCAGTGCAAGTTAGTGGAAAATAGAGTGATAGGGTGACAAGTTTGTCAGTTAAAAGAATATGTACAGATAAAAGCATTTTAAAAACAAATGTTGCTGTCAGGTTCATGGTTGTAGCTGATAAGCTCTCCTCCTGAACTGGTCAGGGTCAGAGAGCTTAATCAGATCAGGCGGGAGTTGATTCCAGAGTATAGCAGTTGATGGGACGAATGAATGTCTAAAATAGTTTGGCCCAGTATGAATTCGACGATAAGTGTCAGCGTTGCTATATCTGCTGTGTCTGAGCGGTTTCTGAAGGTATTCTGGGATTGTAATATCTACTTGATTATGGACTATTTTACTGAAGAGGGATAATTTTGAGATGGTTCTTCTGTCCTCAAGGGGTTTCAGTTCTAATTCTGTCCTCATTTTTGACAAACTTGAGTATCTTGAATAGTCATTAAAAATCCAACGGATGGCCCGATTATGTACTTGTTCAATTTTAGTTATGTTTTCTGAGGTATGAGGGGACCAAATTGCAGCGGCATACTCTAACTTTTGTCTAACCATGGCCTGATAAGCTGCTTTCTTGAGTGCTTTATTTTGTGTTTTGATATTCCTTTTTAGGAATCCCAGGGACTGATTTGCACTTAGAGTTGTTCGTTGTATGTGGGCATTGAATGAGAGATTGCTTGTGAGGTCGATTCCCAAATATCGCGCATTATTGACATGATCAAGTACTTGAGAGTGTAGGATGTAGTCACAAATTATGGGTTTTGCTTTGCGGCTGACTGTGAGGACTTGACATTTTGAGGGGTTAAAGGCCATATCCCAATTTTGCTCCCATGTCTGTAGTTTGTTTAGGTCGTTTTGTAATTGTTCGCAGTCTTTCGAGTTAGTTATTGTCATGTATAGTGCGGTGTCATCAGCAAATAAGCGTGTTTGAGCAGTTATGTGGTTTGGTAAATCATTGATGTACAGCAGGAACATCAGGGGCCCCAGATCATGTGATGCCACTGAGACTTCAGAGGAGGCATCCCCTCCAGGACAACAACTTGGGTTCTGTTGTTGAGAAAGGCTCTGACCCAGTTCAATGTGGTTCCACCAATGCCGTAATGTTCAAGTTTATAGAGCAATTTGCCATGATTTACCTTGTCAAAGACTTTACTGAAGTCTAGTAAGATAAGATCGATCTGCTGTCCTGCAGCAATGCGTCTCAAGAGATCATCAGTTAGTTGCACAAGTTGTGTTTCACATGATTTTCTTTCCCTGAAGCCATGCTGCAGATCAGAGAGGATCTTATTCTTTTTTAGATGCTTCGTGATGTTGGATGCGATGATGTGCTCAGTTAGTTTGCAGATGATACAAGGGTGATCGGTCTATAATTTGCCGGGTTTGTTTTATCGCCCTTCTTGTAAACAGGAACCACATTACCCTTTGTCCAGTCCTGTGGGAGGACACCTTCTTTCAAGGTCTTTTGAATAAGATTGGTAAGAAGGGGGGCAATTTCGTATCGGAGTTGTTTCAGAATAATTGGTTTAATATTGTCTGGCCCAGCTGCTTTGTTTATTTTAAGATTTGATAGGAGTTTAAGGATTCCTTCCTCTGATACCTCTATGTTTTCCATGTTGGGATATCCAAAGTTGTTGGTGGTCACAAATATTTTTCACTGAAATGGCCCCTGATGGAGGCTAGAGAGAATTGTGACAGAGTGAGAGTAGCAATAGGCATCGATTTTTTTTTAAACCATTTTCCAGATATTCAGCAGCTTTTGGGTGTTAGGAATATGAAACAAAGTCAGCAGTAATGGCAGTGTTTGAAAAAAATGACGTTTTTCTCAAAAACAAAAATTAACGAGAGGCCGATCATGATCGGCAGATGTTTAACCCATACCTTGGCGATAGTGATCAGCTATTTTCAGTTCTGACACGAAAATCCATAAGCCATAACTCTGTTTAAAATATAAAAAAATGGATCAAACCCAAATTCGAAATCTATCTGTATTTTGGGCTGAGAAATTCACATACAAAATTTACATACATCTCAATAAAAGGAGATATATCAGATGAAAGGTATTTCTGCTAAGTATAAGGAATGTTGAGAATTAAGGGTTCAATTTAACCACAAAAATCCATACAAGTGAAAGGGATATAATAGGAGAATGATTACATGAAAAATATACAAATGCATAAAATTGATGACAAGGGTTAACAATTTTAACTCAATAAAATTAGGTACAGGTATGTCACTGGAACACTGCATTGATATCATAAACCAGAGAGCTGTATGGAAATACAATAAACAACAGATAGTTCTCTGTCCAATTACAGCTTCCACTGTGCCCTGACAATATGATGGCTAAAAATAACTCTAATTTCCAATAATACAAGTTAATCTATTCTCTCTCTCAGTGCTAACTGATATCACAGGGGTTAGCTGCTATGGTTCTACATGATAAGCATAAAAATATTGAATCTGTTCAATCCTTAGTTAAAAAGGGCCACAACTCTGGTATAAAAAACAGGATCTAACCCATATTCAAACTTGATCTGTATTTTGAGTTGAGAAACTCACATACCAAATTTGGTTCCTATCAGACGATAACTGGTTGAGCTATCGAAGCATGGATGAATTCTATATCAAAGGGCCATAACTCCATTAAAAATAATCTGATCAAACCCATATTCGAACTCGAATTGTATTTTAGATAGAGAAACTCACATACCAAATTTGGTTCTCATGAGATAATATTTTTTTTAGTTATCGTAGCATCCATGAATTCTAAGTCGAAAAAGGGCCATAACTCCGTAAAAAAAACTCGGATCAAACCCATATTCGAACTCGATCTGTATTTTGGGCTCTGATACTCGCATACCAAATTTGGTTCCGATCAGATAAAAATTGTTTGAGTTATGACAGCATGCGTGAATTCGAAGTCGAAAAAGGGCCACAACTCTGGTATAAAAAACAGGATCTAACCCATATTCAAACTTGATCTGTATTTTGAGTTGAGAAACTCACATACCAAATTTGGTTCCTATCAGACGATAACTGGTTGAGCTATCGAAGCATGGATGAATTCTATATCAAAGGGCCATAACTCCATTAAAAATAATCTGATCAAACCCATATTCGAACTCGAATTGTATTTTAGATAGAGAAACTCACATACCAAATTTGGTTCTCATGAGATAATATTTTTTTTAGTTATCGTAGCATCCATGAATTCGAAGTCGAAAAAGGGCCATAACTCCGTAAAAAAAACTCGGATCAAACCCATATTCGAACTCGATCTGTATTTCGGTCTGAGAAACTCATATACAAAATTTAGTTCCGATCGGATAGAAAATATTTGAGTTATCGCACCATGCGTAAAGTGTCCACGGACAGACAGACAGACAGACAGACAAACAGACAGACAGACGGACGGACGCACGACGAGTGGTCAATCCGGACGTCGACATTATGTTTACCATACTATGGTATGGGTAAACATAAAAACGAAGTTTAATGAACGTAACAAAGTATGATATGAATATTAACGAAGTTTAAAAAAAAATTTAATAAGGAAGTTTTTGGCGTCGGACAATCGTTGAGACGTATAATCGGCTTCTTCACGTAGATTGTCAGTGGCAATGGTATCAGTCACAATTTAGTACCATAAATGTTTCAGAGCGACGAAAACTCCTAGATTTTCTTCCCATGGTCTAAATTTGGAATAATTTTCCAACCGCTGACTAAATATTTTTAACTGGTTCAAACGAATCAATCTCAAATTTAAACCGATAAATTTAACGAAAAATATAAGAAATAAAGCATGTATTTTCAGTGATATATCGACGTATATATTTGTTCGGAAATCTTCAGCGCAGATATGCTTTGAGATCGTGGTGGTGTGGACATGCAATCTTCCCAGAACTTGCGTATCTTCCTCCCGATGTAACTCTAGTAGTTACTGTCTGAGCCTATGTCTGTAAAGGGGCACCATGGTGTAGAAGCCTAAGCTGTGATAATGAACCCTTTGCATCAACTATCAACTATCTATCTATCTATTGGTACTGGTCGACCCCCATATATGGGTGTTATCACCAGGCGCAGTCAGTGCAAGTTAGTGGAAAATAGAGTGATAGGGTGACAAGTTTGTCAGTTAAAAGAATATGTACAGATAAAAGCATTTTAAAAACAAATGTTGCTGTCAGGTTCATGGTTGTAGCTGATAAGCTCTCCTCCTGAACTGGTCAGGGTCAGAGAGCTTAATCAGATCAGGCGGGAGTTGATTCCAGAGTATAGCAGTTGATGGGACGAATGAATGTCTAAAATAGTTTGGCCCAGTATGAATTCGACGATAAGTGTCAGCGTTGCTATATCTGCTGTGTCTGAGCGGTTTCTGAAGGTATTCTGGGATTGTAATATCTACTTGATTATGGACTATTTTACTGAAGAGGGATAATTTTGAGATGGTTCTTCTGTCCTCAAGGGGTTTCAGTTCTAATTCTGTCCTCATTTTTGACAAACTTGAGTATCTTGAATAGTCATTAAAAATCCAACGGATGGCCCGATTATGTACTTGTTCAATTTTAGTTATGTTTTCTGAGGTATGAGGGGACCAAATTGCAGCGGCATACTCTAACTTTTGTCTAACCATGGCCTGATAAGCTGCTTTCTTGAGTGCTTTATTTTGTGTTTTGATATTCCTTTTTAGGAATCCCAGGGACTGATTTGCACTTAGAGTTGTTCGTTGTATGTGGGCATTGAATGAGAGATTGCTTGTGAGGTCGATTCCCAAATATCGCGCATTATTGACATGATCAAGTACTTGAGAGTGTAGGATGTAGTCACAAATTATGGGTTTTGCTTTGCGGCTGACTGTGAGGACTTGACATTTTGAGGGGTTAAAGGCCATATCCCAATTTTGCTCCCATGTCTGTAGTTTGTTTAGGTCGTTTTGTAATTGTTCGCAGTCTTTCGAGTTAGTTATTGTCATGTATAGTGCGGTGTCATCAGCAAATAAGCGTGTTTGAGCAGTTATGTGGTTTGGTAAATCATTGATGTACAGCAGGAACATCAGGGGCCCCAGATCATGTGATGCCACTGAGACTTCAGAGGAGGCATCCCCTCCAGGACAACAACTTGGGTTCTGTTGTTGAGAAAGGCTCTGACCCAGTTCAATGTGGTTCCACCAATGCCGTAATGTTCAAGTTTATAGAGCAATTTGCCATGATTTACCTTGTCAAAGACTTTACTGAAGTCTAGTAAGATAAGATCGATCTGCTGTCCTGCAGCAATGCGTCTCAAGAGATCATCAGTTAGTTGCACAAGTTGTGTTTCACATGATTTTCTTTCCCTGAAGCCATGCTGCAGATCAGAGAGGATCTTATTCTTTTTTAGATGCTTCGTGATGTTGGATGCGATGATGTGCTCAGTTAGTTTGCAGATGATACAAGGGTGATCGGTCTATAATTTGCCGGGTTTGTTTTATCGCCCTTCTTGTAAACAGGAACCACATTACCCTTTGTCCAGTCCTGTGGGAGGACACCTTCCTTCAAGGTCTTTTGAATAAGATTGGTAAGAAGGGGGGCAATTTTGTATCGGAGTTGTTTCAGAATAATTGGTTTAATATTGTCTGGCCCAGCTGCTTTGTTTATTTTAAGATTTGATAGGAGTTTAAGGATTCCTTCCTCTGATACCTCTATGTTTTCCATGTTGGGATATCCAAAGTTGTTGGTGGTCACAAATATTTTTCACTGAAATGGCCCCTGATGGAGGCTAGAGAGAATTGTGACAGAGTGAGAGTAGCAATAGGCATCGATTTTTTTTAAAACCATTTTCCAGATATTCAGCAGCTTTTGGGTGTTAGGAATATGAAACAAAGTCAGCAGTAATGGCAGTGTTTGAAAAAAATGACGTTTTTCTCAAATAATTGGAAGGGGGTCGACAATTTGCAGTTTTTGAGGAATGGCAAAATTGTGACAACACAGCATAACGGCAAAGTTTTCGAATTCTTATAGCAAACATATATGTTGTTCTCATCGGGAATGATCAATCTACATGATCAATCTACATAATCAATGCAGAAATATAACTTTTCCTTCATAAAAATAGAAAATGTTGATCAAAATCCAAGTATACCCCCATAAAAAAGATGATTTTTTTTTCAAGTATGTTCACTATGTTGACAATATACTATAAACACTTTTGGTATTTCTGTGTGTTATTTCTATTATCAGACATTATTGAATACATTTTGATAAAAAACATTGAGACTTTTGTGTCAAATACGTGGAAATATTTCATGATAACCAAACTATACCCCCTACCAAAATTTTTAAAAAGCTATTTTTTTTCAATTTTATGGAGCTATTCACGCAAAATACTACCTAACCTGCAGCAAAACTGTATATAGGTTTCATTGTCAGCCATTGGTGTATCGATATGAGAGCTGATATTTTATTTTTTCTCAGTTAATTCTTGGAAAATGGACAAAATATGAGTGTCAAAGTTCATGAGCCAAACTATTTTCAAGCGCATGACAGAACTATATCTCAATTAATGTTGGAGGCATTGTTTTATGTAAACAGTGCAACATGATAAAGTATGGTTTGAAATAACTGGTTAAGTGGATAAACAAACCAGTACCCACCCGTTCGCAACAAAATATCATGTTATGGGCATTATGAGGCCATTATGATACGATTAATGATACTTTATGATGGCATGGTGGTCAAATATGCCCAAGAAGCTATTCTATCCACTCATTCGTACAGATCGACTAGTAGTAGCACAAAATATTATTTTGCGCCATCATTCAAATGGGAACGGGACTACCTGCCCCCGAGACAACCCGCCCCTCTGCTATTTTCGGGGCGGGTTGTCCCGATAAATAAGGGCGGGTTGTCCAGAAATTGTTAATAGTGATTATGTTATTTGATGATATATTATTAAAGATTTTGACCAACAAAACATGTGTTTATTCATTAATTATGTCAAAGCATTTTGCTTGTTGTCCAATTAATCCTCTTCACAAATTTCTATATTTCTACATGATTATTGTGTCTATGTTATATGTTTGATTGGAGGTGAGTATACAAACAGCCTTTGAATGATGCCGACGGAACTGGGTATATTATCTCTTGAGTGTGGGTTATCTTCATTCTGCAAGCATGTTTCATTGCATTCACTGGGATTTGGAGGTGCGACCAGAAGAGAAGAAAGAAGAGACCAGCACAATGCTCTGGCAGACAGCCAGCAGCAGCAGCCCCAAATTAAAGGTACTCAATCCGAACAGAGGGTCCCCATCTCAACAGATTCCAACAACAACAATCCGATCAGAGGGTCCTATATTACTATCTCTTTGGCTTTGGGGGTAAAAAATATTTGATTCGAGTCGAAGAACCCATCAAACAAAGCTCAGAGTTATTAGATATTGATTTTTGAAATTTGTTATTTGCTCGAGATGAGTACTAATAATTGCCGTCAATTTCGTAACCTGCTCGAGATGTGTAAACCAAAACACTATTCAAACAGACAAGGATGGATAACTCTAAAATCAAGTGGTAATAATAACGCAATTTTGACTGAGTTCTGGGCCAGAAAGTATTCCCGATAATGAAAAATAATAGATTACATCACATGTATCGTATGTCATACATGTAGGCCTAATTCAATTGTTGACTGAAATTTCAAGTTAAAATATCATTAATTATGGCATAATACACAATAAAGTGGCTTAGATAAATCAGATGTTCTCAATCAACCAATTTCATTCAAATAATTTCATTCAAATAAAGACAAAATGGTCAGCAGAATACATTACTATTCACTTCAAATACATTTGTTTACGTACGATCATTAGCTAGTAATACTACTAATAGAGTGATCTCCCCTGGCAATCAAAAACATATTTTTTTATTTGAAACGTTGCCCCGAGCGACGATCGAAATATGGCTTTTTATTGCTAATTTTTTACTTTTTAACTTACCAGTGAGCAATGAAGCGTAATCAATATTAATCGAGGTGGTCAGAACTTTCAAATTCGGAGTAATTTTCACGATTTCAACAAAAATCTTTTCATAAATATTTACGCGGCTTTTTAGTTTGGAAAACAAAGGATATTCTATCCGCTGCCGAATTGTGCTATTTTTATTGGAAAATGTCACGTAATTGCTTAAAATAGCGGTATTTACAATTACCTTCAGTCACGAGACTCTGGAGATTTCCTGTAATGTCATCATTTATTATATGACTATGAATATTCTTCCCTAAATACCACAATTGTTTGACGATCTAATCCAAATCGTCGGATCACACTGAGTGAGATTTCCCGGATCAAATCAGATCACACTCCTACGGAAATTGCCGAGAGGTGCCAATTAACGACGACAGACTATCCGTTGAAAATAAGAAAATTAAACTGCTGAAGTGAAAACAATCGGTAATTTAAATCAGATTAAATTTCTATTATTGTAAACTGTGCGTCATATAATAAATCTTTTATAACAGCAGTGAGTTGACCCGTGACGTCGCATCACGTCTCGTTGAGGTGGGCAGATTGCCGGATCAAACTCTGCCTGCGGCAGCTCGTTTGATCCGGCAATCTGCCCACCTCAACTCGACGTGATACTGCGACACGGATCAACACACTGTTGTGATATGTATTTACCGACTTCCGGAAATACGCGAGTTGTCGTTCTTGTTCGGGGTTGCCTATTGCTAGTGAGAGGGTTCCTGGGTGAGAAGACTGACTGAAATTGATTATTTAGGGTATTTGCTTTGTCTATGTTTGTTTGTATTGTACCTGCTGTCTTTTATGGGTCCAACGCTGCTCTGGAACTTCGTTCATTAAACCCGAATAAACATTATCGTTGATACATTTTTTGTGTTCATAAGTTATATATTATATTACATGTGTACTAGTATGTTATCTATCTATCTAGAATTACCTGTCAACTCCCCTTTCGGGTATTACAGACAGGGTCACAGGGTCCAGGTCTCGACTGTGGTCGGTGCTTTGGTGGGCTACTCTAACCTACAGCCGGGTTCATTAACGTGCACATAGTCACCCATGTACACGGGTCAGCCATTTATGTCGGCTCCCGATCCGACAGCGTACCGCACTCACAACAACATACCTGGACATGATCTCGCCGTGAAGGGAAGTCAGTTTTGTATTTGGATATATATTGTGTGATCACGAATGAGACTGTTCAGTCGTATAACGTTGTAATCTGACCAAGTTTGGATTTTTGTCAGAATACCCGACCGGGAATCGATCGCCAAACCTTTAGCACGAGAGACCAGTACGCTATCCACTCGGCCACTGACTTCCCTCAGTTATTTATTGTATATCAAATAAAAATCTATAAAGAACAACCCAGTTTCGTTAAACAAACATCTCATAATCCCCTCACACCTCCTAATTATTAGCCCCTAATTACCCCTAATTAATTTTTGGCGGGCGGGTTGTCTCGGAGTGACACGGGCGAGTCGTCTCGGGGGCGGGTAGTCACGGACCCTGATTTTACTTGCATTTTCGTTATCAACTGATGTCAATCTAGCTGGGTAAACACCACTGGAGTAGCCTGTAGGCTTCAATTCAGAGAATTCGGTCGAAACGTTAACACCGTCGCCTATGAGAAACCATTTAGTTCAGTGATTCCTATACCCCATGATTGTAAACAGAAAGTAGCCATTTTAAAAATACTGACTACTGACTACTGTGCACGAAAATTTGTGACAACAACAAACCACTATTAGTATTACAGGGATATGCAGATAAATATGAGCAAATGAAGTATAAGAATACTTACAATAGTAATAGAATAATATTTGCTAGTAGTAAATATTGTGAAAAAGGCAATGATTAATAGAATAAATTGAGTTGTTAGCTCTGAAAATTCTCCGAATTAGCACATGTCCACATTAAGACCGGTGTTCTGGTTGTAAAATAAGTATGGTTTTTGCGTCTGCGCATGTTCACTCCTCCCACAAACGATTTTGATGCGAGGCTTAAGGGGGACACACTATAAAGTGTATGCCGAGGCCGAGGCCGGCTCCAAATAAAAGGTGTAAACGGGGGTTTTGTGGCGTTTGCTCTGTTGTTTCTCAGTGGATATTAATGAAATTTGGTGTATATGTCCGGACTGGGACATGGAATAGAATTCCGTTTGAATTGTTTTTAAATTCACAAATTTGTTGATTTTATTCAACTTTTTCGTTCTGAAACACACTATAAAGTGTAAACGGCCGGCTCCAATTAAAAGGTGTAAGCGGCTTATGTGCTTAGCGATATAGGTAATCGGATTAACTAACTGACGACTCTATAGACTATTAGTATTGGGTGTTTTGTATCACTTGAGGTTTTTGGTGAAATAATAATTTAGAAAGTGAAATACATGATAAAATAAATTTAATCACAAAAGAATAATATAAAGACATTAAATTCACAGAATAAAACAAACATGCGACATACAATTTCATGTTCGGTGCTGGATGGCACCTCTCAGAATACGTTCAATTCTCCTCTTATATCGGACGATTCCGATATTCTGATCTTTTTTCTCAGGCTGGTGGAGATGTATTAGGTCGGAAGTGTCGAAGTCAGTAGGGTATCGGATGTCGGAAAGCGGACGAATTTTTTCTTCATTTTTTTTCTGGATTCGTTTGTTAATCTTATTCATCTGCTCTTCGAAGTCATCTATCGATATATTGCCAGCTTTTTGAAAATTTCCTCGACGGAGAATTTCCCCAAACCATATCTCCCTTTTGCCGTTGTTGAGACGTTCGATTATTTTGATCAGGCTTTTTACGATGGTTGCTGGTTTCGATCCTTTGCATATGTCGTTGCCGCCTAACTGTATGAAAACGACGTCAGGATTCCATCTTTCTAGTTGTTTCAGTTTGGAGAGCGTTGTTTTCATTTCACCTTTGCAAAAGAAACGTATTTTGCCAGGCGTCAGAATGTGGTCGAAATCACGTAGTCGTCTGATATAGCTGCTGCCAATAAATAATAAATAAATTAGCTATTTCCCCTGCATGTTATATTGGTAGATGGGAAATGGTGAATTCATCTAATCATCAATCACCTTGGCAAGTTGTTTATTCAACAGGTGCGATATGCGGTAAACTGTCAAAACAGAAACCTTGTTTCGGGTCATTCACAAGTGAACTTACATCAATACTCATCAACTCATGTGTTGTTACAACTGAACGAGAAACAATACGATTACTTTGATGCGTGGAAGTAACACGTTTTTGTTGTGAGAGGCGCGTTTCCTTTCATTGGTTCATGAGATTTGCAGCGACGTTATAAATGCATCAGTTGAAAGAATCAAAGGCCAATATCAAATAAACGGCTTGCAGCAAACAGAGCTGACACCCTACTACGACGAACCAAACAAATCCTGGCAATATGTCTCACAATTCGATCCTGCTAAGAAGCCTTCTGCGCAAATCCACCACACCGGCACTGGACACTGGGTGCTTTCTGTGATGGACAACAACAATAGTGTACACCTTTTGGACAGTCTATTTTATGGAGGCTATTATGTCATACTTGTGACATTAATATTCAGATAGTTGTCTCGGTATCGTCTCCATATTGTCGCCATTGCTTTGCCAACGTTATTGGCCCGTATCTTATATACGGAAGCCGGTGGTGACGTGGTCGGAACTTGGGGCTTGATACCGAGACCACTGTTTGAATATTAATTTCGCATATAACCTGTATCGTTGAATTTCATGTATGTCTCATGTTTGTTATTATATTTTATGTGTTTATTATATATGTATTATGATTAAATAAAGTTATCGTTTAAAATAAAATAAAAGTGTTTAAATTATTATTTTGTCAATTTTAAAATTTATTTTATCATGTATTTCACTTTCTAAATTATTATTTCCCCAAAATGCTCAAGTGATACAAAACTTCATGACTAATAGCCTAGAGTCGTCAAGACAAATAGTCTAGAGTTAATCCGATTACCTATATCGCTAAGCACATAAGCCGCTTACACCTTTTAATTGGAGCCGGCCGTTTACACTTTATAGTGTGTTTCAGAACGAAAAAGTTGAATAAAATCAACAAATTTGTGAATTTAAAAACAATTCAAACGGAATTCTATTCCATGTCCCAGTCCGGACATATACACCAAATTTCATTAATATCCACTGAGAAACAACAGAGCAAACGCCACAAAACCCCCGTTTACACCTTTTATTTGGAGCCGGCCTCGGCCTCGGCATACACTTTATAGTGTGTCCCGCTTAAGGCGACGTCATCACGTGACACATCTTGAGACGCGATATTTTTAGACGCCGGAAATACCCAAACGAGTCAGCAACGAGGTCGTCAATGACGCTTCGTTTACGTAGCACGAATTTTAATATTAATCAGACTTTATGTTGAGCTGTCAATATCGCCACATATATAAACTAGTTTTAGTAATACATTGGCGATTTAATTATGCATATATTAAAATAGTAAAATATTGTTGACATGTTGTTGTTGAAAAAGTATTGAAACTTTTTGGGGAGATAATTTAGACTGTTTTGCCGTGCAAATTGCAATCAACTTCGGCTTCGCCTTCAAAGTTCAATCAAATCATGAAACTAAATGAAAGTTGAAACTGATCTACGATATTTTAGAGTGGATGAATATGATTGTGTTGGTAGGAAAGAAGTTGTTTGAGTCAGGGTTTGGTGTGGGGGAAGATGTCCAGCCCCCCCCCCCCCCCACAGCGCCTACATCAATAATACATTCTACATATGACAAATAATTATGGTTTTATTGTTTATTTTGATTTAAATAGTCATGAGACGGTGAGGTACAAGCCCGCTTACATATTTTCTATGATGGCCGGGCCCTTAAAAGTTTGAGCCCCAAATTGGAGCCCGCGCAGAGAAAACCTAAGTCAGCTATACTGATATATTGGACATCCACCCCACCCCTATGGGCCCTAAGTTAACTTAGTTTGACTCAAACAATGTTTTCGCAGAAACAGTGAATTTCTCGCCACAAAAATAACCAAATATCTTGGGATGATTTTTTTTCAAAAGTAGGTTGGTGTGTGGGTGGGGGAGATATCCAGACTTGGATATTTATGGATTTTATTCCCCCACCCCCAGCCTGATTCAGACACAAAAGTGAATTGTTCTCGCCGTTTCGGGACTATATATATAAGGCACCAAAAAAACCTGTGTTTAGGGTTTCCCTACAATACTGAGAAAAAGGTGCCTACCCACAACTTTTTATTGGATGTAGACACAGATAATAAAAAAATTTAGTGGAAAGGGCATCGAAGGGTATCTTACCCATTTTCAAACCTATCCTATAAAATTAGAAGTTTTATTAGTCTCTATGCTCTGAATAATTCAAGAAAACAATATCTAGTATTGAACCTGTCAATTAATCTGAATGGTGAAGCTTTCTATAGTGAATTGCCAATGACCCCAATTGAATTCAAACAATTCCTACCTACCTATACCCTAATTATTTTAGATCATGTAACCCTAAACAGAGGTATTATTTTGTTTGCCTAAAAATAATAGGCAGAAATATCTTGGTATATATGGGAGGCCCTTTTCACATTTATTATTTATTTGCACTTAGGCGCAAATATTTGCGCTTAAGCATAAATCATTTGTGCTTAAGCGTAAATCATTTTCGCTTAAGCGCAAATAGGTGTCTATCAATATAAATACCTAACACTACTTTAATTCCCTCTGATTGTCATAAAAGGTATCTTGGGGTTACTGGAGATTGCTTCCCTCATATGGTACGGGCCTATATAGACTTGAGAGATGTGCTCAGGCCTGTGCCATTTAAAATTAATTCAGGGGGGATCAATGCATATTAATTTTGATTTGCGCTTAAGAGCAAATATTATCTATTTGCGCTTAAGCGCAAACGATTTATGCTTAAGCGCAAATATTTGTGCTTAAGCGCAAATGTTGCACATAAGCGCAAATGATAGAGGTTATTTGCACTTTAACTTAAGCGCAAATAGCGCGTAAATAAATAATAAATGTGAAAAGGGCCTCCCATAGGTATGATGCTTTTGTCATTTGAGACTGCTGGGTGGGGGTATGTTGGTACCGTATGTGAGGCCAAATTCACATTTAATAATGAATTGCGCTTATAAAGCAATAGGTGCCATATTACGCTTGAGCGCAAATAATTACTCTTGAGCGCAAGTAATTACTCTTAAGCAAATAAAATTTACTCTTATTGCTTATGCACAAATAATTATATGCTTAAGCGCAATTGATTATGTTTAAGTCTTAAGCGCATTTACTATGCTTTAGTGCAATCATTGCCCTAAAGTGCAATTAATTGCACTTAAGCGTAATTATTTGCAATTTAATAAGCTTAAGCGCAATTCATGGTTATATATAACTAAACACACCTGGTAGATAAATATGTTTATCCATAACTCAACCTTAACCTATTGACATATCACCTCTTGTTTTCATTGACATGATCACTGTGTTGACTCAGTTAGTCAAGTGCATTTATGAGAAAAAAATGTGCAAACCTCTAACTAATTGAAACACAATGTTTCTTAGCAGGAAAAAGTCTATTAACCAATTATAAACAACATACATAGAATAAAAAACTAAATAAACTATTAAAATAAAAAGCAAATAAAAATAGCTTCATAAAATTCTGCTGTGTCAGTGTGTGCACATGGTCACTGGTGTGGTGAGCCATGTGAATATATAGTACTAAGTCTACATCTTTAATTTTTCATCATTTAAATATTAATCTCAAGCACAAACATGCATTTAGTTATATGGTGTATGTAAATATAGCCAACGCTACATAAAGTTTTGTTTTGTCGATTTCAATATTTACACTTTGAATAATTTTGAACCAAGCCCCGTCCTGTGTTAACTTACCTTCGGCAAGCTTCGCAAAATGTGGTCAAATTTCAACATAAATTATGCAAAATTGCCCGAAATGACATCTTGCTCGTTATCGGTGATGCGATATTTTGTTGACAATTAGGTACCAAATCCAATTAGTTAAAAGATATGCTCTTCTGTTCTTTAATTCTCCCGTTTCAATCAATTATTTGCGCACTATTTGAACTTCGAAGCGACGTGCACTCGCTCATGACGTAAGGACTAAGTTAAAAATAGATGCAAGATCTATGCGTCACGTGATCACGTCGCCTTAAGCCTCGCATCAAAATCCGCTTACCCCCACAAACCGGGACACACTAATAGTTGTAGTCCGAGTCCGAGATCGAGCCCAGTAAAATGTGTAGTTGGGATTTTCAATTTCGTTTATTGTCGTTAATATAATTCCAATAGTGCTGATTTTTGGCTTGTGGAAAGTTATGCCAATTACAAATAAAAAAAACAAACCGTAGGTCGCGCCTCGGTGGGAAACAGCGGTCCTACTAAAACCCGACCGCACCCGACCGCACCCGACCGGACCGCCCCTAGGGGTCCGAGCGAGATGGGGTTTGCACTATCGTGTAGAATGGACCAGAATGTACCAAAGTTCCAATCTCCAAGTCGATAGCTCGAGCGGACACGGCACTGTTAACCCCTGACTGGCGGCCGTTTCCGCCAGGTACGGGAAATCCAAAAAGGCGCCGACCGCACCTCCCCTGACTGCCTGACCACGGAAATAGACATTATATCATGAAGTGAATAGGCCTACCCATATGTAGGCCTATCCATAGGCGATCGGACAAGTCGCTAGCTGCAGCGGAAGTGAATAAATTAACCCATACGCTGCTGCCGAATTCGCGATAAATGTACGCAAAAACGCCGAAATTAACACCCGCCGACCGGACCGCCCCTAGGGGTGCGAGCGAGATGGGGTTTGCACTATCGTGTAGAATGGACCCGAATGTACCAAAGTTCCAATCCCCAAGTCGATAAATCGAGCGTTGCAGGCAGTGCACATTGCCGGTTCCTTAAACACGTGGGCCGATCAATTGAGCCGGTATCGTATTCGGGACACAGAATGGGAACTCCATCACACTGTTCTGCAGCATCTGTTTCACAAATGGGGTCATCCTCTAATGGATCTCTTTGCCACGTTCAGCAACAAAAAATGTCCAATATTTTGCTCTTGGCAACGTCACCCACAAGCTTATATGCAATAGACGCTCTGACTCTGAATTGGGATCATCTTTTTGCTTACGCCTTCCCTCCGATCCCACTTCTGGGCAGAATGCTGACTCACTTGCAACAATGTCAGTGCGAGATAATACTGATAGCTCCCATGTGGCCGAAACAATCTTGGTATATATATCCACTGCTACTTCAGAACATTATCGACTTCCCTGTCCGACTTCCACAATTAGACCATCTCTTGACTCAATGTCAGAACAGGGTACTGCATCCCAACCTGGAAATGCTCAATTTGACTGCCTGGCGTCTGTCGACAAACGCCTCCAAGCGACAGGATTTTCTGAAGGCTCTCGAAAGTTATTCGCTGCCTCGTGGCGGAAGGGTACATTACGTGACTACGGTGCAAGTTCAACCGGTTCCGCCGTTGGTGTGATAGCAGGACGATTGATCCCCACACTGCCACTTTAACGGACTGTGCAAATTTTCTGTCGAGCCTTTTCACCGACGGTCTGAAATATCGTACTATCGCTGGGTACCGTTCTATGTTGTCTGCTATGTTGCCACCTGTCGAGAATTTTGCCATTGGTCAACACCCTCAGATCATTCGTGTGCTCAGGGGTGTTTTTAATTCTAGACCGCCTGTTCGTCAGCTTGTACCAGGCTGGGATTTGCCTACCGTCCTCGCGATGCTACAGGAACCTCCTTTTGAGCCATTATAACTGGCTTCTTTGAAATATCTGACGTGGAAAACAGTTTTCCTAATTGCAATTACTAGTTTTCGTCGTTGTAGCGATATACAGTCTTTGAAATTAGGTACGGGTTCCATGAATATTCAGACACGCGGGGTCAGTTTCATCAGACATGTTCTGTCTAAGCAAGATCGTGTATCGCATCTTAGTCCCATTATATTCATACCGGCCTTTTCGGAAAATGAATTATTGGACCCATGTCGGGCTATTACTACATATCTGAACCGTACTGAAACCTTGCGATCGCCTACCTCCAGCACGGGGCAATTGTTTTTGGCCATCAATATGCCACATAATCCTGTTTCCTTACAAACTATTTCAAGTTGGCTTGTTCACACAATAAAGAAGGCAAGTCATTCACAGTCTTCCTTACCAATACGTGGCCACTCTACCCGGGCTGCAACACGGCACTGTTAACCCCTGACTGGCGGCCGTTTCCGCCAGGTAGCCTACGTGAAATCCAAAGAGGCGCCGACCGCACCTCCCCTGACTGCCTGACCACGGAAATGGACATTATATCATGAAGTGAATACCCATATGTATCCATGGGCGATCGGTCAAGTCGCTAGCTGCAGCGGAAGTGAATAAATTAACGGGATTTTAATATTCAATTTTGGCAAGTGATAGCCATCATTGAGAACTATTAATACTGGTGGTGGTAATTTGTTTTCACAAAATATACTTGGTTGCTTCGCATGAAATGTGGTGTAACCATTTATCACATCTCCAACCAGAGTAACTCTATCACACAATTCATGGAACATGGGCAACTTTTTTCACACAAAAAAAAACAACAAAAAACAACGAGAATGAACATTCACATGTAGTAGGCCTATATACATGTAGATGTTAGTCAGATGATGGTGGTGTATATAGTTGTGTTTGTCTAAGTTTGCTAATTTGTCTTTAGAACTTACTTGGCATCTGTGCTTATATGTATTTTACTGTGCTCATATATATATGTGTTATGTTACCGTTAATTTATTCAGATTGTATGTTATCTTGTTTTGTAATTTGATCGGATACATTATCACGAAATAAAATTCTTTCATATATATACTGACTAGGTTTTGTTTTCATCACTGAACACATTTTTCACATATATATGACACTGCCATGTACATTCCTGTTAAAATCCAGCCTGAAACTATGAGCAAAGCAATATGAAATGTTACAGACATGATTGAGATGCCATCTACAAGATAGCTATCGAATTTGAACGCGTGTTGGTGAGAAACAAGCCACCTACAGTCCTCTTGGGGTTTTAACCATTTCATCACTATAGATGTATACACGTATGCACACTTTAATGTTAAATCTTTCCGAATTTTGTTGAAAAATCAGGGTCTCAAGTGGCCATCTTATCTTTTTAATATCTCTGGATATATCTGAAATGTTGCAAGCGCAATGAATAAAATTAAACACAACATCTATAGGCCAGAGTTATACAGTGTGTGTGTAATTTATTTTAGATGAAAAACATGACTGTTGGAAGGAAACGTGAAGCTGATTCTTTGCCTACATGTATCTATATCTAACAGAATGTTTGTTGGCTATTAAAATTGAAGTTGATTACAACACTTTGAGTCGAAGTGTCAGTGATATGTCCAAACGCAAACAGAGGCAAATGTATAATGACAAAATCGACAAATTATAATGCACGAGAAGCATGGTGTTTCACAAACATAGAAACACTTATGTTGAGATATGTTCAAAGTTAGCACATGAAAGCAGGCTTTATTATGATAAGAACGCATATTTTCTCGCGTGATATCCCACAGACCCCTGGCACAATAGACCCCAACCACCCAAATACATATATGTCTTTGAGTGGTTTGGGTGTATTGTGCCAGGGACCTGTGGGATATCCCTCCGAAACATTGATATTTCTCTCGGTAATTTCCTCGATGATCTCGTACACCTGCTTATCGCGCATTATCGTTATTTTTCGATTTCAGAGATTGGGTGAATCAATATAGCTCCAAAAGTAATTTCCGTTAAACAATGGAAACGAAATCCAGGTTAATGGTCCGAATGTTGACAATTTTCAACGTCAATCTTGGATGAACAGGAAACACTTTGCTCGTTTATCCTTTCACATCTTTATGTTGTAGATAACGGTTGTCTGTGCGAAAACAATTCATCTGGACACCCCCCCCCCCCCCCCCCACATAAGGACACGCTTCCCATGCACAATTCACACGAAAACTTTCCTACTAAAGATTTCTCACTTAAATAGATTGTTAAAAAGTGTCATATTGCAGTTGGGGTTAACAGTGCCGTATCCGCTATCGACTTGGGGGTTGGAACTTTGGTATATTCGGGTCCATTCTACACGATAGTGCAGACCGCATCTCGCTCGGACCCCATAGGGGCGGTCCGGTCGGCGGGTGTTAATTTCGGCGTTTTTGCGTACAATTATAGCGAATTCGGCAGCAGCGTATGGGTTAATTTATTCACTTCCGCTTCAGCTAGCGACTTGACCGATCGCCCATGGATGAATAGACGTATTTCCTTCATGATATAATGTTCATTTCCGTTGTCAGGCAGCCAGGGGGTGTGCGGTCGGCGCCTTTTTGGATTTCCCGTACCTGGCGGAAACGGCCGCCAGTCAGGGGTTAACAGTGCCGTGTCCGCTCGAGCTATCGACTTGGGAATTCGAACTTTGGTACATTCTGGTCCATTCTACACGATAGTGCAAACCCCATCTCGCTCGCACTCCTAGGGGCGGTCCGGTCGGCGGGTGTTAATTTCTGCGTTTTTAGGTACAATTATAGCGAATTCGGCAGCAGCATATGGGTTAATTTATTCACTTCCGCTGCAGCTAACGACTTGTCCGATCGCCCATGGATGCATATGGGCATTTACTTCATGATATAATGTCCATTTCCGTGGTCAGGCAGTCAGGGGAGGTGCGGTCGGTGCCTTTTTGGATTTCCCGTACCTGGCCGAAACGACCGCCAGTCAGGGGTTAACAGTGCCGTGTCCGCTCGAGCTATCGACTTGGGGATTGGAACTTTGGTACATTCGGGTCCATTCTACACGATAGTGCAAACCCCATCTCGCTCGGACCCCTGGGGGCGGTCCGGTCGGGTGCGGTCGGTGCGGTCGGGTGCGGTCGGGTTTTAGTAGGACCCGGAAACAGTGTCACCAAAGAGCACCGATCATCAAACAAGTGAAAATATTAATTTCCACAACAAAAATTAAAGGTACTCAATCCGTAAAGAGGGTCCCCATCTCAACAGATTCCAACAACAACAATCCGATCAGAGGGTCCTATATTACTATTTCTTTGGCTTTGGGGGTAAAAAATATTTGATTCGAGTCGAGGAACCCATCAAACAAAGCTCAGAGTTATTAGATATTGATTTTTGAAATTTGTTAATTTCTCGAGATGAGTACTAATAATTGCCGTCAATTTTGAAACCTGCTCGAGATGATTAACCAAAACTCTATTCAAACAGACAAGGATGGATAACTCTAAAATCAAGTGGTAATAATCACGCAATTTTGACTACGTACTGGGCCAGAAAGAATTCCCGATAATGAAAAATAATAGATTTCTAAAATCGATATCTAACAAATCTGAGCTTTGATGGGTGACTTCCTCGACTCGAATCAAATATTTTTGACCCCCGAAGCCATTGAAATAGTAATTGAGAGGAGTTTTACCGACTTCCTGATGACAGCGGATAATATGAGAACCTCCCCCGCGTATGACCAGCAGATAATATGAGAACTTCCACTGCGTATGACTGGCGGACACATAAGTTTTTAAGTCTAAAAGCACTATTTGATTTGAATATTCTTTCGAGCAGTTTGACCATTGACATATTCATGCATTCAAACCAGTTAATTTATTTTGTAACTTGGCTTGTAATCGACGAACACCGGCTTCCGGTCTGGGCTTTTAATCACAACTAAATAAAAAATAAGTGTGAATTATAACAAATGAAAAGCGCAAATACCTTTTAAAGATTACATTTTATATGTTATCTGATACATGGTATATATTCGTATTTTGTGAATGAAGTGCTGTAATTGTAAACATCGAGTCTATATATTTTTAGCTGTTTTATCGGCGCGTGTTTGCGTGTTCGCCATTACAATATTCGCACTAAAACTTGTTGTTTGCTAGCGTATTCATCGAGAAATCTAAATTCTAAATATTAATGTCGAACGCAGTTTTTCGTGTTTGTGGCATTTTATGTTAGGTCAGTTGTAGACCGAATAATGTAACTTCCGATGTCCGGTCAGTGACGGGGTTAATGTGCGTGTATAGTGCGAATGTGGACCTTTCGTTAGACACCAAAAGGAGCCCTCTACGCGCTGTATTCCTCGAGATATCGGCCGTCCCACGCAATTTGAAAATCCTGTCCCGCAGATTGTCATTCTATCCCAAATTCCACCCCATGCCAGGTCAGTTGTCGATCAAATAATGCAACTTGACATTCTGTCCCGCAGATTGTCGTTTTGTCCCATATCCCATCCCATCCCGCAGATTGTCATGTCCCCATTCTTGTCCACAATTATTTTATATTCTTCATTAGACTCTCTCTGCGTCCGCATTGATTTATAAATATATGTATACGGATATAATATCCCTTAGCCGTTATTGTCCCCATTCGTATCCTATCAAAACAATTAGTGCAGCGACCAAATCGAAAAAGAGCTCTAGTTTTCGAGATACCCCAACCCACGGTAGAACAAGTTAAAACCCACTTTTTTTAAAGGAGAAATATATACTCTTGACGAAAATTATAGTGAAAAATAACGGAATTGGTGGTGGCTATTCTCAAATTGACGATGAACGATACCCACCAGTGACTTTTCCCAGAAATTAACGATTTTGGTAAAGTGAGCCCCGCGGCTATGTTCTAAGTTATTTGCCTACATTGTTGGTGTTAAAATGACTACAGCATACCATATGTGTACCTGATATGCAAGAAGTGTTGGTTAATTTGTTTTTTCGTGCCATTTGGAGCCGAAACATTTATTTTTTGTTGAAGAAATTCAATTAATTGAGGAAAAACACCCACTGTCCCGAGTGGTATTGATAAGCTATTGGAGGGTCTTCCACTTCGCATGCAAAATAGCAAAATATTATTAATTGATGACTGATGTACATGTACAGTACACACATAGTAATAACAATTAACGTTATGATTTGAAACTAACCATGATAGGATATTGACAGTAAGGTGGTATTAACTACTACGAGTGGTATTAGTAATAATAGTACCATTCTAGCATAATATATGTGTACATGATGTATGGGAAATATTAAAGGACAAAACAATAGTTACAATACAATTAGAATTTTTTTTTTAATTAATCGCAAGAAGAGCTAATTGTGCTTAAGCAAATTTTCTGTCGAGCCTTTTCACCGACGGTCTGAAATATCGTACTATCGCTGGGTACCGTTCTATGTTGTCTGCTATGTTGCCACCTGTCGAGAATTTTGCCATTGGTCAACACCCTCAGATCATTCGTGTGCTCAGGGGTGTTTTTAATTCAAGACCGCCTGTTCGTCAGCTTGTACCAGGCTGGGATTTGCCTACCGTCCTCGCGATGCTACAGGAACCTCCTTTTGAGCCATTAGAACTGGCTTCTTTGAAATATCTGACGTGGAAAACAGTTTTCCTAATTGCAATTACTAGTTTTCGTCGTTGTAGCGATATACAGTCTTTGAAATTAGGTACGGGTTCCATGAATATTCAGACACGCGGGGTCAGTTTCATCAGACATGTTCTGTCTAAGCAAGATCGTGTATCGCATCTTAGTCCCATTATATTCATACCGGCCTTTTCGGAAAATGAATTCTTGGACCCATGTCGGGCTATTACTACATATCTGAACCGTACTGAAACCTTGCGATCGCCTACCTCCAGCACGGGGCAATTGTTTTTGGCCATCAATATGCCACATAATCCTGTTTCCTTACAAACTATTTCAAGTTGGCTTGTTCACACAATAAAGAAGGCAAGTCATTCACAGTCTTCCTTACCAATACGTGGCCACTCTACCCGGGCTGCAACACGGCACTGTTAACCCCTGACTGGCGGCCGTTTCCGCCAGGTAGCCTACGTGAAATCCAAAGAGGCGCCGACCGCACCTCCCCTGACTGCCTGACCACGGAAATGGACATTATATCATGAAGTGAATACCCATATGTATCCATGGGCGATCGGTCAAGTCGCTAGCTGCAGCGGAAGTGAATAAATTAACGGGATTTTAATATTCAATTTTGGCAAGTGATAGCCATCATTGAGAACTATTAATACTGGTGGTGGTAATTTGTTTTCACAAAATATACTTGGTTGCTTCGCATGAAATGTGGTGTAACCATTTATCACATCTCCAACCAGAGTAACTCTATCACACAATTCATGGAACATGGGCAACTTTTTTCACACAAAAAAAAACAACAAAAAACAACGAGAATGAACATTCACATGTAGTAGGCCTATATACATGTAGATGTTAGTCAGATGATGGTGGTGTATATAGTTGTGTTTGTCTAAGTTTGCTAATTTGTCTTTAGAACTTACTTGGCATCTGTGCTTATATGTATTTTACTGTGCTCATATATATATGTGTTATGTTACCGTTAATTTATTCAGATTGTATGTTATCTTGTTTTGTAATTTGATCGGATACATTATCACGAAATAAAATTCTTTCATATATATACTGACTAGGTTTTGTTTTCATCACTGAACACATTTTTCACATATATATGACACTGCCATGTACATTCCTGTTAAAATCCAGCCTGAAACTATGAGCAAAGCAATATGAAATGTTACAGACATGATTGAGATGCCATCTACAAGATAGCTATCGAATTTGAACGCGTGTTGGTGAGAAACAAGCCACCTACAGTCCTCTTGGGGTTTTAACCATTTCATCACTATAGATGTATACACGTATGCACACTTTAATGTTAAATCTTTCCGAATTTTGTTGAAAAATCAGGGTCTCAAGTGGCCATCTTATCTTTTTAATATCTCTGGATATATCTGAAATGTTGCAAGCGCAATGAATAAAATTAAACACAACATCTATAGGCCAGAGTTATACAGTGTGTGTGTAATTTATTTTAGATGAAAAACATGACTGTTGGAAGGAAACGTGAAGCTGATTCTTTGCCTACATGTATCTATATCTAACAGAATGTTTGTTGGCTATTAAAATTGAAGTTGATTACAACACTTTGAGTCGAAGTGTCAGTGATATGTCCAAACGCAAACAGAGGCAAATGTATAATGACAAAATCGACAAATTATAATGCACGAGAAGCATGGTGTTTCACAAACATAGAAACACTTATGTTGAGATATGTTCAAAGTTAGCACATGGAAGCAGGCTTTATTATGATAAGAACGCATATTTTCTCGCGTGATATCCCACAGACCCCTGGCACAATAGACCCCAACCACCCAAATACATATATGTCTTTGAGTGGTTTGGGTGTATTGTGCCAGGGACCTGTGGGATATCCCTCCGAAACATTGATATTTCTCTCGGTAATTTCCTCGATGATCTCGTACACCTGCTTATCGCGCATTATCGTTATTTTTCGATTTCAGAGATTGGGTGAATCAATATAGCTCCAAAAGTAATTTCCGTTAAACAATGGAAACGAAATCCAGGTTAATGGTCCGAATGTTGACAATTTTCAACGTCAATCTTGGATGAACAGGAAACACTTTGCTCGTTTATCCTTTCACATCTTTATGTTGTAGATAACGGTTGTCTGTGCGAAAACAATTCATCTGGACACCCCCCCCCCCCCCCCACATAAGGACACGCTTCCCATGCACAATTCACACGAAAACTTTCCTACTAAAGATTTCTCACTTAAATAGATTGTTAAAAAGTGTCATATTGCAGTTGGGGTTAACAGTGCCGTATCCGCTATCGACTTGGGGGTTGGAACTTTGGTATATTCGGGTCCATTCTACACGATAGTGCAGACCGCATCTCGCTCGGACCCCATAGGGGCGGTCCGGTCGGCGGGTGTTAATTTCGGCGTTTTTGCGTACAATTATAGCGAATTCGGCAGCAGCGTATGGGTTAATTTATTCACTTCCGCTTCAGCTAGCGACTTGACCGATCGCCCATGGATGAATAGACGTATTTCCTTCATGATATAATGTTCATTTCCGTTGTCAGGCAGCCAGGGGGTGTGCGGTCGGCGCCTTTTTGGATTTCCCGTACCTGGCGGAAACGGCCGCCAGTCAGGGGTTAACAGTGCCGTGTCCGCTCGAGCTATCGACTTGGGAATTCGAACTTTGGTACATTCTGGTCCATTCTACACGATAGTGCAAACCCCATCTCGCTCGCACTCCTAGGGGCGGTCCGATCGGCGGGTGTTACAAATAATACTTTGGCCTGAACTGAACCCTTGTTCGCCTAAAATTTGCAGATCTCGGATCCGGACGATGCACATTTTGTATACAAATAATTTCCGACACTTGCACCATTGACTTTGTAACAATAATTTACCAGGAATATCTGCTTTGGTCTTATAATTTAATAGCAATACCGATTACCGTACCGATACTGATACCGTGATTGAAATTTCAATACCGCCCATCTCTAGGCCATTAAAAATTCATGTCTGCATCAAAACTATTTATCGTAGCAAAATCTAAAAAAAAGAGACAAGTTGTATTACTTGGAATCATGAAAACAGATTATTCGATTTTGAGGTATGTTTTGAAGAATTTAAAATAAATAATAAATATAAATAGCCTCCCTCCCTCATCACAAAATTTAGACATAATTGCTCGTGAACCCAGACATTAATTTTTAATGGCCCTACTTCAAATAAAATTTGATAAATTAATATATATATATATATATATATATATATACATACTAAGTGTGATCATCACTAAATCCAACATTCCGATTGATCGGCGCCCACGTGGCTAGTTGCCATTATTTCTCGGTGAATGCGCAACAGCTAATAACTGCAGACTCATAACAACATCGATACGTCATTGGGTTTGGAAAGACGAACGCGTAATGTTTTGGGCGCATTTGGACTCGCGCAGGATTGATTTAATAAATCATCGGGTTTCAATATAAAGAGAAATTGTTCTTGTTAACTTTTGCCAAGGGTGCTATGGGATATTTTGGGCTGGTTTTGCCACGATATACTTCGATAAATGTATATAAATATTATATACCGGTATAAGGATTAACTGTCATGTAGACTATTTTTATGGAGATGTAACCGTGGGGTAAGTGGTCATAACTTGTATGTAAAACCCTTTGGGTTTTACACAAGTTATGACCACTTACCACATGGTTTCATCTCCATAAAAACAGTCTACATGACAGTTAATCCGTATACCGGTATATAATATTTATGAGAAAAAATGTGTTTGGGGGGGGGGGGGTGGATATCTCCAATGCAATATCTCGCAATTCGTGCAACATTCTGTCAGTTTCTTTCTACATATGTTTGTCAGATAACTACCGCTTCATATGTGAATTATATAATTTGCCATGTGTCTTTATAACAAACATTTCAGTCCTATAGTACAAAGTTGATATCAATGCAAGTAAAATTAGCTGTGTTTTCAATAACATATCTTGTCGTAACTGATGGTCTGGAAGCCTGAACATGTCTTCAGTTACTTTCAGCACACAAGTCATGTCTGGGTCTCATTAAGATCAATTAAGAAATTTTGTAAAGTCGTTGTCAAAAATAAGTAATGTTTATGCACCCTTTTGAAAATGGGTTGTCCGTCCGTTCGTCCACTTTTGGTTTCCGGATGATAACTTTAGATTGAATCAAGTGAACTGAACCAAATTTGATGTTAGTTTAACACACCAAAATACAGATCAAGTTCGAATATGGGTTTCGTCCGCATGGTTTTGACTGAGTTATGCGGCTTACAAATGATGGGGATAATCAATGGTTTAAAAAAAATTGGCTCCAATTGCCAGGAATATTTTAATGAACCAGCAGTTTTTCCCTTTCAAATAAATAGGAATTACATTGGTTGTTACCACATTTAAATATAAAATCAATCACATTTATGACGACTACGTCTTCTATGCCAATATGATCGCAATATGTTTTACAGTCACCTTAATTCAAATCATGCAGATTGTACGTATTTGTCATCGACTCATCGGCTTTACAGTTTATCTCCCCAAAACAAAGCGATAGTGTAGAAAGATGGAATCTTACACTCATTGTTCAAACGTCAAATTTCCGACACCAATTTGCCTGGGGTTAAAATATCTTTGCTTGAAATGTGACCTGTATTTTGTACCTGGCACATTGTACGTATAACTTGTATAAATCCAAATAGGCACATACAATATTGTCAGATGAGATTTCCAGTACCGGTACCCAGGTACCACACGCGGAAACCGGTATTGTAATGATAGTTATGGAAAAGTCGGTACTTTGAGAAGCATGGCTAGCACAGCCTTAAAGATCCTGTGCCAGTGCATTCTCTTATATATGCAAGTCTCCCATAGGGAACCTGGCATATATAAGATAATGCACTGACTTACAAGGTGAAGATAAATATTGTTAGGCCAATGTATTCTCTTATATATGTGAGGCTCGCTATGGGACACTTGCATATATAAGAGAATGAATTGACACAATATTGCAAAACTCACTGTTTTATCTGCAATTTTAATAAATAAATGCTCATTGTCTCAGGCTAACATAATATTTTTCCACTTTCAGAGACACTTTATGTCGTTTAGGAAAACATAAAAGCGCATTATTATTGTGAAAAATGTTAATTCCATACACAATGGCTGGAGCAAGTAGACCAAACATGTATGTATATAGATACTACTGTTATGTTTTTATACGCCTGTTTTGAAAAAGCGGGACGTATTATGTTATTGGTCAGTCTGTCCGTCCTTTCATTTTTGTTCATTTCCAGATTATCACATTAGTAAGTCTGAACTGACTGGAATGAAATTTGGTATGTGATTATACCAGCCCAAATTACTTGTCAAGTTCGAATTGTGCAAATCTGCTATAGACATTGGATAGAAATTAAGTAAAAAAAATGGACCCGTGTTTCTGGTACCATGCATGAACAAATTAGGGGCAGGGTTGACTTTTCACTTGAATTCATTTTTATACGCCCTTTTGAAAAAAGGTCGTATTATGGAAATGGGTTGTCCGTCTGTCCGTCGTCCGTCCGTCCGTATTTGGTTTCCGGATGATAACTTTAGATTGAATCAAGTGAACTGAACCAAATTTGTTAAGTTACTTTAACACACCAAAATACAGATCAAGTTTCAATATGGGTTTTGTCTGCATGATTTTGACTGAGTTATGCCCCTTTTTCGACTCAGATTTTAACTGATATGCGGTTTCCAGATGATAACTTTAGATTGAATCGAGTGAACAACCAAGTTTCAAACGATTGAATTAAACCTTGCCCCACTTTACTCCAGTAAGGGCGTATTGTGCCCACACCCGACGGCGTGCTCTTGTTTAAAATTGATTTCTTTTGGTCTCATATTAACATGGAAACAAAGCTATTCCTTGTGAGTCATAATGTAATTGACTACTTAAATGACGGCAGGGCTTATATTTCGCCAAGAATCCAAATCTAGATTCTCGTAAATATTCCCGCAAGTTACCCTGGATTCAAGTGAAAAAGTATATATGGATTCTCGCTAATTCAAATGAGATATATGCCCTGGACGGCTATAGAATATTCAAGATGCACTTTATTTAACAATTTTCCAACTTCATACTAGCTGATGAGCAATTACTTGATTAGCCATTTGCTGCAGTTATTGGTGAACATGCCAAAAATGAATGAATGGGAATCCAGGGATGAATTTTAGTGGTATTTTTTTTGCCTAGTGTCTGCTCATATTATCAAAACATCCCTGGAAGTGAAGAGCTTACCACTACAATAAAGCATGAAGATTGCCAGAAATACAGGTCCATTTTTGCACATTGCACAATCTGATACATTCATTCCATAATTGGAGTTTTAAATTTGGAAACTTGGCAGGTTAGATTTGTAAATACATGTATTTGAGAGTGCAAACTACAGTAATGCCCTAAGTAAGTGACCTCTTAACCAAATCAGAATTATGGGTAACCTTTGAGGATTTAGTCGGAAATATGGCTTGTTGCCATTCATCGGAAAGCTCTTGGCGAGAGCTTTCCGATGAATGGCAACAAGCCATATTTCCTACTAAATCCTGAAAAGTTACCCATAATTCTGCTTTGGTTAAGAGGTTGATTACTTAGGGCATTACTGTATATCTTATTCTGAATTGTTACTGTTTTGTCCAACTTTATATGACTAAATAAAAATAGTTGCACTCTTTTAATTATGTTGTTTTTGTTATATTTATCACTGATATCAAGTGGGAAAGGATGAAAGGAGTATTTTTGTTTTTTGTGATTTCTATGGAGCTATAGATATCGGATAGTGGATCACACATTGCATAATCCTCTTATTTACATAATGTGTTAACAGCTATCTGATGCCAACAGTTTCATAGACATGAGAAGAAACGAAGACTGTACTTTAATACGATTGTGTCAATATACACATACCTATGATGGCCAGCAAAATATTTGTCCTCCGAAAAAAAAATTGGGAATACGGAACACTGTTATTTTTATGATGTAATGGCTAAATATAAATTTATACGCATATTCAGAACCATAATTTTTGTGTTATAGCTGTTAAATGGATGGTATAAGAAATACGGTGTAATGTTTATTTCACGGTATAACTGGGTATAACTGTTAAATCTACGGTATAAGAAAATAGGGTGTACTGTTTATTTCACGGTATAACTGTTAAATCTACAGTACAGGAAAATACGGTGTGCTGTTTATTTCACAGTATAACAGCTAAATCTACGGTACAGGAAAATACGGTGTGCTGTTTATTTCACGGTGTAACTGTTAAATATACGGTATAGAAAAATACAGTGTTCTGTATATTTCACGGTATAATGTTAAATCTACGGTATAGGAAAATACGGTGTTCTGTATATTTCACGGTATGACCGTTAAATTTACGGTATAGAAAATACGGCATACTGTATATTTCACGGTATTTTACTGGCAACTGTGCTGCCGGTATTTTACCGTAAAATTTACGGCCTATATTTTACAGTGTAGGGTATGTTTCGGCGCGCGCCGAAAGCGACAAAAAGTGCGCCGAAAGCGCCATTAGCAAGTGGCCCTAATAGGATTCCATAATGTACAGCAACTCAGTCATCGCGAAAATATTAAAAATAGTTGACGGGGTTCAGACATTTATCTCGAAGACAAAGCTATTTCCATAACGCTGCCATTTGTTAAAACTTCGTGAAAAGCATTGAAACCCTGCATGCTGAGCGCGAAATTTACCACCACCAGATCATCTGCAATCTCACGGCAACGGACGTATCAATGACGAAAACAACATTATCTGTGTATCATTGCATCCAATCAGCTCCAACGAAACTATGTGTATATCATTGTATCCAATCAGTTCCAACTGGATTACATCCTAATTTTCCCCATACAATCTCTCTCCGGATAGAACTACCACATACTTATATATCGCATAGTTTCGGCCACAATATATGTTGATATTGAATTCATAATCCCTTCAGTACATGATGTGTTCAAGACTTCAAATAGGGTAGGGGTACATACAACAGTGAACATTTGCCAGCCGCTTGTTGTGGAATGCCACATGATGCAGACTTAATTCGGGAACCAACATAATTATATGTATATTCTGATAAAAACTTACCTTTGGTCAAGCCCTCCGTTAATATTGGGGTCATATCATTTCACCATGTGGTGTCTTCCAAGACTTCAAATAAAGTAGGGGTCCTCAAAATTTGGCCTTTCTTATTTTCCAGCCAATTTTCGTTAAGTGCTAATTCTTTCAGAACCCAAATCCATCTATTTACATTGTGTATGTCCTTGCACGTTTTGCATAAATCACAGTAAATCCAGCCAGAAATGGCAAGTGATTTTCAACAAAGAATTTCTCTGGATCTATCTGGTGAAAAATCTTGAATTTTACATATGATAATTTTCATTATATATAGAATCAGAGCAATTATAAAGAGACAATAACAATAATGGATTTTAATACATTTGAGAGGTTGAAAATATTTGTTTCGTTTCTGTCCCTTTAAGTACCAATAGTTTATTTCTTATAAATCATACATTGTGACGCAATAATAAGGAAAAACGTTTAAAATTTTGCTCCGATTAAATCAAAGATTTGCACCCAAAACAACTAAGATCGGTGGATACAATATGATGATTTCTTAAGATACAGCATACTACATACGATGCGGATAAGAATCTGGAGCTTTGTTACCGCTTTTGGACATTAAGGTAATGTTTTGTGAAGTCAGTACAGACGGATCTGACCGCCCGCAGGACGCCATTTTGAAATTTTATAAACAATAAATTTACGAACAATTCAAATGCCGAAACCCAATAAACGAAAGAAGCGCACCAATAACGATTCCAAGAATTCTACACTAGGCAGCGATGATAGTATAAATCCTTCGCCAAAAAAACAGCAGCTGACAATGGAAGATTTCATGGATAAGCCGGAAAATGAACCCCCATCACCCATCTTGGGAAATATTCCAAAACAGTTATCTGAACTGATTCAACGGGTTAATGTATTATCTGACAGTACAAAAGAAAACCGTGAGCATTATTCAAAAGAACAAAAATCACAATTATCAGAGTTTGGCAAAATAGTTAGCAACTTTAAAACTGAGATAATAGACGCATTCAACGAAAAAAATTCAAAAATGGAGAGACTTATTGATAAGCTGGAAAAGGAGATATGTCGAATATGGTGGAAATGAAACAAAAACAATGGAACGAGGAGCGTGATTTCTATAAATACAAACTTAATGATCTCGAGCAACAGGGAAGGAAGGATTCTGTGAGAATATTCGGTATAGAAGAATCGACGGGGAGAGAGTCGCGCCACGACTGTGCTATAAAGGCCATGAAAATCTTTAATGAAAAGTTAAAACTCAATTTTCACCCAGCAGTAATTTCTATTGCTCATGGGACCGGAAAAAAGATGGATTCAGATTTCAAACAGGATGCACAAAAGTTAAGACCACGGCCGATGTTAGTTAAGTTCTCACCCAGAGCGCCAAAGTTGGATGTGATTGATAGTAGGAAGCAGCTGAAAGGATCGGGAATCACTGTTGTTGAAGATGCAACTAAAATCAATTATGAATTACTCAGAAAAGCTTATAAAGCAGACTCAATATCCAACTCGTGGTTAACGAATGGAAAACTATATGTCAAGAAAGCTGATGGTTCAATTGTTAATTTCAAGACAGACACGGATCTGGATGCCATTATTAAAGGATAGTTTTGACAGGCCACAAGTGAACGTGGCTGTATAAATACATGTTGGAAGATGTTGATGTTATGATTATCATGTTTATAATACCCACCCTTTACATGTCATTTGTGTAAACTGTAAGTTGAGTATGCCATGCCAAACAAAACCAATCACCAAAGATATTATACCCCCCCCTAACCACAGGTCCCCAGAACAAATATTGGCCCCACACCAATGGTGCTTAATTCTATAGGATTAAGTACTATTGGGGTGGGGGTCAATCTTTGTTCTGGGGACCTGTGGCCTCACCTCTATATATATACAACTTCCCTGTAGTCATAATTCTTTCACCATATCATAATATTATTAGCAATACAGTGCCAGTCCTTATATATCTTTTTATTCATACATACCAACCCCATATGTCCATTATAATCCTGATTCGACCAACGTTATAATCGAAACATTGAAGTCACAATTATAAATATATTACGATGGTTTACTCCGATCCACACAGATATAGCGAATGAGTCCATGTCCACAGGCAAGTTAAGTGATACTGTGGTTTAAAATATGCTTCTCGACTATATGGGTCCGTTTGAAGATTGACCTCAAATTCACTGTAATTGCATTCATTTCTGTCCTCGCCAAGGCCTAAAAAAAAGACGTTTGTTTCCGCTAACCCGACCGACCCTATTTTAAACCCCCGACCCTAAACTTTTTATTGCCATTGCAAACCAAAAAAAAATCGGACCAAACAACAACAAATTTTTTTTTTTTTTTTTTTTTTTCAATTTAGGTCCCAATTCATATCATAACAAGATGCAAAACATTAATATATTTATATATATTGCCATAAGAAATTTAAGTTTACAAAAAGATTTAAATTTAACAGTTGGAATCATACCGTACTGTAAAGTATGTTTGGCTTTATCTAGCTTTCATCTGTGAAAACTTCAAATAGTTTGAGTTCAGGTATGTTATCATTCAGCCTTCAGACTTCAGGAACATTAACAATTTGATCAAATCAACCTGGTTATCAGGTGGGATATCATAATACCAAATGAAAAATTAACATAGAGATTAGTACTATAAATAGTAATTACTAACTTAATAGACATTGTTTCTGTACTACATGATCATAGTCCATTGAACCAAAAGATATCTGACAATATCGTATAAGCATTTCCAATCCATACATATAAAACAAGAGATCGACTGTCGTCCGGTGCATACCCTCTTAGCGCATACCGCCTGATGTGGGCATATCTATAACTTATGATTGTTATACTCAGACAGATGGACCCAAAAAATCAGCATTTTCATGTAAACAAAGATGAATAACTATAAAACAAATAACCAAAACAGTTGAATGTGCCATTAAATGTCCTCATAGTGGTGAACATCCATACAAAATTTCATTGAGATCGGAGCATTACTGTTCAAGTTATGACCTCAGAACAGACGTCGGATGGACCAAACAGCCAACATTTCCAGAAAAACAAAGATGAATAACTCTAGAATGGAAAAGCGGAACAGAACAATGGAACCCTGTATTGAATGTCCTCATAGTAGTGAACATCCGTACCAAATTTCATTGAGATCCCAGCACAACTGTTGAAGTTATGACATGAACAGACACCAGACGGACCAAAAAGCCAATATTTCCAGATAAACAAAGATGTATAAGTCTAGAATGGAAAATTCGAACAAAACGATGGAACCCCTTTTTAATGTCCTCATAGTAGTGAACATCCATACCAATTTTCATTGAGATCCCAGCACAACTGTTGAAGTTATGACATGAACAGACATCGGACGGACGTATGGATGGACGCACGGACGGACAGGTGCAAAACAGTATACCCCCTTCTTTTTTTTAAAAGAGGTATACAAAATTTCCAAAGTTATGTTTGAGAAACTTGATCAAATTGACCTCTCAGTAAAATTCAAAATACTGACTCTGCCCCAGATTAGCTCTAAATGCAATGGATTTTCACAAATTTTCCAGGGTGAGAACCCCCACCACCAGCAGGGGGGGGGGGTCACCCCTCCCAAACCTTCCTCCGCTCAGGCCTTCAGGTTATGCCTTTGGCATATCATTGCCCAAAACAGGTGTCCTCAAAAAATACCTAGATCCTTCACTGAATGTGGAGGAGAAGGTGGTGTTCTGAAGCCATCATTAAGAGATCGGTACAAGACGGTCACTACAATATGTGAACAGTGCAGTGGTGCTGGACTGACTCCAGTTGTCGCCAGACCATATGGGAAATATTAGGATTATCAAAGACTATATTAGTATATAGACTAGTATATATGTAAACATTAAAGCATATGTAAGATTGAATTGGAGTTTATAGTTTCTCTGTCATCTGGGTTAACATGATAGGGGCTTAGAAGTGCATAGTTTGGGTTATTGACAAGTATTATACAGTTATTTTTAAAGATACTGAAAGAAAAAAAAGTTAACCAAAGTTAGGCCCAATCAAGATAACAATAGGTGTATTCTGCGCTTGTCACGAACTCCAGCGAGTTCAAAACAAACCCTGATCACGTGGTCGACGAAGGAATGTGGTAATATCGATTTTCTATTTTTATACCAAAACCGCCCCTTCCCCACACAGTTGAATCGAGATATGATTTATAGTGGAGAGAGTGAGGCATTTTCGCCCTGTAACGTGTACGCGTATTATATGAATAGTCTCTCAAATCTTCCCTACAATATGCAGTTTCATAAGCTGTCCATGCTAAACTCAGCAGTATTCGACATAATCACGTTTGGTATGCGTTAATATATCAAAAGACGGTTATCAGCTCCAATTGACTATCAATTGTTTTTCTGCAAGAAAATGTCCATTTTTCGGCATTACGCGAAGTACTTTCAGATGGTTTGTACAAATGGTACTGGTATCTTTTGCAACAATCAGAGTAAAAGGAATATTAGAATGGTTATTTTAATGCAGTTCTAGGCTGAAATTATACATCGATTGTAACATAGTGGTAATTATTCTATATGGCTCAAGGATAATGATGTTTATCCAATTGGTTTTCCCCGCTTGGAGGGTCAATAACAAGGAGAAACAACGCTATACATGGCGAAAAAGTCCCCTGTAAAAATGGCTAGGTTAGATTACTTTATGATATCTGAAGATATACTCAGCCTAGTTGGAGCAGGAACCGACATAGTACCTGGATACCGCTCAGATCACTCGATAATAACTCTTACGCTTAAACTAAGCACAATCGACAGAGGTCGTGGTTTTTGGACATTTAATACATCCTTACTCCGTGATGACAACTATGCCGAACTGGTCAAATCTGCTATAGAGAATAATAAATCAAGATACGGATATAAAATATATACCGATGAATGGAATAAACCACAGGTTACATGTAAAACAAGTAAACGTTTATTTCTGGACACCCTCTTGCTAGAAAGAACGACAGATGAAAGAAAATGAACTGAATAGATCAAAAATATTGCTCGAAATTGAAATAGATAACAATAACTTAGATACAAAAAATAAAGACGAATTACTAGATAAAATACAAAATATTGACACTGATCTTTACGAAATAAGAAAAGAAGACACGAAGGGGGCAATGGTAAGATCAAGAGCCAAATGGATTGAACAAGGTGAAAAACCAACAAAATATTTCCTCAATCTAGAAAAACGCAATTCTATATCGAAAACTCTATGCAACCTTACCGACTCCACTGGTAAAAACATTGACAATCAATCAGACATAATGCAAGAAGCTAGACATTTTTACGAAAAGTTATATGCATCGAAAAACATAAACAATCTTGATATTCATACTATTCTTGAAAAAGACCATACAATATTGTCCCACGACACTGCCAACAGTATAGAAGGACCAATAACTCTAATTGAACTAACTTGTGCGTTGAAGCGATCGCAAAATGATAAATGCAGCGGACTAGATGGATACCCATATGAGTTTTGGAATTTTTTCTGGCTTGACTTAGGCCCCATTCTATGTGAATCACTCAATGAAGCTTATGATAAAGGGGAACTCTCAATCACCCAGAAACAAGGATTAATAACTCTGATCCCCAAAAAGGATAAAGAAAGACATCATTTGAAAAATTGGCGACCAATTTCACTGTTGAATATATCTTACAAATTAGCTTCTTCATGCATAGCTGAAAGATTAAAACGTGTTCTACCATATATAATAAGTGATGATCAAACGGGATTCTTAAAAAATCGCTACATCGGGGATAATACTAGACTTATCTATGACCTTATTCACGAGACGAAATTGGCCGGTAAACCTGGGTTACTGCTCCTCCTAGACCAGGGGGGGGGGGGTGAAAAAAAAATCCGGCACGTATGCGGGGTGGGTGGGTGGTCAAAGCCACCAACAAGCAATTTTTTCCGCAACTAAAAAAAAAAATCCTGCTTGTTTTTTAGTGTTTTGGCAATGAGTTGGGCTTCAAAACCACTTTGAATGAAAGAAATAATGTAATTATAACTGGTAAACTGACTGCAGGCAGTTATCGTGTTGTATTTTGTTGCAAATTTTGAAATCCAAGATGGCCGCTGGCAGCCATGTTTTTTTGACCGAATGACCTCAAAATGACTCATTCCTATTTACATGTACATGTTAACATCCATGATAAATAGTATGCACAACAATTCATATACAGCTGTTTGCAGTGAATTTCCCCCAGCAAATCTCTGTTTTAGTGTTAAAAGGTGGGGGTGGGTGTCAAAAAATGGTCGGAAAAAACTGCCGAAAACGGAAAAAAATTTGGCGGTGGGGGTGGGTGGGTACAAAAAATGATCGAAAAGGAAAAAATGCCATACGTGCCTGAAATGTTTTTCCGACCCCCCCCCTGCCTAGACTTCGAAAAGGCTTTTGATTCAGTATCATGGAAATTTATACATAAATGCCTTAACTTTTTTAATTTTGGAGATGCCATGAAGAGGTGGATATCCATATTTTATACGAATATCAACTCATCTATTTTAATAAATGGGCATATATCTCAGAGTTTCAAACTATATCGTGGCTGTCGACAGGGTGACCCAGTCTCGCCGTATATTTTTTTGATATGCGCGGAAATCTTAGCTATTATGATCAAGTCCAATGGCCGCATTAAAGGTATCAACCTCGGCAATTTAGAATACAAAATTACACAGTATGCAGACGCCACGACTCTCATCTTGGACGGTAGCGAAGAAAGCCTCAGGGAAGTATATACTGTTTAAACTCATTTGCAGATTATTCAGGCCTGAAAATTAACAATAGCAAATGTCAGGCGTCGTGGATTGGCTCTTATACGGAGCGTACGGATATTATATGCCCAGATCTTGGACTAAAATTTGATAGTACTTTCAATCTCCTTGGAATATACTTTGACACCAACCTTGACAAAATGGATATCAATTATGATAGAAAACTTACTGAAGTCAAACGTTTGATAGCGACATGGAAACACCGGTTACTTACACCCATTGGTCGAATAACGGTGATAAAATCACTAATACTCCCAAAATTAACGCACCTTTTTGTAGCTCTACCAAATCCCAGTAATACTTTTATGAAAAATCTGGACACAACGCTCTTTAATTTTCTCTGGAACTCGAAGCGTGATCGAGTTAAACGCAAAGTTATTTGTCAAGATTATAAGAACGGCGGATTAAAAATGGTTGATGTAAACAAATTTATGCTGTCCATGAAAATAACTTGGGTGAGGCGCCTCGTAACCAAAAGTGCCAAATGGATCCCCTTAACAGATATACCTTTACGCGATGACCCTATGTTCCTTACTTATGACTATTCCTACATAGAAAAACATGCAAACAAATTAACCAATCCTTTTTGGCATGATGTCCTGATGGCATTCACAAAATTTCTAGAGAAAGACAGAAACAATCGCAAAATATCAGCATGTACGTTATGGAATAACCCAAACATAAAGCAGTACTGAAAAGTAATAAATTTCACCTCCTGGCGAGAAAAAGGGATTATATTTTTAAATGATATGCTGGACGATAATGACCGCTTTCTTACACGAGACGATTTACTAAAGATTTATAACATACGCACAAACTTCATCACTCTTAATAACATTCAACATCAAATAAAACTACTCACAAAAAAACTTGACCAGCCTATAACTCGAACTTGCAGCCCCTTTTTACCAATAATTTCATTAAACTGCTTAAAAACAGTCGAGGAGGACAGGACTTTTATAACATCTTAATCGATATTCCAACTTCTACAGTAGCACACAGAAAATGGCAAGCGTTTTTTTCCTGACAACACAATTCAATGGTGTAAACTAGATAAACTACCCTTTCTCACGACGCCTGACACAAAGCTACAATGGCTACAATTCCGAATAAACTCACGAATATTATCAACTAACAAGTTTCTTAAAATGTCCAATCTACGAGAAGATGATAAATGCGATAGATGTAAAAGCGAGACAGAACACATCTCCCACATATTTTGGAACTGTGTTCACGTTCAGAAATTCATTAAGGAACTCCGCGATTGGGGTAAAATTAACAGCATTGATCTCTGTCCCCAGCAGATGACAATGATTCTCGGTTCATCACCAACGAATCCGAACTTTATAACGAACATGCTGTGGCTTCTAATTAAACAATACATTTATAGGACCAAATTCAAGCCAATTAACTTATAGCTAAATGTTTTCCTCAAAGAATTGAATTATAGATACCAATGTGAGAAGTATACCGCACGATGCCAATCGAAACAACAAGAATTTTCGAAAAACTGGTTCCTTTTAGAAAAGGCTATACATATACGCACGAGTCAACACAAATAAACTTGTCCTGAAAATTTTCTCTTCACCAATTCAAAAACTCACTTAATTACTATACCCAAGAAATACTATTATCGCCCCAATACCACAACGCCGGCTATAGTTAGATGTCGTACCGATGCGCCGTACACAGGAACAAAGTTCAAAAGATTTAAAATCTGGATTACTATATAAAATGAACACATTATTCGATTTATCCCTATTCACAGGTAAGTCACTGGGCGTGCATATGACGTACGGAAGACGTGTAAATGAAGTGAGCAAGATGTGAGAGAATTAGAAGAATGTAACTTTATTTATAATAACATGTACCCTGTCTGTATTTACATTCTTCATTGATGTCTGTTTATTCCAATAAAAACAATTTAAAAAAAAAAGAAAAAAAAAAAGTACATATATATATAGACAGACCTACTGGTTCACATTTAACTAAACAATCATTGAATCATTACAATCATTACAACGAACTTTGAAGGATAATTATGACATGTATATGCACTTATAGAACAACATAATAGAGGTGGGGGGTCGGTCCAAATATAAACAATCGCATGCGTCGGTCCTTGTCGACAAAATATCTCTCGACTTCGAGTATAAGGGTGCATTTACATTGCTATAGAAATGTACATAGATCTACACGCAGACTAGTGTAAACGGGTTGATATAGAAACGCACACAGAAAGAAAACGGTATCACAGTGGATCAACGTACACGAACCAAAACCGGAAGTCGTAGATTTCGAGGTGGAGAAATATCTGTCGACAAATATTTGTTGACATTTTTTGACGGTTTTTTGGGAAAATAAACGCTTGGATAGCATATTTGACCAACTGAAGGTGAGTGAATATTTCTTCGCTGATGTTCGGACACCGACGATCAATTTAAGTCAGTTGTCATTGTTCGATCGCGGAAAAAATGTCATTTAATCATCGCCGCGAGACGATTTCTTCCCCAAAATATCCCAGAAAATCATACTTTTCACATTCATCGCAGACAGCTGTCGCAACAACCTATATACCGGTCGAAAGGCCTGTTCCCCCCCCCCCACAAATGCATATTTTGAGTATTTTCACGGACTGTCTCAAAATTCCAAATTTCATCTTTTGATGCAGGTACCCACCTCGAAAATACTGTCCGGTTAGTCCTGTACACCCCGGAATCTAGTTGCAATCCACCAGACCCGGCGGACAGGTTTTGTTGTTCAATCAAGAGTCGAAATGGATTAGTTGATTGGCTGCCTTTCGTTAACAGTGGCACGTTTTGGGGCAACTGCTTTTCTGTTGCAACCATAGTATACTGATCAAGTTTAGTTACCGAGTACAGTTTGCAATTTGTTCTCCTATATTCGTTCAGATCGTGTAAGGTCATTAACCAAAGAATCATTTATGGAAATATTGTTAGAACAAGAATATAACAATGCCCTCCACGACCAAGGCCGTAGCAACAGGATTGTTTTGATGGTGGTAGGTGTAGATGTATTTTCCAATAGTTTGATATTTCAGCCAGTATATAGCGTGAAATTTGATACTTAAAAAACAATTAAAATTCGATTAATTTCAGAAAAAACAAATCGGGACCCATGGCTGTTCTTTTTCATTATGGCCACTTTCGGGACTCACCACCCGAGTTTTTATTACGATTGTATAAAGTTTTAACTAAATATATACACCCCTTTATTTTTATGTTTTAAACTACAGGCACCCACCCATATTTCGGAGAATTTTCGCTAATATTACATATTATAGAATAGCAATCAAATATGCAGATGTTTATTTCCATTTCTATGAGAGGCCAAATTCACATTTCATAATTAATTGCAGTTAAGCAATAGCACTTAAGCATAATTATTTGCGATTAAGCGCAATTCATGGTTATACTGTGTGTAACTATGTACCCCTGGTGAATAAATAGGTGAATCTATAACTAAACCTGAACTCATATTGACATATCACCTCCTTGTTTTCATTGCTTTGGATAGTTGTGATTGTGAACTAGCCTAAATTCTTTATCAAAATGGGTGACTCGCGACAGTATTACCTTCTGTTTTAGTCGAGTCGAGGAACCAACCCATCAAAGCTCAAGTGTGATCAGATATCGATTATTGAAGTTTGTTATTTCAATTGATTGCTGCCCAGAAACACGCCGTGAAAAGGGTGGTTTCGGTCAAAATTGCGGATGAAGATGGATAACTCTAAAACAAGTGGTAATACGGTAAAATTTCGTGATACTTTAGTAATTATACGGCCATATTTTGTTGAACAAAATGTTTATAAATCACACGTTTTTTGGGAAATTTGATACCATAGTTGACAGTGGTCCGCATTATTTTTTGCAGTTAATCGATTCTGATAACTAAAGCTTATTTTGAAGAAATATTGTTGTTGTTGTTGTATCTTTATAATATGGGTCTTTCTGATCGGATTGAGGACCTTTAGTTTAAATTAGTCAAATGCAGATACACCCGGTCATGCTAATAGTTAGGTTATATGGGTAGTTACACTTACTCTCAAGCAACTCATAGCGCTTAATCGGAATTAATTGCACTTAAGCGCAATTCATTTCAATTATGCGCAAATGCCATATGTGTGCTTCAGCGCGATGTGTGGTATATGCGCTTAAGCGCAATTCATTATTAAATGTGAATTTGACCTCCCATACAGTTAATTTGTTGTCTATATATATGAACGAGTAGGGTCTGTCTGCATGTCTTCTGTCCGCTTAAATTTTAATATATAAGCGACAATTTGCGTTAAAAACTTCCCAACCAAATTATCCAGTGTGTGAATCAATGTGGAAACAATTAATTATGGCGCGATTTGAATACAACAGGACAAAAATCACGTGCCTATATATTTACAAAAGTAACTTGCATCTGGTTCCACATTCAGTTGTACCATCGATCTATATTAAATATACAATACAATATACGTCGATGGTTGTACGCTATAGATTGGAATTTTACCCGCTATATACATGTAGGAAACACAACACTTCTACATTAATGGACAGCCAAGGTGGGATTAAGAATACAACAACTCGAAAGAACACTGGAGTTTTCCTGGTGATGTTTCTATTCTCTATATCAACCGAGAGTACCAATATTTCGTATAGTATTGTATAGTATAGTATTGTATAGTATTTTATTATAAATAATTTTTATATTTTTTATTTTCAATAATTTTATTTTCAAACATTCATTCGGGTGTTGTAAAAATCCCATCGTCGATTGCCTCAGCGAAGCCGCACAGTGGTTACACATATGAAGGCAGGCATGCGATCCTATCGTCAGTAGCACCTGGAATTATAAAATAATATCGCTTAGTGGACTTGAACTTAAGCTAATATTAGTAACAGATATAGCTGTACACCCCTCCGACTGTATGTTTTAGTCCCCTCCACATTATTGTTTTAACCATTGCTGAATATTGAAAACAATAATTTTCTAAGTCGAAAAATGTCATAACTCCAAACAAAAAGGTCTGACATATTTCATAATCATATATGTTCGCATGTTCCCATGGTACTAAATATATATATGCCAAGCCAAAAAAAACAAATGACCGCAAAACTTAGCAATAAAAACTCGGAAAATTGCATCCACGAAAGGACGAACAAGCTGCCTCCTGTATAACCCCACAAGTTGTGGGCCACAACTCGTTGCGAGTGTATAATCAAATATAAAGGGTAAAAATCGGCACACCGCTGCATTTTTCTGAAAAAAGTTGGATGTAAATCATTTTTTTTTATGTCGGCCTTCCGAGAGTGATGACAAGTCAGAGTTAGCAATATGACATACATCAAAAGTTATATGTTTACCAAACATGTACTTCGTAGTTGGATTTCAGTTACAGGTTACAGTTCAGTTATATATATAAGTCACCGCCTGGATGTTGTGTTGTACCAGGAGACATATACAACATTATGAACACCCAGAACCATTGTGGCCACGCAAAAGTCAAATGAAACGCCCATCATCTGCGGCAAAATTGCTTTTTCGACCAGAAATTGAAGATGGCAGACCTCAGCAAAATCACGACTAAGTGGACAGATTTTTTACAACTAATGATTAAATTTTTCGGGACTAACCGGACAGTATTTTCGAGGTGGGTACCTACATCAAAAGATGAAATTTGGAATTTTGAGACAGTCCGTGAAAATACTCAAAATATGCATTTTGGGGGGGAAAACAGGCCTTTCGATCGGTGTATAGGTTGTTGCGACAGCTGTCTGCGATGAATGTGAAAAGTATGATTTTCTGGGATATTTTGGGGAAGAAATCGTCTCGCGGCGATGATTAAATGACATTTTTTCCGCGATCGAACAATGGCAACTGACTTAAATTGATCGTCGGTGTCCGATCATTAGTGAAGAAATATTTACTCACCTTCAGTTGGTCAGATATGGTATCCAAGCGTTTATTTTCCAAAAAAACCGTCAAAAAATGTCAACAAATATTTGTCGACAGATATTTCTCCACCTCGAAATCAACGACTTCCGGTTTTGGTTCGTGTCCGTTGATCCACTGTGGGTATTAATTCGTGTGAGCAAAAATCGTGTCCGCTATACGTCACGGTCAACGCCGAAGCATTGCGACAGGCAAATCAGTTTTGATTAATTGTTACTCGGGCTTGGCGAATGTGTTTTAGTTTTCGTTGTCATTTCAACCCGTGTATTTCGAATATTGAACACGGATAGGGACGTGGCAACTTGTTCAACGGTTGGATATTTCATACCTGACACAACATTAGTTGTAGTTTCCAAACCAGCAATAGATTGAAAATGATCTTGTAGTTTGATTTTCAAACATTTTATTTTGGGGGGGGGGGGGGGGGGGTATTGTTTTCGGACCAATATTTGCATAATTTCCTACTTTTTATCAAAATTTTGAGCTGGAATGGCCATCAGCTGGAAATTTTCCAACCTTATCATATAGGGGCGGGTGTAATGTTGGAAATGTCCAACACTTGGAAAGATTGTGGCCTGGACCCCCCCGTGGCCAGTCATTATCATCATATTTATTGTCTAACAGCTATATATAAAAACTGCATGTAATTTAAGAAAACAATATTGTCCTACACTGGTCAACATTGTCATTGGAATTGTCATCAGTTGAAAAATTTACTACATTTGGTCAAATAAAGGGTGTTGTAGGGTAACTGCATGATTTTCATTCTTTCTTCGAACCATTATCAAGTGGTATAAGGATACACTTTAAATACCTGCGGCACATACCAAATCGCTGTTATCTGTTGATAGTTGATACATTTTTATGTCTGGCCTAAACTGACACGACTCGCAGTGAATTGTCAATTACCAGAGTACTGATGAGCGCGCGTTCACTATTAGTAATCATGTTGTGATCACAGTAATGCGCGACACGTGACTTCATACAGATCTGTATACATTTCTATAGCAATGTAAATGCACCCTAAACGGTATAATAGCTATAAATGAATAGAATCTATTAAATAATATGGATTAATATGTATAATTTATGTATATAGCGCTGATTACTAGCATTCCCCACAGATGTGCGAAACATGGCGTCGGCGTCGGCCGATATCCCGGACCTACCCAGTACATGCGGAGTCCCGGAACTCATCCGCCACCGACGACCGGTCCACACATCCATGAAGGAATGTAGATATTCGAGTTAAATAGCATATAGTTAACATGCATATCGATACTTTCGGACCAGGAGTGTCGGGTATTCTGGGTTACACCCAGATCAGTGTGATTTTGCGCTCCGTATATACCTACTATACTCCCGATTTAAGGGGGTGCAGGAGGAGCTACTGCGAAACCAACCATATGAAGAGAACTGCCAGAAAAATTTATAATTCCAAACAACATGTCAACCATCAAATAGATTATTGTCTTGACTCCACGAGAGGAGGCTTCATTTGTATCATAATGTTGAGTTAGCGTTTTAATTGCATATTATAGCATCATACCCCATGTATTATAATGAAGAATAAAGCAGTCACAAATATGCCAGCCCAATGGTGGTCAGATTAAACTTGGTTATGAACCCATGACCCAGAACTCAACTGAGCCCAATTTTTCAATGATCAACAAGCATGGCATGAAAGTTCTCAATAATACAAAATTATTTATGGTAGTTGTCTTTCTGAATGAAAATAATCATTTAATTTCATGAATCAAGAAAAATTAAGTCTCCTCTCATGATCTTCAGATATGATATCATGTATATATGAAATGCACTTTCGAAAAAAATCTGTTTTACAGTAGTTCTCGGTACCTGAACACAGTGAAATTTAAAAGATTTTTCATGCCATAAAAGTAAAGTAAATGAGATTATAATAACCAAATGTCCAATGGTTCTTATGTATGGTACCACAATAATCTCTTGTACAAAATTTCACAAAGATATTCCTGATAGATTTAGAGAAAATACATTTTGAAATACCAGGAAATTTTGGCATTGTCCATACACGCAGTCAATGATGATATCGTTCCAGTCCGTGGTGTGTTCTAGTCTTCAAATTGGGAAGGGGGTAATGCAAACATTGAAAAATCGCATTATTTATTTTTCAGTCGCTTTTCGTAAAGTGTCCCTGACTGTCGGGTATTAACCCATCTATATCAATTGTGTATTTCTTTATAGAATAGCCATTTGTCTAGATCATTCAGTTCGTGGTAGGTTCAATGGTTTACATGGGGTATGGGGTCCCTTAAAATTCGCCTTCACCGTTTGCCATCTGCTTTGTGTAAGGTGCCACGGTGTTCTCCCGAACGGTGGGCTCGCGAGACCATTGCATCTTTTCTGACAGAACAGCCATGCGGTCACAATCTCGGGTAATATGGATAGCTTATGCCTTGAGCTAGTGGTGTGTTCAAGACTTCAAATAGGGATGGAGTCCCCTGAGAGTAAAATTTAGCCCTTTAATTTGCTGACCACTTGTTGTAAAGTGCCATAGGCTTTCGGGAACCATCTCACCCATAACAGACTTCAGTTAACATTGAGAGCATATAATTTTTTTAAGACTTCAAGTTGGATAGTGGGGTCCTCAAGACATAGTACATTCGCCTTTCTTGTTTGCCAGCCACTTTTTGTAAAGTGTCACAGGATTTCAGGGGAACCAAATCACCCATATATCAATTAATAATTCCATGATAGCAATACCTTTCGATCACACACTCAGCTAAGTATGAGAGAATGTAACTTCAGTTCATGCTCTGGTCAAGATATTAAATGGGTTAATGGGGTCCCCCCCCCACAAAACAGTGAGTATTCGCCTTTCTCTTTCATCAACAGCTTTTTGTAAAGTTACCCAGACATTCAAGACCCTGGCATACTATACTCTTTATATCCCGTCCATTTCTCGACACACGCAGTTAATACTGGGAGCACATCATTTCGGTCGTCCAGTGTGTGTCCCAAAACTGCAAATGGGGTAGTGTGGCCTAACACATTACATTTCGTATTTGCCAGCCGCCTTTTTTAAAGTGCTCCAGGATTTCGAGAACAAAACCACCCATACAAATTGTAAATAATACATGAGAGCATATAGATTCGGTTCAGTGTGTGCTAAAGAGTTTAGAAGGGTTATGGGTACCCAAAACAGTGAGATTTCGCCTTCTCTTTGCTAGCCAATTTTTGTAAAGTGCCCCAGACATTGGGAAGCCAACCAACCCACCCATCGTGCACTGAAGAGGTATATTTCCTGAATTACATACCATTTGTCCACACCCCAGTTAATATTGAGAACATATCCATCCATTAGTGTGTTTAAGACTTTAAATGGGGTAGGGTGCTCAAAGAAAATATTCAGCTTTGGTTTTTGCCAGCCGCCTTTTGTAAAGTACCCTAGGATTTTGGGAACCAAACTATCCATATAACATGTATATTCCCTGAAAGCACTATCTTTCGTTCACACTGATTTAATAATAAAAGCACGAATATTCGGAGCATTTGTGTTCAAGAGTTTAAATGGGCATATAAAGGGGTCCCACAAAACAAAAAATATTCGCCTTTGGAGTTTGCCATCCGATTTTCGTAAAGTGCTAAAGGCTTTCGGCATACAACCAACCCACCCACCAACATCATGAATGCTATATTGCTATTTTTGCCCACATCCTCAGTTAATATTTACAGCAATCATTTCAGTTCATGAGTTGATCAACTTTAACACTTCAATTGTGTAGGGGGGGGGGGGCCTAAAACAGCAAATTCGTCTTTCTTAATTTATCAGCCACTTTGTGTAAAGCGACACACGCACAATCCATCCATACAAATGATGTATTCTCTGATAGAACTACATTCCCGTCACATTCTCAGTTAACATAGAGAATTAGATATCATATAGCTTAATTTCGTATTGCGTTGAAGTCTTTAAATTGGGTAGAGTGTTCTCGAAAAATATAGCAAATTCGCCCTTTATATTTGCCAAGCAAAGTGCCACACTGTTTCGGGAACAAACCCATCCATAAACATTGTATATTTCCTTATGTAACTGTCCTTTATAGTTACATGATTCTTAATATTGAGATATTTTTTCAGTTCGTAGTGTGTTCAGGACATCTAATAGGGCGGGTGGGGGGGGGGGGGGGCAATGGTTTTGTTCTGTATGATTATGTTAGTCTATATTATTTGTCGTTTAGAACAAATACTTCAGTTGCTCAAAGTCGATATGTGTTAGTATAAAGTTACATGTCACAAATAAAATGTTTTGTTGTTGTTGTAACTGGGGTTTAATTGGAAACCTGAGGTCATCTAAAACCACGCTCGCGGTGTCTACGGATCAGGTTTTCATCACACGAATAATGATTAGATACTCATTAGAATAATTTAGAAAGGTCTGTGTTATCATAAATATGTAGTTACCAAATCGCGTCCGGGGGAGCGGTACCTAATTCCAATATCTTGAAAACCGTTGATAATTTCTGTCAAATTCTTTCTACGTGTGATGTCCAGATAACCACTGAGCCATAAGAATTATATAGTTGGTCACGTGTTGTTTATAACAAAGGTTTTAGTACTTAACATCGATGTTAATGCATGCAAACTTACCTGTTATCAATAAAATAATTGTTGTTGTTGTAACTGGGGGTCTGAAAGCCTGAACACATCTGTAATCAATTAAACGGCATCTCTGGACAACACTTTCAGTACAAGATTCATATTGGGTCCCATTCAGATCAATTCGAAAATGTTTGTAATGTCATTATCAAAAATATGTATTTTTTTCGACCAAAAACGTCTTTGGTGGAGGGTTAGCTAAAATCAAATATCTCGCAAAGCGTTAAAATTTTTAGTTAACTTCTTTCTTCATATGCTTGTCAGATAACTACTACACCATATGGACTAAATATTTCAATATTATTGCAATATCCGTTTGAATGATAATGTTCGAAATATAAAAAAAAATTGAAAAAGAGCGATTTTTCAACAAAAAATAAATGTTTCGGCTCCAAATGGCACGAAAATCCAAATTAACCAACACTTCTTGCATATCAGGTACAGATATGGTATGATGTAGTCATTTTGACACATACAATGTGGGCAAATAACTTAGGACATAGCCGCAGGGCTTACTTTACCAAAATCGTTAATTTCTGTGAAAAGTCACTGGTGGGTATCGTTCATCGTCCATTTGAGAATAGCCACCACCAATTCCGTTATTTTTCACTATCATTTTCGTCAACAGTATATATTTCTCCTTAAAAAAAAGTTGGTTTTAACTTGTTCTACCGTGGGTAGGGGTACCCGACCACTTTTGGCGTTTGGCCGCTGTACTAAGTAAAAGCAGGTTGTTTACACAGTAACCAGCCGACTAATCACACCATACACTTCAGAGGGTGAGATGGCTTCAGAACGTGTGATAGATAATCACTTTCATATGCCGACCACATACAGTATATAAGCTGTGCGATTTTTATCTTAGGGCAGAGGGTGGAGCGAACAAGTCAGATTTTATTTGGCTTTATTAGTTCCTCTCTGTTAGAGCGTTAACACGAGTGAGTTGTGCGGTCGGGACTTCGGTTGCAGCTGCCCTCGTGTCAATGCCGGAGTGAGACGGTTTTGGATTAGGCTCTGGACGGATTATGGAGCTAATCCCTGACGCCGCGTTAGCTGCTATGCAGAGAAGCCGGATTGTGGACGCTGTTAGTTGGTCTCTCCAAGCTGACAGGGGCTCTCTGGCTCTCTGCGTAGAATTCCGGACAGAAGATGCTGGCATCCAGAGGTCTACTGCCCGGGACAGGAACGCCGAGTCCCGCCGTACAGTGAAGAAGGGGCCTCCCAAGAGGAAGACGCCATCCAAAAGAAGGAGGGACGCCGCCAGACGGACAAAGTGGAAGAAGAAGATGGGGGTGACTGTTGATCTGCCGGTCACCCCTCCCCGTGTGGTTCAGTCGTCCAGTGTCATAGCCGGCAGGTCGAAGTTGTCTGAGAGACGCCCAGACGACTCGACCTGCATGGAGACAGACGACATCTCACCAGCTAGCAGGGACTCCGTTGATCTGCCGGAGGTCCCTGCTGTCGTCATCGAGGCATGCGGAGGAAGGGACGCGGACACCACCCCCCGATGTTCCTGCCGCCAGCTTCGAGGTGGAGTTGGACAGTTTACCACCTCGGACACCGGAAATTCCATCTCATCCCGGTGTCCCCCATCTCCACGGGTAGCGACAACAACAGCACAGACGCCACTACCAACAACAACAACAGCACCAGTTCTAAATGGACCAACGAAGAAACCATCGCACTCATGAAGAGTGTGATGGAAACCAACGCAGAAGCTCATAGATTGATGGCAGAATGCAAGGCTGACAGACAACAACAACAAGCAGAGTCAACAGCAACATCATCCGAACACAGACCAAAAAAGAAGGCCAAAAAAAAAAAATATATCATTTTCATTTCATCTTCACAACTTCATGATTATGTAATACCATAACATGTATTCATTAAAATTCAACAGTGGGTTGTAGGGGAGGGGCTACGCCCCTTCCAAATCCTCCCGGGTCAAATCCCAAACCCCATATAGTAGTAGTTTTAATTCATACTCTGGCAGGGAGTGGAGCGAACAAGTCAGAATTGCTTTGGCTGCATTAGTTCCTCTTTGTCAGAGCATTGGCACGAATGAGTTGTTCGGTCTGTAACCTTCATTGGAAGCAACCACCCTCGTGCTAATGCCGGCGAGTGAGACGGTTTTGGATTAGGCTTAGGACGGACAATGGAGCTAATCCCTGACGCCGCGTTGGCTGCAATGCAAAGATCTCAAATAGTGGACACTGTTAGTTGGAATCTCCAAGCTAACAGGGGCTATTTGGTTCTTTGCGTTGAATTCCGGACAGAGGATGCTGGTATCCAGAGGTCTTCTACCCGGAGCTGGAACGCCGAGTCCAGCCGTAACCCGAAGAAGGGGCCTCCGAAGAGAAAGGCGCCAGCTCGAAGGAGAAGGGACGCCGCCAGACGGGCGAAATGGAAGAAGAAGATGGGGGTGACCGTTGATATGCCGGTCACCCCTCCCCGTGTGGTTCAGCCGTCCAGTGTCACAGTCGGCAGGCCGAAGTCGTCTGAGAGACGCCCAGACGACTCGACCTGCATGGAGACAGACGACATCGTACCAGCTAGCAGGGACTCCGTGGATCTGCCGGAGGTCCCTGCTGTCGTCGTCGAGGCGAGCGGAGACAGGGACGTGGACACCACCCCAGATGTTCCTGTCACCAGCTTCGACGTGGAGCTGGATAGTTTTCCACCTCGGACACCGGAATTCCATCTAATCCCGGTGTCCCCTATCTCCACCAGCTCCAACAACAACAACAGCACCACCAGCACCAGCTCCACTCTCACCATCGAAGAAACAGTTAAGAGCGCACTGGAGACTCAGGCAGAAGCCCACAGACTGATGGCGGAGGTCAAGGCCGACACCATGAGGTACCAGCTAGAACAACAACAACAGGAACAACGACTCGATGAAATACAGAAGCAGAGCGAAGCGGAGCTAACATCAACAACAACATCTGAAAGAAGAACCAAAAAGGCAAAGAAGAAGAAGAAGTTACAAACACCAGAAGGAAAAAAAATATGTCTAGACCATCCATTTTTTTCCTCTCAATTCATCCAACTCATGATTATTGTTAAACCATTTTCATGTCCCTTCCATCATCCACCAGTGGGTTGTAGGGGAGGGGTTACGCCCCTTCCAAATCCTCCCTGGGCTTATTTCCAAAACCCCTAATAAATCAAAATCTTAATTCATAACCACAAAGATGTTCCGTTGTTGCAAGTGCGGCAGTGAAGTTAGACCACTTCAGCATGCTCTTCAGTGCGACCATTGCCTTCTATAGAGTATAAGTGGGCGATGAAATGCGACATTGAGATCGACTTCAGATGTTGTATGTGTAAAACAGGTAAGAATAGCTAGCTACATTATTTCATAGTTTCGTATATTGTTATCGTTATCGTATCGTTCGTTTTCCTTTATATTCAATTTCTCGTCCATTTGATACTTACCTGATACAGATATAGACCTTTTTTCACCTTTAATTCAAATTTTTATATATTTATTCTTTGAAACTATTATCATTTCAGATTCTTGGAGCCCCTTTCAGCACGAGATCGAGGAGTCAACTTCTGTCCATCCATGCGTTTGTCCAGAAGGATGGAAAAAGGAAACAGTTCCCATTTCGTCTTTATGTCAAGACGGACACGTTCCGACTACGTGGAGGTGTTCAAAGAAGTCGTGACCAGATTAGACCATCCTGCAGTTACCAATGTGGTGCTCGACTTCGAAACAGCGCTGTGGCAGTCAATTCGCAAGGTTGTCCCAGGAGTTACCATCAAAGGTTGCTGTTTCCACTGGTCCCAGGCTGTTCTGAGGAAGGTGGGCGACGTCGGACTTCAGACATCTTACCGAGCGGGAGGGCCGCTTACATACTTTGTTCGGCAGATAATTGCATTGCCGTTCCTGCCATCACAACATATCCGCGACACCTTCGATGCATTGAGCCAGAAAACCGACGAAGGGTCCAGTCTTCGCAGCCTCTGCGACTATGTTCAACGGCAGTGGCTCGACTCTAGCACATTTTCGATCGAGGAATGGAGTATCTTTCGGCATGACTTGCGGACAAATAATGATCTCGAAGGTGTGTATATTTAATTCAACATGTATATTTAATGATATTCAACAACATTCAGTGACAAACATTAAATTCAACAATCTATAATTATAATAATTAACTAATTTGATTAATTAATTAATTAATCGCGTAATTCAGAGATAATAATAATATTAATAATTCGATTAATTAATTCCAATATTATATAACAGATTTCAAAATGAATTTATTACTGTCATTTGTTTATTAACTCATTTGTTTTTTTCTTCAGGCTGGCATCGAAGACTAAATGTTCATGGGAGTGATGTGACATTCTACAAGCTGGTGCCGCTATTGATGCGGGAGGCATCAATTGTAGAGTTATTTAAACGTCTTAGCTGTCGACCTGGAAACCGACAGCCGGACGGCGTACACACAGAAGGCAAAACAGATCCGTGACCTATGGGATTCCTACACAGCAGATCCACAAGAACTGACGACAGGTGCATATATACCTGAAGAAATGAAATGTGCTAGATTATATCTTAAGAGCAAAGCATCGAGAGGAGCGGCGGCCAACTGATTGTGGAGAATAATTCATCATCCATTCATTCATATGCACTGATCATATTCATTCCGTTATATTAGTCGTCGTATTTTTTACATATTCATTCACGTTCATGTTATTATGTATATATGTTCTTATGTTATTATTGTTATCATCCGAATAAATAATTATCATCCGAATAAATAATTATCACTACTACCCAACTATCCAATATTAGAGACCCGGGAGGGAGAGAGTGAGAGAGAAAGCAAGCAAAAAGACACAAAAGAAAACCAACTTAAGGTTACAGTGAAGTAATTCGATTGGTAGCGCCCTTCAACGGATTTTGGACCAAGATGCAGGAGAGAATTAAAAAAATTCTGGGCTCTGGTTGGTTAATAGTAGTTTCGATATTTAAACATATAAAATACATGCAATCACTCCTCTTGAAATTTCAGACTCCAAACAAAACATTGGCACATCGTAAAACACGTGGTTCCTAGATTTAATTTCTTTGGTGTGAGGTAAAAAATGTCAATATTTTTTTCATGCAATTCTGACTCTCGATTATAAATCCCAAATTTAAAGGTACATTCCATGCTCGACGATATGATTTTTTTCATGCAGAAACTTTGCGCAGATGCCAATTCCGGTGACCATGTACTCATTTATCACAATTCTTGGATAGTCAGGGCTGCAGGCCATTATATGTTAACACTGAGGCCTATAGGAAATAATTACTTCACTGTAACCTGAAATAAGACATTATCCCTTGGGGCGAGCTGACCCGGGGCGAGCTGGCCCAGGTCGACTGGGGAGAGTGGGCCCTGGGGCGGGTGGGCCCGTTTCCATATATACACACATGTGCGTCTATGCTACTGACCCGACAAATTTGTTTAAAGTGCAGGTAGTAATAATTAATAACACCCGATATCTATTAATTAACCACGCTTAAGGGTGATTCTCCATTAAATGAACAATTTCGTCCAGAACATTCTGGGAAAAAAAAGTTTGTCACATGCCGATGAATTTTATGTGAGTATGTAGCACAGATATTGGTGACCACGAAAATGACATTTGGAAAAATTATAGGGCCAGGTCAAGGTCAATCAAGGTCGTTCATTACAGCATGTGCCAATGACGTTTTTTGGGGTTGAATCAGGGCAACGTCATTGTCAAATTCGCCCTTTCTCCAAAACTTGTTGACATGTGCCCTTTAATAGTTGAATTATCGTTATGAGTATATATTGTTTGAGTAGCCGATGATGTGTCCGCCCAAACGACGTATTGCGTAGCTCCGCGCGTTGAGACGTCTATGAGATACAGCCATTTGAATATACGTGGTGGAAATTGATGTGCTTTGTGGGCGTGACTTAGAGTTCAAACTCTCTAAAGGTCAACGAATACAGCGTTCATATATGATAATTGGAAACAGATTTTGATCGCATAAAAGGCGATTCCTATCAAGTCGGGCATGCCCTGGTCCCTCGTACACTTGGTTTGACTCCAAACGATCGAGGAACTCTGATGTAGACAACGTGAACATACGTCAATCAAAGTCTGTTCCCCAAGGGGTTCGCCAAATTGCAATGATAATTTAGAGTAGAAAACATTGTCGATGGATTTCTCTTACATGTTTCAAGATATTGAACTGAAATTTGGTATTTAGGGGTTTCTCGGTGCGCTCAATCAGATAGAATTGTCAGTGTGATATTCTGATGGTCCAAAATGTGTATTTTGACGCCGTTGCTATAACACACGAGCCGGAAATCGCCCCGCAGGCAGAACGGTTGTTGACAAGTACGGAAATAATTGACTTTTCAAACTGTCATCTGCTTCTCACTGAGACTGTTTGATGTAAACGTCAATCCATTTAGAGAATTCGTTAGATTCCGTTGATCACCCCCCCCCCCACCACCACTCATTCACTCACCCCCCCCCCCGAATTTATATAAACGCACTAAAACTAATCCATATGTCATATTTGTTCTTTTTATTTACACCCAGATCATCCCTTAACATGTTTTATTTGTTAGATCGTGTTTGCGTCTCTGGATATTTCAAAATTAAAATTGAGTCACTACCCAAACAGAAGGAGTGTTTGGGTAATGACGCGTTTGGGTAATGACGATTTTCGTTTCAGCGTGCTCTTATATTTTGAATATCCATCACCTATGAAAATGAACTAGTTTATGAACAAACAACCGCTGCGAGCTTTCGAAATAAACTTTTAATCGTTCGCCTACAGCATGTAACATTCAAATTATCTGCGTTTGTGTAATGACGCTGAATAAATATACGCTAGCGATTTCTAGTTTCAAAGGTTGATTTTGAAAAATTATTCAAGGAAACATAACCTTGGTTTATTTTTTCTAGACATTAAAGGATATTTACTCCACGATGCAACCATAGATATGAACAAGCTATGTTTCTGGTGAAAATATCCGCCGTCTTTATCGTGCGTTTGGGTAATGATTCTATATAACGGGACATGCTTTTGGAAGACTTCACATGCTTTCCACTAACTAAATATTTTATTTCATAAAATTATACGAATTGCATGGCGTTCAGTGCAAAATTCCGCACAAGAATATTAATTGGTTTAAAGATAAATCGTTCGGTGGCGAATGGGAACAATCAGGGAAGTTGAATGCCTTTGATTTGGGACATGCTGTTTCGGGGTACGTAGCCTGTAATATACACATGGCATATATGTTGTCACACGTCCATACTAAACCCGAAATGTATCTAATAAATGCCTGTATCGTGAGCTACAAGATCATTACCATCACTTTTATGTATGGTGGCCATTGTTTTTCATAGGATGAACTAATAACGCAGGACATGGGTTTGCTCGTTTACGGGAGAATCACCCATGCGCGCATTTGCGTACGCAATACTTGCGTACATGTGCGTACTTGCATAATTGCGTACGCAATATTTGCGTACGTGGGTGATTCTCCATTAAATGAACAATTTCGTCCAGAACATTCTGGGAAAAAAAAGTTTGTCACATGCCGATGAATTTTATGTGAGTATGTAGCACAGATATTGGTGACCACGAAAATGACATTTGGAAAAATTATAGGGCCAGGTCAAGGTCAATCAAGGTCGTTCATTACAGCATGTGCCAATGACGTTTTTTGGGGTTGAATCAGGGCAACGTCATTGTCAAATTCGCCCTTTCTCCAAAACTTGTTGACATGTGCCCTTTAATAGTTGAATTATCGTTATGAGTATATATTGTTTGAGTAGCCGATGATGTGTCCGCCCAAACGACGTATTGCGTAGCTCCGCGCGTTGAGACGTCTATGAGATACAGCCATTGGAATATACGTGGTGGAAATTGATGTGCTTTGTGGGCGTGACTTAGAGTTCAAACTCTCTAAATGTCAACGAATACAGCGTTCATATATGATAATTGGAAACAGATTTTGATCGCATAAAAGGCGATTCCTATCAAGTCGGGCATGCCCTGGTCCCTCGTACACTTGGTTTGACTCCAAACGATCGAGGAACTCTGATGTAGACAACGTGAACATACGTCAATCAAAGTCTGTTCCCCAAGGGGTTCGCCAAATTGCAATGATAATTTAGAGTAGAAAACATTGTCGATGGATTTCTCTTACATGTTTCAAGATATTGAACTGAAATTTGGTATTTAGGGGTTTCTCGGTGCGCTCAATCAGATAGAATTGTCAGTGTGATATTCTGATGGTCCAAAATGTGTATTTTGACGCCGTTGCTATAACACACGAGCCGGAAATCGCCCCGCAGGCAGAACGGTTGTTGACAAGTACGGAAATAATTGACTTTTCAAACTGTCATCTGCTTCTCACTGAGACTGTTTGATGTAAACGTCAATCCATTTAGAGAATTCGTTAGATTCCGTTGATCACCCCCCCCCCCCCCCCACCACTCATTCACTCACCCCCCCCCCCCCGAATTTATATAAACGCACTAAAACTAATCCATATGTCATATTTGTTCTTTTTATTTACACCCAGATCATCCCTTAACATGTTTTATTTGTTAGATCGTGTTTGCGTCTCTGGATATTTCAAAATTAAAATTGAGTCATTACCCAAACAGAAGGAGTGTTTGGGTAATGACGCGTTTGGGTAATGACGATTTTCGTTTCAGCGTGCTCTTATATTTTGAATATCCATCACCTATGAAAATGAACTAGTTTATGAACAAACAACCGCTGCGAGCTTTCGAAATAAACTTTTAATCGTTCGCCTACAGCATGTAACATTCAAATTATCTGCGTTTGTGTAATGACGCTGAATAAATATACGCTAGCGATTTCTAGTTTCAAAGGTTGATTTTGAAAAATTATTCAAGGAAACATAACCTTGGTTTATTTTTTCTAGACATTAAAGGATATTTACTCCACGATGCAACCATAGATATGAACAAGCTATGTTTCTGGTGAAAATATCCGCCGTCTTTATCGTGCGTTTGGGTAATGATTCTATATAACGGGACATGCTTTTGGAAGACTTCACATGCTTTCCACTAACTAAATATTTTATTTCATAAAATTATACGAATTGCATGGCGTTCAGTGCAAAATTCCGCACAAGAATATTAATTGGTTTAAAGATAAATCGTTCGGTGGCGAATGGGAACAATCAGGGAAGTTGAATGCCTTTGATTTGGGACATGCTGTTTCGGGGTACGTAGCCTGTAATATACACATGGCATATATGTTGTCACACGTCCATACTAAACCCGAAATGTATCTAATAAATGCCTGTATCGTGAGCTACAAGATCATTACCATCACTTTTATGTATGGTGGCCATTGTTTTTCATAGGATGAACTAATAACGCAGGACATGGGTTTGCTCGTTTACGGGAGAATCACCCTTAATCTGGTCAATGTGGTCTAGAGTGTTCGAAGACATAACACCGCAGACGAAACGGTAGCTTATTTTGCTCCCGACGTCAATCAGAGCGTAAGCCCTCCTCTTTGCTTAGAATAGTCGGCCTCTTTCGGAAAACTTCGGAAATGACGTCACAAGTTGAAGACGTATTTCCCCCCAGTTCGCGAGTGTAAACAACGCAAGTTTTAAAGATATGTTTCGATGAAACACTCACGTTTTCGAGTACTTTGCATGTAATTTGGGGCCAGACTGTGATTAATGTTTTATAAATTATAATACGCAGTGCTTTTCTTGTGAGTCGCAGCTATTGCATTCGTCAGATCGCAACCAAATGACGAAATACTGACATCAATGTGGGTAAAACGTGTTAGTTTCTTTCACATAGGCTTACAGGCCTTCTAAACGGTGATAATTGAGGGAGTGATATTATATATTTTTGAATTAATTAGCCCACTTACCGTAATATAGAGAATAGATGTATTCAAATTTGTATTTATTAAGATCTCAGTCACTGTTTGGAAGGCCTGTTGTTTCTTCCGAAATAAAAAAAAAGTCAAACTTCGAAGCTTGACTGAGAGAAAATTGCTAATAATAATAAAAATTTCTATGTGCAAATTTTAGGTGGAATTTATTTTGATGTTTTGTGGCGCGAAATGAAAATGAAGGTCGATTCGAAAAGGACATGATTTGAACCACTTTTGGACTTTCATTCCTTCAAACCCGAATCCCCGTTTAGTGTGTGGTATGAGGCGAGCAGTGATGAAAATTTGTCGATTTTTACATACCATCCCCCAGGATATCTGAAGGTGGTCAATCGAGGGTCAACTGGTCCGAGTTTTCTGTAAGGCGGGTAGGAATGGTGATTATGTGGGCATAAAGCGACAGCTTGTGCCACTAAATACTCAAACTATACGAAATTTCCTTCAAAATTGGTCGAATTTTACGTACCATCCGCCCAGGATATCTGAAGGTGGTCAACCGAGGGTCAACTGGTCCGGATTTTCTGTAAGGTGGGTAGGAATGGTGATTATGTGGGCATATAGTGCAGTCATGAACGTAGTGCGTATCCTTCTGCTGAAAGCAGCAATCTGCGAAAGCGGTCATGTTGACCTAGTGGGCATAAAGCGACAGCTTGTGCCACTAAATACTCAAACTATACGAAATTTCCTTCAAAATTGGTCGATTTTTACGTACCATCCTCCCAGGATATATGAAGGGGGTCAACCGAGGGTCAACTGGTCCGAGTTTTCTGTAAGACGGGTAGGAATGGTGATTATGTGGGCATAAAGCGACAGCTTGTGGCACTAAATACTCAAACTATACGAAATTTCCTTCAAAATTTGTTGATTTTTACGTACCATCCCCCCAGGATATCTGAAGGTGGTCAACCGAGGGTCAACTGGTCCGGGTTTTCTGTAAGGCGGGTAGGAATGGTGATTATGTGGACATAAAGCGACAGCTTGTGCCACTAAATACTCAAACTATACGAAATTTCCTTCAAAATTGATCGATTTTTACGTACCACACCCCCCCCACTGGCAGGATATCTGAAGGTGGTCAACCGAGGGTCAAATGGGCCTATTTACCAAGAAGGTGGGTAGTAATTGTCATTGTAGGAGTGTATTGTGATGATATATTTGTTTTTTTCTTTAAAATACCATCGGATGGTAAATAGCTCATATCGGTAGAATCGTTATTTGCCATCCGATGGTAAATAGACACTTCCATCACAAACCACTGGATTAAAAATATATTATGTTTTATTTAACAAATGAAATGTATATCTGGTCAGTTGAAATTAAAGTTACGATAGGTGACAGTGAGCTAAACAGCAAATATTCCACTAGAGTTAAATACACTGGAGAGATATATCAAATAAAATAGGTAAGAAGCTTTTGGTGCGAAGAGTTTGGTGCTTGATAACAGCAGCTGGCTAACAATGACAATATGATAGTGTTTTACAGTTTTATTGGAATTTGGAATATATCAAGTTAACATATACACTGGTCGACAAATAGCAACAAATCAAGTGAAAACAAAAGAAAACAATATTATACATGTATAGTAGCACAATCTAATTTAAGAGAGTTGTCGATGAAGCTTTTGGTGCGAAGAGTTTGTCGCATGATTTCAGCAGCTGGCTTGTGGATAGTCCCTTGGATGCATGGAATAAACATGTTGTCAACATCGTTCGCCTTCACTCTAGCTTTGGCTATATATTCTTTGTCACACCAATGATAATCGCACCCATGGTTGTTTTTATTGTGAGTTACTGGTATCATTGTGCGAACATTTTAATTTTTATCAATGACCAGTTATCCTCATCATCATTTATTGTCTAACATCTATATATAAGACATTATAGACAAATTACAAATAAATATATACAAATAATATATATAGTCACGTACGTGTGCATCATCACGCATAATATAATCATAATACATTGAATTAATTTCCCTGTTCATTTAAGATCTTTCTAAGATGTATTAATCTGGCGATGGTTGAAAACTGCATTTACCATGCCCATCATGATTATGATTGGAAGGTCAATTATATTTAATGTCCACTCCCCAACCCTCCCCCTTCAATGCACGACTGATTTTTTATTTAAATTGATGGAAATTACTGATCGCTGTATATGTATATGCTGTATATTTGGATTCATATTAGTATATTCATTAATATTCGCATATGGTTAGTATTATGTCGATGAACTGTAGAGGCCTCGGTGACCCAAAGAAACGCAGAGATGTTTTTAACTATATAAGAGAGAAAAAATATGGGATATATTGTTTACAGGATGTCCATTTTACAACAACAAATGAGCAAAGAATTAGGACAGAATGGGGATATGAGGTCGCCTTTAGTTCACATACAGGCTCGTCGAGAGGAGTTACAATTCTAATAAACAATAACTTTAGTTTCAAACTGTTAGATACGAAAACTGACCAGGAAGGTAACCTCCTTATAATTCGTGCAGAAGTTGAAAACCAATTATTGACGCTAGTTAATATTTATGGTCCAAATACTGATGATCCCTCCTTTTATAAATCAATTAGAGAAAGTCTTGAGCAAATAACAGATGGCACCATAGTCATATGTGGGGATTTCAATTTAGTCCTGGACCCAGACCTCGACCTTTTAAATTATAAAGCTATAAATAATCCTAATGCACGTGATGAAGTACTTCACATGATAAATAAGCTAGATTTAGTCGATATTTGGAGATACAATAACCCGAAGGAACGCAGATACACATGGCGTCGGACCAACCCATCCAAACACGTTTGGACTTTTTCCTAATCTCTCGAGACCTGATACCAACAGTAGAAAACTGCGATACACACCCTGGATATAAAACAGATCACTCTGCGATATCGTTACAATTGAAATTTAATAATTTTGAAAAGGGTAGGGGCTTCTGGAAATTTAATAACTCATTACTAAAAAACAAAGATTATATAGAACTAGTAAAGGATACCATAAATAGAGTTGTTAAACAATACTTGAAAAGTGGATGGACGGGTAATGGTAATTTAAATATGAATAATGCTGAATTTAACATTGATGACCAATTATTTTTCGAAACTCTCTTGATGGAAATAAGGGGCGCTTCCATACCAGTTTGCTCTCATTTATCTAAACTAAGAAAATGTAAAGAGACTAAATTAATTGAACAAATAACAAATCTAGAGAATATTACAACGGAAAAAGAAAGTCTAGAAATGGAGAAGCTTAAACGTGAATTAGAAGCATTACGAGAAGAAAAACTAAATGGAATATTTGTTGGATCACGTGCTAGATGGATTGGTGACGGGGAGAAGCCAAGTAAATATTTCTTAAATTTAGAAAAACGAAATTTTACGTCTAAAACCATCCAAAAATTACAGGCAGATAACGGAGACATGATATATGAACAACATGAAATCCTTCAAGAGACAAACCATTTCTATAAACATCTTTATAAAAACCAAGATGCAGAAACACATTCCTTAAACATTGATAACTTAATAACTAACGTGTGTGATATAAATGACAAAGTTGAAATAAATAAATTAACGCTAGAGACTGGTCGATGTTTGGAAGGAGAAATTAGTTACAGCGAAGCGCTAAATTACTTGAAAAAAATGAAAAATAATAAATGCCCTGGAAACGATGGATATTCTGTAGAGTTTTTTAAATACTTCTGGCGAGATGTTGGAACCTACCTGGTCAGATCACTTAACTACGACATGAAAGTTGGAAAACTATCTGTTACACAGAGGCAGGGAATAGTAACACTCCTCCCCAAAGACAACAAACCACGACAATTTCTTAAAAACTGGAGACCAATATCCTTATTAAATGTGACATATAAAATTCTTACAGGAGTCCTATCTGAAAGATTAAAACAAGTGTTACCATTTCTAATACATTCAGATCAAACCGGATTTATATCTGGACGGTATATTGGGGAGAATATTCGACTAGTGATGGACATGATGCTACATACAAAGCAAAATAAAATACCGGGACTCTTGCTATTGATAGATTTTGAAAAAGCATTTGATTCGATATCCTGGAAATTTATATACAGTGTACTAAAATACTTTAATTTTAGTCAACCATTTATCGATTATATGAAGACTTTATATTGTGATACTTCATCATGTATAAATTTAAATGGGCAAATATCAGACTTTTTCAACTTAGAGAGAGGATGTAGACAAGGCGATCCAATATCCCCATATATTTTTTTATTATGTGCAGAAATTCTTGGTATTATGGTACGATTCTCAAAAAACATAAATGGTATCAATGTTGGTAATAAGAATATAAGAATGTCGCAATATGCCGATGATACATCTCTTTTCCTCGATGGGTCACCAGAGTCTCTAGAAGCAGCTATGAAAGTACTTGATAACTATAAATATGTATCGGGTCTAAAAATTAACTATGACAAAACACACGCAGTGTGGATTGGTACAAAGGCAGACAGCACGGAACAGATATGTGACCGATGGAAATTAAACTGGAATCCAGAAACCTTTAAAATACTTTGTATAGAATTTCATCATGACACTAAACGTATGATTGACATAAATTTTACAAACGGGCTTATGCAATTAACGAACATACTAGCAATGTGGAGTAAACGTAACCTAACTGTTCTCGGTAAAATAACTGTTGTCAAATCGCTAGCTATTTCAAAATTAGTACACCCGTTCCTTGCACTACCGAATCCCACAGATGAATATATACAAAATTTAAATAAACTGCTCTTTGGTTTCATTTGGAACCAAGGTCCAGATAGAATAAGTAGAAAACTGCTCACTCAGAACTATGCTTCTGGTGGGTGTAAAATGATTGATATTAAGACTTTCATAAATTCTATGAAGATATCATGGGTTAAGCGAGCTATCACACAACGGGCTTCCTGCGTTACAGTTTTCGAACACTCTTGTAGTATATTTTGTAATAGTTGGTATCTAATGTCATCTACAATTTTAAAAAACCAATCTAAAACACTTGATAACAATTTCTGGAAAGATGTAGTAAATGCCTGGATTCTGTACTGTGACAAACTAGCACCGGTGAGTCAATGTGATCTCCTCACTACACCTTTAGTAGGATTCGAAGATACGGTAAAACTGGTGAAGCCACGATTGAAACTGTTCATGACTGATAAGCTTATATACATATTCGATTTTCAAGACAATTTAGGAAAGTACCTGTCACATGAAGAATTTAACGCTCTACACAAAACAAACATCGACTTTCTAACTTTTAACGGAATTGTAAAATCAATCAAGAAAAGAGATAAATTTTTAAGTAAAAGCGACAGGGTTTTGCGCCCTCATATACCATTTCAATTAATAAATTTACTTGCTCCGAACAGTGCTAAATCCACGTATAAAACAATGTTACCAATTGAATCACCCCATAAACAAATAAGTAAATGGGAACGAAAGTTGAACCGAACATATAATGTCGAGTTCTGGACTGAAGTATATAGATGCCCATTTATTTACGTCACCGATACCAAACTTAATTGGTTCCAATACCGAATAAATACACATATCATCTGTACAAAACAACTTTTGAAAAAAATGAAAATATCTGACGACGACTCGTGTAAATCTAATACTGAATCGATCATTCACATTTTCTGGGAATGTCCAAACATACAATATTTTTGGAATACGGTCGAAAATTGGGTATTTCATAATACGAGTACTAGATTACAACTCACACGTGAAACTGCAATATTTAGCAGCCGCCCTGGAAAATATACCAGTCCTTGGATAATATTCCTTCTTATCTTTGTTAGATATCACATTTATAGATCAACCATGAATAACTCTATGCCAAACCTCACCGGACTTAAGAAAGAACTTAGTTTATATTTCCAATCTGAGCGTGTTTTTTATTATAATAAAGGTGAATACACTAAATTTAAACAAAGATGGTCTTATCTAGAAGAACTATTTTAATTTAATGTGTGACTGCACATGCCAACCCTAAAACCTGCGTAACGCACCAACACACCCTGACATTGGTTTTCGGCAAGCAATCAAATATTAATGCTGCTGGTGTAACATAATTAATATTAGAGATCCAATTTTTCTGATTCCAAATAACAGCAATATACAATACAAACTTGAACAATAACTTATAGTATACATCGTTATATATAGAATAGTGAATAAAACATTGGTCGTTTTGCTTTTGCCCCCCCCCTTCCCCACCCGGGTCCAAAATTATGGGGGGAAAATGGCAAGTTAAATTATATTACACAATACAATATTCCTGAATTTCTATTGATACAAATCTACCATGTGTAATGTCAACGTTATGTTTTGTAAGACTATATATTTTGTCGCAATAAAAAAAAAGAAAAAAAGAAAAGAAAGAAGATGTATTAATCTATAGTCATTTAATTAACTTGATTTATATATATCATATATGTGGTTATTATTAGGTGCGTATTTATATAACAGATCACTTTGCCGGGCTGGTCCGGCGCGCCAAGAGTAGAGATCGACGCTGGGCGAGCATGACCAACTCGGGCCCATGTCAAGTTATATCACAGTTACTGGACATAAAGTCCCAAAAATAACAATTCACCGCATAACAGTAGTATGAGCAACTCGTTAGGTCCAATCGTAAAATTGGGCATAAGTGTATTTTGAGTATGTTAGTACTATAGTACTATATATTTGAGAATCGTTGATAAAAATGGGCGTAAGTATATATTCGATAGAGCAGGGCGTCAGAGCGTCATGTTGGTGTGTTTATATTTTTGGTGAAGTTGCTTTTTTTGTGTGTAGGTGAGGCCCCCGTGAGGGTGTGTGTGTGGTGCGTGTGAAAATTGTCATTAAATTACAATAACCCAATACCGTGGTGTAACACGTTTATAGTCAAATAACCCAGAGTGACTTAATTCACAATGAAGTAGACTGCTGCATATGCGATATGTATTGTTTATCCAGATCTTAAGTGTGTAAACATTACAGTTGGCTCGCCCTACCATGACCATATATACATGTACACATGATACAATCATACCTGAGCTTATTGTCTGATGAGTAAATCCGATGATAAGCTGACAATATTTACGCATGGTCAAATTAGATTCATGCATAAAGGTAAGGTAATTGTTGTTATGGTCATGTTTTTTGTTAAGACCCTGTTCTAACATAGATCGATAAATAAGTCAAATCTATTGGTGATCGAATTTGATAACTATTTAATTGGAACAACTAAGAGTATTATTTACGTGAGATCAATGAGTCCAGTTATTATAAATAATACATTGCAGGCATCTGTGGACACCCGATTGCCACATTTAGTGATCACGTGATAAACTGATAAAATGTCCAGGTGACGTACTATATGTAGGCATAACTCAATAAGCCGTTTATATGTACAGGTGAAGTATTAACGCGACAAGCTGCTGACGTGTACGGGTGATCATACATGCAACCCGTGAAACTAATTTGATGCTATGGCCGTGTTTTGAGAAGTTTGGGAGATTACTTATATTCGGTATGAAATTCTTTTTCATGACAATATTCTGACAAAATTCTTTTCGATCTATAAAATGCTGCTTTTTATAATCCATTGACTCGTGTGATTATTATCCTCTTCTATATGCTCAGTTGCTCTTTTTTTCCTTGCTCACTTGCTCCTTTTTCCTCACCTCTTGCTCAGTTGCTCTTTTTCCCTTGCTCACTTACTCTTTTGCTCTTTTTCCGTTGCTCACTTGCTCTTTTTCCCTTGCTCACTTGCTCTTTTGCTCTTTTTCCCTTGCTCACTATTTTCTCTTTTTCCCTCTCCCCTCTTGCTCTGATCTTACGTATGTATATACGTGTACAATGTCTAACATGTGACCTCTGGTGAAATAGCGATACACGATGCTCAATAACTTCATCGTGATAGAGAAGTAAAGAATAAACGCTCTTTATTATTTATGTGAGAGCAATGACATTCAAATTATTTCAAGTAAAACATTGTGGACATATTCCAATTATATGATGGAATAGACGGGACGGCGTCTGATGGCCTGTCCGAGTCGCTGCCATCTTGGCCATTTTTCACCATCAGTATGAATGCATACATTCCAGTGTTTATCATCAGCATGGTATGAATCATTCTCGGCGTGTTGGTCATTTTGTCGTTTGGTACAGCGATAAGCATTGGTACAATCAATTGGTACAATCAATTCGTACAGCGATAAGCATAAAAAATTGAAAATTTCTTGCATCATCATGTTTTCAGTTCAAAATAAAAATAACATCAAAGTAACTCCAAGTATTACATGTATGAAAAAATATTATAATTTGTTTGAATCTTGCATTAAATTCATAAACACGGTGTCTGTAGTTTTTATGGTGGTAAATGTAATCCATCTCCATTCAATTATTGCGTGTACATATTACTTGAGCGTATGTATGCATAGTTTGATAGCTAATTATCGCGTTAATGCTAAAACGTCACATAATCTCATGACCCGTACGTGTTAACAAAATATCACGTTATACACATAATGATGTTATAAGTGGACAGACACGCAACCCTTGATGTTATATGAATAAACCACTCTGGTTATGAGCACAACACTAGGGAATTATAATAGGCTTAGTAATTTTCGCTGTGAAATTCGTTCATTATTATAACACCGCTCTACGACGTTGTCATCCAGAGGTTGGCATTATGAAAAATGGCTCGCTGACACATCATCCAAGTACAAAAAAAACCCATAAAACAGGGTGAGGTGGGGTCCTCGCCCCCTTTTTAGCAACGCTTTTTAAAATAACCGACTAACGATTCTCGTTCTAAGAACAATAACTCTATAAACTTGCAATAATTCGCGATAATGCATGTGTGTCATTTATGTTGAAAGATGAATAAAGAGCGTTGCTTTACTATGAGGTAATACTCATTATTTGGATGTCTTGTGCTCCGACACGTACACATTGTACAATATATACGCGCATGAATAGGTGTGGGTAAGTCATGTGAGATGGGAAGGTGGTTGGGGGTAGGGGGTGTTGGGGAGGGGGGTATTATGACGTAGGTCTGTGACAAACATTGAGTGGAAAATCTCTTGTCAATAAATTGTAAAAGATTTTTACCACGATAGAACCCAGAGAGATATTATTGAAAAGATAATCGATTATACATGCATTTATTGGTGATGACATAATTCAAGTTCACATATGGTAGGATATACAATATGTTCATTTTTAATCCCAGTTGACAGAATCGTCAGACATTTCTTCGGATGAATACGCACTATCCAGTAGGTAGGAATATCCATCTGTTGCTCAAAATACAGTAAGATGTATGTGTGTCTGAATCTTTACGCAAATAATTTGGTTAAGCCGTCTTAAGCTGAGATTATTCGGTTGATGTGTCAGACATTTAATAGTCGATCGTGATTATTTTCAGTATGATGTATGTGTGTCTGAATCTTTACGCAAATAATTCGGTTAAGCCATCTTAACCGAATTATTCGGTTGATGTGTCAGACATTTAATAGTCGGCCGAAATATCAACAAAAAAAAAATTCACACTTATACACGATGAATCAACTTGTTAGTCAAAAATATACACACACCCACATGATGCTCAAATATGACGACCTGCTCTATGAAGAATTTGGTTAAGCCATCTTAAACTGAGATTATTTAGTTTATGTGTCACGCAATAGTCGGCCGAGATATAAAAAAAAAGAAGCAACTTCACCAAAAATATAAACACACCAACATGACGCTCTGATGCCCTGCTCTATCGAAAATATACTTACGCCCGTTTTTATCAACGATTCTCAAATATATAGTACTATAGTACTAACATACTCAAAATACACTTATGCCCAATTTTACGATTGGACCTAACGAGTTGCTCATACTACTCATAACCAATCATAAAGAAAAGATATTGGGCCTGTACGTTGCTGCAGAAGTGACAAATATTGACATTAAAGACTCACCAAAGAGATAAATAAATATACCAAGATTAATAAAATATTCACTCATTCATTTTATGTAGATGTGTGTGAGGCCAATTTATATTATAATCATAATTATTTCTAAGGCTATTTTTATGTGTACCCATACCATCTATGGTACACATAATGCCGACGTCCGGATCAACCAGCCGTCGTTCGTCCGTCCGTCCGTCTGTCCGTAGACACTTGCTATCCGATTCATTTAATCAAATATTTTTTATCGGATCGTGTTAAAATTTTATGTTTATGATGACACACCCCTCACCTGTATATTTTTTGGTATCAATCGGTTGATCGGTTTAGAAATTATTAACACTTTGCATCCGCACATAGGCATGAACTATCCGATGTTGTAACCAAAGTATTTTTTGTCCGATTGTTTTCATATTTGATATGTAGGTTTATGATGACACACCCCTCACCTGTATAGTTTTTGGTATCAATTAGTTGATCAGTTTAGAAAATAATTAACCCTTCACACACATGCTATCCAATGTAATAAGTTGAACATATTTCTTCTGATCTGCCTCATATTTCTTACCTAGGTTTTTCTTAGCATGTTCTTCATCTGTATGGTTTTTTGATATTATTTAATTAACCATTTTCACTCTTATGTTTACTTAGAACTGACGCAAACTGCTATGATCCAAATATTTTTCATCTAATCTACACCAAATTTGGTTCATGTGGTCCTCACCCCAAAATACAGATCAAGTTTAAATTTGGGTTTGATCCGATATATTTTAACAGAGTTATGGCCCTTTATAATTCAAGTAACTGATAATTTAGTTACATGTAATACACTGGTTAAAGCTATATGGTGGAGTGGTCGACAACTCTATTAGAAATATAATGATAACATTCCGGCTTGCATGCCCATGCAGACAAACAGCAAATGAAATGAAATGAGTAATGACATCTGCCACAGAGCTAGGCCAAGTGGTTAGATGGATACCAAGATAAAGAGTACTGATGGCTGGCTAATTGTCAAATTTGATAAATAACATGAGACTCTTGTTTATCCTATTTTGAAATTTCATTACAGGCTGCCTGATAATGGACCCATAACCTACATAATTGTCTTCTATATTCCATTGATATGCTTAGAAAATAATTAACCCTTTCCAAGTTTTCAACAGATTCATGCTATAATGCACATGGGCTCTTCCTCATATGTCTTATCTTGGGTTATCTTCACACTATTCACTTCTATGGATTGTGGTATTGATTGATTAATTGATTTTTGAAAAATATATTATCCCTTCAGACACATTCTTTCGATATTACATTAAAATAATGGCTAATAGCCAATATAATTTTTATATGCAATAGGTTACAGCAGATAAATCTACACTATTGTTTGAATTATGCAGAAACATATTAAATGAACCCTCTTGTCGAATCAGGTTCATTAGTTAATAAACACTCAGTAAGACACCAATTGAATATGCTTACAGATTATAGGTGATGCATTATTTTGAAAATCAAAATGGCAGATGTTGTTAATATTGCCAGGAACCTTATTTTTCCATCTGTTCGTATTGTCATGGTTGACTGAATTTTGGGGGACACAGAGTGCTTAAAAGATTAACAGTGAAGGTAATGTGTTTTAGTCTGCAAGCTACTTGTAAAATATTGTTATGTCTTGAAACCATTTGATTGGGTGCTACAAATACTTTATCCCCTTCTTAAGACAAATTATTTGAGCTATTGAATTCAAAATGGTGCTGATATATGGATACATGTGTTCATATCTTTGATAAATTATCAGTTATAGCTAATCGCTATCGCCCGGGTATGGGTTAAACATATGCCGATCATGATCGGCCTCTCGTTTACTTAAATCTGCGGCAAAAATTACCTTATAAGGTCCATTTGTCTACAGTAAGTCAAACTACTGATATAACACCAAAATATATATATATATATTCGTAAAACACAAAATAAAATATCTGGTATCAATCGTCTTTCCTGACTTGGTACCAACAGTCCAAACCTGACTGGTAACAATCGTCCCGTGGGTACGAAACGTCCAGGTACCAATCGTCTTGTTTCCGTCAAAATTGACCACAGTAATATAAAGGAAGTAGAGGTCTCTATATCATGCCATGAATATCTTCTCTGGCTAACGCCCATAGAGATCATATTCCATCCGTACAAAACATGAGAACTTTTTTGTCCCTGGAAAAATAAATTTTCGGGGGACTATATATAAATGGGCTCCGTTCGTCCGTCCGTCACACTTTTGAGTATTTTCATGGTGTAATCAACTCCTCCTACAGTTTTTATCCTAGAAATTTGAAATTTGTTGCCCATATATTGAAGATGTGCAACATGTCTATAGATGACGGAAAAATATTTTTGACCAAGTTATTAACCCTTTTTGACTTCGAAAATTTCAACATTTTTTATAATTTTCTGTATGAGGGTACCTTCATGGTGTAATCGACTCCTCCTACAGGTTTTAATTGTATATATTTGAAACTTCAGAATAGTGTTACCCACACATTGGAGATATGCAACATGTATATAGATGAGGGATTTTTTTTTTTTACGGAGTTATTAACCCTTTAATCAACATTTTTTAGAATTTTCTGTATGAGGGTACCTTCATGGTGTAAACAACTCCTCCTACAGTTTTGATCATAGATATTTGAAACTTCAGAGTATTATTACCCACATATTGAAGATGTGCAACATGTATATATAGATGAGGGGAAAATTTGTTTTTGACGGAGTTATTGACCTTTTTCGACTTAGAAAATTTCAGCATTTTTTATAATTTTCTGTATGAGGGTACCTTCATGGTGTAATCGACTCCTCCTACAGGTTTTAATCGTATATATTTGAAACTTCAGAATAGTGTGACCCACACATCAGAGATATGCAACATGTATATAGATGAGGGAGTTATTAACCCTTTTCGACTTAGAAAATTTCAACATTTTTTTTATTTCTTTAACAAAGCGGCATCGACTTGCCACATTTTCGGGGGACACTGGTCTGCTGACCTTTTATTAAGTTTGGCAGAGAACCTTATAAAGTCAAAAAGCTAACGCAGGGAATATATTCATTAGTTATTAGCACCACAGGTTTGGTATGTTGTATATACCTTTTTCATGAAAATGTTATCACCATTCTATAATATGAAGCACACTTATATATAAGGAAAACACCGGAAGTAGATTAAATTTCCAGTGAGGAATTCGGAATTTCTTTCGTTGTGATACTACTTACCCAAAATATGTTAATTAACAATCGCATGTTCATACAAATATAATTAACACTAGTTTTTAGCTCAACTTACTTTGTAAGTTTGAGCTATTAATAGCCATGGGTTGGCGTCCGTCGTCCGTGTGTGAATCTGTGTCTGTATGTGGATGTGTCCGTCAGCAATTTCCTTTGGCGCGGGCTACAGGATGTACCTTTGGTCTGTTCTTTATGAAATTTGTCATGCATGTTAATATTGACATGTAGATGGGAACGAGTCATTTTGGGGTTGTTCGGCCAAAAAACATGACCGCCAGCAGCCATCTTGGATTTTACTCTTTCTATGACTAAATCCGTTGGCACAGGCTACAAGTCGTACCTTTGATCAGATAATTATGAGATTTGTCATGGCTGTTATCATTGACATTTAGATGGGAACAAGTCATTTTGGGGTCATTCGATTATACAAATAATCGTTGCACCCCTACTCTCCAGACTGAGATTCGTTATCATTGACACTTTCATTATGTAATCGACCCCTTATGGGTAACTTTTCAGGATTTAGTCGGAAATATTGCTTGTCATTCAGCGGAAAGCTCTCGTCGTATTTCCGACTAAATCCTGAAAATTTACCCATAAGGGGTTGATTACTTAGGGCATTACTGTATTCAACACAAATATACATTGGGTCATAAATTGAATTAGGATCAGAGCCTGGTGGAAATGCTACTGCGTGGCGAGTCATACTCGCCTTCGAGCTAGTGATGCCATGTACATGTATGGTGTTATTAATGGTTTGTATTGTGCAGAGGTAAAATTTGCTCGTATCCTCCGCAGTAAATAATTTCACACCAGGTTCTATTCATAATCATTTATCATTAAGATTTCTTAGTCAAGTGTAAATGACTTGATGTTGATGTTGCTATGTACAGTAATGCCCTAATTAATCGACTCCTTTAACCACAGCAGAATTATGGGTAACTTTTCAGGATTTAGTCGGAAATATGGCTTGTTGTCATTCATCCGAAATGCCCTAATTAATCGACTCCTTTAACCACAGCAGAATTATGGGTAACTTTTCAGGATTTAGTCGGAAATATGGCTTGTTGCCATTCATCCGAAGCTATATTTCCGACTAAATCCTGAAAAGTTACCCATAATTCTGCTGTGGTTAAAGGAGTCGTTTAATTAGGGCATTACTGTACCTCAAATTTGGCATAGAGAACTGTAGTAAATATTTTATGTCTGTCCACCTTTCTGCATGACTTTTAAAAATGGATAATCTGATTTGATGCCCCTAAATTACTTTTTCTTTGACTTTGGGGTAAATATATGTTATTTCAGTCCAGAAACCCACCCTCAAAACTCAAGAGTTATCAGATTTAGATTTTTGAAATCTGTTAATTTTGTCTACCTTGAATATTTGACACCTCAGATATATACAAACATGTCTTTAACATGTCACAAGAGCTTGAAAGGTCGTGCAATTTGTGATGCAAGATCGTTGTTTATATAGCATTGACTGCATGGCAATCACAAATTATTTTTCAGGTATCTTGTGCTACATTTGCAGTTGGCATGTGGATACATACATCTACTAGTACTTTATACTACATGTACTTATCTAAGAATCGGTAATCTTGTTTTATTCATGAAAAATAGACATGTTACAGTAATGCCCTTAATAATCGACTCCTAAACCACAGCAGAATTATGGGTCATTTTTCAGGATTTAGTCAGAAATATGGTTTGTTGCCATTCATTGGAAAGCTCTCGATTATTTTGTTTGTATTTAGTTTCACATAACCTAATTCCACCTGTTTGGTGCTTATGTCACACATATATATATACATCGATAATATTGGAGCCTAATACTGAGAAATAACCTAAGTAAAAGATTCTCATATCATTATCATATTAACTAATACCAGTGCTATCAAAACAATATGTGATACATGTACCAGACTTAATTATTGGGATATCAGCTATCACAATCTTAACTGAAACAATTATTGGTACTCAATCTGAATTAACGTTCGCATATTGGTTTAAACAATATTTTATTTCTTCCCAAAAGTATATAATTATAAAACATGACACATGAATAAATAGAAGACTAGAAGGGAGGAATAGGATTTGACAACAAGTATCCGATGCTTATATAGAGCCATCTCCTCAGAACGTTCGCATATTACTATTTCCTTGGTTTTGGGGGTAACAAATATTTGAATGGAGTCGATGAACGCGCACCCATCAAAGCTCAGAGTGATCAGATATCGATGTTTTAAATCTATTTATTTTAATTTTAAGTGGCACAGCAAACAGTCTACGAGAATAATTTCTCTGACCAAGTTGCAGATAAAGATGGATAACTCTAAAATCATGTGGCTTTTTTGTGTCAGATATTTGACAAAGCGGCATTATTTGTTGAACAAAATGTGGTTGAATAGCAGGTTTTGGGCAATTTTGTACTATAGTTGACTGTGGTTAGAACTATTTTTGGGCAAATAATCGATTCTGATAACTGAATCGGTATTTCACAAATGTTTGTTGTTGGAATCTGATGACACGAGGATCATCGAATCTGATTGAGTACCTTCAAGTTTTGAAGATGTCAAGATGTAATATTTGTTTACATCGTTTTGATATACATGTACATGTAAATCGTGGCTGCTCATTAATTTGTTATCAGCTTCAGATAAAAATATCAATGAAAAATACTCTTTATATGATGGAACAAATTGTGGATGTGTTCATTTTTTATCCAGTGGCCCCATTCAAATAGATGATACAATAAGATGTTTTTCTCACCTTTCTGCAAAATAATCTAGTCATACTTTGGTAAGATGTAATGAAACATATTCAAACATTATTTGAAAATATTGTTTAAAATCACAATACTTTGGATTCTAGAATTTCCTGATTACAAATACAATACTCATACTTCTAAATTTGTAATCATTAGAAATACAGAATATGATTAACCCATCCTTGCTTTGATGGGTGTTGTTCATAATATATCTGATTCAGTTGATACTTGTACCTGTATAAGCTGAAACATGAAAAGTACACATGCTAATTTGTTTATTGAAACAACCAGATACAATAATGTACATGCAATGATGCAGCAATGGATTAATCATTAATGTAGTCTTACACCATGTGTACATACCAGTAGAATTTATACTGCTATACTCAATATAAGTGATGATAAAAAAGACATGGTGGCCTGTATGATAGATTCTGCCCAGACAATATACACCTCGACCCATTTTTAGCTCAACTTACTTTGTAAGTTTGAGCTATTGCCATGGTTTGGCGTCCGTCGTTCGTGTGTGCGTCAACAATTTCCTTTGGCGCGGGCTACAGGTCGTACCTTTGGTCTGATCTTAATGAGATTTTTCATGAATGTTGACATTGACATGTAGATGGGAACGAGTCAGTTTGGGGTCGATCGGCCGAAAAACATGGCCGCTGGTGGCCATCTTGGATTTCAAATTTCAATCCATTGGCGCGGGCTACATGTCGTACTGTTCATCTGATCATCATGAAATATGTCATAGATGTTAATATTGACATGTAGATGGGAACAAGTGATTTTGGGGTCGTTCGGCCAAAAAACATGGCTGCCAGCAGCCATCTTGGATTTTACTCTTTGCATGACTATATCCTTTGGCGCGGGCTACAGGTCGTAGCTTTGGTCAGATCTTTATGAAATTTATCATGGATGTTAACAATGACACGTAGATGGGAACGAGTCCTTTTGGGGTCAATTGGCCAAAAAAAACATGGCCACCAGCGGCCATCTTGGATTTTACTCTTTGCATGACTAAATCCTTTGGCACAGGTTAGACATCTCAATTAGCACCTTTCCTATTCCTCCATTTACTGTCAACCATTAAATTATTCCCCTACCTAAGTTGAGCTACAGTGTCATTGACACTTTCATTATGCACACAACCCACTTGTATGCACAGTACTACTGACTACATGTATACTACTAGCATCCACACAATAAATTATCAATCAGACTATTGGACGTTGGGGTCTCAAGCATAACTACCCCTTCACATTAGAAGAAAAGTTGAACTATAAATTGTGCCATGAATTTATACTGTAGCGGCAGGTTCAACGTTCCAATTGAACCATTTTTATACAATTTACAATTCCATCATGACAATCAATGGTGGTTGTGCGGTTTGCAAACACATGAACCATAGGCAATAACTCCTTTGTCAGCTCAACTTACTTTGTAAGTTTGAGCTATTGCCATGGGTTGGCGTCCGTCGTCCGTGTGTCCGTCAACAATTTCCTTTGGCGCGGGCTACAGGTCGTACCTTTGGTCTGATCTTTATGAAATTTGTCATGAATGTTGACATTGACATGTAGATGGGAACAAATCAATTTGGGGTCACTGGCGGCCATCTTGGATTTCAAAATTAAATCCATTGGCGCGGTCTACATGTAGTACTGTTCGTCTGATCATCATGAAATTTGTCATGGATGTTAATATTGACATGTAGTCATTTTGGGGTCGTTCTGTCAAAAAACATGGCCACCAGCAGCCATTTTGGATTTTACTCTTCGCATGACTAAATCCTTTGGCGCGGGCTGCAGGTCGTAGCTTTAGTCGGATCTTCATGAAATATGTCGTGGATGTTAACAATGACATGTAGATGGGAACGAGTCATTTTGGGGTCGCTCGGCCAAAAAACATGGCCGCCAGCAGCCATCTTGGATTTTACTCTTTGCATGACTAAATCCTTTGGCGTGGGCTACAGGTCGTATAGTCCAGGAGATATTGGTCGACCTCTGCACAACCCCCAGGACTTAACTTCACCCCACTAATTTTCTTCCTTAAGGTCTCCTCTAATTTTTTTCACTTGTTAACAAGAAAAAAAAGTGGCCGCAGAGACTCCAGACAAGATGGCGTCCATCATGGCGGCCATTTTTTTAAATGCACCAGGTCTCTTTGATCGCCGTTACAGTAAAGATGATGTTACATGCCGTCTTGTTTTCCGCTCGATTCGTTATGCTAATATACAACCCTTACAAATTAGCCAAAAATCCGACACCAGAATCCAATATGGCGGCCAAGATGGCCGCCGAAATGTGAAAATATACTATTTTTCTGACATGTTACCATCTTTCGTTTGTCTCTTTGGGAAAATGTGGGCATCTTTGCGTCATGTTATAAATTTATCATATAGAGGAGTCATTGACGACGACATGGGGTCCATAATATACAGTCATTTCGGGATATTTTTGTCCGATATCACGTTTTCCCAAATGCCGGTATAATAGGTCAAAGCCGAATCTACGTTAATAAAGCGATGTAATGTTTCGAATCAATGAATGTTATTGCTATTATAACAACACCCATGCATATATATGTGCAGGAGATACTCAAGCTAGGATTCCTCTTATACCTATGTTGAGGAATATTTACCCAAATCCAAGATGGCGGCCAAAATGGCCACCAGAAAATAACAAAATCGCCGAAAATCGCTGATTTTAACATCAGTGAACATTATTGTAATGACAACTCCACACCTGCTTACTATTGTGAGTTGGGAACACTTAGGCGAAGAACTTTCCTTGTACCGTATCCAAATAAAAGTCCCCCAAATCCAAAATGGGCGCCCACAATGGTGGACAGATTTTGAAAAATTACCGAAATTCCCTCATATTCACATCATTGGGCATTATTGTCGAAACAACTCCACACATGCTTACAATTAAGTTGGTAATACTGAGGTGAAGTAATTACATTACATCTCATGCAAGAAATGGTTTTCCAAATCGAAGATGGCGGCCAAAATGGCGACCGAAATTTGAAAACAAGTCTACATTCCTTTACTTTCTTACGATGAGCGTTATTGTTTCGCGATTTCTATCCACCATTACATGTTGATATGGAATAGTGACATGAAGTATTCATTAGGGTTTGGCAATTGATACGCACAGCCAAGATCGCTGCTAAATTGGCGGCTTGAAATTGATAAGAAATCGATATTATCACATATTAATTTCAACTTTTTGTCATAATATCGGTATGTATGGATGAAACTGTACATAAACTATCTACTAGTTCAACTTTAAGGTGTCAAAACGCATAACATAGCTCGTATCCTTCTGGAAACATGAAGACCCACAATTAATATCGCGATGTGGCATTTCGAAATCCAGTCTCCACTTAGCGCCGATAATGGCCGTAAGCGTAGGTGCGCCGAATAGTTATATCAGAACAATTACCTGATAACAGATTCTGATTTGCCACGTCACGTCCATAATTATCTGTATCAGCTTCCATTTCTTTGTCTGATAAATCTAGGTCGCTCACACCGACAAAGTATTCACCACTTCCTGGGAGTAGGGCACATCTAATCATAACGTTTCAAACAATTTCCGGTGTCTAGCTTACGATTTTAAATATTTGCTAACTATGATATTTGTGCGTCATCTTGAACTAGGAAGGCATATGGCCGATGAGTATACAAGCTTACAGAAGGTTATCTCTATGTATGTGTCTCATACCCCATGGGATAACAACATGTACACCTGGCGAACCACTTAGCTAGTCACTTCTCAATAGATGGTTCGTCAACTCACAAACTCAGCGAACGCATTGGCATATGTGGACAACTTCGACAGTGTTTCGAAGGTTGCTAGCTGTCTCATTCCCTTAGACAGATGTCTATCTGCTAAGGAGAAGACCCTCGTGTACAGACTACCCACATTTCTTAACCATTATCCGAAGCAAACTGTGTGACGCCCCGCAGTTGTCTCGTCGAATATCTCCCAGCAGAGAAGAACAATGCTCGCGGTGCTATTTTGTGGACATGCGCCATGATAGTGGGAATGAAATACACCACCCCTACACCTGGTGCATGTTTAGGTTACACTGGTGTAAATGTTTTCCATAGGCCTCAGTGCTAACGTTTTAGCGTATAGTGTTGGCAATATAAATGTTGGGTCCAAAATTTTCTTTAAATCTGAAAAATTGACATTTTGGGAAACTTTTTACACAAAAAAATCATGTCTGTCTAGCAGGGAATTCGCCTTTAAATCTTATGTTTTCGTAACTAGTGTCAGAACCGCATAAAAAATACAGTCATATTTTAGACCACACCAAAAAATTCAAACTTCACTACAAAGGGTTAATTCCTGTGCCAATGGTTATTTTACCTATGGGAAATCATAGGGAAGAGGTGTGATGATTTTTTTATGTGAAAAGCACACAAGGATATTGACCAATCAGGGCCCAGTGTCTATTTTATTCTCTCCTATATATTCCTCCCGCATCCGCTAGATGTCACTCGGAACCTTATTTACACCAGTGTAACCTAAAGCGATAGCCCGCTTTTTCGCGGAATAATTGTAACTCCCTACATTTCTTCAGAATTGCCCATCAATGGAAAAAATGTGTTCAAAAACAATATCACTTCTGTGGTTCTTTATTTATCACACACAATTTAACCCCACCCCCTTTAACAAATTATTCATCAAAAAAGCACAATTTTCAACCACCAGTCATGTTCAGGCCCCATTTTCACTCAGTTTTAGGGGTCTGGTGTTGCAAACTTGGATCAGCTATGGAAGACTGTTCAATATTCTTTCCATGAGAGAACTTCTGGTGATGTGAGGTCATTGAGTCCAGATCTGATCAGCTGAGCATCAAGCGCATGACTTTATCAGCACATTGAAGAATAAAATATGACATTTTCAGGTCTGCAAGGGTGATCCAAGATAACTGGATGTGGGTGTATATTGAATTAGTTGAATAAAGATATGCTCTCTTTGAATTGCTGAAGCATTTTCTTAAATGTGTCCAAGTTTTAGTGCTATTAACCTTCAAATGACCATACCCACCAGTGGAAATGACACACTTTTATGATATATATCTGTATATCACTGGCTATACAATCCAAAATACTTGTTAAATTAGGTTCTTATAACAATTGATATATGTGTCGTTGACATGCCCATGTTATGGGTCATTTGCATTATCATGTGATATTACCACCTTGAAATTTTTTGAAAATACCTTGAAAAATTGGCATTTTTTATGAAAAATCTTACTATTTTTTTGGCTGATGTAAGTGAAAGAAGGCATCAGCAGCAAGAATAGCCACATCAAGCATGAGATATTCATTGGACTGAAAGACCAGGCTCTGTAAAATGCATTAAAATGCTTTAAAGTGACTCCCAGGAATCAAAAATGATAAAAAGCTATTTTTTCCCTTTAGGTTACACTGGTGTAAATGTTTTCCATAGGCCTCAGTGCTAACGTTTTAGCGTATAGTGTTGGCAATATAAATGTTGGGTCCAAAATTTTCTTTAAATCTGAAAAATTGACATTTTGGGAAACTTTTTACACAAAAAAATCATGTCTGTCTAGCAGGGAATTCGCCTTTAAATCTTATGTTTTCGTAACTAGTGTCAGAACCGCATAAAAAAATACAGTCATATTTTAGACCACACCAAAAAATTCAAACTTCACTACAAAGGGTTAATTCCTGTGCCAATGGTTATTTTACCTATGGGAAATCATAGGGAAGAGGTGTGATGATTTTTTTATGTGAAAAGCACACAAGGATATTGACCAATCAGGGCCCAGTGTCTATTTTATTCTCTCCTATATATTCCTCCCGCATCCGCTAGATGTCACTCGGAACCTTATTTACACCAGTGTAACCTAAAGCGATAGCCCGCTTTTTCGCGGAATAATTGTAACTCCCTACATTTCTTCAGAATTGCCCATCAATGGAAAAAATGTGTTCAAAAACAATATCACTTCTGTGGTTCTTTATTTATCACACACAATTTAACCCCACCCCCTTTAACAAATTATTCATCAAAAAAGCACAATTTTCAACCACCAGTCATGTTCAGGCCCCATTTTCACTCAGTTTTAGGGGTCTGGTGTTGCAAACTTGGATCAGCTATGGAAGACTGTTCAATATTCTTTCCATGAGAGAACTTCTGGTGATGTGAGGTCATTGAGTCCAGATCTGATCAGCTGAGCATCAAGCGCATGACTTTATCAGCACATTGAAGAATAAAATATGACATTTTCAGGTCTGCAAGGGTGATCCAAGATAACTGGATGTGGGTGTATATTGAATTAGTTGAATAAAGATATGCTCTCTTTGAATTGCTGAAGCATTTTCTTAAATGTGTCCAAGTTTTAGTGCTATTAACCTTCAAATGACCATACCCACCAGTGGAAATGACACACTTTTATGATATATATCTGTATATCACTGGCTATACAATCCAAAATACTTGTTAAATTAGGTTCTTATAACAATTGATATATGTGTCGTTGACATGTCCATGTTATGGGTCATTTGCATTATCATGTGATATTACCACCTTGAAATTTTTTGAAAATACCTTGAAAAATTGGCATTTTTTATGAAAAATCTTACTATTTTTTTGGCTGATGTAAGTGAAAGAAGGCATCAGCAGCAAGAATAGCCACATCAAGCATGAGATATTCATTGGACTGAAAGACCAGGCTCTGTAAAATGCATTAAAATGCTTTAAAGTGACTCCCAGGAATCAAAAATGATAAAAAGCTATTTTTTCCCTTTAGGTTACACTGGTGTAAATGTTTTCCATAGGCCTCAGTGCTAACGTTTTAGCGTATAGTGTTGGCAATATAAATGTTGGGTCCAAAATTTTCTTTAAATCTGAAAAATTGACATTTTGGGAAACTTTTTACACAAAAAAATCATGTCTGTCTAGCAGGGAATTCGCCTTTAAATCTTATGTTTTCGTAACTAGTGTCAGAACCGCATAAAAAAATACAGTCATATTTTAGACCACACCAAAAAATTCAAACTTCACTACAAAGGGTTAATTCCTGTGCCAATGGTTATTTTACCTATGGGAAATCATAGGGAAGAGGTGTGATGATTTTTTTATGTGAAAAGCACACAAGGATATTGACCAATCAGGGCCCAGTGTCTATTTTATTCTCTCCTATATATTCCTCCCGCATCCGCTAGATGTCACTCGGAACCTTATTTACACCAGTGTAACCTTTAAGGTATCGAATGTCATGCGTGTCGGTTTTATTTGGTGTAGTAAGATTGTATTTCCACATCCGTTTCGAAGCCTTTCTGATTCAACTACGTACACTTTTGTCTGGACAATACTATGATAGCCTCCCTCAAAACAGTCGGATGGACTAAATGATAATGTCTTTATAGCATGAATGTATGCGTGTTTTGTTATCCTCTCTCGAGGTTAGTGTCAGTATGTGGGCGGTATTATTCAAGAAAATGTCAGGAACTTTGGTGCATTTATTTCACTATGTATTTAAAGAACAATTTACAGTCGCGATGGCAATGGCTGTGGACGTTGGGGAACGCGACCTTTATGATCATATAGCTTTATATATATAACTTTAGAATATAGTAGTTAATGTCTCGTGTAGGAAAATGGTCGCAATGGTGATGTTACCAAGAAATCACTTGGTGTACCAACGTTTGTTGAACTGAATGCAAGAGCTCATCAACGTAACATTCCTCTGGATGTTCTTCGCGTTGAACATTTCACCCTTTTGTTGATGGCATTTGTATTTTCTTGAACCATACCACCCAGCGTGAGTATGACATATCAACCAACTATCAAAGGTATCGCCATTAAGACTACACCCCAGTCTTGGTGGGGCTTATACAGCAGTAGCCAATGGCATACTCCTGGTCCAGTTGTTTAAGAACGGCTTCCAAACGGATGGGAACATACCATCTTAGCATACAAGGAAAGCAAAGCCACACATGAGATCCTGTATGAATCTAAAACATAACAAAATAAGGGGCGGTGCAGTCATGGTCCAATTTCATTTCCACTATCATGACACATACCCACAAACAAGCACCGTGTGTATTGTTATCATCTGCTTGGATCTGTTCGGTGAGACGATTGCTGAACGCCAACAAGCTTGTTCTTATGATCATGTTCAAAGAGTTTGGGTATATTATGCATTATGGTCTTCTACGCCTTAGCAGAAATGCATCCGTCAAATGTCGGGCTTTCAACATTCGAAGCTATATACAGAAGTTGTCTGGGTACGTCAGTGCATTAGATGAGTATGTGAATTGATAAACCATACATTGAGAAGTGGCTGTTTGGGAAAATCACCAGGTGTACACGTTGTTATCCCCATTATGTCACCAAAGCTAGTATACGCATCGACCGAATACCTTTATAGTGTATCGCACAAGATGACGCATATACCCCATATGTAGCATCTGAATTATATCATAAGCTATACCACGAATGAAGCTCGCTAAGAATTCCAAGCTTTGGAAACAAACACGTGAGCTGGACACCGGCATATGTATTGTTTGAAATATTCCGATTAGTGCCACCCTTCTACAAAGAAGAGTAGTGAACTGTTGTTGTGAGTGAGATCTGACTAATCTGACGAAGAGACTGAAACGAGTCTAGATAATGCTGAATGTGGCAATTCAGAATAAGCTCAGGTACTGTTGTTTTGATTTATACGGTTACGGCCAGTATGAGCCCTTGGTGGAGAATGGATTTTGAAATGCCACATCGCGATTGTGGGTTTTCATCCTTCCAAAAGGCCACGACTTACATTGGAACTAATAGATGGCTTATAATATGTACCGTTTCGTTTATACAAATCAATATTATGACAAAAAGTTGAAATTGGTATGTGATAATATCGGCTTCTTTTCAATTTCTGCCCGCCAGTTTGGCCGCCATATTAACTGTGAGTATCACTTGCCAAACCCTAATGAATAATTCATATATATCAACATGTAATGATGGGTAGAAATCGCGAAACAATAACGCCCATCCTAAGAAAGTAAAGGAATGTAGGCGTGTATTAAAATTTCGGTCGCCATTTTGGCCGCCATCTTCGATTTGGAAAACCATTTCTTGCATGAGATGTAAGGTAATTACTGCACCTCAGTATTTCCAACTCAACTGTACGCATGGATGGAGTTGTCTCGACAATAATGCCCAATGATGTGAATATGAGGGAATTTCTGTGATTTTTCAAAATCTGTCCGCCATTGGGGGACTTTTATTTGGATATGGTACAAGGAAAGTTCTTCGCCTAAGTGTTCCCAACTTACAATAGTAAGCAGGTGTGGAGTTGTCATTACAATAATGTTCACTGATGTTAAAATCAGCGATTTTCGGCGATTTTTTATTTCTGGTGGCCATTTTGGCCGCCATCTTGGATTTGGGTAAATATTCCTCAACTCAGGTATAAGAGGAATCCTAGCTCGAGTATCTCCTGCAAATATATATGCATGGGTGTTGTTATAAGAGCAATAACATTCATTGATTCGAAACATAACATCGCGTTATTAACGGAGATTCGGCTTTGACCTATGATAACGGCATTTGGGAAAACGTGATATCGGACAAAAATATCACGCAATGAATGCATATTATGGTCCCCATGTGTTCGCCAATGACTCCTCTATATGATAAATTTATAACATGACGCAAAAATTCTAACATTTTCCCACAGAGACAAACGAAAGGTGGTAACATGACAGAAAAATAGCATATTTTCACATTTCGGCGGCCATATTGGATTATGGTGTCGGATTTTTGGCTAATTTGTAAGGGTTGTATATTAGCATAACGAATCGAGCAGAAAACAGAACCGCATGTACTATAATCTTTACTATAATGGCGATCAAAGAGACCTGGTGCATTTTAAAAAAATGGCCGCCATGATGGACGCCATCTTGTCTGGAGTCTCTGCGGCCACTTTTTTTTCTTGTTAACAAGTGAAAAAAATTAGAGACGAAAATTAGTGGGGTGAAGTTAAGTCCTTGGGGGGGGGGGGGTGCAGAGGTCGACCAATATCTCCTGGACTAAGTCATTTTGTCGTTCTATTCCATATTCCATCCCATCCCGCAGATTGGCATATCCGGCCGCCCGATCGCATCGACACATTTCGTTACAATTATTATAGATGTGCAGGCGCGTTATTAGGGTCACAATCACAACTTCCAGAATCCATTTTATGTTTGTTTTAATTTTTGCCTTTAAAACCCTAATTTAGTCTTCGAAGACTTGTTTTTAAGACTTATTTTAATCTTAGAAGACTAAATGAGTGATCAAAATTAGTCTTCAAAGACTTTAAAAACTTTTAAAAAAGTGTTCGAAGTCTAAAGTATTCTTCAAAATAAGTCTTCAAAATAAGTCTCCAAAATGAGTCTTCAGAGTCTGAAATAAATCGACAAAAAGAGCCTTTGATGACCCAAAAAAGTCTTCCAAGGATACGAAAAGAGAGGTATATGTATGAGATATATTTGAAAATCTTGAAATGGGATCTCTAGGAATTATTGAAGTCATTTGTCTGAAATAACAAAGAAAAGGGATAATAGATTTATGAAGATGCTATTTCCATGATGTGTAGAATTTAATTATGTTTGAATTAATACATATACATGAATAACAGCTAGAACTCATTCTTCTGGTGTTACAGCTGGTGCAGTAACCTAGAATAGAACAAACAATTTTCATGGGTGTGAAGCATATATATAGAGGATCTACAACGAGTTCCCAGTTTATAGCGGAATTTACAAAATGAGTCCAGTAAATTAGGAAAGGCTCGTCCAGGAGCAGCGTGAATATCGTTACTTATTCCTTATTCCTTAAAATTTGGGAATATGTGGCAAATGACCATGGCAACGTCTTAAGTAGTAAATTCTAACTTAACATTTTAATTCTTATATTTTAATTCTAACTTAATATTTTAATTCTAACTTAACATTTTAATTCTTATAATTTAATTCTAACTTAACATTTTAATTCTAACTTAACATTTTAATTCTAACTTAACATTTTAATTCTTATATTTTAATTCTAACTTAACATTTTAATTCTAACTTAACATTTTAATTCTAACTTAACATTTTAATCCTTATATTTCAAGTCTAACTTAACATTTTAACTCTTAGTAACTTAATCTTTTCATTCTTACTTATTATCTGCCGGTCATACGCGGGGGAGGTTCTCAGTTGTCGATCGAATAATGCAACTTCTGCTGTCCAGTCAGTGGCGGGGTTAATACGTGTGGCTTGTGCGAATATCGGCCTTTCGTTAGACACCAAAAGGAGCCCTCGACGTGCTGTATTCCTCGAGATATCGACCGTTTCACGCAATTTGAAATTCTGTTCCGCAGATTGTCGTTCTATTCCATATTCCATCCCATCCCGCAGATTGGCATATCAGGCCGCCCGATCGCAGCGACACCTTTCGTTACAATTATTATAGAAGTGCAGGCGCGTTATTAGGGTCACAATCACAACTTCCAGAATCCATTTTATGTTTGTTTTTATTTTTGCCTTTCAAAACCTAATTTAGTCTTCGAAGACTTGTTTTGAAGACTTATTTTAATCTTAGAAAACTAAATGAGTGATCAAAATTAGTCTTCAAAGACTTTAAAAACTTAAAAAAAAGTGTTCGAAGTCTAAAATAGTCTTCAAAATAAGTCTTCAAAATAAGTCTTCAAAATGAGTCTTCAGAGTCTGAAATAAATCGACAAAAAAAGAGCCTTTGATGACCCAAAAAAGTCTTCCAATGATACGAAAAGAGAGGTATATGTATGAGATATATTTGAAAATCTTGAAATGGGAATTCTAGGAATTATTGAAGTCATTTGTCTGAAATAACAAAGAAAAGGGATAATAGATTTATGAAGATGCTATTTCCATGATGTGTAGAATTTAATTATGTTTGAATTAATACATATACATGTATAACAGCTAGAACTCATTCTTCTGGTGTTACAGCTGGTGCAGTAACCTAGAATAGAACAAACAATTTTCATGGGTGTGAAGCATATATATAGAGGATCTACAACGAGTTCCCAGTTTATAGCGGAATTTACAAAATGAGTCCAGTAAATTAGGAAAGGCTCGTCCAAGAGCAGCGTGAATTTCGTTACTTATTCCTTATTCAAAAAATTTGGGAAAATGTGGCAAATGACCATGGCAACGTCTTAAGTAGGGCGAGACAAAATTTCCTGCGAAAAAAAATTCTGGAAAAAAGTTTTCAAATGCCTCGAAAATAGGCAAAGTCCGAAAATAAACGGAAATAGTCCGAAACAAGTGCGGGGTCATAAATGGCCACACGGGCCGAAAATTTTGGGCCGAAAAGATTTTGGGTCGAGTCCGAAAAAGTGGGTCGAATCCTAGTTTTCGCTCTGCTCGGTCGGGAAAATTTCGGAAAATGTGGCAAACTGTCACATATTAAAAAATGGCCACCTGGGCCGAACTTTTTGGGCCGAAAAGTTTTTGGGTCGAGTCCGAAAAAGTGGGTCAAATAGAAATTCCCGCTTTGCTCGGTCAGGAAAATTTGGGAAAATGTGGCAAATGACCATGGCACCGTCTTAAGTAGGGCGAGACAAAATTTCCTGCGAAAAAAAATTCTGGAAAAAAGTTTAAAAATGCCTCGAAAATAGGCAAAGTCCGAAAATAAACGAAAATAGTCCGAAACAAGTGCGGGGTCATAAATGGCCACCTCGGCCGAAAAGATTTTGGGTCGAGTCCGAAAAAGTGTGTCGAATCCCAGTTTTCGCTCTGCTCGGTCGGGAAAATTTCGGAAAATGTGGCAAACTGTCACATTAAAAAATGGCCACATGGGCCGAACTTTTTGGGCGGAATTTTTTTTGGGCCGAGTCCGAAAAAGTGGGTCAAATAGAAATTCCCGCTTTGCTCGGTCAGGAAAATTTGGGAAAATGTGGCAAATGACCATGGCAACGTCTTAAGTAGGGCGAGATAAAATTTCCTGCGAAAAAAAATTCTGGAAAAAAGTTTTAAAATGCCTCGAAAATAGGCAAAGTCCGAAAATAAACGGAAATAGTCCGAAACAAGTGCGGGGTCATAAATGGCCACCTCGGTCGAAAATTTTGGGCCGAAAATATTTTGGGTCGAGTCCGAAAAAGTGGGTCGAATCCCAGTTTTCGCTCTGCTCGGTCAGGAAAATTTGGGAAAATGTGGCAAATGACCATGGCAACGTCTTAAGTAGGTCGAGACCAAATTTCCTGTAAAAAAATTCTGGATAAAAGTTCAAAAATGCCTCGAAAATAGGCAAAGTCTGAAAATGAACGGAAATTGGCCGAAACAAGTGGTGGGTCATTAATGGACACCTCGGCCAAAAATTTTGGGTCTTGAGTAAAGACTCGACTTTAGGCAGCAGGTACTTCTGAAACACATCGGGAAATTCGGATAGGTATGTCTGTATCTGGATATTGGAACGTGTTAGCTCTAAGTCAACTTTGGAGTCGAATACTCCACCAGTCCTGTACTTAGCCTCGCTAATAAAGCCGAACGCCTTATTCGTCATTATTATATTGTATACGTGTATACATATAATAGTAGCTTCGCTATAGGTATGTTCATAACACTCACAAATGTCCAAACGGCGAGGCGGTGGAACGCCTCCAATGCATTGACAAGGTATATAATGACAACCGCGGTGGGGATCTACGAGTTGGCCTCCGCTCAATCACTTATACAGTTGGGTGGTACAACATAAACAATATACTACAGCCCGAGGGTTACTGGAAGGGGCTTGCGGCAATCAAGAACCTCGCGGCAGCAGCCAATGTTTCTGAAGATGTGGCACGGGCGTGGCCCAAGAAGCAGGCCATCTGGCAGATATACCTACCCAATCAACTTGTGCCAAGGCCCAAGTTTGACGAGCCAGTGCCAAATGAAGTCCACCAGACCGACCTGCTTTTTCTGCCTCATGACCGGGTGGGTCGCAAGACATACAAGTACGCGCTCACCGTCGTCGACGTGGCCTCTCGATACAAATAAGCCGAGCCCCTCGCCACAAAAGAAGCCACAAAGGTCGCGGATGCCATTGAACAGATCTACAGTCGAGGCCCTCTTAGGTGGCCGAAATTGCGCCAGGTCGACCCGGGGTTCGAGTCGACTGAATGGGTGGTTCGACTGCCCGCTGTTGTATCGGATCTGAACAATGAAATGACTCGTCTGACCGAAAAAAAAGCACTCTGATGCCATCAAGATCAAGTCAGTGAAAACAAAACACCTATTCTGCTGTTCCAGGTCGCCCAATGGGGCCCAAAAAGCAAAAGCACCCCTCGCGAGTGGGCGTTCGTTACATCTACCAGCTTGGCGAGCTGGAAGGGGGCCGCCGACGCACAACTGACCCTGTGTGGTCCCTACATGTGTACCAGCTGGAAAAGATGAGAGGTGACTATGCCAAAACAAATAGTAGATGTGAGGGATGAATTTGCAAGCAACATTTTCAAATTAGAAAAATCAATGGACTCATTAAAGCAAGAAGTGAAACAGCTAAAAGATGATTCAGATGATAAAAGTGATGAGGTAGTAAAACTCAAAGAAGTAAACAGAAAGCTAAATGATAACATCAATAATCTAGAGCAACAGACAAGGAAGGAGAGTGTGGGAATATTCGGGATAGATGGTGACAGTAAGAATGAAACTCGGCTGGAATGCGAACAGAAAGTTGTAAGAATGTGCAATGAGAAGTTAAGTATGAAAATAACATTGTCAGATATCAGTATTGCACATAGACTGGGTCACTATACTGACAATCAAGACCAACCTAGACCTATGATATGCAAATTTGTATCTAGAAGAACAAAGAATGAAGTGATTGGTGCAAGAAAGGTGCTGAAGGGGCAAAAGACTGTCATAAAAGATGACCTCACCCAAATAAACAATATCTTGTTGAAAACAGCAAAAGAAACACAAGGGGTTAAAGATTCTTGGACAATGAATGGTAAAATATTCATAAAATATACTGATGATAACAAGAGAAACAAAGTCATTAAATGTTTGAGAGACATATAATTAAACATTCCCATAATGTGCAGATTGGAAATGTTTGTCTATTGTTTGATCATCAGCCATGTCCACTAAATTGTAGTGAATATTATCAGTCCACTATGTCCATTAGTATATGGTATACATGTGTGTTTAAAGTCCTTTGAAAAAGTCAGTCCATATATGTGTATATGTATGATGTGTATATGTATGTATATGCATATGGGTATATATGTATGTATATATATATGTGTATGTTGTGTATATATATATATATATATACATGTATATATTGTTGACACAGAGGCATATTGCATAATGGGTGTAACTCTAATTGAAATACATTGTTGACCCCATCCCATAAATGATTAAATTACAAATATATACACTGGTTGACAAAATGAAGACCTACCTAGCCATGATATATCGTGATGGATAGAATTGATATGCATTCCTATCCCACACTTAAACGAATAAATTAAGTGGGTGTATCTGTAATTGGATTATATTGTTGACCCCATCCCATAAATGAATAAATTACAAATATATACATTGGTTGACAAAACGAAGACCTACCTAGTCATGATATATCGTGATGGATAGAATTGATAAGCATTCTTATCCCACACTTAAATGAATAAATTATAAATGTACAATTATTGTTATTACAACTGTGTCCTACACAGTCAAGATGCCACAGTGGTTGTAATTTTAATGCATTTGCTGGTCCACCCTTAGATTGATGCATTACAAATCATTGCTAATCCCACCCCTGCATGACTAAATAATAAATAATATAGTCACTGCTCATACAGCTAAGTCCAAAATGATATATCAGAATGGACCAAATTAAATTCATTGCTGAATTGCACAACTAAATTAGAAATAATATACCCATTAATAACACAGTCAATGCTTGCCCATTCATTATGTCATGTGTGTAACTGGAATACACTGAATAAATTAAAATATATACTTTGGTGGACAAAAAGTCAAATTAAGTCATGATATACCATAATGGACAGAACTGAACTACATTGAATGCATACATTGTATAGGTACAATTATTGTTCTTATTATTACAACACATATGTCCTATCCAGTTATGATGTCACGGTGGAAGTAATTGGAGTGCATTTGTCGCCCCCACCCCTAAATGAATTCATTGAAAATCATTGTTGACCCCACCCCTGCATGACTCAATTATAAAACATCTTTTAACTGCTCATAGAGCTAAGTTCTAAGTGATGTATCAGGATGGATGAAATTAAATTCATTGCTGCCTTGCACAATTAATTTATGAATTATATATTTATTACTGACATAACCATGCCAACCCAGTCATGATAGTCGATTGGTGTAACTGGAATGCATTGTTGACTTGACCCCTTACATGAATAAGCCGAAAATATATAACTATTGTTGACACAACTAAGTCCTAAGTAGTCATGATATATCATACTGGATAAAATTGAAACTCGTGTTGACCCCACCCTTGAATGGGTGGAATTAAAATGAAATGTTAACCCCCACCCTCAAACAAATGGAACTGAATTGCATTATTGACCCCATCCTTAAATGAATAATTAAAATATTTTCATTTATTGTTGACAGACCTAAGTTACACCCAGTCAATAAATATCATTATGGATGAAATTTTAATATATTATGACCCAACCCACTCAAATTTCATGGATAAGTTATAACAATAGTATATATTTGGCACTCTTTAGTTCTACCAAATCATTATCTATAATTATATGAATGGATGGAATAAATTCATTGTTGATCCCACCTGTTGCATGACTAATTATAAATATTTTATTGTTGACAAAGCTAAGTCCTATAGAGGCATATGACATAATGGATGTAATTATTATTGAAATGCATTTTTGACCCTGCCCCTGAAATGATTGAACTAAAAAAATATACTTTGGGTGGAACTGGAATGAAATGTTAACCCCACCCTTAAATGAATGGAGCTGAAAAGCATTCTTGTCCCATCACTAAATGAATAATTTATAAACTGTCACTTATTATTGACAGACCTAAGTCCCACCTAGTCATTATATACCATGATGGATGGAATTGGATTATACTATGACCTAACCCACTCAAGTGTCATGAATAATTTATAACAATAAAATATGTTTAGCACTCTTGAGTTCTATCAAGTCATTATATCTAATTATAAGAAAAGATGGAATAAAATTCATTGTTGATCAAACAGTTATAATTAATATTTTGTTGTTGATACAGCCAAGTCGTACATGGGCACGTAACATATTAGATGTAAGTGTTATTGAATGCATTTTTGACCCCACCCCTGAAATGAATGAATTAAAAATATATACTTTGGTTGACAGAGCCAAGTCCTACTAAGTCATGATATATCATAAGGGATAGAATTGAAATGCATTCTTACACCACCCCTAAATGAATAAATAACAGATGTATAATTATTGATGTCACAAATGGATGAAACTAAATTCATTGCTGAAGTGCACAATTAAATTAGAAATAATATATTTATTGATAACAGCCAATGCCTACCCATTAATTATGTCATGGATGCAACTGAAATACATTGAATAAATTAAAATATACTTTTGGTTGACAAAACTAAGTCATACCAAGTCATGATGCCAAGTATTGTTACCAAGTATTGTTGATGTTGTTACAACACTTATGTCCTATCCAGTTATGATGTCACAATGAATGCAATTGGAATGCACTTGTTGGCCCCACCCTTAAATGAATACATTGCCTAAATGATAAATAATATAGTTACTGCCAATACAGCTAAGTCCTAAGTGATATATCAGAATGGATGAAATTAAATTCATTGCTGACTTGCACAACTAAATTAGAAATGATATATTTGTTTTCCTACCCAGTTATGATGTCATAATGTAGAGGGAATACACTTAGCTGGCCCCTACCCCTAAAATAATAAACTGAATTTCATAGTTGGCCCCCACCCTTAAAATAATAAATTGAACTTCATAGTTGACCCCACCCAGCATGACTAAATTATAAATAATTTATTTATTGCTGATACAGCTAAGTACTAAGTGATATATCAGAATGTCACAACTATGTCCTACCATGATATGTCACAATATATGTAATTGAAACACACTGTTCCCCATTAAAAGAATAAATGGAAATTCATGTTTGACACAAACCCTTAAAAGAAATGGAAATTAATTGTTGACCCCACCCCTACATGGAACCCACTTCTGCATGACCAAATTATAAATAATATACTTATTGCTGAACAGCTAAGTCCTAAGTTATTCATCAAAAAGGTTTAAGTTAAATTCCCTGTTGACATGCATGACTAAATTATAAATAATATACTTATTGCTGAACAGGTAAGTCCTAAGTTATTCATCAAAAAGGTTTAAGTTAAATTCCCTGTTGACATGCATGACTAAATTATAAATAATATATTTATTGCTGAAGAGATAAGTCCTAAGTGATATATCAGAATGTCACAACTATGTCCCACCATGATATGTCACAATATATGTAATTGAAACACACTGTTCCCCATTAAAAGAATAAATGGAAATTCATTTTTGACACCCACCATTAAAAGAAATGGAAATTCATTGTTGATGCCACCCTTACATGGAACCCACTTCTGCACGACAAAAGTATAAATAATATACTTATTGCTGAACAGCTAAGTCCCAAGTGATTCATCAAAAAGGTTTAAGTTAAATTCCCTGTTGACATGCATGACTAAATTATAAATATATACTTATTGCTGAAGAGGTAGGTAAGTCTTAAGTGTTATATCAGAAAGGATTAAATTAAACTCCATGATTACATGCATGACTAAATTATAGATGAAAAATCTTGCTGACATAGCTAATTCCTACCTAATTTTGACATGTCATGATGCACAATGAAAAAAATATATGTATTGTTGACAGAACTAAGTCATACCCAGTCATGATATAACATAACAAATGAAATTTGAAATGAATTTTTTACCCCACCGTTAAAGGAATACTGGTTGCCGGTATGTATATGTGTGAGTTCTGCCAAGTAATTATATAAATATTATATTGTCAAATGCATTGCATTGTCAAATGGTCAAGTCACAATGGATCTAACTAGAACGTATTCTTGACCACACCCCTCAAATGAAAATTATAACTAAGTTCTACCCAGTAATGATATATCACGATGGAAGGAATTGACACAACATAGTCCTATCCAGTCATTATGTACCGTATCGTAATGGATGGAATTCAAATACATTGTTGACCCCCTACCCTTAAATGGATGGAATTGATATACATTGTTGATCGCCAACCTTAAATGAATAATATAGACATATTGTATTGTATGCGTATATGTATGTGTATATGTATGTATGTATATGTATATATATATGTATGTATATATATGTATGTATGTATATATATATATATATATATATATATATATATATATATATATATATATATACAGCCATATCGTACTTACAGACATACAGACGACAATCAGACAAGCAGGCATACGAGACAAACAAACAAACGACAGACATACATACACACATACAGACTAATGTACTTACTGGTAAAACAATACACAGATACATGTGATATGAACAATTACGAACACTCTTATAACTGCATGTTATGATCAAGTTTATATGAAGATTTGGGAGACCTAGTCAGGACTTGGCGTCAGTCGATCAACATATACTCTCCAGAGGAATGCAGCTTTGTTCACAAAAAAGTCTATTAGTTTATTTTCTTCTTCTGGAGCACAGTATATGTTTTCATGTTGACCTGTTAGTAGAACGCGCGTTTTGGATTCTACATCCAGTTTGTCATACTGCATATATATACATGTCTACATGAAACAAGTTTAGTAGCTCGAATTCAAAGGTATTTCGATAGTCGCAAATGGAAGAACATTCGATTAAGGCATGTTTTACAAGATCTTTATGTTTGTTGTCACATAATACGCAGGTTTCCTCATTTGTTTCCAGGATACAAATAATGCGTCCAATAAGTAGATATGATTTTTTATGGGCTGGGTATTACAGGGTATATGCGACAATTTTCCCATAGCCGGGACATTCATAACGTTGGATAGACGGCAGAGAACCTGGCAAGTCGAGTATCCTCATTTACGCTCATGTCCCAATATTCTCTATTAACTTTTGATCATGATTCGTTTATGGCACATTTCCATGTGGATTTCTTAGGGAATATTGAATTTTCGATGTAGTTCTGAAGAGCTTCGGTCATGTCATATTTGTTAAGAGTGTCAATGATGTCAGACATGTAACTTGATGATGAACATGTAGTGCCAACAATGTACTGATATAAGCGCGTGAGAAATAATTGTTTCACAGTTTTAGAAGATTTTAAGTTGCACAAAGAGCCGAAGAATGACATTTCACGTTTTTCGATAAGTGACACCATAGACGAGGTTCCGACTAATCCTTGCGCAATAACCGTTTTTGTACGACGGCGGAGGCCCTGGTAATACTTTAAACAGAAGCTGTGTGTGCGTTCCAGGCGATCAACGTGTTTTTGGTTCAAATTCCAGAGAAGTTCAGACCCGTAGAGCCCTTTAGGTATGACCACCGAGGAATATATCAACGAGCAACTTGTTGGGGTCATACCACCCGGGTAAAGGCCGGCGTTGTTGAGCATCATAAACGTGCTACGGGTCTTATCGCATACATGCTCTGTGAATATTCCATTAAAGTCATACTTATCAATATAAATGTCCAAATGAGTTATGTTGGTGGTTTCTTTGACATCTGAGGTACCAAGGTTCCAAAGTCGATCCTGACGCGAAAATTCGGATTTAGTTTCATTGAATACCACTACAGGCATTTATTTGTGTTATATCGATACCGCCATTTGTTACTCTAATCGTAGCAAATATCACATAGTGCTGATAAACCAGACTTGCTGAGAGACAGCAGAACCATATCGTCTGCATGTGTCGGAGACGTACAATTTACACCGTTAAATAGTAAAGAGAATACAGATGGTTGCGCAGTGAGATGACTGCAGTGTAAGTGACGCTATATTTTTTATTGTTTTCCGTGTCTCATTATAATTTATTTCTATTTCCAGGTTAGACAGCAAAGAGAATACAGATGGTTGCGCAGTGAGATCACTGCAGTGTAAGTGACGGTATCTTTTGAATATTGTGTTCCGTATCTCATTATAATCTATTTCTGCTTCCAGGTTAGACAGCAAAGAGAATATAAATGGTTGCGCAGCGAGATTACTGCCGCGTAAGTGGCGGTATCTTTTTAATATTGTGTTCCGTGTCTCATTATAATCTATATCTGTTTCCACGTAAGACAGCAAAGAGAACACAGATGGTAGCGCAGCGAGATGACTGCAGTGTAAGTGACGATATCTATTTACTATTGTGTTTCGAGTCTCATTATAATCTATTTATGTTTCCAGGTTAGACAGCAAAGAGAAATCAGAAGGTTGCACAGCGAGAATACTGCAGTGTAAGTGACGGTATCTTTTCAATATTGTGTTTCGTTTCTCATTATAATTTATTTCTGTTTCCAGGTTAGATAGCAAAGAGAATACAGGTGGTTGCGCAGCGAGATCACTGCAGTGTAAGTGACGGTATCGTTTGAATATTGTGTTCCGTGTCTCACTACATTCTATTTCTGTTTCCAGGTTAGACAGCAAAGAGAATACAGATGGTTGAGCAGCGAGAATACTGCAGTGTAAGTGACGGTTATGTTTCTAATATTGTGTTCCGTGATTCATTATAATATATTTGTGTTAAAAGGTTAGACAGCAAAGAGAATACAGATGGTTGAGCAGCGAGATGACTGTAGTGCATTTTTTAATATTGTGTTCCGTGTCTCATTATAATCTATATCTGTTTCCAGGTTAGCCAGCAAAAAGAACACAGATGGTTGCGCAGCGAGATGTCTGCAGTGTAAGTGGCGGTTATCTTTTTAATATTGTGTTCTGTGTCTTATTATAATCTGTTTCTAGTTTAGACAGCAAAGAGAATACAGATGGTTACGCAGCGATATGACTGCAGTGTAAGTGACGGCATCTTTTAATATTGTGTTCCGTGTCTCATAATCTATTCTGTTTCCAGGTTAGACAGCAAAGAATATACAGATGGTTTCGCAGCGAGAGATGACTGGAGTGTAAGTGGCGGTATCTTTTTAATAGTATGTTCCGTGTCTCATTATAATCTGTTTCTGCTTCTAGTTTAGACAGCAAAGAGAATACAGATGGTTGCGCTGCGATATTACTGCAGTGTAAGTGACGGTATCTTTATATTATTGGGTTCCGTGGCTCATTATAATCTATTTCTGTTGCAGGTTAGACAGCAAAGAGAATACAGATGGTTACGTAGCGAGATTGCTGCAGTGTAAGTGACCGTATTTTTTCAATATTGTGTTCCGTGTCTCATTATAATCTATTTCTGCTTCCAGGTTAGACAGCAAAGAGGATATAAATGGTTGCGCAGCGAGATTACTGCCGTGTAAGTGGCGGTGTCTTTTTAATATTGTATTCCGTGTCTCATTATAATCTATTTCTGTTTCCATGTTACACAGCAAAGAGAATACAGATGGTTGCGCAGCGAGATGACTGCAGTGTAAGTGACGGTATCGTTTTAATATTATGTTCCGTGTCTCGTTATAATCTATTTCTGTTTCCAGACTAGACAGCAAACAGAATACACATGGTTGCGCATCGAGATGACTGCAGTATAAGTGGCGGTATCTTTTTAATATTGTGTTCCGTGTCTCATTATAATATATTTCTGTTTCAATGTTACACATCAAAGAGAATACAGATGGTTGTGCAGCGAGATGATGCAATGTAAGTGACGGTATCTTTTTAATATTGTGTTCCGTGCCTCACTATAATCTATTGCTGTTTCTAGGCCAGACAGCAAAGAGAATAGAGATGGTTGCGTAGCGATATCACTGCAGTGTAAGTGACGGTGTCTTTTCAATATTGTTTCCGTGTCTCATTATAATCTATTTCTGTTTCCAAGTTAGACAGCAAAGAGAATTTATATGGTTGCGCTGCGAGGTCACTGCAATGTAAGTGACGGTATCGTTGAACTTGTGTTCAGTGTCTCGTTATAACCTATTTCTGTTTCCAGGTTTGACAGCAAAGAGAATACAGATGGTTGCGTAGCGATATTACTGCAGTGTAAGTGACGGTATCTTTTCAATATTGTGTTCCGTGTCTCTATAGAATCTATTTATGTTTCCAGGTTAGACATCAAAGAGAATATATGTGCTTGCGCAGCGAGATGACTGCAGTGTAAGTGACGGTATCGTTGAATATTGTGTTCCGTGTCTCACTATAGTCTATTTCTGTTTCCAGGATAGACAGCAAAGAGAACACAGATGGTTGCGCTGCGAGATGACTGCAGTGTAAGAGACGGTTATCTTTTTAATATTGTGTTCCGTGTCTAATTATAATCTATTTCTGTTTCCAGGTTAGACAGCAAAGAGAACACAGATGGTTGCGCAGCGAGATGATTGCAGTGTAAGTGACGATATCTTTATACTATTGTGTTTCGAGTCTCATTATAATCTATTTATGTTTCCAGGTTAGACAGCAAAGAGAATACAGATGGTTGCGCAGATGACTGTAGTGTAAGTGACGGTATCTTTATAATATTGTGTTCCGTGTCTCATTATAATCTGTTTCTGTTTCCAGGTTAGACAGCAAAGAGAACACAGATGGTTGCGCAGTGAGATCTCTGCAGTGTAAGTGACGGTATCTTTTGAATATTGTGTTTCGTGTCTCATTATAATCTATTTCTGTTTCCAGGTTAGACAGCAAAGAGAATACAGATGGCTGCGCAGCGAGATATCTGCAGTGTAAGTGACGGTATCTTTATAATATTGTGTTCCGTGTCTCATTATAATCTATTTCTGTTTCCAGGTTAGACAGCAAAGAGAATACAGATGGTTGCGCGGTGAGATCATCTACATTGTAAGTGGCGGTATCTTTTTAATATTGTGTTCCGTGTATCATTATAATCTATTTCTGTTTACATGTTACTCCGCAAAGAGAAAACAGATGGCTGTGCAGCGAGATGATGCAGTGTAAGTGACGGTATCTTTTTAATATTATGTTCCGTGCCTCATTATAATCTATTGCTGTTTCTATGGTCAGACAGAAAAGAGAACACAGATGGTTGCGCAGTGAGATGTTTGCAGTGTAAGTGACGGTTATCTTTTTAATATTGTGTTCCGTATCTCATTATAATCTATTTCTGTTTCCAGGTTAGCCAGCAAAAAGAACACAGATGGTTGGGCAGCGAGATGTCTGTAGTGTAAGTGACGGCATCTTGTAATATTGTGTTCCGTGTTTCATTATAATCTATTTCTGTTTCCAGGTTAGCCAGCAAAAAGAACACAGATGGTTGGGCAGCCAGATGTCTGCAGTGTAAGTGACGGTTATCTTTTTAATATTGTGTTCCGTCTCTCATTATAATCTGTTTCTGTTTCTAGTTTAGACAGCAAAGAGAATACAGATGGTTGCGCAGCGATATGACTGCAGTGTAAGTGACGGAATCTTTTAATATTGTGTTCCGTGTCTCATTATACTCTATTTCTGTTTCCAGGTTAGACAGCAAAGAATATACAGATGGTTGCGCAGAGAGAGATGACTGCAGTGTAAGTGGCGGCATCTTTTTAATATTATGTTCCGTGTCTCATCATAATCTGTTTCTGTTTCTAGTTTAGACAGCAAAGAGAATACAGATGGTTGTGCAGCGATATGACTGCAGTGTAAGTGACAATATCTTTTTAATATTGTGTTCCATGTCTCATTATAATCTATTTCTGTTTCCTAGTTAGACAGCAAAGAAAATACAGATGGTGGTTGTGGAACGAGATGACTGCAGTGTAAGTGACGGTATCTTTATATTATTGGGTTTCGTGGCTCATTATAATCTATTTCTGTTGCCAGGTTAGACAGCAAAGAGAATACAGATGGTTACGTAGCGAGATTGCTGCAGTGTAAGTGACCGTATCTTTTCAATAATATTGTGTTCCGTGTCTCATTATATAATCTATTTCTGCTTCCAGGTTAGACAGCAAAGAGAATATAAATGGTTGCGCAGCGAGATTACTGCCGTGTAAGTGGCGGTGTCTTTTTAATATTGTATTCCGTGTCTCATTATAATCTATTTCTGTTTCCATGTTACACAGCAAAGAGAATACTGATGGTTGCGCAGCGAGATGACTGCAGTGTAAGTGACGGTATTTTTTTAATATTGTGTTCCGTGTCTCGTTAAGATCTATTTCTGCTCCCAGATTAGACAGCAAAGAGAATACAGATGGTTGCGCAGCGAGATGACTGCAGTGTAAGTGACGGTATCGTTTTAATATTATGTTCCGTGTCTCGTTATAATCTATTTCTGTTTCCATGTTACACAGCAAAGAGAATACAGATGGTTGCGCAGCGAGATGACTGCAGTGTAAGTGACGGTATTTTTTTAATATTGTGTTCCGTGTCTCGTTAAGATCTATTTCGGCTCCCAGATTAGACAGCAAAGAGAATACAGATGGTTGCGCATCGAGATGACTGCAGTATAAGTGGCGGTATCTTTTTAATATTGTGTTCCGTGTCTCATTATAATATATTTCTGTTTCAATGTTACACATCAAAGAGAATACAGATGGTTGTGCAGCGAGATGATGCAGTGTAAGTGACGGTATCTTTTTAATATTGTGTTCCGTGCCTCACTATAATCTATTGCTGTTTCTAGGCCAGACAGCAAAGAGAATAGAGATGGTTGCGTAGCGATATTACTGCAGTGTAAGTGACGGTATCTTTTCAATATTGTTTCCGTGTCTCATTATAATCTATTTCTGTTTCCAGGTTATACAGCAAAGAGAATTTATATGGTTGCGCTGCGAGGTCACTGCAATGTAAGTGACGGTATCGTTGAACATTGTGTTCAGTGTCTCGTTATAACCTATTTCTGTTTCCAGGTTTGACAGCAAAGAGAATACAGATGGTTGCGTAGCGAGATGACTGCAGTGTAAGTGACGGTATCTTTTCAATATTGTGTTCCGTGTCTCATTAGAATCTATTTATGTTTCCAGGTTGGACATCAAAGAGAATACATGTGCTTCCGCAGCGAGATGACTGCAGTGTAAGTGACGGTATCGTTGAATATTGTGTTCCGTGTCTCACTATAGTCTATTTCTGTTTCCAGGATAGACAGCAAAGAGAACGTAGATGGTTGCGCAGCGAGATGACTGCAGTGTAAGAGACGGTTATCTTTTTAATATTGTGTTCCGTGTCTAATTATAATCTATTTCTGTTTCCAGGTTAGACAGCAAAGAGAACACAGATGGTTGCGCAGCGAGATGATTGCAGTATAAGTGACGATATCTTTATACTATTGTGTTTCGAGTCTCATTATAATCTATTTATGTTTCCAGGTTAGACAGCAAAGAGAAAACAGATGGTTGCGCAGATGACTGTAGTGTAAGTGACGGTATCTTTATAATATTGTGTTCCGTGTCTCATTATAATCTGTTTCTGTTTCCAGGTTAGACAGCAAAGAGAACACAGATGGTTGCGCAGTGAGATCACTGCAGTGTAAGTGACGGTATCTTTTTACTATTGTGCTGCGTGTCTCATTATAATCTATTTCTGTTTCCAGGTTAGACAGCAAAGAGAATACAGATGGCTGCGCAGTGAGATGTCTGCAGTGTAAGTGACGGTTATCAATTTAATATTGTGTTCCGTATCTCATTATAATCTATTTCTGTTTCCATGTTAGCCAGCAAAAAGAACACAGATAGTTGGGCAGCGTGATGTCTGTAGTGTAAGTGACGGCATCTTTTAATATTGTGTTCCGTGTCTCATTATAATCTATTTCTGTTTCCAGGTTAGCCAGCAAAAAGAACACAGATGGTTGGGCAGCGAGATTACTGCAGTGTAAGTGACGGTTATCTTTTTAATATTGTGTTCCGTCTCTCATTATAATCTGTTTCTGTTTCTAGTTTAGACAGCAAAGAGAATACAGATGGTTGCGCAGCGATATGACTGCAGTGAAAGTGACGGCATTTTTAATATTGTGTTCCGTGTCTCATTATAATCTATTTCTGTTTCCAGGTTAGACAGCAAAGAATATACAGATGGTTGCGCAGCGAGAGATGACTGCAGTGTAAGTGGCGGCATCTTTTTAATATTATGTTCCGTGTCTCATCATAATCTGTTTCTGTTTCTAGTTTAGACAGCAAAGAGAATACAGATGGTTGCGCAGCGATATGACTGCAGTGTAAGTGACGATATCTTTTTAATATTGTGTTCCGTGTCTCATTATAATCTATTTCTGTTTCCTAGTTAGACAGCAAAGAAAATACAGATGGTGGTTGTGGAACGAGATGACTGCAGTGTAAGTGACGGTATCTTTATATTATTGGGTTCCGTGTCTCATTATAATCTATTTCTGTTGCCAGGTTAGACAGCAAAGAGAATACAGATGGTTACGTAGCGAGAATGCTGCAGTGTAAGTGACCGTATCTTTTCAATATTGTGTTCCGTGTCTCATTATAATCTATTTCTGCTTCCAGGTTAGACAGCAAAGAGAATATAAATGGTTGCGCAGCGAGATTACTGCCGTGTAAGTGGCGGTATCTTTTTAATATTGTGTTCCGTGTCTCATTATAATCTATTTATGTTTCCTAGTTAGACAGCAAGGAGAATACAGATGGTTGTGGAACGAGATGATTGCAGTGTAAGTGACGGCATCTTTATATTATTGGGTTCCTGGCTCATTTTAATCTATTTCTGTTACCAGGTTAGACAGCAAAGAGAATACAGATGGTTACGTAGCGAGATTGCTGCAGTGTAAGTGACCGTATCTTTTCAATATTGTGTTCCGTGTCTCATTATAATCTATTTCTGCTTCCAGGTTAGACAGCAAAGAGAATATAAATGGTTGCGCAGCGAGATTACTGCCGTGTAAGTGGCGGTATCTTTTTAATATTGTGTTCCGTGGCTCATTATAATCTATTTCTGTTGCCAGGTTAGACAGCAAAGAGAATACAGATGGTTACGTAGCGAGATTGCTGCAGTGTAAGTGACCGTATCTTTTCAATATTGTGTTCCGTGTCTCATTATAATCTATTTCTGCTTCCAGGTTAGACAGCAAAGAGAATATAAATGGTTGCGCAGCGAGATTACTGCCGTGTAAGTGGCGGTGTCTTTTTAATATTGTATTCCGTGTCTCATTATAATCTATTTCTGTTTCCATGTTACACAGCAAAGAGAATACTGATGGTTGCGCAGCGAGATGACTGCAGTGTAAGTGACGGTATTTTTTAAATATTGTGTTCCGTGTCTCGTTAAGATCTATTTCTGCTCCCAGATTAGACAGCAAAGAGAATACAGATGGTTGCGCAGCGAGATGACTGCAGTGTAAGTGACGGTATCGTTTTAATATTATGTTCCGTGTCTCGTTATAATCTATTTCTGTTTCCATGTTACACAGCAAAGATAATACAGATGGTTGCGCAGCGAGATGACTGCAGTGTAAGTGACGGTATTTTTTTTAATATTGTGTTCCGTGTCTCGTTAAGATCTATTTCGGCTCCCAGATTAGACAGCAAAGAGAATACAGATGGTTGCGCATCGAGATGACTGCAGTATAAGTGGCGGTATCTTTTTAATATTGTGTTCCGTGTCTCATTATAATATATTTCTGTTTCAATGTTACACATCAAAGAGAATACAAATGGTTGTGCAGCGAGATGATGCAGTGTAAGTGACGGTATCTTTTTAATATTGTGTTCCGTGCCTCACTATAATCTATTGCTGTTTCTAGGCCAGACAGCAAAGAGAATAGAGATGGTTGCGTAGCGATATTACTGCAGTGTAAGTGACGGTATCTTTTCAATATTGTTTCCGTGTCTCATTATAATCTATTTCTGTTTCCAGGTTAGACAGCAAAGAGAATTTATATGGTTGCGCTGCGAGGTCACTGCAATGTAAGTGACGGTATCGTTGAACATTGTGTTCAGTGTCTCGTTATAACCTATTTCTGTTTCCAGGTTTGACAGCAAAGAGAATACAGATGGTTGCGTAGCGAGATGACTGCAGTGTAAGTGACGGTATCTTTTCAATATTGTGTTCCGTGTCTCATTAGAATCTATTTATGTTTCCAGGTTAGACATCAAAGAGAATATATGTGCTTGCGCAGCGAGATGACTGCAGTGTAAGTGACGGTATCGTTGAATATTGTGTTCCGTGTCTCACTATAGTCTATTTCTGTTTCCAGGATAGACAGCAAAGAGAACGTAGATGGTTGCGCAGCGAGATGACTGCAGTGTAAGAGACGGTTATCTTTTTAATATTGTGTTCCGTGTCTAATTATAATCTATTTCTGTTTCCAGGTTAGACAGCAAAGAGAACACAGATGGTTGCGCAGCGAGATGATTGCAGTATAAGTGACGATATCTTTATACTATTGTGTTTCGAGTCTCATTATAATCTATTTATGTTTCCAGGTTAGACAGCAAAGAGAAAACAGATGGTTGCGCAGATGACTGTAGTGTAAGTGACGGTATCTTTATAATATTGTGTTCCGTGTCTCATTATAATCTGTTTCTGTTTCCAGGTTAGACAGCAAAGAGAACACAGATGGTTGCGCAGTGAGATCACTGCAGTGTAAGTGACGGTATCTTTTTACTATTGCGCTGCGTGTCTCATTATAATCTATTTCTGTTTCCAGGTTAGACAGCAAAGAGAATACAGATGGCTGCGCAGTGAGATGTCTGCAGTGTAAGTGACGGTTATCATTTTAATATTGTGTTCCGTATCTCATTATAATCTATTTCTGTTTCCATGTTAGCCAGCAAAAAGAACACAGATAGTTGGGCAGCGTGATGTCTGTAGTGTAAGTGACGGCATCTTTTAATATTGTGTTCCGTGTCTCATTATAATCTATTTCTGTTTCCAGGTTAGCCAGCAAAAAGAACACAGATGGTTGGGCAGCGAGATGTCTGCAGTGTAAGTGACGGTTATCTTTTTAATATTGTGTTCCGTCTCTCATTATAATCTGTTTCTGTTTCTAGTTTAGACAGCAAAGAGAATACAGATGGTTGCGCAGCGATATGACTGCAGTGAAAGTGACGGCATCTTTTAATATTGTGTTCCGTGTCTCATTATAATCTATTTCTGTTTCCAGGTTAGACAGCAAAGAATATACAGATGGTTGCGCAGCGAGAGATGACTGCAGTGTAAGTGGCGGCATCGTTTTAATATTATGTTCCGTGTCTCATCATAATCTGTTTCTGTTTCTAGTTTAGACAGCAAAGAGAATACAGATGGTTGCGCAGCGATATGACTGCAGTGTAAGTGACGATATCTTTTTAATATTGTGTTCCGTGTCTCATTATAATCTATTTCTGTTTCCTAGTTAGACAGCAAAGAAAATACAGATGGTGGTTGTGGAACGAGATGACTGCAGTGTAAGTGACGGTATCTTTATATTATTGGGTTCCGTGTCTCATTATAATCTATTTCTGTTGCCAGGTTAGACAGCAAAGAGAATACAGATGGTTACGTAGCGAGAATGCTGCAGTGTAATTGACCGTATCTTTTCAATATTGTGTTCCGTGTCTCATTATAATCTATTTCTGCTTCCAGGTTAGACAGCAAAGAGAATATAAATGGTTGCGCAGCGAGATTACTGCCGTGTAAGTGGCGGTATCTTTTTAATATTGTGTTCCGTGTCTCATTATAATCTATTTATGTTTCCTAGTTAGACAGCAAGGAGAATACAGATGGTTGTGGAACGAGATGATTGCAGTGTAAGTGACGGCATCTTTATATTATTGGGTTCCTGGCTCATTTTAATCTATTTCTGTTACCAGGTTAGACAGCAAAGAGAATACAGATGGTTACGTAGCGAGATTGCTGCAGTGTAAGTGACCGTATCTTTTCAATATTGTGTTCCGTGTCTCATTATAATCTATTTCTGCTTCCAGGTTAGACAGCAAAGAGAATATAAATGGTTGCGCAGCGAGATTACTGCCGTGTAAGTGGCGGTATCTTTTCAATATTGTGTTCCGTGTCTCATTATAATATATTTATCTGTCCATGTTACACAGCAAACAGAATACATGTGCTTGCGCAGCGAGATGACTGCAGTGTAAGTGATGGTATCGTTGAATATTGTGTTCCGTGTCTCACTATAGTCTATTTCTGTTTCCAGGTTAGACAGCAAAGAGAACACAGATGGTTGCGCAGCGAGATGACTGCAGAATAAGAGACGGTGATCTTTTTAATATTGTGTTCCGTGTCTAATTATAATCTATTTCTGTTTCCAGGTTAGACAGCAAAGAGAACACAGATGGTTGCGCAGCGAGATGATTGCAGTGCAAGTGACGATATCTTTATACTATTGTGTTTCGAGTCTCATTATAATCTATTTATATTTCCAGGTTACACAGCAAAGAGAACACAGATGGTTGCGCAGCGTGATGTCTGCAGTGTAGGTGACGATATCTTTTTACTATTGTTTTTCGAGTCTCATTATAATCTATTTATGTTTCCAGGTTAGACAGCAAAGAGAATACAGATGGTTGCGCAGCGAGATGACTGCAGTGTAAGTGACGGTTATCTTTTCAATATTGTGTTTCGTATCTCATTATAATTTATTTCTGTTTCCAGTTTAGACAGCAAAAAAAATACAAATGGTTGCGCTGCGAGATTACTGCAGTGTAAGTGATGGTATCTTTCTAATAGTGTGTTCCGTGTCTCAATATAATCTACTTCTGTTAAAAGGTTAGACTGCAAAGAGAATACAGACGGTTGAGCAGCGAGATGACTGTTGTGTAAGTGACGGTATCCATTAATATTGTGTTCCGTGTCTCATTAAAATCTATTTCTGTTTCCATGTTAGACAGCAAAGAGAATACAGATGGTTGCGCAGTGAGATCAATGTAGTGTAAATGAAGGTATCTTTTGAATATTGTGTTCCGAGTCTCATTATAATATATTTCTGTTTCCAGGTTAGACAGCAAAGAGAACACAGATAGTTGCGCAGCGAGATTATTGCAGTGTAAGTGACGATATCTTTATACTATTGTGTTTCGAGTCTCATTATAATCTATTTATGTTTCCAGGTTACACAGCAAAGAGAACACAGATGGTTGCGCAGCGTGTTGTCTGCAGTGTAAGTGACGATATCTTTTTAATATTGCGGTCCGTGTCTCATTATAATCTATCTATGTTTCCAGGTTAGACAGCAAAGAGTATACAGATGGTTGCGCAGCGAGATGACTGCAGTGTAAGTGACGGTGTCTTTTTAATATTGTGTTCCGTGTCTCATTACAATTTGTTTCTGTTTCTAGGTTAGAGAGCAAAGAGAATACAGATGTTTGCGCAGCGATATCACTGCAGTGTAAGTGACGATATCTTTTTAATATTGTGTTCCGTGTCTCATTATAATCTGTGTCAGTTTCCAGATTAGACAGCAAAGAGAATACAGATGGTTGCGCAGCGAGGTTACTGCAGTGTAAGTGGCGGTATCTTTTTAATATTGTGTTCCGTGACTCATTATAATTTATTTATGTTTCCAGGTTAGACAGCAAAGAGAATACAGATGGTTGCGCAGTGAGATCGCTGTAGTGTAATTGAAGGTATCTTTTGAATATTGTGTTCCGAGTCTCATTATAATATATTTCTGTTTCCAGGTTAGACAGCAAAGAGAATACAGATGGTTAAGCAGCGAGATTACCGCAGTACAAGTGACGCTGTCTTTATAATATTGTGTTCCGTGTCTCATTTTAATCTATTTCTGTTTCCAGGTTAGACAGCAAAGAGTATACAGATGGTTGCGAAGCGCGATGACTGCAGTGTAAGTGACGGTATCGTTGAATATTGTGTTCCTTGTCTCGCTATAATCTATTTCTGTTTCCAGGTTAGACAGCAAAGAGAACATAGATGGTTGCGCAGCGAGATGACTGCAGTATAAGTGGCGGTATCGTTTTAATATTGTGTTCCGTGTCTCATTATAATCTATTTCCAGGTTAGAGAGCAAAGAGAATACAGATGTTTGCGCAGCGAGATGACTGCAGTGTACGTGACGATATCTTTTTACTATTGTGTGCCGAGTCTCATTATAATCTATTTATGTTTCCAGGTTAGACAGCAAATAGAATTCAGATGGTTGCGCAGCGAGACGACTGCAGTGTAAGTGGCGGTATCTTTTCAATATTGTGTTTAGTGTCTCATTATAATTTATTTTTGTTTCCAGGTTAGACAGCCAATAGAATACAGATGATTGCACAGCGAGATGACTGCAATGAAAGTGACGGTATAGTTTTAATATTGTGTTCCGTGTCTCATTATTATCTATTTCTGTTTCCAGGTTAGACCGCAAAGAGAACACAGATGGTTGCGCAGCGAGATGACTGCAGTGAAAGTGGAGGCATCTTTTTAGAATTGTGTTCCGTGTGTCATTATAATCTATTTCTGTTTCCAGGTTAGACAGCAAAGAGAATACAGATGGTTGTGCAGCGAGATGATACAGTGTAAGTGACGGTATCTTTATAATATTGTGTTCCGTGTCTCTTTATAATCTGTTTTTTTTTCCAGGTTAGACAGCAAATAGAATACAGGTGGTATCGCAGCGAGATGACTGCAGTGTAAATGACGGTATCTTTTGAATATTTTGTTCCGTGTCTCATTATAATCTATTTCTGTTTCCATGTAAGACAACAAAGAGAATACAGATGGTTGCATAGCGATATTACTGCAGTGTAAGTGATGGTATCTTTTCAATATTGTGTTCCTAGTCTCATTATAATCTATTTCCCGTTTCCAGGTTAGACAGCAAAGAGAATACAGATGGCTGCGCATCGAGATCACTGCAGTGTAAGTGACGGTATCTTTATAATATTGTGTTCCGTGTCTCGTTATAATCTGTTTCTGTTTCCAGGTTAGACAGCAAAGAGAATACAGATGGTAGCGCAGCGAGATGACTGCGTTGTAAGTTACGGTATCTTTATAATATTGTCTTCCGTGTCTCATTATAATCTGTTTCTGTTTCCAGGTTAGACAGCCAAGAGATAACAATGGTTGCACAGCGAGATGACTGCATTGTAAGTGACGGTATCTTTATAATATTATGTTCCGTGTCTCATTATAATCTTTTTCTGTTTCCAAGTTAGACAGCAATGAGAATACAGATGGTTGCGCAGCGAGATGACTGCTGTGTAAGTGATGGTATCTTTATAATATTGTATTCCGTGTCTCATTATAATCTATTTATGTTTCCAGGTTAGACAGCAAAGAGAATACAGATGGTTGCGTAGCGAGGCGACTTGTGTAAGTGACGGTATCTTTTCAATAATAGCGAGTTTGCGATACCCGTTCGACGGGAACGGGTACGGGTAAATCTGTGAACATCGTCACGGTCACTTGGGTACTTTCAATGCAGTACATAAAGAGATAGCGAATTGAAACGGGTAGATTTGTCCCATTGACCGGTAGCCTTTCACTACGATTTTCTCACTCAAAGTCCATGAATTCCATGAAATTCCAGTCAGCTGTGCGTTAACCTATTTATTGAAAGATTTCATGGGCAAATATTATTGATAAAAATGTCATTTTAACCCAGGATTTGTGTTCAAATTCTCGAGGCGGCTTCTAGCACTTAGATAAATACGGAAGGCCGATTTTTTTCACTAACAACTTTGTTCACTGCATTAATGACATGTTGTGATTCATATATAGAGTGAGTAGATGGTGCTATAGACGCAGTCTCGGCCCATTGCAGGGACATGGCTATATATGGTCTGCGCGTTAGGAAGGGTGTCCACCTTCGAATTTCTAACTACACATCTCGAACCATATCAAATTCACAAGTGTGCGCGTAAATCCACCCCTCCCCTTGTCTGGCATCAAGCTTTCCAATTGTTGGAAATTTTGAGACCTGACACCCCCCCCAAAGCTTGAACAATTTCCAACTGTTTCTGACAGCCATTTCAGTCCAAATTGTGTTATCAAAAAATAGGGAAATGTGCAAATGTTGGTCTAAAAACTACAAATTATCCACTAATAAATTGTTCGAAAATCAAACTACGAAAACAATTTCAACCTATTGTTTGTGTGAAATTTCCAACAAATGTTGTGTCAGGTATATCAAATTTCCAAATGTTGAACATTTGACCAAAGTTGGGGAGGGGGGTTGAGACACCCCTGTCGTCACGTACCTGTCTCAATCCATTGTACAAGGACATAACTCTATCGTGGATTTATCTATGCATTGCACATTTGAATACAATTACCGTTTACTTACCTTATCGTATGTAGGTGGGGACTGATTTCTCATTTTAATATATATTTACTATCTGAACGGGCATGGCGCATTTGAACCACAATACTGGTGTATATTGTAGTGGGGATAATATGGGTAGCCAAATACATGAAATACCTATACATATACTCTACAAAATCTAAGCATAAGCAGAGCGAGTTACAGCTGTTTTCTGTGTTTCGCACAGAAGTGAAGCAAACGCTCTTTATTCAAGCCGTATAATAAACAGACTACATTTTGACACCTTTTTTGTTACCAAGTTAAACATTTCAACCTACCTCCGGGTTTACATCCCGACAACAATCCCAATTCTTGGGATAAATATTCCCTTGCCCCGACAGGCCGACCCTTCGATCTGTTGAAAGATTCCAAACAAAGGTTTACTTAAAGCTACTCAAACCGATCAGACGGTCCCCATATCATAAAGTTACAACAAGAACATTTCTTCAAAATACGCTTATGTTATCAGAATCGATTAATTACAACAAAATAATGCTAACTGCTCTCAACTATAGTATAACATTTTGGCCGCATTACCACTTGATTTTAGAGTTAAGCATCTTCATCCGCAATTTTATCCGAGACCGTCGGTTTGATGACTCTTTTCTGGGCCACAAATAATTACACAATTCAAGAAATAACAAACTTCAAAAATCGATATCTGTATCTGATCACTCTGCGCTTTGACGGTGGGTTCCTCGATTCGAATCAAATATTTTGTTTTTCCCCCGAAGCCAAAAAAATAGTAACTTGGGAGCGTTAATTAATTCGGATTATGCATCTTTAATATGACTAAATAATCCCCAACTAAAATAAAGGACAAATGCGATATTATATCGAACTGAAAGTACATGTAGGACAATGTTAGACCCTTGGTCTAAAACAATACATTTTACACCGAATATTGGTTGGACATTTTAACTATATATAACGTAATTGTATATTTGAGCTATCATAATCTATTTTCTAAGTTTAAAAATTCCAACCGATTTATTGTCAACACTCGATCGGTCTATGACTTGTAGAATTCAATTGTTGAAAATGTTACCAATATGAGTGAAAAAAACGCAAAATCCTCTTCCAACTGTCACCTAGCTCGCCCTTGATGAAAGCAACTGATTATCCTGGGGCTCATATAATCTATATACAAATTTCCAACAACCCATAACGCTAAGTATAACATCGGCCAATAACGCGAATAACAATCTATATCATAATCTATTTTTTGTTGCAGTTGGCTCACCATACATTACCAGTCGATGTGATGAATTCTACCGGTAAAACAGTTTGCGATTTCAAAACGTGTACCGGTACGGGTAGCTACCCGTACGCGTACCCGTACCCGTACCGGTTTGAAATCGCAAACTCGCTATTGTGTTCCGTGTCTCATTATAATCTATTTATGTTTCCAGGTTAGACAACAAAGAGAATGCAGATGGTAGCAGAGCGAAATTACTGCTGTGTTAGACAGTAAGTGACGGTATCTTTTCAATAATGTGTGCCGTGTCTCAATATAATATGTTTCCAGGTTAGACAGCAAAGAGAATACAAATGGTTGCGCAGCCAGATGACTGCAGTGTAAGTGATGGTATCTTTTCAATATTGTGTTTCGTGTCTCAGTATTATTTATTTATGTTTCCAGGTTAGACAACAAAGAGAACACAGTTGGTTGCTCAGCGAGATGACTGCAGTGTAAGTGACGGTATAGTTTTAATATTGTGTTCCGTGTCTCATTGTAATCTATTTCTGTTTCCAGGTTAGACAGCAAAGAGAATACAGATGGTTGTGCAACGAGACGACTGCAGTGTAAGTGACGGTATCTTTTTAATATTGTGTTCCGTGTCTCACTATAATATATTTCTGTTTCCAGGTTAGGCAGAAAAGAGATAACAATGTTTGCGCAGCGAGAATACTGCATTGTAAGTGACGGTATCTTTATAATATTGTGTTCCGTGTCTCGTTATAATCTGTTTTTGTTTCCAGGTTAGACAGCAAAGAGAATACAGATGGTATCGCAGCGAGATGACTGCAGTGTAAATGACGGTATCTTTTGAATATTGTGTTCCGTGTCTCATTATAATCTATTTCTGTTTCCATGTAAGACAGCAAAGAGAATACAGATGGTTGCGTAGCGATATTACTGCAGTGTAAGTGATGGTATCTTTTCAATATTGTGTTCCTTGTCTCATTATAATCTATTTCTGTTTCCAGGTTAGACAGCAAAGAGAACACTGATGGTTGCGCAGCGAGATGACTGCAGTATAAGTGGCGGTATCGTTTTAATATTGTGTTCCGTGTCTCATTATAATCTATTTCCAGGTTAGACAGCCAAGAGAATACAGATGATTGCACAGCGAGATGACTGCAATGAAAGTGACGGTATAGTTTTAATATTGTGTTCCGTGTCTCATTATAATCTATTTCTGTTTCCAGGTTAGACCGCAAAGAGAACACAGATGGTTGCGCAGCGAGATGACTGCAGTGAAAGTGGAGGCATCTTTTTAGAATTGTGTTCCGTGTCTCATTATAATATATTTCTGTTTCCATGTTAGACAGCAAAGAGAATAAAGATGGTTGTGCAGCGAGATGATACAGTGTAGGTGACGGTATCTTTATAATATTGTGTTCCGTGTCTCATTATAATCTATTTCTGTTTCCATGTAAGACAGCAACGAGAATACAGATGGTTGCGTAGCGATATTACTGCAGTGTAAGTGATGGTATCTTTTCAATATTGTGTTCCTTGTCTCATTATAATCTATTTCTGTGTCCAGGTTAGACAGCAAAGAGAATACAGATGGCTGCGCAGCGAGATCACTGCAGTGTATGTGACGGTATCTTTATAATATTGTGTTCCGTGTCTCGTTATAATCTGTTTCTGTTTCCAGGTTAGACAGCAAAGAGAATAGAGATGGTAGCGCAGCGAGATGACTGCGTTGTAAGTGATGGTATCTTTATAATATTGTCTTGCGTGTCTCATTATAATCTGTTTCTGTTTCCAGGTTAGACAGCAAAGAGATAACAATGGTTGCGCAGCGGGATGACTGCATTGTAATTGACGGTATCTTTATAATATTATGTTACGTGTCTCATTATAACCTTTTTCTGTTTCCAAGTTAGACAGCAAAGAGAATACAGATGGTTGCGCAGCGAGATTACGGCAGTGTAAGTGACGGTATATTTTTAATATTGTGTTCCGTGTCTCATTATAATCTATTTCTGTTTCCAGGTTAGACAGCAAAGAGAATACAGATGGTTGCGCAGTGAGATCACTGCAATGTAAGTGATGGTATCTTTTGAATATTGTGTTCCGTGTCTCTTTATAATCTATTTCTGTTTCCAGGTTAGACAGCATATAGAATACAGATGGTTACGTAGCGAGATTACTGCCGTCTAAGTGGCGGTATCTTTTTAATATTGTGTTCCGTGTCTCATTATAATCTATTTCTGTTTCCAGGTTAGGCAGCAAAGAGAATACAGATGTTTGCGCAGCGAGATGACTGCAGTGTAAGTTACGGTATCCGTTAAATATTGTGTTCCGTGTCTTATTATAATCTGTTTCTGTTTCCTGGTTAGACAGCAAAGAGAATACTCGTCAACCACGTGCGGAAACCACCGGTCATCGGCGAGTAACTGGCAACTCCACCAGATAACGATTTCGATATACAAAGTCCACGATGGAAACATGTGGATTTGAACCCTTATCGCCAGCGCTGGAGGGCGAAACGGCTTGGAGTTGTATCCCTAACCGATTGAGCCACCGAGGCCCGCGTTTCCAGGTTAGACAGCAAAGAGAATACAGATGGTTGCGCAGCGAGATCACTGCAGTGTAAGAGACGGTTATCTTTCTATTATTGTGTTCCGTGTCTCACTATAATCTATTTCTGTTTCCAGGTTAGACAGCAAAGAGAATACAGATGGTTGCGCAGCGATATCACTGCAGTGTAAGTGACGGTTATCTTTCTAATATTGTGTTCCGTGTCTCATTATCATCTATTTCTGTTTCCAGGTTAGACAGCAAAGAGAATACAGATTGTTGCGCAGCGAGATGACTGCAGTGTAGGTGACGGTTATCTTTCTAATATTGTCTTGCGTGTCTCGTTATCATCTATTTATGTTAAAAGGTTAGACTGCAAAGAGAATACAGATGATTGAGCAGCAAGATGACTGTAGTGTAAGTGACGGTATCTTTATAATATTGTGTTGCGTGTCTCATTATAATCTATTTATGTTTGCATGTTAGACAGCAAAGTGAATACAGATGATTGCGCAGCGAGATCACCGGAGTGTAAGTGACGGTATCGTTTGAATATTGCGTTCTGTGTCTCACTATAATCTAATTTCTGTTTCCAGGGTAGACAGCAAAGAGAATACAGATGGTTGAGCAGCGAGATTACTGCAGTGTAAGTGACGGTTATCTTTCTAATATTGTCTGCGTGTCTCGTTATAATCTATTTCTGTTAAAATGTTAGACTGCAAAGAGAATACAGATGATTGAGCAGCGAGATAACTGTAGTGTAAGTGACGGTCGTATAAATGAGTCTTTGTCCAGTGGTTGAGCTTGCTACATATATATCATGCCCACTAACAGTTATCCCCAGGTTTAGGAACAGTATATTTATTGACATCATATGTATGTGATAGATGTTTCAGATGGCATCAGCTGGTTGGTTTTATAATTTTTAATTTAAAATAGGACTATTATTGTGAAACCAACCTTTTCTGGAAGGTAAATCTATATTCTTTACGAAAATTATTCTTGGCCTTGTCGGAATTGGTGGCAGCTATGTATGGTAAGACTATTTTTGAAGGTACTCCACCGCAAAATTAGCCTATTTTCAGCAGTTGACAAGCAATACACAATTGGTTAAATGATAATCAAATCACAATAAACAGAAAGATCTGTTTGTTATTATGGGGCATATGTTGATACTAGATTTGGTTGTTATTACTTTTCTGGTTTAATTGTTTGAGATTTTGCGACGTTTTGGCAGAGAATGTAAAAATCATGACAATTCAGCGTAACTGTCGCCCGTATGCTGGACATAGCCCAACATGTCATATATGGGAAGATTGGAGTATTTACTACTGGCAGGTTATTATCCTGTCCGTACAAATGTTGAATAATAGTCAAAAACATAAAATATGAAATAAAGCCATCACTGGGGATTGGATCAAAGAATGACACAAACAAGAAAGGGAAATCCCCAGTGGTATATATAGTACTAGCAGGTTAGCCCGCCACTGGCGGCGTTCGTCAGAAACATGACAATTTTGAATTATTTTTTTTCAATGAGTTTAATAATTGTGGCTTTTTATAATTTATTTTTTGTTTTTCAATGAGTTAATTGTGCCTTTTTAATTTACTGGATTTTTTGTTTTTCAATGAGTTTTTTGTTTTTCAATTTTACCCGATTTGACCTTGAATTGATCATTTTCAAGGTCAGGTCGGGGTCACAATTTAACCCGCCCATGACACTTCCCGTAGGTACCAAGTTTGAGCTCAATCGGTTCGAGTCTACAAAGGACACACACATATATATCATTTGTGGGTACCCGTTTCAAGGTGAAGATCAACTAGGGCGGAAAAACTGACCCGATCCCCGTTCCTAGGAAGTCCTAAGTACGTATGAATCACACAACACGCTCATGTCTGGTAACCGACGCTGACGCCCGTGTACAGACGTAAGAATCACATTACGCACATACGTTCTGTATCAACTACACTGCGGATAGGAACGCTCTTTAACTATCAACGCGATTAAACCCGAAGTGCCGTTTTTTGTGACTGGGAGTGAAGAACGGGTGGTCGGAGCTTCTCCAAAACGCCGCGACGAACATTCCCGTGGATTTTTACCCTTAGATGGGAAGTTTGAGCTCAATCTGACCAGCCGTGTTCTAGTCTATAAAGTACACACTCACACACACACACCTACACACACACACACACACACACACACATATATTTATATACGGAAGGGAATAAAGAGCATTAACCGGTTAACGAACCCAAATATGGAAGATCTTTATTAACAACACTGCTGATAGGAACGCTCTTTAACTATCAACGCGATTAACACCCGCAATGGCGTTTGCGGTGATTTTGATGATTGGGAGTGGAGAATGAGTGCTCAGAGCTTGTCCAAAACGCGACGACGACCATTCCCGTGGGTTTTGACCATTAGATGGGAAGTTTGAGCTCGATCTGACCAGCCGTTTTCGATTCTATAAAGTACACGCACACACACATATATTTATATACGGAAGTCTCAAAATATATAGGAGATATCATTGTAATGACTACATGGAGGGTATTTCATTGGTCCATTTTATCAGTTGGAGAAATAGTAAACAAAAACTTAAGACGCAATCATCCACACAAATGTGGCGGTACATGTAGTTCAGAATGAAAAGATTTAAGCAAACGTTAGGAATTACTTTGTGCTCAATACAAAGAAGAAACAAAAAGTGTGAAATTTATATCCATGTCTCGTCTTAGTAGACAATCAAAATACAAGATGGTGCCCAATGTGGCGGCTAATTTTAATGTCAACACTGCAAACAACGAATACGAAAGCTGGACAAAATGTCTCATATGGTAGTTTGCAGCGACATATTGTTTATATTGTGTGCTTATATATGATGCCGATATATTGTTTGATTGACGATTTGTCATATCTCAAATTAACTTTCTTATACCTTGATCGATCAGCTATGTATGGGCGGATAAACCGTGTCCCTCGTTCTGCCTTTGGTTTGGTAGTATCCTATATCAGGTTCTAAATGTCAGATTCTCAGCTATGACACAGATGATACAAGGATGTTGTGCACTATATTCCGCCAGAATTAGCACTGGATGGATATTTTAGTTGTTGAATGTTTGGGTTGTTTTGCTGCTGATTATCAGGAACTTTGTTTCAAATATTTGATGAAAGACAAACCAACAAAAATAAAAATCACTCAGCGAAATTCCGAGAATGACTTCAATAGCTCAATTGGCTGAATTACCGCATCAACGGCAGCCAGGCAATAGATGTGTAATAAATAGAATTATCGTCTATCGATCTCACTGCGCATTTTGACTATTGTTTGACATATTTGATGTCATTTAGAGATGGTAAAGCATTAACAATATGCAGGCGTCTGGCAGTATTAGTGCCATCAACCGTTACAAGTAAACAGGCATGACGTTGTATTAATGTTCAGTAATAATATAGAACTTTCATTAATATATGGTGATGGTCTAGAATATGCAGTCCTCGTTAACATGCACTTTTGACTTTCCACCAACGTTTTCAGAGAGGTCATCGCTAACTATACGTAGCCTTGCAACTATTTTGGTCAAAAGAAACATTAATTAACAGAATCAATATCTATCTTATATGTAGCAATGCGAAAATTGCATTGAGAGGTCTAATTATTCTCTGGCTTTGTGAAAGTGGGATATGAGTCCACAATCAATCAAAGTTCGCAAATCATAGTAACTATTTAATAATGTAACACGTATATGTAGATAAATGTATGTCGATGCTATTCCATTCAAAATATTACAATTGAAAAGCTAAATTATTGCAATCAACTACTAGAGCGAACAAGATGAAACCATTTGAATGGTTGTTGAAGACTTCTGGCACTTCAACAACACCTTTCTAAATGCAGTGCAAAGCATCACAAAAGTCGGGACCTGTCCTGTCTGGCTTTTGTACTTCGTAAAATTGAAATGACAGCCATATCATGGGAGGTCATCTTGTATTTCATTATCCCTCTAAGTGCGAGTTTGTGTGGTTGTAATATCACATATGTCACACAACATAACACCTATAACTGCTGCAAATTTTTTATATTATTCTTGGGTACGATTATCAAAGGTACTTTTGTGTGCAATTTTAAAACTTTGGGGAACTGTTGATTTTTTTCTTCTATTATTTCGCCTATTAAAATATATTTTCTATAAACCGAACACCTCTCTAAACCGAACAGAAGGGCCGGTCCTAAGTGTGTTCGGTTAGTAGAAGTATTACTGTATTTGCAAAATACAAGTTTCGCCATTCAGATATATAATAATGAACAAAGTAATGAAAATATAACAATAAGCATGCTATAATAAACGTTACTGATCTGTACCATGACCATGTTGCATCATCTCCTTATTTAGAATACTGTGAATGGCTTTAAATTCGTTGGTATCAATTTTCGTGGTTCAGCCATTTATGACTTTTTCGTGGGTTCGTAAATTCGTGGTTCCGCCGGTGCTAAATGTCACCTCCAAATCCCCAATAACAACAATCAAATCCAAATAATAGACGTGTAGACACATCGACGAGCTGTCGGTAATTGCGCATCCGCACTGCAGGCGTAATTAGCACGTCGCGTGTCCAAGCTTTTGTTGCCGGCTATCGAGATTATTAACGACGAGATTGTATTACTTAAGCATACAAAAGCTAGGTGAAAGTACTCACTTCTCAAAACAATCAATGTGAGACTGGGGATTATTTACTGAAGCCAACATCTATTAGTCTGCACCATATGAAATACAACCCCAAATGGTCAACAGCATAATGCAAATATGTCTCTTAAAAAATGGTTTAAAAGTGGTAAGATTGATTTTCGTCCTCCTACAACTTCTGGATTACCTGCGATTATTCTGCGTTATTGAACAGGAAGGTTAGTGAAACACCTGTGAGGGGTATGCGTGACCAGTAATTGTTGATGTGTTATTGTTATGTTATTTATTTATATGATGTTAGATTGATTAAACATTTTAATTAGATCGTAGCTACTCTTCCATTAATGTACTTCCAGTTTGATAGAGTTACCTCCCTAGGCTTTGATTTTAAATTGGGACAGTAGAGTTACCTCCCATGTGACATTTCTTATTTCTCAAAATCGATCTAGTTTCGAAGATTAATTTTTCGTGGGGTTTTTAATTTCGTGGTTAGCAGCAACCACGAAAAAAAATAATTCTATTATCATACAGTATTATATATACATATATGTTCTGTCTGATAATTCCCGAATTATGAATAAATGTACGTCAGTTTTGATTTTGAATACACTACGTTTGATCAGTTAAGATACGGGACACTAACGTGTAGTTTATACGATAACTTCATGAGATTTCAATCAAATACCATCAAAATCACCGCAAACGACACTTCGGGGTTTAAGTCATTAACGATCTTTATATTGACCATGTTTGGAGTCGTTAACCGACAAACGCTCTTTATTGCCATCGACGTTGCTAAACGGTTAACCGTGCGTACGAAACTACGGACGCAAAAGGCGCAATGGATTTATCTCGATTAAAAAGGCAGAATTAACGTGTTGTGTGATTCTTATGTCTGTCGTTCCTAGGAACGGGGGAAATTTTCAATCAACCTCTTTTATGGACGGGTACTGCGTGTTGTGTGAAAACAAAAAATGCGTGTTTTCATCGGGTCAGTTTTTCCGCCCTATGTACCTTAAATCATATTTCTTTTAGGGACGGGTATTGCTTGTTGTCTGATTCTTATGTCTTCTTCACCTTAATCGGGTAAAATAAGGTCTAATCGGGTAAAATATTGAAAAATCAAAAATTAAATTAAAAATTAATCAAAAAAATTAATTCAAAAATCCACTAAATTAAAAATGCACAATTAACTCATGTTATAAACAAAAAATTAATATTAACTCATTGAAAAAAAAACATTAAATAAAAAAAATTATTACAAAATTAATTACAAAATTAATTAAAAAAACTTTGTTATGTTTCGGACGAACGCCGCCAGTGGTGGGCTAACATGCTAGTCTATCTATACTATATATTTTGAGAACTCCGTATATATATATGTGTGTGTGTACTTCATGGAATCCAAAACGCGTGTACATATTGAGCTCAAATTTCGTATGTAAGTGTAAAATCCCACCGACACGGCCGTGGTCGCGTTTCGGAGAAGCTCAGAGCACCCTTTATCCACTCCCAAATCACCGCAAAGGGACGGCGGGGGTTAATCAAGTGATTATTTAATGAGCGTTTGTTTTTGACGCATCGCTATAAAGAGCGTCTGTTTCCCATTAAACGTTATTAGCATCTGCAGAGTTATACGGGAACATTGAGTGCATTTCCTATGCCGGGAGATTTATTGGATGTAGTACTCTTACAACATCATTGTTATAGTATGTATGACACTTAGGTCAGGGCTTAGGGGGGTAGTTATAGGCATAATGCTTCTCAGAAATCCCGGTTACAAACCAACACTCACAATTTCGTATTTACGCAAACGTTATCGCTCGAAATTTATTATGCAGAGAGAAAGTGCTTTCCTATTTTTAGAACGCAACACATGTTTACGTCGCGTTGGGGTTCACGGCGGGGACTATTGACCAACACGCACAATTTCGTCTTTTGCATCAGATACCAACACCTCGACCGATCGGGACGAAACTTGGTACGTGAGTGTGGCGCGCTTTGTCTTTACAGTATATACCTTTGGTATATACCGAAATCATCCCAGATAATCACGAATATAGCATCAGATTTCTCCCCAGATATACCGTTATAAAGCTACTGGAATTTGCCAATCTATCTATCTATACTATATATTTTGAGACTTCGTATATGTGTGTGTGTGTACTTCATAGAATCCAAAACGCGTGTAAAGATTGAGCTCAAACTTTCCTATGTAAGTGTCAAATCCCACCGACACGACCGTGGTCGCGGTTTAGAGAAGCTCAGAGCACCCGTTCTCCAATCTCAAATCACTGCAAAGGCACGGCGGGGGTTAATCAAGTGATTATTTAATGAGCGTTTGTTTTTGACGCATCTCTATAAAGAGCGTCTGTTTCCCATTCAACGTTATTCGCATCTGCAGAGTTATACGGGAACGCAAACGTTATCGCTCGAAATTTATTACCTGCGAGCACGGATGGCGCGCTTTGTTTTTACAGTATATACCTGTGGTATATACTGAAATCATCCCAGATAATCACGAATATAGCATCAGATTTCTCCCCAGATATACCGTTATAAAGCTACTGGAATCTGCCAATCTACGGGAAATTCCAGGGAATGCCGATTGAGCTCAAACTTGCTACCTACGGGAAGTGTCATATATATGAGTGTGTCATTTATAGACTCTAACCGATTGAGCTCAAACTTGCTAAATAAGAAAATAGCACCCCAAGCCGTAAATATCAACAACAACGATATTACTAAATACACGTTTTCGGCAATGTGAGAGTTTTCGGGGAGCCGTGATGCCAACAACAACGACCCGAAGACAGATTTCCCGACGGGAAGCGTTTGTTTTAAATTCAATGCAATGTTATCGTAGAGAGATTTCACGAAACAAAGAATGCGTTGTCTGTCGTTCCTAGGAAGGGGGGATTTCTACGGGTAAATTTTTCCGCCAGAAACAAAAAAATTAATTAAAACAATTTACGATTTAATTAAAACAATTTAAAATTAAAAAAAATTAACAATAAAAAAACATTTCAGAAACAAAATATATTAAATTTAAAAAACATTAAATTCATATTCAAAAATAAAAAACAAAAATAAATAAAAACAAAATAATTACAAAAATGTCATGTTTCTGAAACAAAGCCATGGGACGAATGCCGCCAGTGGCGGGCTAACCTGCTAGTACTATATATTTTGAGAACTACGTATATATATATATATATGTGTGTGGGTACTTCATAGAATCCAAAACGCGTGTACGTATTGAGCTCAAATTTCGAATGTAAGTGTAAAATCTCACCGACACGGGCGTGGTCGCGTTGTGGAGAAGCTCAGAGCACCGTCTCTCCCTTCCCAATCATCAAATTCACCGCAATCGGCACTCGGCTTCGGGGTTAATTGATATTCGCTCGCGATCCAAGAGGAGTAACTCTACATTTTTTTATATCTGTATATGTATATTTTTATATCCATATTCACTTCAAACTGCTAAACCCGTTGAGCCAAAACATGCTAATACCTCGCAAAATATAGAATTTACATTTTCTGATGTATACATTTTTTGTTACGGCTGAAAATCTTAGTCTATTTCCGAAACATTCATATAAACAAGCTCTAAACTTACACCCCTCGATTCCTGCTAACTCACGCAGCTATACACACTGCCCCAAACCGTGAACGCCAACGACATTGTTGGCGAGAAAATAGCCCCCAAGCCGTAAATATCAACAATAACGATATTACTAAATACACGTTTTCGGCAATGTGAAAGTTTTCGGGGAGCCGTGATGCCAACAACAACGACCCGAAGCCCTGAATGCCAACAACAGATTCAATGCAATGTTATCTATTATGCAGAGAGATTTCACGACATTACGACGGTACGGCAGACTCGAAATATTATGCAGACAGATTTCCCGACGGGAAGCGTTTGTTTTAAATTCAATGCAATGTTATCGTAGAGAGATTTCACGAAACAAAGAATGCGTTGTCTGTCGTTCCTAGGAAGGGGGGATTTCTACGGGTAAATTTTTCCGCCAGAAACAAAAAATGTAATTAAAACAATTTACAATTTAATTAAAACAATTTAAAATTTAAAAAAATTAACAATAAAAAAAAAAACAAAACAATTAAATTTAAAAAACATTAAATTCATATTCAAAAATGTCATGCTTCTGAAACAAAGCCATGGGACGAATGCCGCCAGTGGCGGGCTAACCTGCTAATCTATATTATATACTAGCAGGTTAGCCCGCCACTGGCGGCATTCGTCCCATGGCTTTGTCGATCCATTAATTTTAGTTTTTCAATGTAACCCCGTACAGGACCGGGCTACTCAAAAACCAAATTTCAAGTCGATAGCTCCACCCGTTTCCGAGATCTGGTCTGCGCATGCGCGAATCTGGCGTCGCACGGGCTCGGCGACCCGATAAAATTCGTATCCGGGGCAAGATACATTCACATACCAAATTTCAAGTCGATAGCTCCACCCGTTTCCGATATCTCGTCTGCGCATGCGCTGCACGGGCGTCGCATGGGCTCGCCAATACGACAGCGACGACCACCTGGTCAAACTACACTCACGTACCAAGTTTCGTCCCGATCGGTCGAGGTGTTGGTATCTGATGCAAAAGACGAAATTGTGAGTGTTGGTCAATAGTCCCCCGCCGTGAACCTCATCGTCGCAAAGAGCGGACAGTCAATTAACCCCGTTGTGAACCTCAATCACCAACGCGACGTAAACATGTGTTGCGTTCTAAAAATAGGAAAGCACTTTCTCTCTGCATAATTCTGCAGATGCTAATAACGTTGCTCCCCGTAGGTAGCAATATCGTTGTTGTTGATATTTACGGCTTGGGGGCTATTTTCTTATTTAGCAAGTTTGAGCTCAATCGGTTAGAGTCTATAAAGGACACACTCATATATATGACACTTCCCGTAGGTAGCAAGTTTGAGCTCAATCGGCTTTCCCTGGAATTTCCCGTAGATTGGCAGATTCCAGTAGCTTTAAACGGTATATCTGGGGAGAAATCTGATGCTATATTCGTGATTATCTGGGATGATTTCGGTATATACCGCGCCAGCCGTGCTCGCAGGGAATAAATTTCGAGCGATAACATTTGCGTTCCCGTATAACTCTGCAGATGCGAATAACGTTGAATGGGAAAAAGACGCTCTTTATAGAGATGCGTCAAAAACAAACGCTCATTAAATAATCACTTGATTAACCCCCGCCGTGCCTATGCGGTGATTTGAGATTGGAGAACGGGTGCTCTGAGCTTCTCTAAACCGCGACCACGTTCGTGTCGGTGGGATTTGACACTTACATAGGAAGTTTGAGCTCAATCTGTACACGCGTTTTGGATTCTATGAAGTACACACACACACACATACACACATATATACGAAGTCTCAAAATATATAGTATAGACTAGCAGGTTAGCCTGCCACTGGCGTGGTTGGTCAGAAACATGACATTTTAAAAAAATATCTTGTTTTTATTTATATTTTGTTTTAAATTTTAATATTTTTTTTTTTTGAATTTTTTAATATTAATTTAATGTTTTTTAAATTTAATTTATGTTTTTTTGAATTTTTTAATATTTATTTAATTTGTATTCTAATTGACCTATTTATTTAATTTTTATTCTAATTGACCCGATGAAATCCCCCCTTCCTAGGAACGACAGAATTTTAAATTGTTTTAATTAATTTTTAAAATGAATTTTTTGTTTCTGGCGGAAAAATTGACCCGATGAAATCCCCCCTTCCTAGGAACGACAGACAACGCATTGTTTGTTTTTCAATGAGTTAATTCATGGTACCCGTCTCCCCGAAAAGAGCGGACAGTCAATTAATCCCATCGTGGTCTCTCTGCATAAAATTTATTTCGAGCGATACGCTGCTTAGATCAATTCTGCCGTTTTAATCAAGATAATTGCATTTCGTCGCGCATCCGTATTTCGGACGCATGGGGTCAGTCGTTTAGCCACGTCCATTGCAATAAAGAGCGTTATCCTTAACACCTCCGAATATGGTCAATATAAAGATCGTTGATGCCTTAACCCCCGCAGTGGCGTTTGCGGTGATTTTGATGATTAGGAAGGGAGAAGAGGTGCTCTGAGCTTCTCCAAAACGCGACCACGACGGTGTCCGTGGGATTTTACACTTATATACGAAATTTGAGCTCAATCTGTGCACGCGTTTTTGATTCCATGAAGTACCCACATACACATAAATATACGGAAGTCTCAAATTATATAGTAGACTAGCAGGTTAGCCCGCCACTGGCGGCATTCGTCCCATGGCTTTGTTTCAGAAACATGACATTTTTGTAATTATTTTGTTTTTATTTATTTTTGTTTTTTATTTTTGAATATGAATTTAATGTTTTTTAAATTTAATATATTTTGTTTCTGAATTGTTTTTTTATTGTTAATTTTTTTTAATTTTAAATTGTTTTAATTAAATTTTAAATTGTTTTAATGAATTTTTTTGTTTCTGGCGGAAAAATTTACCCGTAGAAATCCCCCCTTCCTAGGAACGACAGACAACGCATTCTTTGTTTCGTGAAATCTCTCTACGATAACATTGCATTGAATTTTAAACAAACGCTTCCCGTCGGGAAATCTGTCTTCGGGTCGTTGTTGTTGGCATCACGGCTCCCCGAAAACTCTCACATTGCCGAAAACGTGTATTTAGTAATATCGTTGTTGTTGATATTTACGGCTTGGGGTCTATTTTCTTATTTAGCAAGTTTGAGCTCAATCGGTTAGAGTCTATAAAGGACACACTCATATATATGACACTTCCCGTAGGTAGCAGGTTTGAGCTCAATCGGCATTCCCTGGAATTTCCCGTAGATTGGCAGATTCCAGTAGCTTTATAAGGGTATATCTGGGGAGAAATCTGATGCTATATTCGTGATTATCTGGGATGATTTCGGTATATACCAAGGCTAGCAGGTTAGCCCGCCACCGGCGGCTTGTCCGAAACATGACATTTTTTTATATATATATTTTTAATTTTTAGCTCCACGCGTTTCAATAAGAAAAATTTGTACCCGGTAGCTCGGCGACCCGATAAAATTTGTACCCGGCGCAAGATACATTCACATACCAAATTTCAAGTCGATAGCTCCACCCGTTTCCGATATCTCGTCTGCGCATGCGCTGCACGGGCGCCGCACGGGCTCGCCAATACGACAGCGACGACCACCTGGTCAAACTACACTCACGTACCAAGTTTCGTCCCGATCGGTCGAGGTGTTGGTATCTGATGCAAAAGACGAAATTGTGAGTGTTGGTCAATAGTCCCCGCCGTGAACCTCATCGTCGCAAAGAGCGGACAGTCAATTAACCCCGTTGTGAACCTCAATCACCAACGCGACGTAAACATGTGTTGCGTTCTAAAAATAGGAAAGCACTTTCTCTCGGCATAATTCTGCAGATGCTAATAACGTTGCTCCCCGTAGGTAGCAATATCGTTGTTGTTGATATTTACGGCTTGGGGGCTATTTTCTTATTTAGCAACTTTGAGCTCAATCGGTTCGAGTCTATAAAGGACACACTCATATATATGACACTTCCCGTGGGTAGCAAGTTTGCATGAGCTCAATCGGCATTCCCTGGAATTTCCCGTAGATTGGCAGATTCCAGTAGCTTTATAATGATATATCTGGGGAGAAATCTGATGCTATATTCGTGATTATCTGGGATGATTTCGGTATATAACTATATACTGTAAAAACAAAGCGCGCCATCCGTACTCGCAGGGTTGGTCAGAAACAAATGTTTTTTAAATTTAATGTATGTTCCGTATATCTCTCTGCAGATGCAAATAACGTTGAATGGCAAACAGACGCTCTTTATAGAGATGCGTCAAAAACAAACGCTCATTAAATAATCACTTGATTAACCCACGCCGTGCCTTTGCGGTGATTTGAGATTGGAGAACGGGTGCTCTGAGCGTTTCTAAACTGCGACCACGGTCGTGTCGGTGGGATTTGACACTTACATAGGAAGTTTGAGCTCAATCTGTACACGCGTTTTGGATTCTATGAAGTACACACACACATATATACGAAGTCTCAAAATATATATATGTGTGTATATATGTGTGTGTGTACTTCATAGAATCCAAAACGCGTGTACAGATTGAGATCAAATTTCGTATGTAAGTGTAAAATCCCACCGACACCGCCGTAGATGTGTTTTCGAGAAGCTCTGAGCACCCTTTATCCACTCCCAGTCATCGAAATCAGCTCAAACGGCACGGCCGGGGTTAATAACGTCATTATATATATATATGAAGTCAGAGTCTCCAAAGTTATACCGGAACAAACACGTGTTTACGTCGTCTTGGGGGTCCACGATGGGAGTCTGACTTCAATGCAATGTTATCGCTCGAAACACGTGTTTACTTCGTGTTGAGGTTCACGATGGGAGTCTGACAATTGTTATCGCTCGAAATAGTACATTAGGACGGGAACGGCTGGACAGATTGAGCTCAAACTTCCTATCTAAAGGTAAAATAACACGTACGATGTCGTCCACGCGTTTTCCAGAAGCTCCGAGCACCCGTACTCCACTCCCAGTCATAAAAATCAGCTCAAACGGCACGGCCGGGGTTAATAACGTCATTATATATATATATACGAAGTCAACGTTATTAGCATCTGCATTGAGTGCATTTCCTAGAACGCAACACGTGTTTTACGTCGTCTTGAGGTTCACGATGGGAGTCATTTCAATGCAATGTTATCGCTCGAAACACGTGTTTACTTCGTGTTGAGGTTCACGATGGGAGTCTGACATTTCAATGCAATGTTATCACTCGAAATATTATGCAGAAAGGCAGATCTCGGAAACGGGTGGAGCTATCGACCTGAAATTTGCTATGTGAATGTATCTTGCACCGGGTACAAATTTTATCGGGTCGCCGAGTCCATGCGACTCCCGTGCAGCGCATGCGCAGACGAGATCTCGGAAACGGGTGGAGCTATCGACTTGAAATTTGCTATGTGAATGTATCTTGCGCCGGGTACAAATTTTATCGGGTCGCCGAGTCCGTGCGACGCCAGATTCGCGCATGCGCAGACCAGATCTCGGAAACGGGTGGAGCTACCGTGTACAAATTTTTCTTATTGAAACGCGTGGAGCTAAAAATTAAAAACAAATATTAAAAAAATGTCATGTTTCGGACAAGCCGCCGGTGGCGGGCTAACCTGCGTTTGTTTTTGACGCATCTCTATAAAGAGCGTCTGTTTGCCATTCAACGCTATTTGCATCTGCAGAGAGATATACGGAACATACATTAAATTTAAAAAAACATTTGTTTCTGACCAACCCTGCGAGCACGGATGGCGCGCTTTGTTTTTACAGTATATAGTTATATACCGAAATCATCCCAGATAATCACGAATATAGCATCAGATTTCTCCCCAGATATACCGTTATAAAAAGCTACTGGAATCTGCCAATCTACGGGAAATTCCAGGGAATGCCGATTGAGCTCAAACTTGCTACCCATGGGAAGTGTCATATATATGAGTGTGTCCTTTATAGACTCGAACCGATTGAGCTCAAACTTGCTAAATAAGAAAATAGCCCCCAAGTCGTAAATATCAACAACAACGATATTGCTACCTACGGGGAGCAACGTTATTAGCATCTGCAGAATTATGCAGAGAGAAAATGCTTTCCTATTTTTAGAACGCAACACATGTTTACGTCGCGTTGGTGATTGAGGTTCACAACGGGGTTAATTGACTGTCCGCTCTTTGCGACGATGAGGTTCACGGCGGGGACTATTGACCAACACTCACAATTTCGTCTTTTGCATCAGATACCAACACCTCGACCGATCGGGACGAAACTTGGTACGTGAGTGTAGTTTGACCAGGTGGTCGAAATTGAAAGTGACTACTGCACTTTAGCTAATCGCACAAATAACATTTTCCTAACAGGCGACTTCAATGCGCGTACAGCATGTTCCACTGATATCAACATTATTGATGAAAATTTCGAAGAGTTCCAATGCACCCCTGATTCCTTTCTGTTTTCAGAGCAGCTCTTTTATCTGAATATGACTTGTATGCCTGTACATAGACATAGTCAAGATCTATCCAAAAACGTATATGGGACCCTACTGCTAGATTTGTGTCGACATAATGAATTTGTTATATTGAATGGTAGAGCAGGAAGTGATAGTGGTTACGGCGCAGTGACAAGCCGAGCGGCGTCCCTTATTGACTATAGCATATGCCATGCTGCAGCACTGCCTTATATATCAGACTTCCGGGTACTTCCTTTTAATCCACTGACTTCAGATATTCATTGTGGCATTATAACTACCTTAAAATTTAACGATATCCGCACATGCGAGAATTTTGAAGATCTATCGCCTAGCTGCGAAAATAGTGTAAAAAGATGGGACCCAGAAAAACGCTTAGAATTTATCGCAAATATTAACTACCACGACATTGCTGGAATAGGGCACTTGTTAGATGTGACCAATGTAGAAGATATTAGCCCAGGCACGATAAACGAACTGACTAGTTCAATCGCCAACGTTATGACAACAGCCGCTGTGGAGACATTAGGTGTATATAATAAAAAGTCACGGCCACGCGCGTCAATCAAGACCAAACCATGGTTCAATGATGCGTGTCGTAATGCACGCAAGTTATACCGCAAAGCTACAAGGGAGAACCATAGATTGCGGTCAGCCAGTTCCGATCGAGAAATGAAAGCCGCTGCACGCTCTTATAAATCAGAGATGGATAAAGCAATTAAATCGCACCGTGATCTTGTGACTTATGAAATGACGTCCATGCAGCGAAGTAATCCAAAACAATTTTGGAAAAGGCTCAGGGACAGTAACTCTAATCGTATTGGTGTTAATTTAGATGACTTAGCTAATTATTTTCGCGATGTCAACGCTATTAGACACGATGATAACCCTGTTGTAGAGAGAACTATAAAGGCACACTTTAGCATTGATGCTAACCCTGAACTAAACATGCCAATTACCGAGTTCGAAATACAACAGTCGATTAATACTTTGAAAAACAATAAATCATCCGGCCACGACCGCATTGTCAATGAGTATATCATTGCCTCATCCGAAGTCTTTGTCAGCATATACCGTAAGTTATTTAATATCATACTGGATACTGGTCTCATACCCGAAGACTGGGTAACTGGAACGATTGTCCCTCTCTATAAAAACAAAGGAAATTTAAGTGACCCAGGTAATTATAGGCCGATAACGATCTTGAGTTGTTTTGGTAAGTTATTTACAAAGATATTGTCAAATAGGCTCACACAATATGTCGAAAAATATGAAATACTCCCAGAAAACCAGACTGGTTTCAGAAAAAATTATTCAACCCTCGACAATATATTTGTGCTACACTTGTTGTTCGAAATTAGTAGAAAATTGAAAAAGAAACTAATATGTGCGTTTGTTGACTTCCAGAAAGCCTTTGATACCGTGTGGAGACAGGGGCTCTGGTCCAAAATTGTAAAAAGTGGAATCAATGGTAAATTGTTTAGGGTCATCGTCAACATGTATAACCATGTGAAATCATGTGTCCGTGTAAATGGCGAGCTATCAGCTTATTTTCCATGTTATGCGGGGGTTCGCCAAGGTGAAAACTTATCCCCACTGTTGTTTTCCTTGTATTTGAATGATTTGGAAGAATTTTTCCTTGAAAACTGCACAGTGGGACTGAAAACTGTAGACGCGGAGATAGGTGACAAATTGAACTACTATTTGAAGATATTCATGATTCTTTACGCCGACGATACAGTTATTATGGCGGAAACACCTAAAGAGCTACAGCAACAACTCGATATTTTTGAAAAATATTGTAGTCAATGGAAATTAACAGTCAATGTGGATAAAACAAAAATATTAAATTTATCTAAAGCGAGTCTATCCATTTCGATTTCTCCCCAGATATACCGTTATAAAGCTACTGGAATTTGCCAATCTATCTATCTATACTATATATTTTGAGACTTCGTATATGTGTGTGTGTGTACTTCATAGAATCCAAAACGCGTGTAAAGATTGAGCTCAAACTTTCCTATGTAAGTGTCAAATCCCACCGACACGACCGTGGTCGCGGTTTAGAGAAGCTCAGAGCACCCGTTCTCCAATCTCAAATCACTGCAAAGGCACGGCGGGGGTTAATCAAGTGATTATTTAATGAGCGTTTGTTTTTGACGCATCTCTATAAAGAGCGTCTGTTTCCCATTCAACGTTATTCGCATCTGCAGAGTTATACGGGAACGCAAACGTTATCGCTCGAAATTTATTACCTGCGAGCACGGATGGCGCGCTTTGTTTTTACAGTATATACCTGTGGTATATACTGAAATCATCCCAGATAATCACGAATATAGCATCAGATTTCTCCCCAGATATACCGTTATAAAGCTACTGGAATCTGCCAATCTACGGGAAATTCCAGGGAATGCCGATTGAGCTCAAACTTGCTACCTACGGGAAGTGTCATATATATGAGTGTGTCATTTATAGACTCTAACCGATTGAGCTCAAACTTGCTAAATAAGAAAATAGCACCCCAAGCCGTAAATATCAACAACAACGATATTACTAAATACACGTTTTCGGCAATGTGAGAGTTTTCGGGGAGCCGTGATGCCAACAACAACGACCCGAAGACAGATTTCCCGACGGGAAGCGTTTGTTTTAAATTCAATGCAATGTTATCGTAGAGAGATTTCACGAAACAAAGAATGCGTTGTCTGTCGTTCCTAGGAAGGGGGGATTTCTACGGGTAAATTTTTCCGCCAGAAACAAAAAAATTAATTAAAACAATTTACGATTTAATTAAAACAATTTAAAATTAAAAAAAATTAACAATAAAAAAACATTTCAGAAACAAAATATATTAAATTTAAAAAACATTAAATTCATATTCAAAAATAAAAACAAAAATAAATAAAAACAAAATAATTACAAAAATGTCATGTTTCTGAAACAAAGCCATGGGACGAATGCCGCCAGTGGCGGGCTAACCTGCTAGTACTATATATTTTGAGAACTACGTATATATATATATATATGTGTGTGGGTACTTCATAGAATCCAAAACGCGTGTACGTATTGAGCTCAAATTTCGAATGTAAGTGTAAAATCTCACCGACACGGGCGTGGTCGCGTTGTGGAGAAGCTCAGAGCACCGTCTCTCCCTTCCCAATCATCAAATTCACCGCAATCGGCACTTCGGGGTTAATTGATATTCGCTCGCGATCCAAGAGGAGTAACTCTACATTTTTTTATATCTGTATATGTATATTTTTATATCCATATTCACTTCAAACTGCTAAACCCGTTGAGCCAAAACATGCTAATACCTCGCAAAATATAGAATTTACATTTTCTGATGTATACATTTTTTGTTACGGCTGAAAATCTTAGTCTATTTCCGAAACATTCATATAAACAAGCTCTAAACTTACACCCCTCGATTCCTGCTAACTCACGCAGCTATACACACTGCCCCAAACCGTGAACGCCAACGACATTGTTGGCGAGAAAATAGCCCCCAAGCCGTAAATATCAACAATAACGATATTACTAAATACACGTTTTCGGCAATGTGAAAGTTTTCGGGGAGCCGTGATGCCAACAACAACGACCCGAAGCCCTGAATGCCAACAACAGATTCAATGCAATGTTATCTATTATGCAGAGAGATTTCACGACATTACGACGGTACGGCAGACTCGAAATATTATGCAGACAGATTTCCCGACGGGAAGCGTTTGTTTTAAATTCAATGCAATGTTATCGTAGAGAGATTTCACGAAACAAAGAATGCGTTGTCTGTCGTTCCTAGGAAGGGGGGATTTCTACGGGTAAATTTTTCCGCCAGAAACAAAAAATGTAATTAAAACAATTTACAATTTAATTAAAACAATTTAAAATTTAAAAAAATTAACAATAAAAAAAAAAACAAAACAATTAAATTTAAAAAACATTAAATTCATATTCAAAAATGTCATGCTTCTGAAACAAAGCCATGGGACGAATGCCGCCAGTGGCGGGCTAACCTGCTAATCTATATTATATATTTTGCGACTTCGTATATGTGTGTGTGTGTGTGTGTACTTCATAGAATCCAAAACGCGTGTACAGATTGAGCTCAAACTTCCTATGTAAGTGTCAAATCCCACCGACACGACCGTGGTCGCGGTTTAGAGAAGCTCAGAGCACCCGTTCTCCAATCTCAAATCACCGCAAAGGCACGGCGTGGTTTAATCAAGTGATTATTTAATGAGCGTTTGTTTTTGACGCATCTCTATAAAGAGCGTCTGTTTCCCATTCAACGTTATTAGCATGCATCTGCAGAGTTATACGGGAACATTGAGTGCTTGCCTATGCGGGCAGATTTATTGGAGCTCTTACAACATCATTGTTATAGTATGTATGACACTTAGGTCAGGGCTTAGGGGGGTAGTTATAGGCATAATGCTTCTCAGAAATCCCGGTTACAAATCAACACTCACAATTTCGTATTTACGCAAACGTTATCGCTCGAAATTTATTCCCTGCGAGCACGGATGGCGCGCTTTGTTTTTACAGTAATTCGGTATATACCGAAATCATCCCAGATAATCACGAATATAGCATCAGATTTCTCCCCAGATATACCGTTATAAAGCTACTGGAATCTGCCAATCTCATATATATTTTGAAGACCTCTGTCTGTTTGTATGTTTGTCTGTATGTCTGTATGTTTGTCATTTATACAAATCTACGATTCTCGACCGATCGGGACGAAACTTGGTACGTGTGTGTAGTTTGACCAGGCGGTGGACGTTGTCGTATTCGCGAGCCCGTGCGGCGCCCGCTTCGCGCATGCGCAGACCAGATCTCGGAAACGGGTGGAGCTATCGACTTGAAATTTGGTATGTGAATGTATCTTGCCCAGGATACGAATTTTATCGGGTCGTCGAGCCCGTGCGACGCCAGCTTCGCGCATGCGCAGACCAGATCTCGGAAACGGGTGGAGCTACGACGCCAGCTTCGCGCATGCGCAGACCAGATCTCGGAAACGGGTGGAGCTACGACTTGAAATTTGGTTTTTGAATAGCCCGGACAACGTCGGGCTCATCGGCTAGTCTATACTATATATGTTGAGACTTCGTATATATATGTGTGTGTGTGTGTGTGTACTTCATAGAATCCAAAACGCGTGTACAGATTGAGATCAAATTTCGTATGAAAGTGTAAAATCCCACCGACACCGCCGTAGTGGTGTTTTCGAGAAGCTCTGAGCACCCTTTATCCACTCCCAAATCACCGCAAAGGCACGGCGGGGGCTAATCGCGTTGATAGTTTAAGAGCGTTCCTATCGCATTGTAGTTGATAAAGAGCGTATATGCCTAATGTCATTCTTACGTCTGGGTCTCGGCGTTTGCGTGTAAGACTGTATGCAGACATGAGCGTGTTGTGTGACGACATTCCCAACACCTAGCAGGGACAAATATCTATTAGCCAACATCAAGTCGAGTTTTGCGACGTATTAATTCAAATTCTTTCGATCAAACAATATTATCTGTCGCACTCATATTTCGTCATCTGTACGAATCCACTGCAATCGACCTATTTTTAGAACGCATCACTGTCGCGTTGCCGTTGGTGTTGGGGTACACGGCGGGATTAATTTAAATATGTCATGTTGGTAACAATATCTAGCCGAGAATTCCTCAGACATTCAGACGAATGCGACCAGCAAATTTCAAAATTGGTCACTTGACCTCCCCATGAATATCTTCTGGGAAATGCCAGGGAACGTGTGCCCATTATCGGGCCATTGTGTGTGTCGCGGTCGCGAGGTAAATACACGTGGTTGTGAATTACGTCACGCCACGTGGGTCCAGGCGGAAGTTAACATGACCCTTCCAATGCCGCGTACGTTAGTGATACCGGAGTTATAGCGAGCCCGTGTCAATTAGAATAAAAAACATAAATTAAATTAAAAAAACATTTGTTTCTGACCAACCCTGCGAGCACGGATGGCGCGCTTTGTTTTTACAGTATATACCTTTGGTATATACCGAAATCATCCCAGATAATCACGAATATACCATCAGATTTCTCCCCAGATATACCGTTATAAAGCTACTGGAATCTGCCAATCTACTATATAATTTGAGACTATGTGTGTGTATATATGTGGGTACTTCATAGAATCGAAAACGCGTGTAGGAACGGGCATCCCCACGGCAATGTCGGCTTATAAGACATCTTTACTACACATGACAGCCGATGGACAATTGGTCTCTATATATGTACCAAAATTACGCCGCGTTGGTGACTGGGAAATTCCAGGGAATGCCGATTGAGCTCAAACTTGCTACCTACGGGAAGTGTCATATATATGAGTGTGTCCTTTATAGACTCTAACCGATTGAGCTCAAACTTGCTAAATAAGAAAATAGACCCCAAGCCGTAAATATCAACAACAACGATATTACTAAATACACGTTTTCGGCAATGTGAGAGTTTTCGGGGAGCCGTGATGCCAACAACAACGACCCGAAGACAGATTTCCCGACGGGAAGCGTTTGTTTTAAATTCAATGCAATGTTATCGTAGAGAGATTTCACGAAACAAAGAATGCGTTTTCTGTCGTTCCTAGGAAGGGGGGATTTCTACGGGTAAATTTTTCCGCCAGAAACAAAAAAATTAATTAAAACAATTTAAAATTTAATTAAAACAATTTAAAATTAAAAAAAATTAACAATAAAAAAACAATTCAGAAACAAAATATATTAAATTTAAAAAACATTAAATTCATATTCAAAAATAAAAAACAAAAATAAATAAAAACAAAATAATTACAAAAATGTCATGTTTCTGAAACAAAGCCATGGGACGAATGCCGTCAGTGGCGGGCTAACCTGCTAGTCTACTATATAATTTGAGACTATGTGTGTGTATATATGTGGGTACTTCATAGAATCGAAAACGCGTGTAGGAACGGGCATCCCCACGGCAATGTCGGCTTATAAGACATCTTTACTACACATGACAGCCGATGGACAATTGGTCTCTATATATGTACCAAAATTACGCCGCGTTGGTGACTGGGAAATTCCAGGGAATGCCGATTGAGCTCAAACTTGCTACCTACGGGAAGTGTCATATATACGAGTGTGTCCTTTATAGACTCTAACCGATTGAGCTCAAACTTGCTAAATAAGAAAATAGACCCCAAGCCGTAAATATCAACAACAACGATATTACTAAATACACGTTTTCGGCAATGTGAGAGTTTTCGGGGAGCCGTGATGCCAACAACAACGACCCGAAGACAGATTTCCCGACGGGAAGCGTTTGTTTAAAATTCAATGCAATGTTATCGTAGAGAGATTTCACGAAACAAAGAATGCGTTGTCTGTCGTTCCTAGGAAGGGGGGATTTCTACGGGTAAATTTTTCCGCCAGAAACAAAAAAATTAATTAAAACAATTTAAAATTTAATTAAAACAATTTAAAATTAAAAAAAATTAACAATAAAAAAACAATTCAGAAACAAAATATATTAAATTTAAAAAACATTAAATTCATATTCAAAAATAAAAAACAAAAATAAATAAAAACAAAATAATTACAAAAATGTCATGTTTCTGAAACAAAGCCATGGGACGAATGCCGCCAGTGGCGGGCTAACCTGCTAGTCTACTATATAATTTGAGACTTCCGTATATTTATGTGTATGTGGGTACTTCATGGAATCGAAAACGCGTGCACAGATTGAGCTCAAATTTCGTATATAAGTGTAAAATCCCACGGACACCGTCGTGGTCGCGTTTTGGAGAAGCTCAGAGCACCTCTTCTCCCTTCCTAATCATCAAAATCACCGCAAACGCCACTGCGGGGGTTAAGGCATCAACGATCTTTATATTGACCATATTCGGAGGTGTTAAGGATAACGCTCTTTATTGCAATGGACGTGGCTAAACGACTGACCCCATGCGTCCGAAATACGGATGCGCGACGAAATGCAATTATCTTGATTAAAACGGCAGAATTGATCTAAGCAGCGTATCGCTCGAAATAAATTTTATGCAGAGAGACCACGATGGGATTAATTGACTGTCCGCTCTTTTCGGGGAGACGGGTACCATGAATTAACTCATTGAAAAACAAACAATGCGTTGTCTGTCGTTCCTAGGAAGGGGGGATTTCATCGGGTCAATTTTTCCGCCAGAAACAAAAAATTCATTTTAAAAATTAATTAAAACAATTTAAAATTCTGTCGTTCCTAGGAAGGGGGGATTTCATCGGGTCAATTAGAATAAAAATTAAATAAATAGGTCAATTAGAATACAAATTAAATAAATATTAAAAAATTCAAAAAAACATAAATTAAATTTAAAAAACATTAAATTAATATTAAAAAATTCAAAAAAAAAAAAATATTAAAATTTAAAACAAAATATAAATAAAAACAAGATATTTTTTTAAAATGTCATGTTTCTGACCAACCACGCCAGTGGCAGGCTAACCTGCTAGTAGATATATATTTTGGGACTTCTGTCTGTGTGTTAGCTATGGCCGGAAAAACTGCCGGACGGATTGAGCCCAAACTTCCTATCTAAGGGTAAAATCCCAGATGAAGTGTCATCGCGCCGCTTCTGAGAACGTCAGACCACTCATTCTCCATCCCCCCGCCACATCAATGGAAATTCATGGGTTAGTCGCGTGATAGTTAAAGAGCGTTCGTATCCGCAATGTCGTTGATAAAGAGTGTGTCTGTCCAGACATGAGCGTGATGTGTCTGTGTCCAGACATGAGCGTATCGTGTGATTCTTATGTCTGTTCGTTCTTAGGGGTTCCTATGAATGGGGGAGATTTTCATCGGGTCAGTTTTTCCGCCCGAGGTGACCTTCACATTGAAACGGGTACCCACAAATGATCTAATATATAATTTGGGACTTCTGTCTGTTTGTTTGTCTGTTAGCTATGGCCGGGAAAACAGCTAGACAGATTTTGACGAAATTTGATACCTACGGGTGATTTTGTCCTGGGAGTGTTTTCGACTTGTCAAATCGTTACCCCGACATAACCTTGACCTTCAAAATGGTCAATTCAAGGTCAAATCGGGTAATACTGACGGATTTCGACGAAATTTGATACCTTAAAAATGGTCAATTCAAGGTCAAAGCCCGGACGAATTCGGGTCACCTGCTAGTATATATATATATATATATATATATATATATATATATATATACTAGAAGGTGACCCGACTTCGTCCGGGCTTTGACCTTGAATTGACCCGATTTCAAGGTCAAGGTCACGTCGCACGGGCAAATGAATATGCTTATGAGACTCCCCATACGAAAGTATCCCCACATACCAAGTTTCATCGAAATGCCGTGATATTCGGGCGTTTGACCTTGAAATGACCCGATTTCAAGGTCAAGGTCACATCGCACTGGCAAATTAATAGGTCTATGCCACTCCCCGGCCTTATGTACCCCCACATACCAAGTTTCATTGACATCCCGTGATATTCGTGCGTTTGACCTTGAAATTACCCAATTTCAAGGTCAAGGTCACGTCGCACGGACAAATTTATAGGCCCATGCCACCCCCCGGCCGAATATATCCCCACATACCAAGTTTCATCGAAATCGGCTTGGCCGTTTTCGAGTTCATCGCGAACACACACACACACACACACACACACACACACAGACAGATAGAGAGAGAGAGAGGGAGAGAGAGAGAGAGAGCGACAGACAGACATACATACAGATATAGGGAGATAGAGTGGGAGACAGAGACACGAGTCCCAGATTATCAATCGAGAATAAGCCGGATTCGATTCCAGGATTTGAACCAATTCGATTGGAGCGAGGGAGACAGACGGAAAGAGTCAGATAGAGTGGGAGAGTGAGAGAGAGTGGGAGAGGGGGGGACAGAGACCCGAGTCCCAGATTATCAATCGAGATTCCCGGATTTGAACCAAGTCGATTTGTATGTACCGGGACTCATGAAAGAACGAGAGAGAGAGAGACAGAGAGAGAGGGAGAGAGGGGAGACAGACAGTTTGATTGAGAGACAGAGAGCGACTTGCTCGCGTTCAATCTTGGTTGTTGTCACATTGCCACTACATCAGATGTTTAAATATACATGTTATGTCGAGATAATATCTCGAGATAATATATGTATTGAGTATGTCGCAAATCAGCCACCGTAAGAAACAGTCGAGCACGTCATCTCAGCCTGTTCTGTTCTGGCTCCAAACGAGTACACTTCAAGGCACAACAATGTAGCCCGATACGTCCACTGGACGCTGTGCTAGGATAATGATATTGAAGTAAATTCCAAGTGGTAGTACTGTGGTACCAACATCAACCTCAAAATGTCACCACCAAACACGATGTGACGATAATATGGGACACACAGGTGCACACAGACAGACACATCCCTTGCAACAGAGCCGACATTATCTTGAAAGATCGCGGGGGTATATGTCTCTTGCTGGATATTTCCGTCCCCAGCGACTACAACGTTGTGCAGAAAAAGACAGATAAAGTTAAAAAATTATGTGGACCTCAAAATAGAATGTGAAAAGATGTGGAGTCTTGAGACAAGTGTGATTCCAATAGTTACCAAAAACTTTTCTAAGTCGATAAAACAAATAACACCAAGTATCGCACCATATATACCAACTACGTGAGGCAGCATTGTTAAGCACGGCATATATATAAGGATTAACTGTCATGTGGACTGTTTTTATGGAGATGTAACCGTGAGGTAAGTGGTCATAACTTGTGTAAAACCCGAAGGGTTTTACATACAAGTTATGACCAGTTACCTCGCGGTTACATCTCCATAAAAACAGTCCACATCACAGTTAATCCTTATATTTATATACATTTAGCGAAAAAGCCACTTTTGTAAATGTATTTAAATCGAAAAGTGTATCGTGACATAACCAGCCCAAAATATCCCATAGCACCCTTGGCAAAAGTTAACAGGAACAATTTCTCTTTATATTGAAACCCGATGATTTATTATGTCAATCCTGCGCCATGCAGTCCAAATGCGCCCACAACATTACGCGTTCGTCTTTCCAAAACCTATGACGCATCGATGTAATTATGAGGCTGCAGTTATGAGCTGTTGCGCGTTCACAGAGAAATAATTGCAACTAGCCACGTGGGCGCCGACCAATCAGAATGCTGGATTTAGTGATAATCACACTTAGTATGTAAATATACTGAGAAGAATCACCAATATAAAGACAGTAACATAAAGGAAGAAACACCAAAAGGTCGAAAGCATGGTTACCATAGTGACAATCTCTTTGCTCACCTCACAAAGGTGATGATAAGTAAACAGTAACCAAATAATAATAATAATAATAATAATAATAATAATAATAATAAACACATTTCACACCAATGTTAGTTACAGTTTATATACTTGCAAAACAAAAAAGATGGTCCACACCTAAAAAGTTAATTTTTGCCGATATTTATGTCAAGTTTGTGTGAGTAAAATCCAATATGTCTGGTAATGTCAGTGGTTACATTACTAAAAATTACCCAAGGTGAATCTGACATGTTAGTTTTCAATGGATATAAGGCAGAATGGCCAATTATGTACATCGACCACAATTGTAAGCGATTACAGGGCACGCTGGGGCAATATTTACAATTTTCCATATTTTGGTGGCCATTTTGAGCCAAAGTAATAATTTGTTCCAATGACTTGAAATATTCACGGGAAATGACTTATTGAAATATTCACGGGTAATGACTTGATATATTCACTGTTCTGCTCATTCCTTGTTGAAATGTGAATAGAATCCCAATTTCTGTTTAATAAATTTTTGAGGGATCAGCAAGAATTTCTTATTTCATTGCCCCAATGATCAGTTAAAAAATATATAATAAAGTCACAATTCTCAACCAGTTCCAAGCAGCAGAAACTGATATAGAAGTTATTAGTTAAAAAGCATCATATTTCCATTTCCGGTGGCCATATTTGAGGCCATTTTTAATATATGAAATTTATTCATACAGATAACTCTATAAAGCCCCCATAACCAGATAGCAATCAACCGGCATATTGAAGAACTGCATGATGTAGTTCTACAAAGATATAACCACCAAACATCTGTGCAGCTCAAGCTGTACAACTTCACACACTTCAATTTAACAGCGAGATATTATTTAGATCACGATCCGACAAAAAAAATGGGTGTCAAATATATCATTATAGTTCAGAACATGGTACATTTGAAGTGATAAACTTCTCAATAACCGAGCATGCATATTGCCAATTGTAATACGACCTGTCACTAACTCGCGGCCATAATGGATCCACCAGGTCCGGTTCCGTGGTTTTAGTGCTACAGATCAAAGTTTTGGAGTAGCATTCCATATATGGAAGTCATGAATAATTGAAAAGCTCCATATATGGAAATTCTACTCCAAAACTTTGACAAGTGGCACTAAAACCACGGAATCCGGACTGGAAGAATCTCTTAAACAACGGAACGGAGCGTGGTGAATCCTATACGACCTCGACCCAGTGATCTCGCTTATTCAAGTCGAATATTTGTCGCTGAAACAGGCATTCTGATTCGGTGAGAGTGGCTTACTTTAGTTTTCGATTCAGCAGCATCGGTCGCTGAAGCGTGCACAAATTTTGATATCTCACTTGAAAGAATGCTTTTCGTACAGTTTCTTTTAAATTTATTGATGGATTGAATTACACTGGAGTTCACAAAATACACAGAGTTCACAAAACTGTCTTCATGTTCGAATCTCCGAATATCCAATTCAACAGAGTACGTTTATCTCCTACTTGTTGTATCTTTGAATAGATCTGTATATTTCCATGCGCGCTTGAATGATTGATTCTTGTCGGATAGTTGCAGGCTAGAACTGCTGGCAATATTTGTCGTTGAAACAGGCATTCTGATTGGCCTAGAGCTGCTAACTTTAGTTTTTTAATCACCAGCATCGGTCGCTGAAGCGTGCACACATTTTGAATGAAGCACAGTCGCGTATGTCGAGTAATCGAGTCAACCGAAACGTTGTTTTTACAGACGCGGTTAATATATAGGAAGTTGTTCTGTGTTGCTACGAGTAACCACATCGAACGGATATATCCATAGATTTGATCACATAAAAGGATGTCTCACTTCAAAGCATGTAATGCCGATAAAAGTGTGTTTGGCGCATTTTCCTATAATTGTTTGATTGATTGAATTACAATTTATACCCCATTTCGTTGGATATTCGGAGATCGAACAGTTTGTGAAGTCGTTCGGAAACCGGCTCATTCGCAAACTGTTTTCATACTCGAATCCACCAACATCCAACTCAACATACATGTAGTACGTTTATCTCCTACATACATTTTGGTCCTAGCACATATATGTATATAGTCGCTTAAAACAGAGACCTCAGATTTGGAGAAGAGAACAGCTTCAGACTGCCATATTCCTCCGGCGTGTCGATTCTACACTTATAGAATCTGAGTTTCCTTGAAAATGAAGTGAAACTATGGTCGGTGAGTTCAGCGAATGTGGAAGTATTGTTGTCAAATATTGTGTGGATCTGGTAGGCGTGGTTTATTATAACTCTTCCTCGAATGTTGCGACGCGGATGTAGCACTTCCCACGAAAACGTTAGCTTCTCTCCCTGGCCCATGACATCATAACCTATAAAAAAAAGTCACAACAACGATTTCGTTAAGTAGGCCTACTGGTAATACAATGTTTCAAATGCATTAAACGCCCAACTTCAACCAAAATTAAATGACAAACTTGACTTCCCTGCAGTACTTATTAATTGTTGGGCAACATCGTATCTCGGTCAAACAAATGGTATTTTAGGATGGCCCACGAGACCCCCTTTCTAAACATCCAAACACTCCATCTCATCCAAAATTGGTCCATGCCCAGTGAGGTAGGAATAGTACCCCCATGCCATATATCGGCACATTGGCCGATTTTTGTCAAACAAAGGGTGTTTTAATGTGCCAATCTCTATCAAAACTTACCGCCGCACATAAAGCATTCGTGTCATTTATCGACCCCTTGACAGATTTTGGTCCAAAAAAAGGTGTTATAGAGGGTGGCCAACAAGACACCCTGTCGAAACACCCCAACACCTACCGCAATTCAAAATATACGTCGCCCAGATAAGTTCGAATAGTCCCCATTTCATTTCTCAAAATCTTTGCCGATTTCTGTCAAACAACCAGTGTTTTATACAGCCTCCAAAGATGACACTATACTCAGTTTCGAATTAACAGTATGGGTAGTTTTAAAAATATAAAGTGTCAGAGGTTTCTGTGTCAACTTTATGACACCATGCATTAATGTGGTAGATATATCGAGACAAGGTTGGGTATGAATTTGTAACTTTTAGTGGGCGTCCAGTTGGCGTCCTATAGACTTTGGAGAAAATTAAGTACAGGTGACCTTGACCGCACCCACCGTGAGCTGGAGCGTTTTTTTCGCGAAACAGTGGCTCTAGATATTGGTCCAAAGTTTGATATTCTGGAATTGTGAACGGCGAAAGTTTGATTTTTTTTCAAATCTATTTTGAAAGCCAAGGGTATTTCAACCAACATAGACGATCATGTCTTTGTATAAAAATCAAATTTGCGGTCACAAAAACAAGAGCCATAACCCTCAGCTCCCTAGAAAATAAATTATAAGCGTTATGTATCAAATTCTGAAAGCCGATGCTGCACTAATCCATAATATATAAGAATGCTGTCTGTGCGGTGGTAATTTTTTTATTGAGATGGGATGTTCTGGGTGTCTCTGATTTCTGTGTACATGTCTGTCGAAATTGGAGTCTCACATAAGATACCCTTTCTAAACACCCCGATCGAAAATTACCTTAATCGATTTAGGTCAAAAAAGTGTTTTGTAGGGTTCCACGAAGACAAACTTTCAAAACACCCCAATACCCCGATAAAAAAGTCCGAATATGACCTCATGTAATTTCTCAGCCCATTGGCCGATTTCCGTCAAAACAAAGAGTGTGATAGGGTGACATCCAAGACCAGAAGACACTCTTTCGGAACCTCCCCTACACCCATGTACCACACTCCGGTTCGAAATGGCCGCCACCCAGAAAGGCTGAATTGTTTGGCTGAATTTATTGGATTTATTTATTGGTGAATATTTTGATTTTGATTTTGATTTATTTATTTTTTATTTATAGAAGTTATTTACACTATATACAATGATGTCATACAAATATTTATGCAATCAAACACATAATATTAATAATATAGTGACACCACAGGTGGGGCGGTGGGGGTTCTTGTACACTCACCATTCACTCTCCTTGCACACCATACAGTATATCGATCAGTATTTTTAAATAACATAATATACAAAAAGACAAAATAAAATATTCGATTGTCAAAATCATATATAGTAACATTTCGGTCTTTGTACACATATATAATTCAAACAAAACATGTGTTGGATTGGTAGCTGGTTTCAGTTTCTTGTATTGAGGGTATCTGGGTTTTGTATCATAATTGTTTTGATTGCCTTATTTAGTATGGGTTTAACACTTTTGTCAAAGTTCCCCATTCCTCTTGAAATTTCAACAGCCTATCGCCTCTCAAAGCATTGATCTTTTCTATATGAGATCGGCTTACTAATTCGTTCAAGAACGCTTTCAAAGATAATTCAATGGGGTTGAATTTTTTTTATAAATATAGTACTTTAATATAATTAAAATCATGTTTTTTTATATTGGCGTTCTTTTCCGACGAAACGCCGAATAATATGTTACATTTTGTAAGTTGAATATCTGGTATGTTGGTGTTCATCCAGTGTTGGACTGTTTTTAAGAAGCGTGATACTATAGGACAGTCAAAGAAGATATGGGATATTGATTCTATCATTTGACATCTATTACCACAGTGGATCAACGGACACGAACCAAAACCGGAAGTCGTAGATTTCGAGGTGGAGAAATATCTGTCGACAAATATTTGTTGACATTTTTTGACGGTTTTTTGGGAAAATAAACGCTTGGATAGCATATCTGACCAACTGAAGGTGAGTGAATATTTCTTCGCTAATGTTCGGACACCGACGATCAATTTAAGTCAGTTGTCATTGTTCGATCGCGGAAAAAATGTCATTTAATCATCGCCGCGAGACGATTTCTTCCCCAAAATATCCCAGAAATTCATACTTTTCACATTCATCGCAGACAGCTGTCGCAACAACCTATATATACCGGTCGAAAGGCCTGTTTTCCCCCCACAAATGCATATTTTGAGTATTTTCACGGACTGTCTCAAAATTCCAAATTTCATCTTTTGATGTAGGTACCCGCCTCGAAAATACTGTCCGGTTAGTCCCGAAAAAATTAATCATTAGTTGTAAAAAATCTGTCCGCTTAGTCGTGATTTTGCTGAGGTCTGCCATCTTCAATTTCTGGTCGAAAAAGCAATTTTGCCGCAGATGATGGGCGTTTCATTTTACTTTTGCGTGGCCACAATGGTTCTGGGTGTTCATAATGTTGTATATGTCTCCTGGTACAACATAACATCCAGGCGGTGACTTATATATATAACTGAACTGTAACATGTAACTGAAATCCAACTACGAAGTACATGTTTGGTAAACATATAACTTTTGATGTATGTCATATTGTTAACTCTGACTTGTCATCACTCTCGGAAGGCCGACATAAAAAAAATTTATTTACATCCAACTTTTTTCAGAAAAATGCAGCGCTGTGCCGATTTTTACCCTTTATATTTGATTATACACTCGCAACGAGTTGTGGCCCACAACTTTTGGGGTTATACAGGAAGCAGCTTGTTCGTCCTTTCGTGGATGGCTTGGCATATATATATATTTAGTACCATGGGAACTTGCGAACATATATGATTATGAAATATGTCAGACCTTTTTGTGTGGAGTTATATGACATTTTTCAACTTAGAAAAATATTGTTTTCAATATTCAGCAATGGTTAAAACAATAATGAGGAGGGGACTAAAACATACAGTCGGAGGGGTGTACAGCTATATCTGTTACTAATATTAGCTTAAGTTCAAGTCCACTAAGCGATATTATTTTATAATTCCAGGTGCTATATACTGTCGAGAGGATCGCATGCCTGCCTTCATATATGTAACCACTGTGAGACAAAGGCTTGCGGCTTCGCTGAGGCAATCGACGATGGGATTTTACAACACCCGAATAAATGTTTGAAAATAAAATTATTGAAAATAAAAAATATAAAAATTATTTATAATAAAATACTATACAATACTATACGAAATATTGGTACTCTCGGTTGATATAGAGAATAGAAACATCATCAGGAAAACTCCAGTGTTCTTTCGAGTTGTTGTATTCTTAATCACATCTTGGCTGTCCATTAATGCAGAAGTGTTGTGTTTCCTACATGTATATATATAGCGGGTAAAATTCCAATCTATAGCGTACAACTGAATGTGGAACCAGGTGCAAGTTACTTTTGTAAATATATAGGCATGTGATTTTTGTCCTGTTTTATTCAAGTCGCGCCATAATTAATAGTTTCCACATTGATTCACACACTGGATAATTTGGTTGGGAAGTTTTTAACGCAAATGGTCGCGTATATATTCAAATTTAAGCGGACAGAAGACATGCAGGCAGACCCTACTCGTTCATATATATATAGACAAAAAATTAACTGTATGGAGGTCAAATTCACATTTAATAATGAATTGCGCTTAAAGGGGTACTGTACCCAAGATGTTGTTGTTGGTTTCTATAATCCCCGAGTCGGAGAATAAGGTAACAACTTTTCCATTTTTTGAAAGTCTGTTGAGTACGAAGTATTGTTACGGATGGCAAATTTACCGGAATGCAAAAATACAAATTGTCGTTGTCGAGTAATTTTTGTACAGTTTTCAACCAAATGAATCAAATAAACATTATATTATATGCTTAGTAGTCCCATATACTCATATACTCATTTAAGTTAGTGTATGGTCACTAGTCAATGAGTGGCTTGGGTTTTCTCCCCGTACAAGCATAATGTTTCAAACGATCGTGTGTGCAATTGTTTTATTAATCCAGTATCCCTCAATTATAATTTGATTACGTTTTGTACACGGAAATTCCAATTTTAAGAGACGCCATTTTATGGCTGGAGCCATAAAATCAATTTATATTAAATTATTAACTTTTAAATTATTAAATTTTAAGATAGCCTATTAACCTGAGCGTTTACAGAATACATCTTCGACTCAAATTACTTATATTTCTATATAGTATCGATAATAGATCGTTGTTATCACCGGGAATTTATTGAAAATGGCGTACAGTACCCCTTTAAGCGCATATACCACATATCGCGCTGAAGCACACATATGGCATTTGCGCATAATTGAAATGAATTGCGCTTAAGTGCAATTAATTGTGATTAAGCGCTATGGGTTGCTTGAGAGTAAGTGTAACTACCCATATAACCTAACTATTAGCATGACCGGGTGTATCTGCATTTTGCTAATTTAAACTAAAGGTCCTCAATCCGATCAGAAAGACCCATATTATAAAGATACAACAACAACAACAATATTTCTTCAAAATAAGCTTTAGTTATCAAAATCGATTAACTGCAAAAAATAATGCTGACCACTGTCAACTATGGTATCAATTTTCCCAAAAACGTGTGATTTATAAACATTTTGTTCAACAAAATATGGCCGTATAATTACTAAAGTATCACGAAATTTTACCGTATTACCACTTGTTTTAGAGTTATCCATCTTCATCCGCAATTTTGACCGAAACCATCCTTTTCACGGCGTGTTTCTGGGCAGCAATCAATTGAAATAACAAACTTCAATAATCTATATCTGATCACACTTGAGCTTTGATGGGTTGGTTCCTCGACTCGACTAAAACAGAAGGTGATACTGTCGCGAGTCACCCATTTTTATAAAGAATTTAGGCTAGTTCACAATCCCAAATATCCAAAGCAATGAAAACAAGGAGGTGATATGTCAATATGAGTTCAGGTTTAGTTATAGATACACCTATTTATTCACCAGGGGTACATATTTACATACAGTATAACCATGAATTGCGCTTAATCGCAAATAATTATGCTTAAGTGCTATTGCTTAACTGCAATTAATTATGAAATGTGAATTTGGCCTCTCATAGAAATGGAAATAAACATCTGCATATTTGATGGCTATGCTATAATATATAATATTAGCGAAAATTCTCCGAAATATGGGTGGGTGCCTGTAGTTTAAAACATAAAAATAAAGGGGTGTATATATACCCGAAAAATGTAGTTAAAACTTTATACAATCGTAATCAAAATTCGGGTGGTGGTTCCCGAACGTGGCCATAATGAAAAAGAACAGCCATGGGTCCCGATTTGTTTTTTCTGAAATTAATCGAATTTTAATTTGTTTTTTAAGTATCAAATTTCACGCTATATACTGGCTGAAATAACAAACTATTGGAAAATACATCTACACCTACCACCATCAAAACAATCCTGTTGCTACGGCCTTGGTCGTGGAGGGCCTTGTTCTAACAATATTTCCATAAATGATTCTTTGGTTAATGACCTTACACGATCTGAACGAATATATGAGAACAAATTGCAAACTGTACTCGGTAACTAAACTTGATCAGTATACTATAGTTGCAACAGAAAAGCAGTTACCCAAAAACGTGCCACTGTTAACGAAAGGCAGCCAACCAACTAATCCATTTCGACTCTTGATTGAACAACAAAAACTGTCCGCCGGGTCTGGTGGATTGCAACTAAATTCCGGGGTGTACAGGACTAACCGGACAGTATTTTCGAGGTGGGTACCTGCATCAAAAGATGAAATTTGTAATTTTGAGACAGTCCGTGAAAATACTCAAAATATGCATTTGTGGGGGGAAAACAGGCCTTTCGATCGGTATATAGGTTGTTGCGACAGCTGTCTGCGATGAATGTGAAAAGTATGAATTTCTGGGATATTTTGGGGAAGAAATCGTCTCGCGGCGATGATTAAATGACATTTTTTCCGCGATCGAACAATGACAACTGACTTAAATTGATCGTCGGTGTCCGAACATTAGCGAAGAAATATTCACTCACCTTCAGTTGGTCAGATATGCTATCCAAGCGTTTATTTTCCCAAAAAACCGTCAAAAAATGTCAACAAATATTTGTCGACAGATATTTCTCCACCTCGAAATCTACGACTTCCGGTTTGGTTCGTGTCCGTTGATCCACTGTGTCACTATCGTTAGTAATTTTCATCTTCTGGAGTAATTGTTTTGTCGCTAAAATTCTGGTATTTATACGGAACTGGAACCATCGCAACCTGGTGTCAGAAAGTGATTTAAACGGAACAGTGAATATATGTGTCCATGGTACTTGAATATTGGTATATCCAAGTTCTAATCCCCATTTCTGTATAGAGCGGTTCCGTGTGACGTCACTAATCCCAGCATGCACTGGGGGCGCCATGTTGGAGGTAACAACGAATATAAACAAACACACGTGTGTGTGGAGATCATTATAATCAAGACAGTGTCTCTCTTTCGTGTATCATGCCTCTCACTTATAAACTAAAAATTCGAAATAGTATAGTCCCGATCGATGATGTGTTATGAATATTAATTGCGCCGCGAGTACTTTTTATGTGAAGTGTTCGTTCGTTATATATGTACATGAATCTGCTATAACACCGTGGTGATATTGACTTAAAATTTCTGCTATTCAAACTTTAAACATGCATATTTACAGAATTATACAAGTAGCTCCGTATAAGTAGGGCCTACATCTATACCTGTCGCATATAAAGGATAGATGCCATGCTAACCTGTGTAGTGTATGATCTTCTGCGAACGTTTAACTTAATCGAAGTTAATCCGTTTGAGAATCTAAAGCTTCCTCCACATGGCTGCGACAATACACACATGTAAATGGGAATCAACAAGTTTTCCAAGAGAATGACAAGAAATTTAACACATTGCACGTGATTCGCGCTGTGTACATGCAATCTTCGTCGAACGAGTTCACTTTGTGCTATTGTTGCCACATGACAAGTAACTGACTCCGTCATCGGCGTTTTTCTTTCATGTACTTAATGATGGCCGAATAAGATGTGGAATTAAAAAAAAAACACTATTTGATAATCCTTTGCATCCGGTCGCAAAGTTGTTGACACCTTAATGTGACTCAGCCAAGTTACGGGGAACGGTTATGTATATCGTTATATTTATTTTTGCCAACTTTAAATTTGATGCCTGAGGGTGTACTGTTTGACAAATGAGAGATTATAGATTAATTACGACATGTACCCCTCCGGTCGGCTTCAAGTTATTTCATCAAGGTGGGAGCTATAAATCAGCACTGTTCCAATATTAGATAGTCTAATCTATATTGAAGTTATATAATGGCATTTGTTACGCACTAAATGTGATTCACACGTAAGCATCAATCTTTGTTGGTTATCAGAAACGGCCAAAAATCGCTCTTGTTTTGTTGGTCTATTTCCTTTTTTGTTATCAACGATTGTCACTTTTACAAGATGCTTCTACACACACATAGCCATCTTGCTTGAAAACATCGGAAAGAAGCTATATTTTCGTGTTACATGCATATATATACAGCGTTTTAAACGCACATATGCCTAAATGCAACATCGGGGAGCTCATTTGTTTCGATAATACATGGACTGCAATATCATTCATTGAAAACTAATTAGGTAAGCCTGTAATAATTTTATTTCAAAACACAACTGTGATTAACACGAATGTAATGGTGTATGTATGGATCTGTAACGTTTGGCGACAGTTCCGAGTCTGCACTCCATTCCTTTTAATAAATATCGCACCCCTATAGTAAGTTTATCTAACATTTCGATGTATTCTTTTAGAACTGTTGTTCATGATTATTAATAGCGTTGGCAAATATTGCAACTAATTCCGTCGAAGCCATAACGAGAGGTTTTAAAAGTAGCTTTCTTAATTAATCCTATTAACTCAGTGCTTGCTTGAAATACTTGAAAAGTGGATGGACGGGTAATGGTAATTTAAATATGAATAATGCTGAATTTAACATTGATGACCAATAATTTTTCGAAACTCTCTTGATGGAAATAAGGGGCGCTTCCATACCATTTTGCTCTCATTTATCTAAACTAAGAAAATGTAAAGAGACTAAATTAATTGAACAAATAACAAATCTAGAGAATATTACAACGGAAAAAGAAAGTCTAGAAATGGAGAAGCTTAAACGTGAATTAGAAGCATTACGAGAAGAAAAACTAAATGGAATATTTGTTAGATCACGTGCTAGATGGATTGGTGACGGGGAGAAGCCAAGTAAATATTTCTTAAATTTAGAAAAACGAAATTTTACGTCTAAAACCATCCAAAAATTACAGGCAGATAACGGAGACATGATATATGAACAACATGAAATCCTTCAAGAGACAAACCATTTCTATAAACGTCTTTATAAAAAACCAAGATGCAGAAACACATTCCTTAAACATTGATAACTTAATAACTAACGTGTGTGATATAAATGACAAAGTTGAAATAAATAAATTAACGCTAGAGACTGGTCGATGTTTGGAAGGAGAAATTAGTTACAGCGAAGCGCTAAATTACTTGAAAAAAAATGAAAAATAATAAATGCCCTGGAAACGATGGATATTCTGTAGAGTTTTTTAAATTCTTCTGGCGAGATGTTGGAACCTACCTGGTCAGATCACTTAACTACGGCATGAAAGTTGGAAAACTATCTGTTACACAGAGGCAGGGAATAGTAACACTCCTCCCCAAAGACAACAAACCACGACAATTTCTTAAAAACTGGAGACCAATATCCTTATTAAATGTGACATATAAAATTATTACAGGAGTCCTATCTGAAAGATTAAAACAAGTTTTACCATTTCTAATACATTCAGATCAAACCGGATTTATATCTGGACGGTATATTGGGGAGAATATTCGACTAGTGATGGACATGATGCTACATACAAAGCAAAATAAAATACCGGGACTCTTGCTATTGATAGATTTTGAAAAAGCATTTGATTCTATATCCTGGAAATTTATATACAGTGTACTAAAATACTTTAATTTTAGTCAACCATTTATCGATTATATAAAGACTTTATATTGTGATACTTCATCATGTATAAATTTAAATGGGCAAATATCAGACTTTTTCAACTTAGAGAGAGGATGTAGACAAGGCGATCCAATATCCCCATATATTTTTTTATTATGTGCAGAAATTCTTGGTATTATGGTACGATTCTCAAAAAACATAAATGGTATCAATGTTGGTAATAAGAATATAAGAATGTCGCAATATGCCGATGATACATCTCTTTTCCTCGATGGGTCACCAGAGTCTCTAGAAGCAGCTATGAAAGTACTTGATAACTATAAATATGTATCGGGTCTAAAAATTAACTATGACAAAACACACGCAGTGTGGATTGGTACAAAGGCAGACAGCACGGAACAGATATGTGACCGATGGAAATTAAACTGGAATCCAGAAACCTTTAAAATACTTGGTATAGAATTTCATCATGACACTAAACGTATGATTGACATAAATTTTACAAACGGGCTTATGCAATAAAAGAACATACTAGCAATGTGGAGTAAACGTAACCTAACTGTTCTCGGTAAAATAACTGTTGTCAAATCGCTAGCTATTTCAAAATTAGTACACCTGTTCCTTGCACTACCGAATCCCACAGATGAATATATAAAATATTTAAATAAACTGCTCTTTGGTTTCATTTGGAACCAAGGTCCAGATAGAATAAGTAGAAAACTGCTCACCCAGAACTATGCTTCTGGTGGGTGTAAAATGATTGATATTAAGATTTTCATAAATTCTATGAAGATATCATGGGTTAAGCGAGCTATCACACAACGGGCTTCCTGGGTTACAGTTTTCGAACACTCTTGTAGTATATTTTGTAATAGTTGGTATCTAATGTCATCTACAATTTAAAAAAACCAATCTAAAACACTTGATAACAATTTCTGGAAAGATGTAGTAAATGCCTGGATTCTGTACTGTGACAAACTAGCACCGGTGAGTCAATGTGATCTCCTCACTACACCTTTAGTAGGATTCGAAGATACGCTAAAACTGGTGAAGCCACGATTGAAACTGTGCATGACTGATAAGCTTATATACATATTCGATTTTCAAGACAATTTAGGAAAGTACCTGTCACATGAAGAATTTAACGCTCTACACAAAACAAACATCGACTTTCTAACTTTTAACGGAATTGTAAAATCAATCAAGAAAAGAGATAATTTTTTAAGTAAAAGCGACAGGGTTTTGCGCCCTCATATACCATTTCAATTAATAAATTTACTTGCTCCGAACAGTGCTAAATCCACGTATAAAACAATGTTACCAATTGAATCACCCCATAAACAAATAAGTAAATGGGAACGAAAGTTGAACCGAACATATAATGTCGAGTTCTGGACTGAAGTATATAGATGCCCATTTATTTACGTCACAGATACCAAACTTAAGTGGTTCCAATACCGAATAAATACACATATCATCGGTACAAAACAACTTTTGAAAAAAATGAAAATATCTGACGACGACTCATATAGCTTCTGTAAATCTAATACTGAATCGATCATTCACATTTTCTGGGAATGTCCAAACATACAATATTTTTGGAATACGGTCGAAAATTGGGTATTTCATAATACGAGTACTAGATTACAACTCACACGTGAAACTGCAATATTTAGCAGCCGCCCTGGAAAATATACCAGTCCTTGGATAATATTCCTTCTTATCTTTGTTAGATATCACATTTATAGATCAAAGATGAATAACTCTATGCCAAACCTCACCGGACTTAAAAAGAACTTAGTTTATATTTCCAATCTGAGCGTGTTTTTTATTATAATAAAGGTCAATACACTAAATTTAAACAAAGATGGTCTTATCTAGAAGAACTATTTTAATTTAATGTGTGACTGCACATGCCAACCCTAAAACCTGCGTAACGCACCAACACACCCTGGCATTGGTTTTCGGCAAGCAATCAAATATATATGCTGCTGGTGTAACATAATTAATATTAGAGATCCAATTTTTCTTATTCCAAATAACAGCAATATACAATACAAACTTGAACAATAACTTATAGTATACATCGTTATATATAGAATAGTGAATAAAACATTGGTCGTTTTTTCTTTTGCCCCCCCCCCCCCCCCTTCCCCACCCGGGTCCAAAATTATGGGGGGAAAATGACAAGTTAAATTATATTACACAATACAATATTCCTGAATTTCTATTGATACAAATCTACCATGTGTAATGTCAACGTTATGTTTTGTAAGACTATTTATTTTGTCGCAATAAAAATATAAAAAACAAAAACAAAAACTCAGTGCTTGCTTATGGATGTCTGTACCCCTAACATGGCGGCGCGTCCCGTATCCAATCACGTGATTAAGAACGCTCTATTGAGGAAGGTTTTGTCGTTTTATCTGATATGAGAATGTCATAAAAATCCGTGCAGCCCCGAATACTGCCCTGGAATCAGGGGGCTTGGTTTTTTTTATAGCGTTTGGTCGAGCATTTGTGACAGCTTGATCAACTGTTTGTTGATACTATGGATTGTAATAAAATTTGTCGATATATCATAAATTGTTTTCATCATAGCTACAGTTGGGAGTTCGTTGTTGTCTGAAATAAGATCATTCACAAATATCACCCCTTTTTGCTTCCATTCCTGTATATTAATTGAATGCTGGTTTACTTTAATATTATCGTTATTCCATATAGTATTTGAGTTTAGGTATGAGTATTTACTGGGCAGCTTTTTGAGTAAATTTGTCCAAGCCGTTATGACGTCACGTCAAAATGGGTTTATGAATGTACCCTTGATCGATTCGATGTATTTTGGACCGTATGTGAGGAATAGTGGATCAGATAATATGTCGGGTGCAATACTTATCCACTTGACGCGTTTTGTGATTAATCTCCTGAGCCAGGTTATTTTTAGGGCTTCGATAAATTCTTTAATTTTTGTCATCTTTAGGCCGCCTTGTTGGTAATCTTTACACATTTGTGAACGTTTGATTCGGTCTCGTTTGCCGTTCCAGATGAACCTGAATAACATGGTAGTTAGTTCGTCAATAAAATTTTGGGCGGGGTTTGGCAAAGATTGAAATAGATGGACTAATTGATGATTACAATGCGACCTAGTGGAGTCATGGACCTGTGTTTCCATTTTTCAATTCCGGTTTTCAGTTCGATAAGTTTGTTTTCAAAATTGAGGTTATTCAGTTGCGACAAATCTGTGCTGTATGTTATTCCCAACAATTTGAATTGTTTTGTTACACGAATATCGCAATTTACAATGGGTGCACCGTGATTCGCTTTGCTTGCGCCTAACCAAATAATCTGACATTTTTCCAGGTTGGCTTTCAATCCTGACATATTTGCGAATGTGTCGAGAACATTCAAGCTTTCTTTAAGAGATTCTTCGTTGCCGCCCAAGATGAGCGTAGTGTCGTCAGCGTACTGATTAATTTTATGTTCTGTACTGCCGAGGGTGATGCCTTTTATCTTTTTATTTTCCCTCACCATAATTGCAAGTATTTCTGCACAGAGGAGAAAAATATATGGGGATACAGGGTCTCCTTGTCTACAGCCTCTCGATGGCTGGAAAAAAGGAGAAATTGTACCGTTAACGAGTATACCACCGATTGAATGTCTGTATAAAAAGTTTTTAGCCACCTTCTAATGGATTTTCCGAAGTTAAATTTCAATAAGCAATCGTCAATAAATGACCACGAAACAGTGTCGAATGCCTTCTCAAAGTCTATCAATAGCAACATGCCGGGTATATTTTGTACGTCAGTCTCGAGTAAGATGTCATATATTAAACGTGTGTTGTTTCCGATGAATCTCCCCGATAGAAAACCGGTTTGATCTTCGTTAATTATGGTAGGTAGAACTGATTTTATCCGGTTAGCGATACACGAAGATGCCAATTTATACGATATATTTAGCAGAGATATTGGACGCCAGTTTTTAAGGTACATCCTTGGTTTGTCCCCTTTGGGTATTAAAGTGATAATGCCCTGTTTTTGTGTGGTAGAAAGTTCCCCCTTTATGAGTGCATGCTTAAGTGCATTAAGGACAAATATACTTAAATCGTTCCAGAACATTTTGTAGAACTCCACTGTGTACCCATCAAGACCGGGTGACTTTCCGTTCTTCATTTTTTTCATTCTTTTGCATGCGTGCATACAGCCACGGACGGTTACGAATCACATCATTATTGCCACACTATAGTTCGGAATATGGCGAATTAGTAAATTCATAAAACATCACATGAGCAACTTTCTGTCAACTATTTATTTCATATAATATTTTGAATTTGTATTTGAATTTATTTGAATTTATATGAATATCTTAAAGGGGTACTGTACGCCAAATGTTGTTGTTGGTTTCTATTGTCTCCGAGTCGGAGAATAAGGTAACAATTTTTCCATTATTTGAAAGTCTGTTGAGTACGAAGTCATGTTACGGATGTCAAATTTACCGGAATGCAAAAATACAAATTGTCGTTGTCGAGTAATTTTTGTAAAGTTTTCAACCAAATGAATCAAATAAAAGTTATATTATATGCATACTAGTCCCATATAATCATTTAAGTTATTGTATCGTCGCTAGTCAGTGAGTGGCTTGAGTGTTCTCCCCGTATCATCATAATATTTTAAGCAATCGTGTGTGCGATCGGTTTAAAAATCCAGTATCCCTCAATTACTATTTTTGATTACGGTAATTCGTAATTTAATTGACGCCATTTTATGGCTCCAGTCATAAATTCAATTTATATCAAATTATTAACTTTTAAATTATTAAATTTTAAGATAGCCTATTAACCTGAGCGTTTACAGAATACATCTTCGACTCAAATTACTTATGTTTCTATATATTATCGATATTAGATCGTTGTTGTCACCGGAAATTTAATGAAAATGGCATACAGTACCCCTTTAAAGGGACGGGCGGGCTTCGTTGTAGGTTATAATTTAGAAATAACATTTATCAAGTTATGATATTTCCTGAAGAATATACTAATACTATAGTATAATGATTATATGAATGCGATATTATTCATAAAACACGCTTTGTGTCCGAAAAAATACAGGTCGACTGCTGTTCAGTTTCTCGCAAAAAGCGCAGTAGATTGTTTGTAAGCAGAATCACGACATTGCGCCATTTCCTTATGGAGATTCGCGCAATTTATATGTCGGTGGTAAAACAACAAATTTGGTGCGCCTACAACTTACAGCTCACAATACGACTAATAGAAATATTCCTTATTTGGTATGTATGACCATTTACAGGTTAGGAGCAGTGTTAACGCTGGCGGTAGCCATTTTAGCCATTGGCGAAAATAAATTGTAAATGGGGGGAAAAAATGACCATATGGCGAAAACAATTTCCTCCCAATTATACTTGTATTTAGTACTCGGTCTAATTACATCACGAGCAGCTACATCCGCACAACAAAAGCGTCGGCACCTCGTGTATGTTATACGACCCGATGTGCTTGGAGCAATTAGTAATAGGTGTGCATTGGTGTTTCATGTCGTGTCAATGGCAAACGCTTTGTGTTGTAATATAAAGAACTTGTGAGTGGGGATCAGGGAATGATGCTTTAAGTACCCGGGGTTTTCATTGCAAGTCACATTTCCAAAATGAATCGTACGAGAAAGCTAGATTTCAGTGACCATATTACATTGGTATTGTTTAATTTTGAAAATAAAATGTAATAAACATTCAATAAATATTCAAAATATGTTCCAAAATAAGTGGCTAAAGCAAATGCAAAGTGGCTAAAAAAAAAGGCATTTCAAGTTGGCAAAAAGAATGGCTTAAGGAATTTCCACTGTGTAGGAACTGTTATATCGGAAGTCGTTCTATCGCCGGTAATGTGATGGTTCTTGCCTGATTTGTTACGGTTCCTGATGATTGAAAATAATCATTTTTGTGACAAAATCACGCATAATTATAGATATCTTGAATATATTAAACTTTCCTGAATTAACAGAAGTGCCGTGTTATCGAAACCTGAACTCTAGACCACAATTAACTCGGTATTAGCGAGTTAACGCGTAAATATCAACATGTTACCACCGAAAATCAAGCCACGTACGTGGACGCAATTTCTTTGTTTTTCGTGGCGTATAAAATATGAAACGCATTCTGAAGACAAACACTGATTATAAAGTGTACCCGTGTTATTCTTTTGTAAAATAGCTGAGAAAGTATCCCGATAGGGGTTGATAATTGGGAGCTGTGATCTCGTAATCAACACGGGTGCGTGTTACGGTTCTATTTCAAACCGATCATGGCTGTGACGGTTCTGTCCATGAGATTTATTCGAACGATTTCTGCACTTGGGTCCGAAAATCGTCTTGTGTATCTGACATTTTAAACCAGATAATGACGGTAGCTTATATAATTTGCATAATAGAACAGGTATATTAAGAAATAACACAATGAATACCTAATACGGGAGATTAAGTGACATTAATAGGCAGAAATAAAATATTGAAAGTACTGATGAGTATAGTATCATAATCATGCCCGTCTATATAAATGACCAATGGTAATATAAATCTACTCTCAGGGGAATATGATATGTTATATTCATTTACTTAATCTGGGCATTATTGAAAGATCCAGGTGTGACAATATTTCAATGCCAGCGCGATCATATTTCCTCATCTGAAGTCCGCCTGAGGGACATTTACACATGTTTGTCGCCCAGACATGAATATAACTTATGAAATCACGTTCAACTGAATCATTGATAGGTTATGACGCGATTGGGTGGTGGGGGGACTTGGGGAGGGGGTGCTTAATTGGTGTCTATCCCCAACTTTAGTCAAAATGTTCAACAGTTACAAATTTCTTATCTTACAATAGATTGGTTTGAAATTTAACACCAACACTATGTTGAAATTGTTCTCTTAATTTGATTTGACAACAATTTAATAGTGGGGATTTTGTCGTTTTTAGACTAACATTTGCATACTTTCCTACACTTTAAACATGTAGTCAACCATATTTGACATATACAAATGGACACCTCTTCTTTAGAGTTGATCCAAAATTCATGATGGGTGGACATGAAGTAGGGAGCAGGTGTGATCTAGTTTTCTATATCACATTTACCCCCCCCCCCAATTGGCAAGAAACTGGTTTAATGCACAAATAATCTCATTCCATTTAATTAGTATGCTTTGTATTAAATAATGTATGCTCTTTTGGAAATAAATCATATATCTCTCTCTCTCTCTCTCTCTCTCTCTCTCTCTCTCTCTCTCTCTCTCTCCATCTGTTGGGAACATTTCCAATCTTGTGGGGGTGGGGGCGCTAGGTTGGAAACTTCCAACACTTGGGAATCTTGAAGCCAGTCTAGATGTTTTTTTGCAATTTTCAGGTTCAGATATCCACATTTTCTCACTGGGCCCATGTATCCAGAGTTTCTCCCCCAGTTTGCATGGTGGCCAATCAAAGTCTACTGATCAATTCACTTCAGAATGGTATACAATCTAGAGCTATAATGTGTCATGCAGTTGGGGAAAACCAAAGCCCATGCCCTGTGCATGAGTTTGGTCTGTTTCAAGGGGATGGTGCGGTTGGAAATTCCAAGGTGGACGCCCCAACATTGGATACCCTCCAGCCCACGTCCCTGCTCACTTGACACGTTTGTAGCGTGGAATAATAATGTGCCTTATAATAGCCAGGTTCAGACACCCATACCACGAAATTTTAATGATTCATTTGTATGAATGTTTAGCTAATAATTCAAACAATCTGTTACTGCATGTTGAATTTAATAGCTGAACATTCCTACAAATGAATCAATATGATTCAAGTCGCTGCTCTTTATAGCACATTTAGTCACCAAAGAATTAACATCCATATAATAATATTTGTAACTGCATGATTCTTATCTCTTTTTTATATGTTATTGCTTGTTGAACTTAATAGCTAAGCATTCCTACAAATTAATCAATAGGATTCAAGTCAATTCTCATTACAGCTCATTTAGTAACCAAAGGTTTAACATCCATATAATAATATTTGTAACTGTAGGATTCTTTGCTTTTTTATATCTTCTATTAAAAAATCAGAGATCCCTAGTGAATCTAAAATATGATTGAATGGAAGATTATCGTGCTTGTATATGCTTTAATAGCTGCATATTCTAGAATTCTAGAATTATAGAATTTAACCTAGATAATCAGCATCCAGCAAGCGGATGCCCGACATAAGCTTCATAAACATCAGAGCATTGTATGGGTGTCAACTAACGTCTTATTTTTGGCTTTTTGTTGAGTAAAATACGTCTACGAAAATAGACACTAGCCGATGTGCCCCCCTCTTCGTTCGGGCTATTTAGGGATTTTTTTGTGATCGTCTCCGCCTGGACAAACTATTGTTCGATCGGCCCGGAAACATGCCTATATGAGCGAATATGGTCAGGGTCAAGGACATGGTCGCACGTGGAATTGGACCCACCCATATTGTTCCCGGGATCAAAGTAGGCCTACATTATACCAAATTTGAGTCGGATCGGTCGAGGTCCAGAAACATGCCAATATGAACGTATATAAGCGAGGTCAAGGTCAAGGACACGGTCGCAAGTAAAATTGGACCCGCCCATATTGTTCCCGTGATCAAAGTAGAACCAGCTACCAAATTTGAGTGGGATCGGTCGAGGTCCAGAAACATGCCTATATGAGCGTATTTGAGCGAGGTCAAGGACACGGACGCACGTGAAATTGGACCCACCCATATTGTTCCCCGGATCAAAGTATGCCTACACACCAAATTTGAGTCGGATCGGTCGAGCAGTTTTTCGAGTCTATATCAGAAATACATACATACAGACAAAAGTTCCAAAATATATAATAGACTAGCCGATGAGCCCGACGTTGTCCGGGCTATTCAAAAACCAAATCGCGACCCGATAAAATTCGTATACGGGGCAAGATACATTCACATACCAAATTTCAAGTCGATAGCTCCACCCGTTTCCGAGATCTCGTCTGCGCATGCGCGAAGCTGGCGTCGCACGGGCTCGGCGACCCGATAAAATTCGTATCCGGGGCAAGATACATTCACATAGCAAATTTCAAGTCGATAGCTCCACCCGTTTCCGAGATCTCGTCTGCGCATGGGCGAAACGGCCGCCGTACGGGCTCGCCAAACGACAACGACGACCGCCTGGTCAAACTACACACACGTACCAAGTTTCGTCCCGATCGGTCGAGAATCGTAGATTTGTATAAATGACATACATACAGACAGACAAACAGAGGTCTTCAAAATATATATGAGATAAAATACAAGACAGATAACTCTATATATCTCGTCTACGCTCACGCTTTACGAAGTCCAGCGCAATGGAATTTCACTATTGTTAACCGGCTGTTGACTGTTGGTAATGTCGGGCCTGCAAAACGCGTTATTGTTCAAACTAGCTGGCGACTTTGTGAATTTTGATAGGCGTAACACAGCTTATTGGATAAGCATAGAAAGGCAGTGTAATTCATCGAAATTAATGACAAGTAGTGCAAATTTCAACTTAATGCATAGTTTGTTGTGTTTATCTTTGTATACTTTCACAAAATTGGCAGTTTGAGCCATGTACCATGGCAAATATTAGCCATAGTTATACCCGTATAGAACGATTAAATGGGGAGAGAACCAACTCGATCAGGAGAGAACCCAAACAATTATCAAAATTCGCGGTTTTTGTCGTTGTTATGACTCGCACAATGAAAGTTTCGTTATTAACACATTCATTGGTGCCACATATTGTGATGGGATCGAAAATAACTAATCGAATTATCACCTAGATGCCTCAAAATTGAGTTTTAACTGTCAAAAAGTCGTGAAAATGTATAATTTCGATCAGCAAGAACCGTCACAAATCAGTCAAGAACCATCACAAACCGACGATGGAACGACTTCCGATGTAACAGTTCCTATACAGTGGGAATTTCTGGGCCAGCGTGAACATGCACTGGTTAGGAGAAAATACTAACTGGATTGAAAAATATTCATCTCTTCACTCGTTTGTAAATGGTATTGATTTGGGTGTCCCAATGTAGATCTGATTGGATAGAAACGCCAAAGAGATATGTTTATGTTAGATTGTTCTCCATTGTTTTGACCATCGATTCACCCTGTCGAGGTCATCATAGAGTTCGCGCGCACAATAATCGGGTAACGGTTTGTCACTAAAGAAGCAGGTATCGTCTATGGGCGTCCATTCGGTCGGAAATTACAAGAAATATAAGTTAATGGTGGTTTGTGAAAACAAATAGTCTTCATTTCCAAACCAATAGTCGTTCTTGTATTCAATAAGAATCAATTCCGTTTTAATAGATATAGATTCATAATCAATGTTGAACGATGCAGAATTAATGTTCTATTTTAATTTAAAAGTATTCATCGTTCAACTAATATCTAATAGCAGACAATTAGTACAGCTATCGCATCTACTATATGGTTTCAATCTTCCGTATATGTGTATGTATATCCTTTATAGACTCGAAAAACGGCTCGACCGATTGAGCACAAGAAGTGCCATCGCACCGCTTCTGAGAAACTCCGAGCACTCCTTCGCCCTGCCACCGCCACCGTCGTTGGAATTGATGGGTTAATGATTAAAGAATTAAAGAGCGTTCGTATCTGCGGTGTCGTTGTTAAAGAGCGTTTATATACGAGTATAAATATGGCTCAATCGACCGTCTCGGAAACTGGGAATATCGAGACGAAATTTCGTACTTAGGGCTTCCAATGGACGGTGGAGATTTTTGTCGGGTCAGTTTGTCCGCCTGAGGTGACCTTGACCTTGAAACGGGTACCCACAAATGACCTTGGGCGATATCTCGGCCGTCAGCGGTGACATCGACGTGAAATTTGTTATGTATGGTCAACTCGGGACGGGGAATATTTTTGTCGGGTTGTCCACCCAACATGACCTTGATAGCATGCTGTCGGCGTGCCTGTACGGGGTTTCCTTAAAAAACAAAAATTAATGGATCGACCAAAGCCATGGGACCAATCCCGCCAGTGGCGGGCTAAACTGCTAGTATTCAATAAACGTACATTCCGTATTTTCGAAATAAATAGACATATTTCAAACCAATAGACAAATTTCCCCACGATCAATGATTATCGTTATCAAACTAATAGACCTTATTGTAAAACTAATAACTTATTGTAAAACTAATAACTAAAACCATGATTAACTTATTTGTAAAACTAATAACTTATTGTAAAACTAATAGACCTTATTGTAAAACTAATAACTTATTGTAAAACTAATAACTAAAACCCGAATTAACGCTAGAGGTCTCTGGTGAAGAATCTTTAAAAAATATATTGTTCATGGCTCATACGACACCGAGACTGTCGGAATAGAATATTTAGTGGCCAGTTGAGTAACTAACATCTTGCAAGACATTTCGAGCAATGTGGTAAATCATTTATATGTACAAGAGAGTCAAGACAAGAGGGTTCAAGACAAGAAATCTTTACCAAAGATATTTCTGTTTTTCTTGAAAATATGATCTGGACATGAAAAATTAATTTTGTCAAGCTTGTGATAAAAAAAATCCAATATTTCTGGTAACGTAAGTGATTACAATAGCTACAATTAACACATTAATCAGAAATATTAATCTCCTATTTATTTTGAGACTTCCGTATATATATATATACTAGAAGGTGGACCCGACTTCGTCCGGGATGTTTCCCCTCTGCTTTTCGGCTAATTGCGCGATTTGACCTTGAATTGTCCATTTTGAAGGTAAAGGTCAGGTGGGGGTAACGATTTGATCCGTTCAAAACACTGCCCGGATAAAAGTACCCGTCGAAATTCATCCGGTTTGACCCGATTTGACCTGGAATTGATTATTTTGAAGGTCAGGTCGCGGTCACGACTCGACCCGTCCAAAACACTCAGTGGACAAAAGTAACCCCACGTATCAAATTTCGTCGCAATCCCATCAAAATTCTCGATTTGACCTTGAATTGACCCGATTTCAAGGTCAAGGTCATGTCGCACGGGCAAATGAATATGCTTATGAGACTCACCATACGAAAGTATCCATATACACTAATTTTCATCGAAATCCCGTGATATTCGAGCGTTTGACCTTGAAATGACCCGATTACAAGGTCAAGATGACGTCGCACGGGCAAATTAATAGGCATATGCCACACCCCGGCCGAAAGTACCCCCACATAACAAGTTTCATCGAAATCCCGTGATATTCGGGCGTTTGACCTTGAAATTACCCGATTTCAAGGTCAAGGTGACGTCGCAAGGGCAAATTAATATGCCTATGTCACTCGCCGGCCGAAAATACCCCCACATACCAAGTTTCATCAAAATCGAGTTCATCGATTACACACACACACACACACACACAAACACACAGATCTTCCAAAATATATAATAGACAAGAAGGTGACCCGACTTCGTCCGGGCTTTGACCTTGAATTGTCCATTTTGAAGGTTAAGGTCAAGTGGGGTTCACGATTTGGCCAGTTCAAAACACTGCCCGGACAAAAGTACCCGACAAACGTGCCCGTCGAAATCCATCCGGTTTTACCCGATTTGACCTTGAATTGATCATTTTGAAGGTCAAGGTCAGGTCGTGGTCACGATTTGACCCGTCAAAAACACTCAGTGGACAAAAGTAACCCTATGTATAAAATTTCGTCGAAATCCCATCAAAATTGACGATTTGACCTTGAATTGACCCGCTTTCAAGGTCAAGGTCATGTCGCACGGGCAAATGAATATGCTTATGAGACTCACCATACGAAAGTATCCATATACACTAATTTTCATCGAAATCCCGTGATATTCGAGCGTTTGACCTTGAAATGACCCGATTACAAGGTCAAGATGACGTCGCACGGGCAAATTAATAGGCATATGCCACACCCCGGCCGAAAGTACCCCCACATAACAAGTTTCGTCGAAATCCCGTGATATTCGGGCGTTTGACCTTGAAATTACCCGATTTCAAGGTCAAGGTGACGTCGCAAGGGCAAATTAATATGCCTATGTCACTCGCCGGCCGAAAATACCCCCACATACCAAGTTTCATCAAAATCGAGTTCATCGATTACACACACACACACACACACACACAAACACACAGATCTTCCAAAATATATAATAGACAAGAAGGTGACCCGACTTCGTCCGGGCTTTGACCTTGAATTGTCCATTTTGAAGGTTAAGGTCAAGTGGGGTTCACGATTTGGCCAGTTCAAAACACTGCCCGGACAAAAGTACCCGACAAACGTGCCCGTCGAAATCCATCCGGTTTTACCCGATTTGACCTTGAATTGATCATTTTGAAGGTCAAGGTCAGGTCGTGGTCACGATTTGACCCGTCAAAAACACTCAGTGGACAAAAGTAACCCTATGTATAAAATTTCGTCGAAATCCCATCAAAATTGACGATTTGACCTTGAATTGACCCGCTTTCAGGTCAATGTCACGTCGGACGTGCAAATGAATATGCTTATGAGACTCCCCATACGAAAGTATCCCCACATACCAAGTTTCGTTGAAATCCCGTGATATTCGGGCGTTTGACCTTGAAATTACCCGACTTCAATGTCAAGGTCACGTCGCACGGACAAATTAAAAGGCATATGTCACTCCCCGGCCGAAAATATCCTCACATACCAAGTTTCATCGAAATCGGCTCTGTCGTTTTCGAGTCCATCGATTACAGACACACACACACACAGATCTTCCAAAAATATATAATAGACAGCTGATGTGCCCGACTTCGTCCTGGGCAATATAGGGACTTCTTTGCCAGAAACATCCTATATGAGCTTATATGAGCGAGGTCAAGGACACGGTCGCACCTGAAATTGGACCCGCCCATATTATTCCCCAGATCAAAATAGGCCTACATCGGATCGGTCCAGCAATTTTCGAGTCTATAACACACATACTTACACACATATACACTTGTAATACGACCCTGCCTAACTATGCTTAAAAGCCATGTCCTGATTGGCCAGTGGCCCGAGTTACCATGGCTATCTCGTTCCAGTTTTGTGGTACAATTCTACTTTTTCGAATTGTACCACGAAAAAAATCGGTTTATTCAGATCGCCGCACGCGACTTTTCACGTCTTTTCTAACTCCGCGCAAACGGGGCATCAACGGAGTACACCCGCACCCGTAACCCTTTGAATTTTGCTATATCTTGACAATCTTGATCATATTCATGTCCCAACAACGTTCAAAACAGAAATGACGGCAATCGTATTTCCTGTACAATTTAAATGAAACGCACGGGCGCCGCTGAAAACACATCGTTTTTTAGCCAATCACAACGATTATTTCTAGAAGAGGTGCCTCGAAAAGTCAACGGGGGAATTTCATAACAAGACAAGACATTACCAGAGTACTCCATGCAAAGAAATCGAGTACGCCCAATACGAATTACACCACGAAATGTTTTCTCACCTGAGACCGAAAAAGCGCAGTATTTCGTTGACTATTCAGTCGAATTGTGACCATAAACTTTCAGTCGTATTACAAAATAAATAAATACACGGTGTATCGGTGTGTATGGTCAAGTTGTACCACAACGCGTCGTCCTACAATCAGTTTTTTGTGGTACAACTTGACCATACACACCTCTACATCGTGTATTTATTTCTTAAATAGACAGAAGTTCCAAAATATATAATAGACTAGCCGATGAGCCCGACGTTGTCCGGGCTATTCAAAAACCAAATTTCAAGTCGATAGCTCCATCCGTTTCCGAGATCTGGTCTGCGCATGCGCGAAGCTGGCGTCGCACGGACTCGGCGACCCGATAAAATTCGTATCCGGTGCAAGATACATTCACATAGCAAATTTCAAGTCGATAGCTCCACCCGTTTCCGATATCTCGTCTGCGCATGCGCGAAGCGGGCGCCGCACGGGCTCGCCAATACGACAACGACGACCGCCTGGTCCAACTACACACACGTACCAAGTCTCGTCCCGATCGGTCGAGAATAGTAGATTTGTATAAATGACATACATACATAGACAGACATACAGACAGACAGAGGTCTTCAAAATATATAGGAGACTAGCAGGTTAGCCCGCCACTGGCGTGGTTGGACCGAAACATGACAATTTTTATGTTTTTTTTTTATGTTTTTAAATGAGTTAATATTGTGTTTTTCAATATTTTACCCGATTTGACCTTGAATTGATCATTTTCAAAGTCAAGGTCATGTCGGGGTCACAATATATAATTTGTGGGTACCCGTTTGAAGGTTAAGACTGACCCGATGAAAATTTCCCCGTTCCTAGGAACGACAGACATAAGAATGTTTCACACAACATGCAGTACCCGTCCCTAAAAGAAAATGCGACGTCGACGATCCCCGTGTGTTTTTACACTTATATACGATGTTTGAGCTCACATAGGGCGGAAAAACTTACCCGATCCGCGTTCTTAGGAAGCCCCAAGTACGTAAGAATCACACAACACGCTCATGTCTATACACGCCCAGACCCAGAAGAGGTATGATTTTTTTTAACCTGCCCGTGGCCATTGAGCAGCCCCTGACAGAGGTTGTCCACCCTTACGAGATGGTCAATAGTCCCCGCAAATAGCGGACAGTCAATTAATCCCGTCGTGAATCCCATCACCAACGCGACGTAATTTTGTTTGGTATCATGTGTTGCGTTCTAAAAATAGGTCGATTACAGTGGATTCGTAAATGACGAAATATGAGTGCAACAGAGAATATGTTTGATCTAAAGCAACTCGAACGAATGGCAGTGTTGCTATTCACAAAGAATTGTAAATGAACTGCGTCTGATCCAATTGTAAAAGTAAAAGTATTGTTCCCGTATATCTCTCTGCATAAATTTCGAGCGATAACGATGCCTTAACCCCCGAAGTGCCGATCGCGGGATGATTGGGAGTGGAGAATGAGTGCTCAGAGCTCCCGTGGGTTTTTACACTTATATACGAAATTTGAGCTCGATGGGTGCAGTCGTTTTCGATTCTATAAAGTACACGCATATATATATACGGAACTCTCAAAATATATAGTATAGACTAGCAGGTTAGCCCGCCACTGGCGTGCTTGGTCAGAAACATGACATTTAATATTGAATTTTTTTTCATTTTTTTTTCAATGAGGTAATTGTGCCTTTTTCTTGCGGAAAAATTGACCCGATGAAATCCCCCCTTCCTAGGAACGACAGACAACGCATTCTTTGTTTTTCAATGAGTTAATTCATGGTACCCATCCTAAACTTCCCCGTTCCTTGGAACGACAGACTTTTTAATCAAGAGAAATTATGATACCCGTCCCTAAAAGAGGTATGATATTTTTTAACCTGCCCGTGGCCATTGAGCAGCCCCTGACAGAGGTTGTCCACCCTTACGAGATGGTCAATAGTCCCCGCATAGAGCGGACAGTCAATTAACCCCGCCGTGAACCCCATCACCAACGCGACGTAATTTTGTTTGGTATCATGTGTTGCGTTCTAAAAATAGGTCGATTACAGTGGATTCGTAAATGACGAAATATGAGTGCAACAGAGAATATGTTTGATCTAAAGCAACTCGAACGAATGGCAGTGTTGCTATTCACAAAGAATTGTAAATGAACTGCGTCTGATCCAATTGTAAAAGTAAAAGTATTGTTCCCGTATATCTCTCTGCATAAATTTCGAGCGATAACGATGCCTTAACCCCCGAAGTGCCGATCGCGGGATGATTGGGAGTGGAGAATGAGTGCTCAGAGCTCCCGTGGGTTTTTACACTTATATACGAAATTTGAGCTCGATGGGTGCAGTCGTTTTCGATTCTATAAAGTACACGCATATATATATACGGAACTCTCAAAATATATAGTATAGACTAGCAGGTTAGCCCGCCACTGGCGTGCTTGGTCAGAAACATGACATTTAATATTGAATTTTTTTTCATTTTTTTTTCAATGAGGTAATTGTGCCTTTTTCTTGCGGAAAAATTGACCCGATGAAATCCCCCCTTCCTAGGAACGACAGACAACGCATTCTTTGTTTTTCAATGAGTTAATTCATGGTACCCATCCTAAACTTCCCCGTTCCTTGGAACGACAGACTTTTTAATCAAGAGAAATTATGATACCCGTCCCTAAAAGAGGTATGATATTTTTTAACCTGCCCGTGGCCATTGAGCAGCCCCTGACAGAGGTTGTCCACCCTTACGAGATGGTCAATAGTCCCCGCATAGAGCGGACAGTCAATTAACCCCGCCGTGAACCCCATCACCAACGCGACGTAATTTTGTTTGGTATCATGTGTTGCGTTCTAAAAATAGGTTGATTTACAGTGGATTCGTTCATGACGAAATATGAGTGCGACAGAGAATATTGTTTATCTAAAACAACTCGAACGAATGGCAGTCTAGCTATTCACAAAGAATTGTAAATCAACTGCGTCTGTTCCCGTATATCTCTGTTGGGTTGAATTGTAAACAAACGCTCTTTTATAGCGATGCGTCAAAAACAAACGCTCATCAAATTATCACTTGATTAACCACCGCAGTGCCGTTTTTGTGACTGAGAGTGGAGAACGGGTGGTCTGAGCTTCTCCAAAACGCGACGCCGACGGTGTCCGTGGGATTTTACCCTTAGATAGGAAGTTTGAGCTCAATCCGCGCAGCCGTTTTAGATTCTATGAAGTAACCACATATATACGAAAGTCTCAAAATATATAGTACTAGAAGGTGACCCGACTTCGTCCGGGCTTTGACCTTGAATTGGCCAATTTGAAGTTCAAGGTCAGGTGGGGTAACGATTTGACCCGTCCAAAACACTGCCCGAACAAAAGTACCCGACAAACGTGCCCGTCGAAATCCATCCGGTTTAACCCGATTTGACCTTGAATTTATCATTTAGAAGGTCAAGGTCAGGTCGTGGTCACGATTTGACCCGTCCAAAATGGTCAGTGGACAAAAGTAACCCTATGTATCAAATTTCGTGGAAATCCCATCAAAATTGGCGATTTGACCTTGAATTGACCCGGTTTCAAGGTCAAGGTCACGTCGCACGGGCAAATGCATATGCTTGTGAGACTCCCCATACGAAAGTACCCCCACATACCAAGTTTCATCGAAATCCCGTGATATTCGGTCGTTTGACCTTGAAATGACCCGATTTCAAGGTCAAGGTCACGTCGCACGGGCAAATTAATAGGCATATGCCACTTCTCGGCCGAAAATACCCCCACATACCAAGTTTCATCGAAATCCCGTGATATTCGGTATTTGACCTTGAAATAACCCGATTTCAAGGTCAAGGTCACGTCGCACGGGCAATTCAATAGGCCTATGTTAACCCCCGGCCGAAAATACCCCCACGTACCAAGTTTCATCGAAATCGGGTCGGTCGTTTTTGAGTTCATCGATTACACACACACACACACAGACAGATACACACACAGATCTTTCAAAAATATATAATAGACTAGCTGGTTAGCCCGCAACATGACATTTTTAATTTTTTTAATTAAATTTTTAATTAATTTGTTAATTTAAATTTTTTTTTTCAATGAGTTAATATTAATTTTGTGTTTATAACATGAGTTAATTGTGCATTGTTAATTTACTGGATTTTTGAATAAATTTTTTGGATTAATTTGTTAATTTAATTTTTGGTTTTTCAATATTTTACCCGATTAGACCTTATTTTACCCGATCACACAACACGCAGTACCCGTCCCTAAAAGAGGTATGATATAAGGTACATCGGTCGGAAAAACTGACCCGATGAAAATTTCCCCCGTTCCTAGGAACGACAGACATAAGAATAACACAACACGCATTTTTTCTTTTCACACAACACGCAGTACCCGTCCCTAAAAGAGGTATGATTGAATATTTCCCCCGTTCCTAGGAACGACAGACAGAGGAATCACACAACACGTTAATTCTGGCTTTTTAATCGAGATAAATGCATTGCGCGTTTTGCGTCCGTAGTTTCGTACGCATGGTTAACCGTTTAGCAACGTCGATGGCAATAAAGAGCGTTAGTCGGTTAACGACTCCAAATATGGTCAATATAAAGATCGTTGATGCCTTAACCCCCGAAGTGCCGTTTGCGGTGATTTTGATGATTGGGAGTGGAGAATGAGTGCTCAGAGCTTGTCCAAAACGCGACGTTGACGACCCCCGTGTGTTTTTTCACTTATATACGAAATTTGAGCTCGATCCGCGCAGCAATCACAAAAAATGCGTGTTGTGTGATTCTTATGTCTGTCGTTCCTAGGCACGGGGGAAATTTTCTACCTCTTTTAGAGACGGGTACTGCGTGTTTAGTGATTCTTATGTCTTCTTCACCTTAATCGGGTAAAATAAGGTCTAATCAGGTAAAATATTGAAAAACCAAAAATTAAATTAAAAAAATTAAAAAATCCAGTAAATTAAAAATGCACGGGTAAAATATTGAAAAACCAAAAATTAAATTAAAAAATAAATCAAAAAAATTAATTTAAAAATCCGGTAAATTAAAAATGCACAATTAATTCAAAAATTAAATTAACAAATTAATTAAAAAATTAATATTAACTCATTGAAATTTTTTTTTTTTAAATTGTCATGTTTCTGACGAACGCCGCCAGTTGCGGGCTAACCTGCTAGTCTACTATATATTTTGAGAACTACGTATATATATGTGTGTGTGTGTGGGTACTTTATAGAATCGAAAACGACTGGTTGCATCGAGCTCAATCTTCGTATATAAGGGTAAAAACCCACGGGGATCGTCCACGTCGCATTTTGGACAAGCTCTGAGCACTCATTCTCCACTCCCGATCAATAAAATCACCACAAACACGGCGGGGGTTAATAGCGTTGATAGTTATAGAGCGTTTGTATATGACGCGTCGCTATAAAATAGCGTTTGTTTACAATTCAACGCAACGTTATCGCTCGAAATTTAGCATCGAAAAAATTTATTATGCAGAGAGATATACGGGAACAATACTTTTGAGTGCTTTTTCTATGCGGAGAGATTTATTGGAAGTCATAATACTTTTACAATTGGATCAGACTCAGTTCATTTACAATTCTTTATGAATAGCGACTCTGCCATTCGTTCGAGTTGCTTTAGATAAAAAAAATATTCTCTGCCGCACTCATAGGTACTTTATAGAATCGAAAACGACTGGTTGCATCGAGCTCAAACTTCGTATATAAGAGTAAAAACCCACGGGGATAGTCCGCGTCGCATTTTGGACAAGCTCTGAGCACTCATTCTCCACTCCCGATCAATAAAATCACCGCAAACACGGCGGGGGTTGATAGCGTTGATAGTTAAAGAGCGTTTGTATATGACCCGTCCTATAAAAGAGCGTTTGTTTACAATTCAACGCAACGTTATCGCTCTAAATTTAACATCGAAAATTTATTATGCAGAGAGATATACGGGAACAATACTTTTGAGTGCTTTCCTATGCGGAGAGATCTATTGGAAGTCATAATACTTTTACAATTGTATCAGACGCAGTTCATTTACAATTCTTTGTGAATAGCGACACTGCCATTCGTTCGAGTTGCTTTAGATCAAACAGTATTCTCTGTCGCACTCATATTTCGTCATTTACGAATCCACTGTAATCGACCTATTTTTAGAACGCAACACATGATACCAAACAAAATTACGTCGCGTTGGTGATGGGGTTCACGACGGGATTAATTGACTGTCCGCTCTTTGCGGGGACTATTGACCATCTCGTAAGGGTGGACAACCTCTGTCAGGGGCTGCTCAATGGCCACGGGCAGGTTAAAACATTCATACTTCTTTTAGGGACGGTATCATAATTTCTCATGATTAAAAAGTCTGTCGTTCCTAGGAACGGGGAAGTTTTTCATCGTCTGGGTCTGGGCGTGTATAGACATGAGCGTGTTGTGTGATTCTTATGTACTTGGGGCATCCTAAGAACGTGGATCGGGTAAGTTTTTCCGCCCTAGGAGAGCTCAAACTTCGTATATAAGTGTAAAAACACACGGGGATCGTCCACGTCGCATTTTCTTTTAGGGACGGGTAGTACTGCAAGTTGTGTGAAACATTCTTATGTCTGTCGTTCCTAGGAACTGGGGAAATTTTCATCGCGTCAGTCTTAACATTCAAACAGGTACCCACAAATTATATATTGTGACCCCGACATGACATTGACCTTGAAAATGGTCAATTCAAGGTAAAATCGGGTAAAATTATATTAACTCATTGAAAAACACCAAAAAAAACATAAAAAATTGTCATGTTTCGGACCAACGCCGCCAGTGTCGGGCTAACCTGCTAGTCTTCTATATATTTTGAGACTTCCGTATATATATTTGGTTTTTGAATAGCCCTGTCATCTATACAAATCTACGATTCTCGACCGATCGGGACGAAACTTGGTACGTGTGTGTAGTTTGACCAGGCGGTCGACGTTGTCGTATTGGCGAGCCCGTGCGGCGCCAGCTTCGCGCATGCGCAGACGAGATCTCGGAAACGGGTGGAGCTATCGACTTGAAATTTGCTATGTGAATGTATCTTGCCCCGGATACGAATTTTATCGGGTCGCCGAGCCCGTGCGACGCCAGCTTCGCGCATGCGCAGACCAGATCTCGGAAACGGTGGAGCTATCGACTTGAAATTTGGTATGTGAATGTATCTTGCCCCGGATACGAATTTTATCGGGTGGCCGAACCCGTGCGACGCCAGCTTCGCACATGCGCAGACGAGATCTCAGAAACGGGTGGTGCTATCGACTTGAAATTTGCTATGTGAATGTATCTTGCCCCGGATACGAATTTTATCGGGTCGCATGCGCAGACCAGATCTCGGAAACGGATGGAGCTATCGACTTGAAATTTGGTTTTTGAATAGCCCGGACAACGTCGGGCTCATCGGCTAGTAGTATATATTTAGAAGGTAGATTAGCCAGTATTAGACATTGACTCTCTGGAATGTTCTATCGTTGATCATTCGCAACTGTCAGCTTTATACCCAGACATGTTTACATCATATTTCATCCTCCTATTCGAAATTTATTTTTAAAGTGCTTTTTTGTGAGCCCCTGTAATTGCGGAACTTAAGAATTGGGTTTTTGTCGTCAGCCCGGTCCTCCCGACAATTCAGGCGCATCAAACCTTACGTACTCAATAGCTCGAATAAAAGTTGCTGGGCTCCCTAACTATAAGTCAACAATAGAAAGGGCCCGATGATATATCCTTGTGGAACACCTGCCGATATCGTCTGATAGTCAGAGAAGGTAATTCCTATTTGAACACGCTGTGATCTATTAGAGAGATAACTTTTCATCCATTTGTGAATAGTATCGGTTACTCCCTTTTGCTCCAACTTGAATAACAACCACCTGTGCCAGACTCTCTCAAATGCTTTTGAACTCGAGTGCCTGCCACAGTGTGTGGTATATATCAAGTAGCTGAAAAGTGGTGCTGTAGTGCTGTGGTTTGGTACAAATCCTGATTGGTATTGGAATAGTATTTTGTTGTTAATGAAATAAGCAGATAAATATTTCAGTACTACTTTCACGAGGACCTTGCTGACACATGGACGTAGAGATATATGGCTATATATTTTTGAAGTTGGATCTGTAATTTTTCTTATAAATAGAAATGATATTTGCTTGCGTCCATTGTGTAGAGAATGCGGGTAAAAGATTTCCTAAACATAATTCTGAGAGGGATTGCAATAGCTGGGCTTGTTTTCTGCAGCATTCTAACTGTGATGCCGGCATGGTTTGTTTTGTACTTGTAATTGCCGAAGTGATGTCGTCAAGGATTGAAGTCAGTTTCAGAAATCGTATCATTATATTTGTGTGTGAACACCGGTAGATTGCAAGAGGAATCGTCTAGGATTGAGTTGACAATGAAGGATTAAGCAATGATGCTTTGGTTTGATCGTCAGTTTCAAGTTTGCCATCATAATCGATGAGAGGGGGAATTGCGTCTTTATGTTTGTTCTGCATAATTTCGTTTATACTATGCCAAAAAATATTGTTGGGAAGGTTGGTCTTTGACAGTATTCTGAAGATTTTCCTCGTATTTGGCCCTTGCGTACTTTTTCATATTGTTGACCGTGTTTCGCACTTTTTTGAATTTCGCCCAGTCTATGTCCTTTTTGAATTTTATCGCGATCTTACGTAGCCTGCATGTCTCTTCTGCGAATCATCGATCGTATATCTGATGTGAACCAATGTCTGTCTTTGGGTATATCAATACTTTAGATTGAGGAACAGTGTGATCCATAATGTCAAGGAATTTCGAAATAAAAATTGTCAGTCGCCGTGTCTATATCATGTGCTATTTCGATAGAGCGTAGCCATTCTGAGCTCCATTGCTTATTCATAGTTGCCGTCTGCGTAGATTCTGACTAATCGAGAATATGGACCATTACTGCTATACTCGAGTTTCAGATATGCTATTACCGCATTGTGATTTGAGATAGATCTGCCGAAGTCAATCACTTCTGATTCACATGATGTGGCAGTGCTGTTCACTATGATGGTGGTTGAGAACTGTTGATGTTGTCAGTGTAACTCTGGTTGGTGATTTAATGATGTCCTTGAATGATATAGCAGCAGATTATTTCATTGATTTTTGAGGATGGGTCCAATGTATTATAATTAAAGTCGCCAGTTAGGACCATGGGTATATTCCGATCTAGTGCATCCGCTAAGGACTGATTAAGTAGGTCCCAGTATCGCTCGTGTCAAAATTGGTCAGAGCGGTATGACACACATAAAAGATAGTTTGATAACCTGCACCTCAGCTTGAACCACAGGACTGAGTCATCGATTTCAAGAGAGGGCATACGTTCGAAGATCAGCGAAATAAACTGCAATACATCAAACCAAAATTACTCGTTCCCATCTGTATGTCGACATCCATGACAAATTTCATGATGATTAGACGAACACTACGCCATATAGCCTGTGATGACAAAGGATTTAATCATCTTAATTAAAAGAGTAAAATTCAAGATGGCTGGCAGCGGCCACGTTTTATGGCCGAATGACACCACCTATATATATGTCAATATTAACATCCATGACAAATTTCATGATGATCAGACGAACAGTCCGATTTGCATTATGGCCCGTGCTAATGGATTGAAATCCAAGATGGTCGCTGTCGGCCTGTTTTATTGCCGAATGACCCCAAAATGACTCGTTCTCATATACATGTCAATGTCAACAGCTATGACAAATTTCATAATGAGCCGACCAAAGACCTGTAGCTCGTGTTAAAGGAAATTGTTGACGGACAATCATGCACACATGGCCGACGGATATCAAGCCGTCGAAATAGCTCAAACTTTACAAAGTAAAGTTGAGCTATAAGGGATTCAGTATCTACACTTGTCTCATCTATGCCCATAAAATGGCATTTTAAAGGGGTACTCTACACTAAATCCGGCCATTTATGGGACCATCTTTTATATTCAATATAATATATGCAACAAATGAATGAATTTGAGCCACAGATTAGTGCAAAATACACTCATATACTCTATGATCATCTATGAACGATGCAAGCAATGTGTCAATTATAATGACAATGCATTTATGACTCCAGCCATTTATTCATTTCATTATAACAAGCAGTCGCAACCGGCGGTATCCCCCGCCGAATTGTGCAGTTGGGGTAGTGCATTCTCAATAATGTTTGCGTTCTCAGTATGTGCTAAACAAGAGGTGGGACTTTGTCAAAAAGCCTGGCTTGCGAACTCATTTTAGGTACTGACATTTGTGGAAATTAGCCATGTGACGTCGTCTATTTGCACCAAAAATAATAAACAAAGTCCAATAACTCTGCTGAAAATATCCGGCCGGACCTGGTTTGCGAACTCGTTTCCAGATACTGGTAGGATAGGATAGGATAATATTTATTTCACAATACATTATACATTAATACATTATAATATAAGTATAAGTTAATTAGTATACGTATTGCGTGGAGTGCCGTGGCCTATGATGGCCGTCTACCCGGCACCCCTGACTGAATACAATTAATAATTGCTACATAAAGAATTTAAATATTTCATTATAATTTTCAGATTAGATTAATATTTAAATTGAATTGAGATATAGATATGGATTCCAGCGAATAAACAGATATGTGTCAGTTGTGTGGATAGAAATGGATACACTCTAAATAATGGGGATGCAATATTGCTCCTCGGAGGGGCAATATTTGCATCTCTTGAGGTGCACTATTTCACCTTCTCTCCAAAAGGCTAACTTGCTTCTCCATTGGGGTGATAGGAGCCGAGGAACAATTTGTCCCTCATGTGACCCAAGTTCATCCCCGTCGAAGCACAATTTGTCACTCAGTGGGAGATATACGTAATCACTCAGGAGGGGCAAAGACGACCCCCCATGGAGAGGTTATAATCTACCCCTTTTGGAGGGATGGTGAAATAGTGCCCCTCCGGGAGGTAGTTTAGCCACCCCCCCCCAAAGGAGGGTTCATATTTTACCTCCCGGAGAGGCAACCTTGCAGTTTTTGGAGAGCCACTCCGGGATGCACTTTAGCCAACCCCCCAAGGAGAGTTCATATTTTACCTCCCAGGAGAGGCACCCTTGCAGTTTTTGGAGAGCCACTCTGACACTCTTGGTGTGCAAATTTACCCACCCAGAGAGTCTGAGTAGCATCCGTTGAGCATTAGGATGTTCCCTCCCCGGGGAGGCAACCTATCACCCAAGAGAGTTAACATGAACAATCTCGGGTGATGGCACTCTGACACTCTTGGTGCACAAATTACCATCCAAGAGTGACAGAGCACAAAGATGTTACCTCCATGGAGAAAAAAGGATGGTTGAGCCCATTCTAAGCCAAAAAAGAACCTTTAGATGTATAGATTGATTTGCACATGTGGATCAAATAACAATGGATTTAACAATTTAATTATTTATTTAAAAAATCCAAAAATAATAAAAACATAGTTCAGAGCATTTATGGTTTCAGCTTGATTTAATTTACAACACCATGTTTCTTACCATGAATAATAAGAGAAATGAAGGTCTTTAATGTTCTCAGAAATGTTCATCTATGTATGTTCATTCCATGTAACACTGTACTAATGGGAGCTTGCACTAATGGGTCTATCATTTATATGAAATTTGTTCCATGCCCTTCTGTTAGAACTATAATAATAATATATTTGTTTGTGTGTTTTAGCTTGTGGACTACACAGCACTCTATACATAATTCCAAAGAATATAGACATGTCCGAAATATTATAAAGTTTTAACCAATAAAAAACAGATGGAAGCACCCTTCAGACATTTCTGTCTTCAACCCAGTAAACATTGCGGGCATGGTAATATTAGTATCCCTCGTCACAACTGGGCGGAGCCACTCTCCCACTTTAAGTGCCTCGAGACACCAAGTGCATGGCATCCGAAATAGTATTGTCGTCTCTTTAATACCATTTCAGTCGAGCAGAATTGCCTCGGCTCATGCACGTGGCTAAGCAAAAAATCCTTTTTAAAATATAATTTTGACAATATGTAGTTCACTTGAAACAAAACACACCCCTCATGTCGTCAAAGAAAATATCAATCACCTTTTAGTCAAAATTGCTGACAGAAAGTGAATATGTGAACAAACTTTTAAAACTCAATATCTAGCCATCAAATAGGCTCATTAGTTCTACAGTACATGTACATTTTGTTAACAATACTGAGGCGTGCCACAATTTACGAACGAAGTAGTTAGACTTTTGAAAAATGTTATTGTTGCAACAAATCGCCGAACACATCAAAACATTTTTCTGTCAAATAAACATGTTCACCTTTCCATGGTAAGGACATTTCTCTTGGCAAACCCAGTTCATATCAATACAAGCATTTCTCAGAAATTCATGCCAGGTTTCTCAGAATTCATGCCAGGAGCAATGCTGACATAGCCATGTCGTTTTCATGAGCCATGTATATTTCACTCAAACCTATTAACCTAGCTTGTGTGGATAACGTGCTTTGCTTTTCCAGTATATACCAAAATCATTTAATATAATCACAAATATAGCATGAGATTTCTCCCCAGATGTACCATTATGAAACACTACTGATAAAAACAAAAAATTAGTATGAGGCTCTTGGGTTGGGAGAAAAATAATCCATCATGACCTGGGATGTGGGCATCGAAAAATGTCATCTTCGGGGTCAGATATTTGGTCTGGACAATTGGCAAGCCTCGTGTTCAACTGAAATATCTGGGCCCTCGGGTGAGATCTTTCCATCACACATGCCCGGTCATGATCGATAATATTATTCTTATCTCAACCCGCCTTAAGCTGAACAAGCACTGCGCCCATCATTTTTTGCATTGCGAATTTTGATTTCTGGTATATTTACAAAGAGCAGAGCTTACAGAGTCAATGAAAATGCCCCTGCATTCTAATCACATGTTCACAGCATGCATGTGTTATCAACTGATACAGATGACCAATCGGACATGAGGATACACGGTTACACCTGTTGTGTCTTGTCATTACAAAGGAACCAAAAAGTTTTCCATGTGTATATCTCCTGACACATGTTTATAAATAGTACTACCGGTAATCAAAATTGGGCTCTCGAATAAACTATGCATCACCGAGTCTAATGAATATAATTATCAGTCAAATAGCCATCACTATAAATAGCTTCTGCATGCAATTCCTGCCATATGACATCATAGCGCACTGTTTAAGATTGACAGGTTGTTATCTCCTGTCACTTTCGTTTTGGCGAATAAGAAAACGGGTGCTAACTGTTGAAACTCTTGGAAATACTTAATTCTATTCTCCTTGATGTGTATTACTGATCAATTCTGGACCCTTCAAATAGACACACATTAGTGTTTAATTAGTTGTTGTAATCTCTAAATTTGGAAACACTGTGAAATTATCAATGTGACCAGATATGACACGAAATTTATTAAGTTATTTTAGCTATGTCTAGAGAAACTCTGGAGTCGCTGAAAATTGTCAAATGTTAAGTGTTGTGATTGACTGACACTGATGTAAAGATTATTGGTGATAATGCAATTTCCAGATATTTTCTTTAGACTCTGTAATGCACAGCTTGTTCAGATTTTCGACTTTCAATTTGAGCTTCAATTATCCCTGTGATGCCAATATCAGCTTATTTAATTAAATGGTACAAAGATTGAAAGATATACATATTTCATGTATTATTATTATTAGTTATTTTGTTGGACTGACGGAAGCATGGTGTGGCCTTGATGGCTTGGGGTTTATGTTCAACTGAGTTGCGAAGCGACGATGTTGAACATAGGCAGGAAGCTGTCATTGTCACCCCATGTTATCGTCAATCCACCACAGTAACATATAACAGTCCTGGTCATTCACAGAAATTTAAACTTATTTCGAAGAATGATCAGCAGAAAATGTAAAAAATCTCCTATCGCTCTCTCCATAACGTTGTTCAATGGAAATTATGACATCATGAAAAAGGAGTCCAACGTGAGATGACGAATCAGTTGTCTTGGATTCGATGATCATCATCCTTATCACCATGTTAAAGAATTTCCAGCTAGACATAGACTTTGATACAACTTTTGACGCATATATGCTGGTGATCTGGGTAATCTGTTGGTACGATGGTGAACATTTAATTCTTAGTACGAACATCGAACTGTGCCACGTCAAGCTCAGAGCCCGGAATCGCAATATTAGGTGTTCGTGTTGAACTTCTTCTCTGTAGTTCCAATGTAATTCCAAACATGTTCCTACTAGTACCTGCAAATAATGGACGATAGAGATATACATTAATAAAAGTGCTAATAACACTGTTATCAGCTTGGACATGAGGCATAATTCTCACAGAAGTTAATGGAATGATAAAGGAGGAAAGTTGAACATTTCCAGTAATGGATCGAAGAATATACCCTCTGTTAACCGGACTCATATTATCAGACAGAGATCTAGGCCATTTCGCAACCTGTTACAACAGGTTTGGTCGCCCGAAGTTTGGGTGCCCAAAATTAATTATAACCAAACTGTATTAATATTAGGAATTTGTCATGTTTTTGTACATCTATATCTATATTTGGGAAAACAAGCAAAAATACCATTGAAGTCATATTAATCAGTTCCATCGTATTATCGCTGGAATAATTGATAATTATATTGATATCTGTTTTTTTTATAAAGCTCAATTTTTTGCTCATTCGCATGATGTCATTTAAAAGGAGGCCAACAAATAGCTTCCAAATACCAGACATAATGGCTGCACATATAAATGTATGTAAAATAATCAAGAACTTTTTACATAAAACAAAGTAATAACTCATTAAACATTGTCATTATCAATTATATTTGTCTTCCAGTTCTGCCAGAGTGAAACAATTGACGTATACATGAATTTATCAATTAAACATGACATGTGGGTTCCATATAGTCATCATTGGTAGTATGATATGTAATGTAAAAAAAGAAAAAAAATAGAAGAAAACAAAATTTTAATGATGGTATATTCTTCCTGAATATGTTGTATATAGATTCCAGGGCATAAAATAATAAACATGTCGAAGACACCTGTCCAGAAATGCTTCTATCGATTAATTGTGATTTTATATCAATATTTTCTTATATCAAATGGGACAATATTTCATTACTATTTTTAGAACAGATGTTCACAAAGTTTTCACGTGATGATCGCGGGGGTTGAGTTCTCCCTCTTGTTAAATAAAAAATATCAATTGTTAAAAGCGTTTCGAGACAGGGGTCTTCGATTCATATTTATTTTATACACAGGAAACTATATAAAACTTGATATAGGCAGAGATAGCTAGACCATCTTTAAATGAAAATCCAAGTACGCAGCTTTTAAAACTCCAAATTGTTGAAATTTTGTTGAAACATTACATGAGGAACTAGAACTAGTAGTCAGTGAGTATTTAGTACAGAATGGGCTAAATTAAAATTCTTTCAAGTATGACTATGAGGAGAATAATTATGTATTTTGTAGTTGATAAATATATTCTTGGGAGTCTCATTATTTTAACAGGATGACATCTACACAGAAATCTGTTAGCATTAACATAAAAATATGCATTCAGTGTATCATGTGGCCACACTCTGAATATGAGGTAACATATTTTAGACATCACCCTCCGCCTCAGCCCCACCTGGGCATATTCAACAGATCATGCATGTTGCGAAAATTTGCTCTGTTCCTAGCAGACATTGTGAAAGAATTTGCTACTGAGTTTGGTATTTGACATGAAAGTCCTGAAGTTGATACTCAGTGTTATTTTTAGCACATTAATCCTTTGTGTTACTAAATGGAGTCTCTCTATAAGTATTGAAAGTATACATTGCAATTGCCTATTATTAATCTGAGGGGTGTTCAGGAAAAATAAGCAGACAAAAGAAGGAAGTCCTATTTAATAGAAGGATATATTCAGATAATAAGTTCCAACAAACCAAAGGTCATTTGAACTTATTACCTGAACATTTTGTATGGGAACTACTCATCAATGAGTATCTAATTTTAGTATAGAAAGAGTTAAAGCTAGTGTGCTGTCCCAGTGGTAAATTATGATAATTAATACTTACTGGATGAAAACTCAAAAACGAATCTCCACAATCATTTACCAATGGTCTGACCAACTTCAAATGCATATGGCTTCAACTTATGGAGAATGAGTTGGTTGTATAAATACAGCACCTGTATCTGGAAATAACAAATGTCAAAATATTTCACTCTCATCAAAATGCCCCATTCAATTCGACACCATATAATTACTATTTCTCACTATAAATTGAAAATACCCATCCCTGATTGAATGAGGGCTTGAGTTTGCATCTTGACACAAATTCAAGTCATATACATGTACATGTACATGTGTACATGTAATTTGATTGCTGACTATTTAGAGGTAAGCATGTACTATTTTGCACCCGCCTCAACTATGTGGGTTTGTTTACCATACCCTGTAATCACATATGGATCAGCCTGGAGCTGGAATAATAGTAAACACTGCTCAAAAATCTCTTATTTTTAGAATTAAAAGCTACTTTTGACATCAGTGTAATTCAATATATTTCAACAAGGTCCAATAAGGACCGCAACTGAGAAAAATGAGTGCACAACACCTGTAGTCCCTTCATTCCCCCAAATATGAGCTATCACCATGCCGAAGGACAATGAACTATTATAATTATAGCACCTGATTTACAAGGTGATGTGTTCATACAGACAGACTGGTAGATGGATGGACACAGCCCTCGACTACATGTACTATTATATGCCCTGAACGTCTGGCAGGGGTCGGGGCATAATAAATCCACATTCCAGTATACGCATCATTCGCTTCATTCGTATGGGTACAGATATTAATATTATATAGAAATGGGTTCTCATGGATCGTTGGTCTGAACATGATCAATGTTTTATATACATGCATTTGCCTGGTGTTAATATATTAGACAATTATTGTTGAGATAGGTCTAAGAAAAAATAGAGTTGTTTCCGGTAACCCACCCACCCACTGTCGAGACATTTGCCCCTACTAATTTGAAAATGAAAGTATCAATGACAGTGTAGCTCAACTTGGGTAGGAGTTTATTTTTTGATGAGCAATGAATAGAATGATAAAGAAGGAAAGCCAAAAAGTTACAGTAAAGGTCTTGTATTGTGTAGATGAAATTATTTTCATTTGAAACATTTCACCAATAAATGTGGGGTGCAAGGTGTGCTGATGGATTCAAATTTGAAATCCAAGATGTCTTCTGGCAGCCATGTTATTTAACAAATTTCTGGAAGTCACCATGAATATCCATATAAAGTTTGGTGATGATTAGATGAGGGATGTGGTTCGTAGGGCGTGCCAAATGATTTAGTAGCGCAAAAAGTTAAATCCAAGATGACTGCCTGTCACTGCCAGCAGCTATGTTTTTCATCAAAAATCACTAAAATTAGACAGCTCCCATCTAGAGATGATCCTAAATATGCATGTAAATGTTCAAAACAAATTTGTTTATAAATGCGGGCTGCAGGGTGTGCCGATGGATTCAAATTTTAAATTCAAAATGGCTGCCAGCAGCCATGTTTTTTAACACATTTTGGAAAGTCACCCCGAAGATCCATATGAAGACTGATGATGATTGGGTGAGGGATGTGGCATGTAGGATGAACCAAAGAAAATTGTTGGCAGACGGATGCACAGACAGACGACGGACACCAACCCACAGCAATAGCTCAAACTTTACAAAGTTTCATTGACTCTGTAGCTCAACTTGGGGAGGTGTTAATAATTCGATGCTGAGCTGTCAATAGAATGATAAAGAAGAAGGAAAGTCAAACTTCAGAAGGCCACCTTTTTAACAAATTTCTGAAAAATTGGACAGACCCCATCTAGAGGTCACCCCGAAGTACCATATGAAGTTTGGATGATTGATGTGGCATGTTGGGTGTGCCGAAGAATTTAGTCATGAAAAGAGTAAAATCCAAGATGGCTGCTGGCGGCCATATTTTTTAGCCGAAAGACCCCAAAATCACTCGTTCCCATCTACATGTCAATATTAACATCCATGACAAATTTCGTGATGATAAGAAGAACAGTACGACCTGTAGCCCGCGCCAATGGATTGAATTTTGAAATCCAAGATGGCTGCTGGTGGCCATGTTTTTTGGCCGAATGACACCAAAATGACTCATTCCCATCTACATGTCAATGTCAACATTCATGACAAATCTCATAAAGATCAGATCAAAGGTATGACCTGTAGCCCGCGCCAAAGGAAATTGTTGACGGACACACGCATACATGCACACACGGACGACGGACGCCAAACCATGGCAATAGCTCAAACTTACAAAGTAAGTTGAGCTAAAAAGGGATATAATTATGGTGTTAGGAATGAGATTGATGTGCACGCCACTATGAATATTATCTTTGTACGACTTTGTCTGGTTCCGAGCGTTTATTCATAGCTTTCTGTTATAGAATTTGGCTTTTGTTTACATAAGGATTATATAATAAATTTTCCTTAATTCCCAGGGCTGATACCCAGCATGAATTCCATCCGTATTGTTAATGATTATTTGTTATTTGGTCCAGAATTATTACCGACAAATGCTGTAAGAGACATGCAATTTTCAAAAGGCAATACAGTAGGTGACAATTTTTTGATGGTTTATTGGTGAAAGCATGTTATGGCAATTGAATTCTGCTTAAGTGCAACTGTTACACTGAAGTCCTATAATTAACATAACCATTTCATGATGGGAGCTGCGCTGGTGTGGCATTAAAAATCATGTACCAGTGCATTATCTTATATATATATTAGAGTGACTAGAGTCTCCCATAGGGAGCCTCGCATATATAAGAGAATGCACTGGCTTACAAGGTTAAGGTAAATATTATTAGGCAAATGTATTCTCTTTTATATGCAGGGCTTCCTATGGGAGACCCACATATAAAAGAGAACGCATTGGCACAGGGTTTTCAAAAAATTTCAGGAAGCCCCCAGTCATGAAAAGGTTATTAACACGTAACAGCCTCCAATAGCCAAATGATTTGTACAGAAGCTACCGTTAGTCTTGAAAATCTTATGAGGAGCATGATAGCACACTGCGGGCCTAAATTTACAAGGCAAAAACAAAGTGCAAATACTGCATTTGGGGACCACGTTAGATCTCAGATTTTTTTTACCAATCTTCTCAGCTGATCTACTTGAAATTTTATGAATCATCTTTTACGACATAATAGAGCTGTGGTCCAAATTTGGGCTACATTGGACACATGGTTGAAAATTTATAAATGTGCCAAAAGCTATACACACACACATACACATAGACGATATATATATTTAATTATGTCTTGAACATCATTATATATGTATATGTTATTATACAGAATAATTATGATAATTTGATAGCCATGGATCTTGGGAATCTTTTTGATAACATACATGCATACTCATACTCAAGAGGATGTTAGTATACAATGTAAAGAATAAAAGGCTGTCCGGCCACAGTGTCCCCCGAAAAAGTGGCTTCATTGGGGGCATCAGCTTTACTGAAAAAAATAACAAGGACCCTAAATACGATACTAAATTTCAGAACAATCCAACCTGTCTCCCCTGAAATGGTACACGGCAAACTCTAGATATTTATTTGTTAATTTTACCTTCAATTATGCTGGCTGTGTTATTTGTTACCCAGAAATCAACAGGATTCTAAGTAAAAAAAAGGGCCATAACTCTAGCGAAAATGGGCGGATTGTACCCATATTTGAACATGACCTGTATTTCGAGCTGATAAACGCACATTCCAAATTGGTTCAGATATGATCAAACAAACTGAAGTTATCATCCGGAAACAAGAAATTGACAGGATTCAAAGTCGAAAAAGGGCCATAACTCTCGCAAAAATGGGCGGAGCAAACCCATATTCGAACTTGACCAGTATATAGGGCTGATAAACTCACATACCAAATTTGGTTCAGATATGATCACACAAACTGAAGTTATCATCAGGAAACCATAAAATTACAAGATTCTAAGTAAAAAAAGGGCCATAACTTACGCAAAAATGGGCGGAGCAAACCCATATTCGAACTTGACCTGTATTTTGGTCTGATAAACTCATGTATGAAATTTGCTTTTGATCTAATAATTTAATAACCGAAACTAAAGTTATCATCCGGAAACCATTTCCGGACGGAAGCACGGACGGACAGAACGACGGAGCGAGACTCACGGACGGACAGATGGACACCGGCTATTTTAATAGTCCGCCAAAATTATTTTTTTCGGGGGACAACTATATATCTAAAAGAGTAGGATATGTATGTCTGTATGTTTGTGATTTATCCCCTCCCCACATTTATTAAAAATAATCAATTCCACCAAGGCCACAGAATGATCAATGTAAACTTGTAAAGTTCATATTTCATTTCATTGTGTTGCATCAGAATAAAACTTACTACCCCTACTGTGAGAGCATAAACAACACATTATTTTGTAAACATATCAAGCCATCCTCAAAAGATTTTGCGTTTCGCCTCTCCCGGCCCACATTTTTTAAGTTGGGTCAGTCGGTAGGTAAAATAATTTTTTTATATATTACCTCATGTTGGAAAGCACTAATTCTTTAGCAATATGGTGTTAATTTGCAAAGATTATGTGGTAACGTATTGTTGTAATAATTCAAAGACCATAATATGACTGCTGTGCTGTTATTCATATAAGCAAAAATGCATTATTTAATTGGAATTTGTTTTAAATGATGTGAAACACTCCGGTAGGGTGTTCAAATAGAAATGGAGAATAATCTTACTCAAAGTTATTTTTATGAATATTAATCAAAATTGACAACACACACACCGTCACTCTTACGGTATATATTAATTAAATGCAATGATTCTGGATGACGAAATCGTTAGTTTGTCACCGATTGTTGCGTCCCGAATTGAGGTGTAAATATTTACAATTGAGAATAGTTCTGACGCTGTTTTCTATGGAGTGGTACGATCGATTTCTTTGAATTTTTCGGTGATGTTAGTAGAATGCTACATTCCCCAGGTTGGCATATAGCCTGAGGACTAACTTATAAGTTTGTCGCACTCGAACAAGTCCATAATATGTCTTTAACTATTAAGAATGTCTTTTCTGATACATCAGTTACAGAATAGAATATACCTGAAGTTAACAAGTTAGCAGCTGCAAGCCATATCTGGCACGTTAGAAGCAAACTCCAATCCTTCATTCCTTCAGGCGAAGTCGGCCTAAAAAGGAAATAAATGTACATGTTCATGTATACAGTATACTACCAAATTATTGTTTTCTTCTTTATATATACAATATTCTTTACCCATAATAAAACCATATATCGATGTTTCATAACTTGAAAATAAATTTGATAACAAAATTAAAACAATTTAATGAAAAGGAATTCAAAACGAAAACGATAAGATGAAAGAGAAAAAACATTTCCAATGGGGGGGGGGGGGTGGAATCTGGAATAGTGTTGTAAATTATTAAATGATCACACAAGACAACATGCATGTACACATATGTCCACAACAAAGATATGGTACTAGTACATGTACCGGTATATCCATTCATATGTCTCACATTATTTTCAAGAAAATATGAATGTGGCAAGTTTCAAACATTGACAACTGGAGCGATTTATTGATCGTGTACATGTACATGTACCATGATATTCTAAACTAAGGATGGAAGCTACATGTACATCTGGGGAGGGGGTGGGGTGTAACTGCTTGCTTTCAATGTTTGGTTCAACAAAATAATTGTGATTCGCAGGAGTCTAACTTCACTATGAATACAAGAAATTATGGTCCCTTGCTCATAATTTTGGTTATAATTTCTGGCGAATAGTGGCAAATAACGATTTCCAGCAATTTGCCACGGGATTGCTAGCTCTCATAACAAGACAGTCAAAGACTGTGGGGTCGTTCACCAGACTGCAAAGACTGATCAGACTGGGACTCTGAAGTCAGAACTTTTCATAATCATTTTAAAAGAAGTAGATCTAAACAGGATATGTGGCTAGAGAGGCTTCATGTACATGTAGATCGGTGAATATCTACCTTGAAATTACCAACTGTACACTACTGATCACCCCCCCCCCTCCTCCAGCTCAACAAGCCCCTCCCTCCCGGGCTCCAGACTCCCAAGTCTTAGGTTGGAATTTCACAACCGACATCTCAAACTTTCTAAATTGTTGGAAATTTCCAATCTCACAAGCGCCTTTTTATAAAACCATTTAGACATGTTTGAAGCCCAATTATCCATGGACCCAAAACACCATACATGTATGTCAGATTAATCAGTCTCCAAGGTAGATGTTTTAATGAATTTTGTATTTTAATGATTTTAGTAGACACAAAAGTGTTTTAGTCCCCATAGCCCCGTCATTTCTTAACAGGTTGCCCTCATGTTAACAAATCTGAATCTCAGACACTAAAGGATCCTCCATACTATATGTAAGCTAAATAGTCCAACCTCTCTTGAGAAGACATTTTAAGTATTACTTTACTTTAAACATATTTTATTTGTATATCGAATACAAAAGGGATTGGGGACAAGTTACAAAACTTACTTTGCCCCTCTCCCCTTTAAGTATTACTATAGAGACATACAGTTATGTCCCTGGTCCCACCCTATTTAACCTGGTGACCCCATCTGAATAAATTTGAATCCCATACACCAAAGAACCCTGCATACTAAATTATATCAGTAAAATAGACCTGATGGTCCTTGTGAAGGAAGCATATTAAGAGGAAAACTGTCCTTCACTTGGCCCCTATTTAACCAGGTGACCCCATTTGAAAATTACCAACCTGAGTTAAAATTTGTGGCCAATTCTGTCCAACAGTTTAACCTGAAGTAGGAACATATATGGACTGGTGATGTAAAAACATACATGTTGGAAAATTAAACCAAACTATGAAAACAGTTCCAACCGATTTTTGGTGTGAAAATCTAATCTACAACTAATGTTGTATCAGGCATGAAATTTTCAACTGTTTTTATTTTGATCAAAGTAGGGGGTCAAAACTCCACCCCCCTCTACACTCCCTCCCCATTGCCAAATGTGAATCCCCAACTATGAGATCCATTCATCTAGTAATATCAATATACCCCCAACAGATTTATTTGATTTAAATCGATATTTTTTATTTTTTTTCTAATTGTTATGAAAATATGCAATTGTGCAATGTCTTTGATAATTGAAGGTTCTAAAAGGTGTTGCTTATTATATACCAAGGCTGGATTAATCAAAATTCTATTATAATTTTTGGTGTAACTACATGTGTCAAGCACAAATATCATGGCAGAACAGATATAGCGACCGTGTACTTTAATTATGCATACACAGGTCCATGTGAGTTCCAAAGTTGTGATATCTGGATAAGTGGACCAGTACTTAAAGATTTACTAATTTATACATTTAGTAAATTTTAGCTGAGAACTGAATATATTATCAATCAACTTTTCTCCTCGGTGACTTGAGGACATACTAGTACATATAATCACACCATATCAACTATTGATAACTAGAGTAGTTTAGATGGCAGAGTATATGGTAGAATTACTTGGTTGGCATTTACATGTATGGCAATCAGAAAAGGAAAGGAAATTGAATAGTGTAATGAGGAGTGCTGAATCTGATTGTAGTCACAAATAAGCGGAACAGGTCATTGCTGGAGTAGTATGCCTGTTTCTATAGGGTTGACAATTACTGCACAATTTCATATCTATTATCCAATTTTTTATATTGTTTAACCATAATCATGTTATAATTTACCAAAAACCTTGTTAGATATTGCAAATTCTTGAGATATGCAATCATTTAAAAAAATTTGATTTAAATCAATGATTTTTTTGAAAAAAATCATCAAGATTTAAATCAGCCAACCCTGCCCCCCCCCCCAATATCCAATATACCCCCCCCCCAATTTTCTTTGAAAAATAAGGGCATGATTTCATCTGGATAAGTGGTGGTTAAGAAAATAATATTGGAAAATCTACAACTAATGTTGTATCAGGCATGAAATTTGTTGGTGTGAACATCTAATCTACAACTAATGTTGTATCAGGTATGAAATTTTCAACTGTTTAAATTTTGATTAAAGTAGGGGGTCAAAACTCCACCCCTCTACACTCACTACCCATTGCCTCAAACATTGCCCTCACCCAGGCTGCCTAGAAATCAATATTATTATACCAGTACCAACAGCGTATAGGAGAGTTAAATCTCTTATCTCTGCCCCTATTAGAACAAATGTGAATCCCCATATATAAGATCCATTTATCTAGTAATATCAATATACCCCCCTCCCCAATATTCAATATACCCCCCCCCCATTTTTCTTTGAAAAATCAGGGTATGATTTCACCTGGATAAGTGGTGGTTAAGAAAATAATTTTGGAACAGCCAAGCCTGTATTTAGTGTATCTGACCTTTGCAGAATGAGGTCCCCAAATGGTGAATTTAATGACACTATTCCGCAAGGTGGGCTAGCATCACTGAATTCACCTCACCCTCTGGGGGCCTCTTTTCCTAAAAATGACCCCATTTGAACAAATCGGAACCCCGGTCACCCAAGGCCCCTCCGTACCAAATATAAGCTATATAGGCCCAATGGTTCTTGAGAACAAATTGTTTTAAGAATTACTATGGAGGGAAACAGTTATGGTCCTGGCTTTGCACCTACATGTGTATTTGATCTGATGATCTTATTTGAACAAATCTAATTGTGAGTCACCTAGGGAACATGCACACCAAAATATATAAACACATTCGGTCTTTAATATGGAGAAGAAAACAATTGTTGAAACTTTGAAAGACAGATGGATAGACATCCCAACAGATAGATGGATAGAAGGACTGCCTGACAGACAGGAGACCAATTCAATCCAATATACCCCCCAATTTTTTTTCACCTGGATAAGTGGTGGTTAAGAAATAATATGAAACAGCCAAGCCTGAATTTAGTGTCTGACATTTGCAGAATGAGGTCCCCAAAAGGTGAATTTAATGACACTATTCCGCAAAGCAGGCTAGCATCACCGAATTCACACTCAGTCTGATTAGGCCTCAACTGCCATGGGAAACCTACATGTAGAAACAGATTGAAGTTCTACTGTTGAAGTTGGTGATGCACAACCATTGAGCACCTCAATTATGCATTTTATCTTTTGCAAATTAGGGGACATCTATAGAAACTGAACAGAATGGAAAAAGTCAAAAAGTAACTAAAACAAAATTTCTATTTGACACTCAAGATACTTCCCAGAAGATGAGGCCTAAGCAGAATGAGACCCCTGGAGGGTGTATTTGGTGATTCTAGCCTGCTGTACAGGGTAGCAACACTAAATTCACCCTCTGGGAACCTCATTCTGCAAATGTCAGACACACTAAATTCAGGCTTGAGAAAATAATTTTGTTTTAATTTGATAATAATAACAAGCACCATTGCTAGTGCAGTGTTTACACAAACCTGTCCAATAACATTCTAATCTCTAATCTGTCATTCTGATCTCAATTAGTGATCTGACTGTCTCTCTGAAGCCCAGTCCTCTGGTAGATATAATATTGGCAGATATAACAACTGCTTCTGGATAGGTAAGTTGTGATATGATACGGATAAAGGGGCTGTTGGCAGGGTGGGGGCCTGGGTCATGTGAGGGGGGGGGGGGGGGTGGGTGATGGAAAGTGAACTGTGATTTCATTAAATACTGAAGTTTCATAACTCTGAGGATGTTATAATTATGTGAGTTTTTCAAATTTTATAACATGTTATAACAAAAAATTAAAACAAATTTTGTGTGTTAAATTGATCAAGGAGTTGACAATCTGAATTTTTGTATTTTTGGGGTTTTTTTTTTTTAGTTATGCCACTGGCTCCGCCTACATTCGACACAGTGACCTCATTTGAACAAATCTGAACCACAGTCCCCCAAATACCAAATATGAACCCATTCTAGATCGGCCCAATGAAATTCGAGAATAAGTTGCTGTAAGAATTACTATGGTGGGAAAGAGTTATGGTCCTAGCTTCGCAACTATTTGACCGGGTGACTTCATTTGAACAAATCTGAATGTGATTCACCTAGGGAACATCCGCACCAAATATGAACCCATTCGGTCTTACGGTTCGGGAGGAGAAGATCATTCTTGACGGACAGACGGACGAGGAGTGATGACTATAGCTCCACCGGAGACTTCGTCTCAGGTGAGCTAAAAACATTAAAAGATGCATAATCCGAACTCATGCTTGCAAATTAATATTTATTAGGCTTCGGGGTAAAAAATATTTGATTCGAGTCCATCAAAGGTCAGAGTGATGCTAACAAATGAATTAAAATACCTTGGGATTCAATTTTTTTACAATGGGAGATTTTGTCAGTCTATAAAGAGTACCACAAATACTGCGACAAAGGCAATGTATGGTTTATTGAACAAAATTCGCAAACTCAAGTTACCTATCGATATTTCACTGAAACTATTTGATTGTATGATTCTGCCAATTATGCTATACGGAAGTGAGGTCTGGTGTTTCGAAAGAATACAGGCCCTAGAGACGCTCCACCTTAAGTTTTGTAAAATAATAACTTCAATGAAATCGAGTACACCTAATTATATGGTATATGCAGAACTTGGAAGGCATCCGATATTAATATAAATAAAATATAGAGCGCTATCGTATTGGTCAAAGCTAGTGAGTCATGATGGGTCAGAACTAGCAAAGAACATATTTCTTTTATTGAGGTATGTACATGAAGACGATATCTTATTGCAAGACAAGATCAAATGGATTAGATTTGTGGAAGGGATCCTTCACGAAGTAAACATGGACCACATTTGGTCAAGTCAGTCATCGCTAAGCAAAACAGCGTTAAGATACATAAAAAGTAAACTGATTGAAAATTATGAACGTAATCTTTTCGACAGTCTGAAGTCGTCCTCATCTACCAGAGCTATATTCTACAGCAACATAAAGAACTCGATTAAAATGAATCGATATCTAGTATATTTGCCAGCCCATTTATCTAACTTCTTACTGAAAATACGAACATCAAACCATAAATTGCCAGTTGAAAAACATAGATGGACGAAAGGAAAAGATAATAATGATTTAAACTGTGTTTTGTGCAGCAATAGCCCACGTGATGAGTACCATTTTATGATCATATGCCAAGAGCTGAAAAACTTACGCGAATTATATATTCCAAAATATTACTGGGATAATCCGAACCGCAATAAATTCCATGGACTACTTTCTCTTGAAAACATGAGCGTTCTGAAAAGACTGAGCATATTTATTAAATTGGCATTGAAAAAGATTTCTTAATATACTATTAGATATACAGATGAATTATATATATATATATATATATATGTATGTGTGTATGTGTATATGTATGTGTATGCATGTTTGTATACAATCTGTATATATATATATGTATGTATATGTATGTATGTATATATATATATGTATATATATAATATGAGACACATCCATAAATTGGAAATTGCATAATTATGAATCGTATGTATACGTGCTGTGTATAGTCATTATATTATGGTGCATTTGTTACGGAAGTATGATATGATAATTGTTAACATATAAATTGTTTGTATAAATTGTTTGTTTGTATATATGTATATATGTTTGGCTATGTTCCAACTTAAATGTTGGCTTTGCAAATAAACAATCAATCACATCATGATTTAAAAAAATATATGTGTTATATGCCTTGATCGATAAGAATACTGCTATCATATTGAATAACCCTTTCATGTCGGGAGCTACGCTGGTACAGTATGAAAGACCCTGTGCCAGTACAGTCTCCTATATGGGAGTCTCCCATAGGGAGCCTCGCATATATCATAGAATGTATTGGCTCAAGTTAAATACTGTTAGGCCATGTGCTTTGTTTATTTTTGTGTGGGTGTACTTGATCAGCGTTCTCTCAGTTCCGGTGCAGACACAATGAGACACCCTTATCCTGCCAATAACACATTATTTAGTAGAATTTACAAAATTTTCATCAATTTCGGGGGTGGGTGTCCCAGACCTGGGTGAACAAAACTTACGGTCCCGGGTGGGTGTCCCAGACCTGGGTGGAAAAAACTTACGCTCCCGGGGTGGTGGGTCCCCAAAACTGAAAAACACAAAATTTCCACCTTGTATCCGTAATTTTTTTCCTGACCCCCAACTTCCTGCCTGGCCACTAAATATTTACATTTACTGCTATATTTATAGTGTGCTAGGGGATTGCCCTGATGATGGGTAAACAAATGTTCTTTGCGATTAACAGTTTAACACACATTTTGATTGTTTAAACATTTCATATATATACATGCATGTATATATAGATTCACACCAAACTGAAAGATTAAAAGAGCATTTAGCGCTGACAGTGTTGTTTACTGTATTAGACACGCTGGGCTCGAGACTGAGGCTTTTCTAACCAAGTTCCGGGGATCTGCTGAATGATATCCATTGGCGAGAGATCATATTGCGTCCCGTCGATGTCTTCCGGGTATTCTCCTTCGATTCCACACAAAATGTACAACTTTCACAACAAAGACAGCAAGCATTATATATGTTCAACTTCACACTGAACTGGCAAATTGAAATGTTATATTAGCACCCATTTCCAATGATGGTAGAGTATTCGAGTCTTGACTACACCCCATTACATGTACTTCCACAACAAAATCAACATTCGTTTAATACTTATACATGTATTATAAACCTGAACTGGCAAATTAATTTAGCACCTCTTTCCAACAACGCTTTGGTAGACCGCATGAAATTTTCGTCTACAATAGCGAAGGAAGTGTGTGTTTGCGTGCAACATCTCATGATGTCATTTCGACAAACATCATAGAAATAGTGTCTACTTGAGTGCAAATAATCAAATACTGCATTTGGGGACTGTGTTGGATCTCAGATTTTCTTTGACCCATCTGCTTGAAAGACCCTGCACTTTTGAAAAAGTTGTGTTCATTTATTAGATTAGTCCTAAGAGAGATTGAAGATGAAAATTCGTAAACCCACATGATAAATCCGATAACAGAATAAACACGTATAAAATTAAGCTGTTGATAAATGACAACTCGAAAAGTTTAGCTTGATGACACATTGAACTTTAAATATAATATAAATTGTATTGTCATTTACTATTTGTCTTGTATCTAAAATGTTCCACCTACATGTAGATTGTGACCAGAATTATAACTTATAATGTACTATTGTACTAGTATAATATTGACTGTATTCATTATATACATTCTGATGAAAATTACAGACTAGAAATTAGAATGGACCAGTATACTGGTATACGAGTCTGACCTCTCACTAAGCTTATAAAAAGTTATAATTTAATAGTTTTTTATTTTGGTAGCTATGGGTGAACACAAGCTGTATCGCGGATATGCTATTAAATGCTCACCCATAGCTGGCAACAACCTACACACATGCCCAGCTCAGTGGTGGCTATTATGGGGTCTCCAATTTTCGACTTTCGGGACACGTGCAAAAAAAATAAAAAACTATTTATAACATTTAGTGCATACAAAAAGACATAGACTGATAGCGGGACTCAGAGCACTAATTTTAAGCTTGGATAACATCACTGTAACAATACGGAAATGAATGAAATTAAGTTTACTTTGACAAATTTCCTGACAGAAAGTCCTAAACGAAATCAGGCGACATTAAATTTATGAAAGATAACTCTAGACAAAAGACAAACAATGATCCGGTCAATAAATTGACACCACATTTATCCGGCCACTGTAAACTCACAACAGAGTAAACTGCCATACGACTTAAGAGGAGTCAGAATGTATATAATTCATTTCTATAGACTACCATCTATTATATTGTACATATATGTTGTATATACACTCATATCTCAATATCATGTGACATTTGATAAGAGAAAATAAAGCATAATCATGAGACTGTAATCATAGAATCAATATTGAACTATTTGAAGGTATATTTTGAACCTTTCCTATCTCAGTTAAATTATGGGCATGAAAACATGTAACTTGACACATGTCTATCCCACAGTGAAATTTTGTTTGAGAAAAACCCCAACTTGCGATTATATTATGGGCGTAAAATTTTACACCCATCTTCTGAATGAATGCCAGCTAACTGGGACCTTGGCTAACTGGGACCTTCGGCTACTCTTGGGTGCCTAATAAAAGTACAGGGTGGAATAATAGTACAGGCTGGAAAATGTCGCATAACTGAATAATAGTACAGGGCGGAATAAACGTAGACTGGAAATATTAGTACCAAACATCCCAACAAAACGCACCATCTGACTGGTTTACTGATGCCATGGGACAGAAATAGTTTCGATGGATAGCCAGGTCTGTGAATCTACAGTGTGCTGATCACTGTCAACAATCAAGAGTTCATTTATCTATGAATAACACAATTTAAGATTGGTGAATTATTTCTTTTGGTTAATTTAATAAACGTACAGGACCATATACTCTCGGGCTCCAAATAAAAGTGCAGGCCCCAATAATAGTGCAGGGGGGGGGGGGATTCCATTGAAAGTTAATAAAAGTGCAGACCCAAATAATAGTGCAGGGGAAACTCTGAGCAAAACATCAACTGTTAAACATATTATTTTTACAGTTCGTGTACCGGTAGGTCAAGTATAGGAATTAACATAGTACGTTATGTGTCATGTGGTGTTTTATTCAGTATTTAAATGTTCACATGTGTGTCATATATTTGAATATGTACATGCATAATGATAAAAACTCATCATTTTGGTATCAGAGTCATATAGTAATCTTGAGTTTGTGCCGATTTCAATTTTCATAGCCTCAAAATTAATAAAGAGAACAGGTACTAGTACATGTACAGACTACAGCTCTGACTAGTGAAATTTAAAATTTAATTACATTGTAGTAAAGTAGTTACATGTACTAGTACATAATGAAGCTTGTGGACCATGCTAATGAATTGAATTTTGAAATCCAAGATGGCTGCCGGCTGCCATGTTTTATGGCCGAATGACCCCAAAATGACTTGTTTCCTTTCTACCATACATGTACATGTATGTCAATGTGAACATTCATGACAATTTTCATGATTATCCGACCAAAGGTCTGACCTGTAGCCAGTTACATACTGTGCCAAAGGATTTAGTCACGCAAAGAGTAAAATTCAAGATGGTTGATGGCAGCCATGTTTTTTGGCCGAATGATCCCAGAATGACTTGTTCCCAACTTCCCATCTATGATCTACATGTACATTTCAATATTTAACAGCCATGGCAAATTTCATGATGATCAGACATACAGTACGGCCTATAGCCGTGCTAATGGGCATTTTGAAATCGAAGATGGCCGTCGGTGGCCATTTTTTATGGCTGAATGACCCCAAAATGACTCGTTCCCATCTACCACACATGTCAATGTTAAAGGTACTCAGTCTGATTAAGCACCCCTAAATTACTATTACTTTGGCTTCAAGTTTAAGGGTAAAAAATATTTTATTTGAGTTGAGGAACTCGCCCATCAAAGCTCAGAGTAATCAGATATTGATTTTTGAAGTTTGTTATTTCTCGAGATGTGTACTAATAATTGCCCCAGAAACACTTATTCAAACGGACGAAGATGGATAACTCTAAAATCAAGTGGTAATAATAACGCAATTTTGACTGAGACCATCCTTTGATGGCGAACAATAGAAATAACAAAACTTCAAAAATTAATGGGTTGATGGGTACATGTAGGTTCCTTGGACTCCAATCAAATATTGTTTTTACCCCCGAAGACAATGAAATATAATTTTGTAATTTATGAGGGTCTGATCGGATTGAGTACCTTTAACAGCTATGACTAATTTTTCAGAATGATCCGACCAAAGGAACAACATGTAGCCGGCGCCAAACAATTTAGTCATGCAAAGAGCAAAATCCAAGATGGCTGCCAGCGGCCATGTTTTATTGGCGATTGACCCCAAAATGACTCGTTCCCGTCTACATGTCAATGTTTTGGTTAGAACGAACTAAATGGGCATAAAAGGCCTCAGTGTTGAAGTTTGGCCCTGCCCACTAAATTTGCTACAGCGGCTCAAAAATATTTTTCCGGCAAGTCTTTTTGACTGTTTTTGCAATGAGTTTGGCTTAAAACACATCTATATGTTAATATTAACCTAAATGACAAATTTCATGATTATCAGACAAACAGTATGCATGTAGCCTGTTGCCCATGCTAATGGATTGAATTTTGAAATCCAACATGGCCACTGGCAGCCATTGTTTTTTTGGCCGAATGACCCCAAAATGACTCGTTCCTACCTTGCTGGACAAAACTGCGGTGCGGTTAGCGTTGCCACCGCGGCCGAAATGCAACTACATGTACACCGCGGCTCCACCGGCTAACTACAGTTGGGCAGCGGTATAATTGCCATTCAGCATGGTGTAGTTGCCACAGTGTACTTTCATCAAACGGAAAAAAGACAATACAAACCAGAAATCTAACCACGGTGTACATGCCATTCGACTGCGAGGGCAGTTGCATTGAACTTGCTGTTTTGCCGCAGTGTCTGAGTGTAATTGCCGTTCGGCCGCGGTGCTCAACTGCAGTTACAAACTCTGACACAGAGGCCGAACGGCAAATACACTGCGGTGCCAATGGATACTTGTTTTGTCCAGCAGGGTATTTACATGTCAATGTTAACATCCAGTCATCCATGACTAATAGTATGCACAGAAATTCACATACAGCTGTTTACAGTGAATTCCCCCCAGGGCCTCTGCAAATCTCTGTTTTAGTGTTAAGGGGGGTGGGTGTCCAAAAATGGTCGGAAAAAACTGCCGAAAACAGAAAAAAATTTGGACGAGGGGTGGGTGGGTCCACAAGAAGGATCGAAAGAAAAAAATCAGCATACATGCCTGAAAAATATTTCCAACCCCACCCCCCCTGATTTACCAGGAAAATTTGGATGGAAATTTGTCCTTGTCGTCGGCAATTATGGGAATGTCCGTTCATTAATCAAAGAAGTAATATTCAGGAATTGATCAGTATCGTCTGCAGTTCAACATTAAAAATTATGGGTGCCTCGTGGTCACAACATACTAGTACCTTATTTGGAAAATGTCTCAAAATCGGTGGAAATTTGGGTAACAAATAATCATTAATCGAGCAGAAGATGCCTTTAATGTCCACGGTGCGCAGGCACTGAACGACATAGACAATGTTTGTTAATCCTGTTTCAGATTATATGCTTCGTTAAACTGAACTTCCCGGGTTTCTGAATAAAATGGCGGATTTTTAGGTTAGAAGGAACTATTGTACTTGTACCAAAAATGTTTCCATAGGCCTCAGTGTTAAAGTTTGGCCCCGCCCACTAAATTTGCTACATACGAATTGCATGAAATCATAAATTTCGTGAAGCCCTTCCCTTCGCGCATCTTTTGTACTTGTCAATAGGATAATAATAAATAGGGGTGGGGATATCTGTTTTTTTTTTCAGGTTTTTTTGGTCAAATTTTGACACAAATTTCCAAGAACTGCGTATATGCATCGGTGTGCATGTTAAAGAACTGAACTTGAGTCACTACATGGTTATATAACTTATACCGTAGATGTACCCTGCTGGACAAAACAAGTGTCCACTTACTCTCGGGCTCCAAATAAAAGTGCAGGCCCCAATAATAGTGCAGGGGGGGGGATTCCATTGAAAGTTAATAAAAGTGCAGACCCAAATAATAGTGCAGGGGAAACTCTGAGCAAAACATCAACTGTTAAACATATTATTTTTACAGTTCGTGTACCGGTAGGTCAAGTATAGGAATCAACATAGTACGGTATGTGTCATGTCACTCATGTGGTGTTTTATTCAGTATTTAAATGTTCACATGTGTGTCATATATTTGAATACTAGTATGTACATGCATAAAGATATAAACGCATTATTTTGGTATCAGAGTCATATAGAAATCATGAGTTTGTGCTGATTTAAATTTTCATAGCCTCAAAATTAATAAACGTGCAGACCCAAATAAGCACTGTGCAGGGGGGGGGGGATTTCCCAAGAAAATAATAAACGTGCATGCATGTTTATTTGGAGCCCAAGTGTAACGATCGTACAGGTGGGAATTTTACCTCGATTTTAATAATCGTACATGTATGTTTATTAGGCACTCAAGAGTAACTGGGACCTTGGCTAACTGGGACCTTGACCAACTGGGACCTTGGCTAACTGGGACCTTTGGCTAACTGGGACCTTAGTTATATAATATACATATATATTAGTGGAATAGAACATTAAATTTAGTTTTATTTGTTTGCTTTGTTTATTTTATTGCTTGAACCTTCAAAATGTTTTTAATTTGTTTTAACCTGACTTAATAAAAAATTATTTTGTCAATCTTACCTCTATAATTAGTATAAATCTGAAGATTTTTATTTTTATCCATTTATATATTTCTATGAATATTTATTGTTTGATGATCTAGTCAATAAAGTGATGGCTATTCTTGGCATTCACAGTTACCGTAAGATATAAAAAAGTGATTTTTAAGCAGTGCATTCAGAGTGAAGGTGCACATGTAATTAAGTTTGTTTTGAAAGCGATTAGTGTGTGATAACTCGTGTTGTTTTAATCAAACTTGTGTTTGCTTGTAACAACTGACCAGCTCATCATGCAGCAGTGAGTATGTTTAACAGTTTACCCAAAGACAACATATGGTCAGCTACATGTATATAGATGCATATTTGCCATCAGTCAGCATATACAAAAATTGTCTTCTGATACTGATGTATCTTGTATATCGTGCGGCGATGTAGTTAGATGTGATTACTAATTATGTCAGATCCACATATGTGTCATGTGGTGTTAGTAGAGATTCATGGCATGATCTACACCGAAGCCTAACTACTAGGCCATCTTCTCTAGGGTCGACTTCGTTTTGTGACGACTTCTCTTGTATTCAACAAGTTATACATGTATGATGTACCTAATTTCATTCAATTTCACACCAAACAAAGTGTGGTATCTGGAGTCACTGACAGTGGCTCAGTTATAAAATATGATAGTTGCCGACCTACAATGAAAGAAAGTGCTAAGTACTGTTGATAGCTGCTTAGCGAACGAAGCCATTAGCTTATTATTTATTCTCAATTCGGATTTATAGTCGTATACTAGTATAAGGTTAGCTCAGCTATCCGATCTCCATACGGGACAAATTTAGGGAATACATAACATTAAACATTACAGCAATAAAGAAATGAACACCCCAAACGACATCATCGAAATGGCAGCCAAATCAATATCCGACATAATTTAGGATGCCATTGACACAACATGTCCAAAAGAATCAAGCAAAATACATGGAGAGTATCACAGGAAACATTAGAATTAATTCATCTCAAACGAAAAACATGCAGGCTAATGCAAAAACACCCCAGGTAAAGACATCGAATACATAACTATGTATAACAACGACAGTGATAGCAACGATGACGTTATTTGAATTTGTTAATTGAATTTGTTATTTTTATATTTGTCATTATCTTAAATTATTAATATTATCAGAACTTTTCATATTTCATATCATAAAATAAATAAAGAATGACTTTAAACAATGGTTCTGTTATATATGGGGCCGACTTCTGTATTCCAATGCGTTACTGATTTACGTTGAATCACGGCCACAAATTCTCTTGGGCAACCTTCTCTGATGGTGACTTCGTTTCGTCCGACTTCTCTTGTAAATGGCAATTGTATTAAACAAGTTACCTAAGTTCATGGTATTAAATATTGGGTCTCCTGAGTCCTGTCGTGATCTTAAATTCAAGTTCAATTTAGTAAATTTACACTAAATTACAGTATTGTATTGTCATGAAATTCATGATGAATCGAAAATTAACCTTACGCTATACGTGTAAGGCAACTTAAACAAGAGTTAGTTAATGATAGTTAAAATAAATTGCTCACCATTCACAGAAAAAACTAAAACAAGAATGGTCACCAGGCGGAAGTGTCCTGTTAGGTTTTCACAGAAATGTGGAAACTGAAACGGATCTTATTTGATTTAAAATGTAGAATTTTTACCTGATGTTATAGAACTAACGATGATGGGTCGATTGATTTGATATAATGATCAGATGATGACTACATGCACGTATTCCGCACCAAAGACGTAAATATAGATCGATGTCTGCACCAACTGCAAGTTGCAATAGTGCACACATCAGGCTGATGATCAGCAAAATAGTGAACGAATAGTGTTTTAAATACTCCCGTGTTTCATTTCCTGTGTGGTCCAAATATCTCTACGAATCGAGGTTAAATCATCGAAGTGTGCCTCTGAATTCTGGAATCAATCACAGGACCATTTTATGAGCATTTATGTAAGAACATTTAAATTCTATCCAGCCGCCATTTTCAAAGTTCAAATTTGCATTTGGCCGGGTTGAAAAGAGATCACGTGGCGTTTTCAGCCAATCACACGAGCCGATCAGTTCTCCAACCGGCACACACTCGTAGGATACGTACATAAAACACCCCAGGAGAGACAAAAAGTTCCTCGTGAGAGACCAATTTAACCCCGGAATTTTTGCCCTTCCAAGATTGACCCTCCTATGTTTAGTGTGTATGAATGAATATGCAACGGTAAATTTTCTCATTAAACAAAAGCCAATAACTCCGGTAAAAATATCCGGCCGGACATGGCTTGCGAACTCATTCTAGGTAATGGTCAGGTGAACTCACATACGAAAAATCTTTGAAATCCATTGACATTTGTTTAAGTTATGACTCTTAAAAATTAGGGACGGACGGAACCCATTCCTATATCCCCCGCCAAATTTTCAATTTGGTGGGGGATAATTACCAGTTTGTGTGAATTGTTCGTAGAGCAAATGAGTGTATTTTGCACTAATCCATGGCTCCAATACATTAATTTGTTGCATATATTATGTTGAATATAAAAGGAGACGGTCCCATAAATCGCCGGATTTAGTGTATGGTCCCCCTTTAAGTGTAAACTATAATATTTTTTTTCTGAGAATATAATCGTTTTTCTAGGCCTTTGGTCCAATATTTGAGATATGTTGTGAGTTATTTGAGATATGTTGTGGTTCACAAGTTGCAGAGCCATTTATATGTAACATTTTTTTTTTATCCAAGTAATTTTTCGCAATTTCACAATATTTATCGAAAGTATAGCTTATAAATTGGTTCAATGTTGTATCTCATGTAATTTTTATGATGATTTATAATTAATATCAACGACATCTTGTTCAGTTTATAACCACAGTAAATTCTTTATATACTGTCACTTGTACTGGATGAATTGTTTTTTATTTTAGGGGTAAGAGTGTCAAGCCTGAAAAATATATTTTGGGACACTTTCTAAATCAGTAACAAGCAAACTCGGATGCCTCAGATAATGACATTTAATTTGATGTATAGTAAACTTCGTTTAATTACCCGTAACCCTATGTATCAAATTTCGTCCGTAGAAATCCGCCAGTTTTATCCGATTTGATTTCCACTCAAGTAGATATGTAGCGATGCCTCATATACACACGCTCATTTAATTATCAAGCTTCAAAAGAATCCAGTTAACCAATTTCAATGTAAATAAACCAAACGTGTAGCCAAGAAACAGCTAAGATATGTTACACAGCTTTAACCAAAATTTCGGCCATTCTGGAAGACATCTCAGGTAAATGGATTTGATCGACATTCGATTGCAGATTCGAGACCTAGACAATGGATTCGCTCCACTTTTGTTTATTTTAATTTTTTTTTATTTTTTTTAGAACCCGGGGCTATTGCGGACCACTCATATCGGCTGGAGCACCCCGAAAGAGGTGACCCACCCTTACGAGATGGTCAAATTGCCTGTCGGGGTCAGTCCCCGCTAAATTTCGTCAAAATCCGTCTGGCAGTTTTCCAACACCACTCGTCCTCCTCAGGCTGCGAACCCACACCGTGGAAGTCCCGTCCGATGGGGTGACCATCGTCGGGGACGTATCTCACAGCACGGGCTCGAGCCAAAAGGCCGAGAAGCGATCGAATGATCATCATCCCCATGGTCCGGAACCCCAGCCAAATGGAGTGGTGGATGAGAATCTTTTTTTTTTTAACCCGGGGCTATTGCGGACCACTCATATCGGCTGGAGCACCCCGAAAGAGGTGACCCACCCTTACGAGATGGTCAAATTGCCTGTCGGGGTCAGTCCCCGCTAAATTTCGTCAAAATCCGTCTGGCAGTTTTCCAACACCACTCGTCCTCCTCAGGCTGCGAACCCACACCGTGGAAGTCCCGTCCGATGGGGTGACCATCGTCGGGGACGTATCTCACAGCACGGGCTCGAGCCAAAAGGCCGAGAAGCGATCGAATGATCACCATCCCCATGGTCCGGAACCCCAGCCAAATGGAGTGGTGGATGAGAATTTTTTTTTTTTTTTTTTTTTTTTTTTAACCCGGGGCTATTGCGGACCACTCATATCGGCTGGAGCACCCCGAAAGAGGCGACCCACCCTTACGAGATGGTCAAATTGCCTGCCGGGGTCAGTCACGACCACTCGTCCTCCTCAGGCTGCGAGCCCACACCGTGGAAGTCCCGTCCGATGGGCTGACCATCGTCGGGGACGTATCTCACAGCACGGGCTCGAGCCAAAAAGCCAAGAAGCGATCGAATGATAACCATCCCTATGGTCCGGAACCCCAGCCAAATGGAGTGGTGGATGAGAATCTTTTTATTTTTTATTTTTTATTTAGAACCCGGGGCTATTGCGGACCCCTCATATCGGCTGGAGCACCCCGAAAGAGGTGACCCACCCTTACGAGATGGTCAAATTGCCTGTCGGGGTCAGTCCCCGCTAAAGCGGAAGTCCGTCAGTCAGTCAGTCACGACCACTCGTCCTCCTCAGGCTGCGAACCCACACCGTGGAAGTCCCGTCCGATGGGGGTGACCATCGTCGGGGACGTATCTCATAGCACGGGCTCGAGCCAAAAGGCCGAGAAGCGATCGAATGAGCACCATCCCTATGGTCCGGAACCCCAGCCAAATGGAGTGGTGGATGAGAATCGAGGCTCTTGGATGAGATTCCAGACCATAACGATGATGATATTTAGTGAACTTTTACCCGGCACCTAACTCTACATGACTTCGCACTAAGTGAGGTGTGGAAAATAATAGCATACAAATATAAATGTATCCAAAATAGACTAAGAATATGAGCTGTAACAAAATGTATATAGCATAAATTGTAAATGCTATATTTTGGGACGGAGCCGGCAAATGCCGTATTTTCACTCAAGTAGATAAACGATTCTTAATAGCCTGCACATTGACAATATATGTGTGTATTTTACGATATACGTTCGATGACGTTGTGTGAATTTAGAGTTGTCCTTCCTGCGTCGGGTCACGTCACGCCGTGCCAAGGACTCTAGCACTGGGGATTGGAGAAGGGGTGCCGCACGGTCAAACGGATAGATCCATGTTACTCCTCGGGTCAAACTACATACCCGTACCAAGTTTCGTCAAAATCGGTTCAGCCATTTTCGAGTCCATCGCGGAAAGACACACAGACAGACAAACTTTCCTCAAATATATATAAGACCAGCAGGTGGACCCGACTTCGTCCGGGCTGTTTCCCCTCTGCTTTTCGGCGAATTGCGCGATTTGACCTTGAATTGTCCATTTTGAAGGTCACGATTTGACCCGTCCAAAACACTGACCAGACAAAAGTACCCGACAAAAGTACCCGTCGAAATCCATCCGGTTTTACCCGATTTGACCTCGAATTGATCATTTTGAAGGTCAAGGTCAGGTCGGGGTCACGATTTGATCCGTCCAAAACACTCCCTGGAAAAAATTACCACTAAGTATCAAATTTCGTCAAAATCCGTCTGGCAGTTTTCAAACACCAACACCCCAAAAATGGTGGAAATCGGCCCAGCGGATACCTGGAAATCGGCCCAGCGGATACCGAGATACCCTATGTATCAAATTTCGTCCGTAAAAATCCGCCAGTTTTACCCGATTTGATTTCCACTCAAGTATATAAACGCGCCTCATATACACACGCTCATTAATTATCAAGCTTCAACGTAAAGATAAATTAGCATTGTGTGGTAAATTTTAACTAATTATAACTAATTATTTTCTCGCCGTCAAAGTTGAACAATGTCGATGTTGTTGGCATTGACGGCTTGGGGGCCACCGGTAGATTCGTACACGGAAGCCATTTCAGCTTAATGGATTTTTTTTTTAAAGTAACCCGGAGCTTTTGCGGACCAGTCTTATCGGCTGAGCATAATAATTTAGCGAACTTTTACCCGCGGGGTAACTGTAAACGACTTGCGCCTATGCGTGTTGTGAATATACAAAAAATAATATTGTCCACAATAGACCTAAGAATATCAGCTGTAACAAAATTTATATATCAGAAATTGTAAATGATATGTTTTGGGATAGATACACGATTCTTAATAGCCTGCAAATTGACAATATATATTGTAAATGTTATAATTTTGGGATAAATACACGATGCGTAATTACCTGCAATTGCTTACGTTCGTCGACGTGTGAATATAGAGTTATCCTCCCTGCATCGGGTGACAATCACGCCGGATCCGGATATATGAGTTTTGAAGGTCAAGGTCGCGTGGCACGGGTAAATTAATATGCCTATGCCAGTTCCCGGTCGAAAGTACACCCACATATCAAGTTTCATCGAAATCGGGTCGGCCGTTTTCGAGTTCATCGCGATCACACACACACACCCTTGTTTGTAAAGGCTACGTTGCGGGGACCCCGTGAGAAACCAACCAGAAACCAGCGTTAAGGGGACACATGTTCCCATGGAGCTACGGGGTTGATATATTCACAAGTGATGCATAGTGTCTCGGTATTGTACTAAATTGTATAATTAGCTCTATAACTATATTTTCAAAGGGACCGTAGTTGTGGGGACACATTGTGAGGACGTCCTCATATGGCTGGTTCGATTCATTACTTCACTAAATATTATGCACAACATCTGAAAGTCCATACATTGTAGGACATTTGCATGTCCCTACAATGAAACACACAAGTACAAATTGTTTCATAAACTAGTTACGTTATGGGGTCACATTACGGACGTACTCACAAAGATGATTCCATTTATTACACACCTCCCATATTATTTGACTCGGGTCCCCACCACCGGATCAACTCGGCGATAGACAATGTTTCATGTGTTTCATGGATATAAACAATAACAGAGTCGGGTTATTGTTTACATCCATGAACACATCAACAATGTGGCGCGCAGAGTTAATCATATGTAATGCCGCCTATGGGAGGCCCTTTTCACATGTATTATTCATTTACCTATAAGCGCAAATATTTGCGCTTAAGCGCAAATAACCTCTATCATTTTCGCTTAAGCGCAAATATTTACGCTTAAGCGCAAATATTTACGCTTAAGCGTAAATCATTTGCGCTTAAGCGCAAATCATTTACCTTAAGTGCAAATAAAAATTAATATTCATTGATCCCCCTTGAATTAATTTTAAATGGCACAGGCCTAAACACATCACTCAAGTCTATATAGACCCACCATATGACGGAAGTAGACCCCGAAGCCACGACAAATAGTTTTCGCGGCTGGCTCAACCGGATTTCGTGGCTGGTTAGCTAGCTGAGCCGGCTCAGTCGCTACGTTCGTGACTGACGAAATATGGCGGCTCAGCCGGCTGAGATTTTATCAGTCAGCGTATTTTCGTTTCCGAAATGTTCCTAATCCCCGGTTATAGACCCCGTTTGTTTTAGCGTTTGTGGTGAACCCGTATAATTCAATATCACACGTAATCTTTTGATGTTGGGCTTTTCCATTATGGCGAAAATACACGAAGGACTGGCATGGATATACTATGTACTTTCCCATCTAATCGGTATAAGTTACATTGGGACTTTTGTCGACTTCAGACTGATATCATCACTGGCATCTTGCGATATATGCATGCATCATTGAATGATGAACCCGATAGTAATGATATATAATATTTCAAACTATTGTCTATTCTTATGTGTATATATTGACAAATGCCAGCGATGTCTGAGACTGGGTCGTGTTGATATAAACAATTTATATTTTAACCCTTTCAATACCGAATGGATGCGTCCATTCAGTTATATGAAAGCATGCATTGGGATAGTCTATTCCACATTAAGGGGCCCGGTGTTCTGATAACATAACAACCATGCCGTGCCCATGCGATTATGCCAATATTAGGCAATGCGGTTTAGTTCTTTGCGATTCACAGTACACTTGTGCTTGACATATAAGCCCATGCATGCAGACCACACGGCTCAGCCATTTTACAATTCCGGCGGCGGAGATTTTTAAATGTGGCTGGCGTTAGAGATAATATGGCTGGCGGCGGCTTGTGGCCAATATGGCTGGCGGCGGCGGCGTGCGATGGCGGCTTCGGGCTCTAGACGGAAGCAATCCCCCAGTAACCCCTGGATTCCTTTTATGACCATGGAAATGGTAGATCTGTGCAGGATATGTCTCTTTTATAAAATATACTAGATCTCTGGGATGGAGACACAAATTGATGGAGACAGGGATGCTGATAATATGAAAATAGGGGTTTATGCGATTCATAAATTCAGAAGAAAACCAAATTTTCCCCTTTTAATTTCGAATAAACGTTAGAAAAATTCATATTAAGATCTCACGGGTATCTGAAGGGATGAAGCAATAATTTTTGGATACAAATTGTGTCAACATGACACCAAAAGTGCATGCGAATGCATTACATCATATATCCGTAAAATTCCACCAGAATTTCATTGTAACGCCAATTCTGAATTAAACGGAAATGATCATCGCTGTTATCTAGCTGACTGAATCGCAAATCAGATATGTTGTCGGATGGGTCCATTCGAATATTCAAATTCAATTTAATGTAGCTTTTAAAGTGGTGTACATGCGAAAAGAAGGTCTGTAAGTTCGTTACCGACTTCGGTGTTGGTCATGTATGGCGGCGAGAACTGTCTATCGCGAGGAACCTCATCTCCCTTGGGGGGACTCGCTTGTACCATCGCTTTTCAACAGGTCTCTCGCCGCCATGTATGACCCATACATCGGTCGGTAACTAATACTTACCATGACCCTATGCGAAGTTTCAGAAATTCGAACATTGCCAGACCCAAATTCGAACTTAATCAGTGCATTGTATAGAACTCAAGTTATCATCTGAACAACTCAGAAACAAAATATTTCATATTGAAATAGGGCAATAACTCAGTTGAATATTGTCTGAATGGAACCAAATTCTAATTTTATTCACGTCCTCTTTTTATTACGATACCTAACAAGTTTGGAGGTGATTGATTAATAAATACTACACTTGTCAATCGGATAACCCCCAAAAAACTACATATTCTTCAAATAAGTTGAAAATGTACATACATCGGTCAATAATACAATAATACTCTAATTAATCGACCCCTTCACCACAGCAGAATTGTGGGTAACTTTTCAGGATTTAGTCGGAAATATGGCTTGTTGCCATTCACTGGAAAGCTCTCGCCGAGAGCTTTCCGATGAATGGCAACAAGCCATATTTCAGACTAAATCCTGAAAAGTTACCCATAATTCTGCTGTGGTTAAGGGGTTGATTAATTAGAGCATTACTGTTGTTGTTGGGCCGGACCAAATGTGATCTGTGTTTACTTGTAATTATACCACATACCAACATTTGATGCCATTGATAAATATACCATTCAGACAACGAAGTTTGATTGATGGGCATAAAGTTGGATGCTGGGGCATGGGGGACACTTATATTCGTGCTGAAATTGTACCCTTCGTCAAGACAATGTGACTACCTGGGATCAAACAGGTTAAAATGTTTTGGCATTTCAGTGTCTGCAGTTGGCTGATAGAAGTGAAGCAATTGAGGTCTACCAGAATATGAGTAATTTCATCCCCAGTGATATATCACAATATTTTGTAACAATAGGTTGAGTTAAAAGTGTCCCTTCAAACTTAAGATGGCCAACGTAACAGTTTCAATAAGGTGGTAACAAATAAATAAAACACCTATCAACATAGTTAACCAATTTTTGAGGATATCTACAAATAGTCAGTCAAATATTTACAACATGCAATGGTTTATATCGATTACTACAAATGAATTGAGGAGTTTTCTCCAAAAGTGACCCAGGATTGTGAAACATGACTGAAATTGTTTGGACAACACAACAGTTACAACAACAAGTGAAATCATGTTGTGTAACGAATCATCAGACGGAACATTTTTCAATATATGTACTGTAGTACACACAAGGGGCACTGAAATGTCATGTCATATTTTCATATTTGTAACAAATTTATGTTATCGAAAAATTATCAACAGTCAGCCCGATATTCACAATTAGATGACACCTGGAACTCTGTCAAGTTGACCACATTTAAGGTGCCAATAAGCCCATCTCATAGAGTTAGATTGAATGACGAAAATTTATTCAACATAATTTTATTCACAGAAAACAAAGTAAAATAAATTAAATTAACAGTCATTATCATATGAAACATAGCAAAAGTGACAAAAACATGCTTATTATACTCAGAAGACATTATTTAGACATATTGAAACCATAAAAGCCAATCTACAGCTAGGTGTCAGTTTTCCACTAACTTTTAAAACAACTCAATTTTGTTCTGACATGTGATAAAACTTTACTGCATTGTCACTAATTTATCATTCTGATTTGAACAAAGTATGCATTTTCACAGCACATAAATATAGAAGATAGCAAATATATATTCAATTTCCAAACTCACTGATGGTGAAATGGTAGCTAGAATTTGTCTTGCCATCTCAATTGAAAAGTGTAATGCCCACATCAATTAAAAGGGCTAATGTAAATGTGAATATTTATTAAAAAAAGGGCCATAACTCAGTTACAACTAGTCGGATCAAACCCATATTCGAACTTGATCTGTATTAGAGGCTGAGAAACTCACATACCAAAATTGGTTGCGATAAGATAGGAAATGTTTCAGTTATCACATTATGCGTAAAGTGTCTATGGACGGACAGACGGACGACTAGACAGACGGACGGACGAACGACGAGTGGTCAATCCGGACAACGACACTACGTTTACCATACTGTGGTATGGGTAAACATAAAAAGGTTATTTTTTAAGCTTAAGGTTCTGACCGGTATACTCGTCTTACAGGTTGAAAGCACAGGTCCCCAGAACTAAAATTTACCCCACTCTATAGGATTAGGTATTATTGGGGGTGGGGTCAATTTTTGTTCCGGGGACCTGTGGTTGAAAGGGTTAAGTTTCCTCGCTGTGGACATACAATATTTCTTATTGTTTTTTATGAAAAGTTAATCTCGTCCCAGGGTCAAGCACTAAGGACAGGAGCCTTCCTCATAGGCTCCAGACATTGAAATTTCCCTGGTAGGCTATTACAAGTGAAATACTTTCCTAGATGCTTTAAATATGGATAGCAGCCTTTTGTTCGTCAGTCCATTTGTTCTGGATGGTTGATTTTCTCCGTCTTTATTTTGGTTGTTCTGAAGAAGCGGCATTTGTGACGTCATTATTTCTTTGTTTTGTAGAAGACGTCTGTATTTCTTGTGATTGCACATGTATGTCTTGTATATCTTCTGATTGTTCTGCATCACCAAATTCTGTCAATTTATCAAAGAGGTAATTATACATTCTGATGACAACTGCGCACCCTGAATTCCCTCTAACAGAGAAATGTGCGTTGATTGATCACTTTACTTAATACTTAACACATATGCACTGAGCTATGAAACAGCCAATGCAAAAGCTTAGCTTGTCAGAAATTTGACCCAATGCTGGTCACAATGTTGTTTACTGCACAATATTGATTAGGTTACCGGGTACCTTGCAACGTAATTGGGCTGAATATAGAAAATTTGTTGTGCTCATAAATAGAACAGTCCAGACTAGTGAGGAAATTGATGCCAATGTTTTGAGATCGTGTACCAGCATGTAGTCCAAATTTGGATTAATTTAATAACAGAGGTGATATAAGAGGGGGGGGGGGGGTGAATCCTGAATACCAGTTAATTTTGGGGGGTGAATCCTGAATACATGTTAAGAAATAATATGCGATAAATGACATACAAATTGACGCCGGTGTCACATTATGGGCGTTATGAGCCATTATGATACGATTAATGATACTTTATGATGGCATAATGGATCGAATATGCCCAAGAAGCTATTCTACCCACTCATTCATACAGATAACTAGCACATACATATTATTTTTCGCCATCAAAACCTACGTCCAATATGTTTTGCTTGAACCTGAATACCAGTTAATTCGGGGGTATGAATCCCGCGTACGGCTTCAAAACACCCTGAATCGCGCGTACCGAAAGGGGGGGGGGGTGATACACTCAAAGCATGACAGACAAAGGACAAACACTTCTTCATAATATAAGTATACTAGCAATATTCCAGTAACAATTTGAACCAATATCTTTCAAGACTGTATAACAACTGAAGTTATTTATTATATGACTGTAGTTTTCTCTCCCCGTATCTTGCTTAAACGCGTTCTAGTTTTTCTATTAGAAAACAAGAGTGTTTTTTTCTCCGATTTATTATGCTACTCAGCATGTCATCGAATTCGTCATTTTGTAAACATCATATACTGAATGAAGCGAGAAATCGATTCGTTCATTTCTAGGCCTAAATATGTTACGATCTGAACTAAAAGATGTTCATTTAGTAATTAATTGAACCATATCATGAATATTCTTTTGTTATATAAAGCAATCCGCAAGCTATTACCTTTGAGGAATTATTATTTGCTGACCGTCGAAGTCTCAGAATATCAATCGACCTACACCTACCGGTAAGTTGGGAGAAAAGTCTCATTTTTCATTGAACTTTTGGCAACTCAGAACGCCAGTAGTCATATAATAAACGCTTTATCAATACAGGGTAGTGATATGTATCGCAGTATCGCGTATCATTGAGATCAGATTGCTGTATCAAGTTCAACCTCACTGCCAAAAACAGCTCGTTTGATACAGATCTGACTTCAAATCGACGTGATATGGCAGACCACATCACTATACTTATTGATAATGTGTGTGTATAACAACAAAAAGTTACTTATCAACTTCTGAATCAGCATCCATTTCTATTTCATCCAAACATTTGCACTGATACTTGTGCACATTCCCCTTCGCTACCACTAGAAGCAGTTTACTGTATTTACATAGTTGTATGGTCTTTTCCGACAGTCTGTAATATTCTCTTTGAGTGCGTATATCATGTCCCATAAAGTTAGCTAAAACATCCAACTCATTGTTCTTAAAATTCATGATCTGTGATACAGTTGCCACATATAACATCTGACACAACTTGAAAAATAAATAAATAAATAAATAAATAATTTGAAAGTTATATTTAATGTTTACACTTAATCAAAACTTCTGAAGCAACAAAACAATATTAGTATTGCTCGGACATGACGGCTACCGGAAACATAATCAAAATTGGACTATATAGATTATTGATTAAAATGCCCATGATCTATGTTGTACCTAAGCGGACCGCAGATTTGATGAAGAAATGGTACAGAATTTCAGATAACTCGGAAGTATGTTCACTGAGGGACATATAGTATCGGTTGCTAAATAAAATAATGTCTATCAAATCCAGAAGACAATTTTTAAGATTTATTGACAAGATAACTACTAGTAACTCTCTGATACCTACATGTACCGAGGTGGACTGGCCGATTGGAAGACCGGGTATATTCCCGATGGGCCGGAGGGCGGAAAATTCCGATTCCACGTGATTTTCTATAAAGCGAGAATCTGAGGGGTTTTTTTTACGGTTTGGAGGGGGGGGGTGTATATGTAGTTGGACCGCAAATGAAACCGACGTGGGCCACCACATGTGTTGTTTAACCAGCCTAACTGGCTAATCGTAATGTTGTCATTAAATGAACTTGTCAGCATCATATAACACCACGTAAAGACCCCGTTAATCTCGAGATATTAACGGTAACTCCCAGCTGTAAATTCCGAAAAAATTGAGGCCAGTCTAGATGCTACCTAGGATTAGCGATTTTCTTGTATAGTTTTTCAAAATTTTCTCACCCCGGGCCAATCAATCATGGACAGCCCGGTGTGTCCTGGTCTCTTGTCTGTAGCCGTGTGCATTTGTCTGAGGTTAGACCGCTAGATGTAAGAATTTATGCAATTTTTCAGGTAAAAATAACTGAATGGTCTCATACCGGGAATATATAGAGCCATGGTTGATGAATTTATAGGATATTAGGCCAGAGCACTGAGGTGCAAGGGGGTGCAATGCAATGGAATTATGCAAAAACATGCATTTGGTCTGATTTTGATTCAAGAGGGGGTGCAGTTGGAATTCCAATGTGGACACCCCCCCCCCGAACAGAGACCCTCTTCCACTCGGCACCTCGGCAACTGCCTTTGGCAGATGGGCCGGTATTATATTCATTTCCAGGGCCGATTTTTTGGCCCAGTCCGCCTCTGTACATGTAACAGGGTCTATTATCAACTGGTACATAAAGTAAAAGTTGAGTGACAACAGATTAAGTGCTAAATTAGCTAGACTGGGAGGTTTATATTGTACATGCATCAACATTAAGAAGCCGGGCAAAATGGCACATATGTGATTGTGTTCGTTTTCGTTGCGAGGATGTATATGTTCTTGCACACCAACATTGCGAGGACAATTTTTTAGTTATGAGGGCATTGTGTGTACATGGGATGTCTGTAGAATGAATGAGACGTAGGTATCGAAATAATCGGTAAAGAATCGCAATTTGCGATAAATAAAGGCACTATAGTACGATAACAATAATAAGATTACACTAATTCGATCACACATAGCGATGTTATGTGGTCAACATCACCGTCCGTTACCGTTCAAACACTAAAATGCATTAGGACTCTCCCATTCTATGGAACCTATCTTCTTTATTTCAAAACTGCATTGGAGGAATTATTTACAAGAGAAGAGTGTAAACTTGAGAAATCCTCACACTCGTCACACAATTTGTGACAAACACTTGTGAATACATTCAGTGATATTTTTATTAACCAACTTAATAGGAAAATTATTCAATCTAATATCGTCCAACACGCATGTTCATTTGAAAGTATATAGCAATTCGCGATTCATTTTTCAAAACATTTTGATCTAAGATGAGACGTCTATCGAATCCAGAAGACAATATTTATTGACAAGAAGATAACTAACTCTCTCATACTTAACAGGGATTATTATCAACTGGTAGATAAAGTAAAAGTTGAGTGTGACAACAGATGAAGTGCTAATATATCTAGACTGTGAGCGGATTATACTGAGCATGCATCAACATTAAAAGGCCGGGCAAAATGGCACATAATTATGTGATTGTGTCCGTTTTCGTTGCGTTGGGGGGACACATATACATGTATTGTATGATGTGCTTGCACAACTACATTGCGAGGACAATTTTATTTATGAGGACATTGTGTGTACATCGGATGTCTGTAGAATGAATGAGACGTAGGGATCGAAATAACCGGTAACGAATCGCAATTTGCGATAAAGGCACTATGACGATAAGATTACACTAATTCGATCACATTTAGCGATGTTATGTGGTCAACATCACCGTCCGTTCCCGTTCAAACACTAAAATGCATTAGGACTCTCCCATTCTATGGAACCTATCTTCTTTATTTAAAAACTGCATTGGAGGAATTATTTACCAGATGAGAGTGTAAACTTGAGTAATCCTCACACTCGTCACCCAAACACTTGTGAATACATCCAATGATATTTCTAATAACCAACTTATTAGGAAAATATTCAATATAATATAGCCCAACACTCATGTTCATTTGAAAGCAGATAGCAATTCGCAATTCATTTTTCAAAACTTATTTTGATCCAAGATGAGACGTCTGTGAGGACTTTCATCAAAATATCCCCAGAGATTGGACATACGTCGACGTTCATGACGTTGATGGCCAAATTCGGTCAAGGTCGAATGACATCGCTTTTGAATCACTTGCCTTCGATAGGGACATGGTCATTAGGTTCTATTATTGGATACACTGAAGCCTTTGAGCCAATTATACCATGGCAAGTGGTCTAATCAGGGTTCATACAGGTTCCCATAGTCTAAATTTAAGCTTTAAAATTCAAGGACTTCAAGGGCTTTTTTAAGGACATTCTCATTACTGTACAATTCCACATGTATGTATATGATAGGGGTATTACTCATGCCACATGAAGGCAGAGAATAAATTCAATGTGGATCACTGAATTGTTACTATCCATGTTTCACTTCAGTTCGAGTTCGCTTGCCTAATTTTGTTCAGCGTACGCGTTTTATTGCGTGCTTAAAACAAACAATTAATGCTTTGTGCGATGTTGACAATACAATGCTTCTCTTGTTCCAAACAAAAGTAAATGGGAGATCACCCAATAGCAAGAACCAAACATGCAGGAGGCCACTGTTAATAAAATCCCGCCGCATATCACTTTTTGGTAATAATAATAGCGCATTTACCTTTATTATCGTCAACGCATGGCAAATGTACCAAAAAAGATATTTTTTCTAAGAAAAGCTATAGTGATCGTGCTTAGCAAAGTGGACATTGCTACCAGGCATGTGATATAATGTTTAATGTTTTGATATGCCTATAATGGTTAATCTACTTCTTCTCTATATCCATGTAGAATGCAAGAAGTATGGGTTATTGCTACGTACTTAAAGGGTTATTATTATGTCATTTTCAACTTGAGGCAGTTTCAATTTCCAGAACATTTTCATGTTCTGGAAATTGGCCCGAAAATAATAAATAATAACCTCATATCGCATTTAGGTTTGAAAACCCAAAGTGACGCTAAACACAGGTTTTATTAACAGGGGCCTGAACTGGGTTTAATTCAATAGCTGCACCGATTCTTTGAAGTGCAAACATGAGTGACGTCAGTGACCACATGCTTCGGGTTAGGTTTCAGAGCGGCGGCGGCGAGTCTTTGATGTTCCAACACCGATCACTAACTTGGATCGTCAAACATTGTCTCGAAATGAAAACTGTCGTAATGTTATGATGGCAAGACGTGCCTTGGTTGATTGACAGACGGGATTGCATTGGTCAACCTTGTAAGTTGTACTTTGTGTCCACATACCGGGGGTTACTATGCGCATTCCACGTACCGGTACGCGGTTTATCGTGTTTGTGAAACCGACATTCAATTCCATGACCATGGCACCACTTATATAGTTCCAAAATAGTAGACAGAATATCACTCAAGAGTGGTAACAAAACTGCATGCGCGGTGTTAAAATCTACAGCGACATCGAGTCTTTGAAGTCGTGTTGACATCTTTCGGTTACCACATGTATTCGGATGGAGTTCAGAGCAGCATCGAGGCTTTGATTTGTAAACACCAATGAGTTCCGACTTTTGTAAATCGGTGTCCCGATATATTTTATAGCGATAGGTTATGACATAAGTGCTGCGTGCTCTGGTTGACAAGATCGTCATGTGTCTTTCCAAGATCTTCTGCACTGCATTGAACTAATTTATTAATTGTTCTGAAAAAAGTGGATTGATTTTATACTCCACTGCATGTATTGTGATTTATCTTTTCAGGTAAAATGGAATGAATTACATACAAAAATCACAACATATTATTCAGGAGAGCGATTTGGCCTCCTAAGTATTAGTAACTATTAGTATTAGGGAGCGATTTTCTGCCACCCTGAATTGTATATAAACACCACACTGTTAAAATTCCCCAGTTTCAACATAAACTTTGTTTCGATTTGGGTAGGTAACATAGTGCCGTTAGATTTCTACTGTCGCTATGAGTCGGTTTGAACGCGCAACAAAGTGCCGGAATGCGCAGGAATTATGTTCCGGCAATTGGACGCTGGGTAATATAGCACGCAAGGCGGGAGCCATTTTGAAGTTGTCCAGCTAGGTGGCGGATAAGAAACTTTGAAATCCAAGGCAATCCAGTGTCAATCGTAATATCTTTCTCACCACAACGTCTTTTGACTATAGGAGGCACATTTAATCTTATCAGGGGAGTTTTTGTATTGATGTTAACTCAGTTATTATCTACTTTAAAACAATGTTAGTTGTTGAAACAATTTATCAGGTCAGGGAAAACCCAAACTCGATCTATTAAACCTCGTTTTGTCTATTTAACCTCGTTCGAGGTTTCTCAGATATTATGCAATTCCATCTTAATTGCCTATTGTTTAGCTCACACCGAAAGTGACATTAGATAATGTGATTTCGAGCGAGTGCTCAACTATACATACACTGTTAAAAAAAAATCCAATTTGAAAAGGAAGATAGTACCGGAAAATTGCTGCCGGAATTATGATCTGTAAAATCACGGAACATTGTAAGCATATTGGTACAATGTTCCGTGTGTTTCTGGAACAATGTTCCGTGAGATTCTGAAACTATGTTCCTTTAAAATGTTCCGATTTGAAACAGAACATAGTGCCGGAAAATTGCTGCCGGAACTATGACCCATAAGTACGGAACAAAGTTCCGTGATTTTATAGATCATAGTTCCGGCAGCAATTTTCCGGCACTATGTTCTGTTTCAAATCGGAAATTTGTTAACAGTGCAGGCCTGGACAATGGAATTTGGAAACAGATATCATACAATACCGTATGAACTTGAATTTGTTTGCTGAAAAGAATACACTGGAAATATCTTACATACCTTCCCACAAATATCTGGGTTGGGTGACATTACTGACAAGCACAATCATGACACAATTACATGAGCAGATGAGGTCAAGACAGACAACAATTTAAAAATAAAACAATCACTCTAGTCTAGTTGCGTCATTCCCGGATTCCGGACAGCCCCTGGACGTATATTTACTCGACGATTACCTAATTTGGGCACATTTGGATTAGCTTACAGGTACGTGTATGTCAATAATTAGCGATCTGTTTTTTGTTTAAAATCTCGGCGTCTTTCACCCACAATCGCAAAACCGAGAATGACAAAATTCGCGATGTACGTAAAAATAGTAATAAACTGGTCACGGAGAACGGGAACCAAAATAGAGCGACAAACGCGCCCGTAGTGATGGTAGTCCCTCGCAAATTATTTTTCGTAAAAACCAATCCAATAGTATAATGATTTTTTGTAAAAACCAATCCAATACGGCAATAGTATAATAATTAATATTAATTAGTAATAGTATTAGTATTCCTAACTATTAGTACCGGTAATCCAGATTCGCATAATATTAAAAATTAAATTTAAAATAAAAAAAATCTCAAATTTAGTCAGACAATGTTTGTTTGTTTGATTCTGTAGTCACTCTACGCTGACTAAATTAATAAATGTTTGAAAAGTATTCTCTGGTGCTTTAAGTTCAATCACATGTGCTGTACACGGTGCTACGACAGACATTTACAAATCACGAAAAATGAAAATCATATGGTCAATCCGGTTTTCCCGAAACTTATACCCTGCTCGCCCCTAATAGTAGTACATTATCGGTTAGATAAACTCATTTAGATTAGAGAGAATATATATATTTAACTTTATTTCTTTAAATAATTATACTAACTATACTTACTTTGATAGAAAATACTTCTGATCTTTTTTAAAATGGCTGCTAAATGCACTAGAAATGAAGCGGAAACAACATACCTTTGGACGACTCACAAATCGTCACCGGAAGGACCGCTTTGATTGGTTAAAAATTTTAGTACTCCGAAGAGTCGAGCGTTTTCATTGGCTATCTATACACTCGTGTAATATAGTTTGTTTGTGCGAAGCGATCCGCGAATCGCCAATGGAATATTTTTGTGTATGAGTGTGTGGGTTCAGAATACAAACCGAGTTATGGGGACCGTTTCTAAAATTGAAATACACAATCAGAATGTAGTTTTGATACCATTGCAATGACATCATTGTGATGACATGGGAAATGTCCTCATAAACCAAATTGTACCCACAACGTTGGTGTGCAAACATGTGCTTGTCCTCCCAACGCAACGTAACCCCCCCCACACACACACACCCTCCCTCACACACACACACACACACCCTCTCCCTCTCTCACACACACACTCACACACAGACAGATCTTCCAAAATATATAATAGACTAGCCGATGAGCCCGACTTTGTCCGGGCTATTCAAAAACCAAATATCAAGTCGACAGCTCTACCCAGCCCGACGTTGTCCGGGCTATTAAAAAACCAAATTTCAAGTCGATAGCTCTACCCGTTTCCGAGATATGGTCTGCGCATGCGCGAAGCTGCCGTCGCACGGGCTCGGCGACCCGATAAAATTCGTATCCGGGGCATGATACATTCACATACCAAATTTCAAGTCGATAGCTCCACCCGTTTCCGAGATCTCGTCTGCGCATGCGCGAAGCTGGCATCGCACGGGCTCGGCGACCCGATAAAATTCGTATCCGGGGCAAGATACATTCATATAGCAAATTTCAAGTCGATAGCTCCACCCGTTTCCGAAATCTCGTCTGCGCATGCACGAAGTGGGCGCCGCACGGGCTCGCCAATACGACAACGACAACCGCCTGGTCAAACTACACACACGTACCAAGTTTCGTCCCGATCGGTCGAGAATCGTAGATTTGTATAAATGACATACATACAGACATACAGACAGACAAACAGAGGTCTTCAAAATATATATGAGACTAGCCGATGAGCCCGACGTTGTCGGGCTATTCAAAAACCAAATTTCAAGTCGATAGCTCCACCCGTTTCCGAGATCTCGTCTGCGCATGCGCGAAGCTGGTGTCGCACGGGCTCGGCGACCCGATAAAATTCGTATCCGGGGCAAGATACATTCACATAGAAAATTTCAAGTCGATAGCTCCACCCGTTTCCGAGATCTGGTCTGCGCATGCGCGAAGCGGGCGCCGCACGGGCTCGCCAATACGACAACGACGCCTGGTCAAACTACACACACCTACCAAGTTTCATCCCGATCGGTCGAGAATCGTAGATTTGTATAAATGACAGACAAACAAACATACAGACAAACAAACAGAGGTCTTCAAAATATATATGAGACTAGCAGATGGACCCGACTTCGTCCGGGCTGTTTCCCCTCTGCTTTTCGGCGAATTGCGCGATTTGACCTTGAATTTATCATTTTGAAGGTCAAGGTCAGGTGGGATCACGATTTGACCCGTCCAAAAAACTGCCCGGACAAAAGTACCCGACAAAAGTACCTGGCGAAATCCATCGGATTTTACCCGATTTGACCTTGAATTTATCATTTTGAAGGTCAAGGTCAGGTCGGGGTCACGATTTGACCGTCTAAAAGACTGAGTGGACAAAAGTAACCCCATGTATCAAATTTCGTCGAAATCCCATCAAAATTGGCGATTTGACCTTGAATTGACCCGATTTCAAGATCAATGTCACGTCGCACGGGCAAATGAATAGGCTTACGACACTCCCCATACGAAAGTATCCGTAGACACAAATTTTCATCGAAAACCCGTGATACTCGGGCGTTTGACCTTGAAATGACCCGATTTCAAGGTCAATCTGACGTCGCACGGGCAAATTAGTAGGCCCATGCCACTCCCCGGCCTAAATTACCCCCACATACAAAGTTTCATCGAAATCGGCTCGGCCGTTTTCGAGTCCACCTCGAACAGACAGACATATAGACAGACACACACACACACACAGACAGATTTCCCAAAATTTATAATAGATTAGCAGGTGGACCCGACTTCGTCCGGGCTGTTTCCCCTCTGCTTTTCGGCGAATTGCGCGATTGGACCTTGAATTGTCCAGTTTGAAGGTCAAGGTGAGGTGGGGTCACGATTTGACCTGTCGAAAACACTGCCCGGACAAAAGTACCCGACAAAAGTACCCGTCGAAATCGATCCGGTTTTACCCGATTTTACCTCGAATTGATCATTTTGAAGGTCAATGGCAGGTCGGTGTCACGATTTGACCCTCCAAAACACCCAGTGGACAAAAGTAACGTTACGTATCAAATTTGGTCGAAATTCCATAAAAATTCGCGATTTGACCTTGAATTGACCCGATTTCAAGGTCAAGGTCACGTCGCACGGGCACACGAATAGGCTTACGACACTCCCCATACGAAAGTATCCCTAGACACTAATTTTCATCGAAATCCCGTGATACTCCGGCGTTCGACCTTGAAATGACCCGATTTCAAGGTCAAGGTCACGTCGCACGGGCAAATTAATAGGCCCATGCCACTCCCTGGTCGAAGGTACCACCACGTACCAAGTTTCATCGAAATCGACTCGGCCGTTTTCGAGTCCATCGCGAACAGACAGACAGACACACACACACACACATATAGACAGATTTCCCAAAATATATAATAGACTAGCCGATGAGCCCGACGTTGTCTGGGCTATTCAAAAACCAAATTTCAAGTCGATAGCTCTACCCAGCCCGACGTTGTCCGGGCTATTCAAAAACCAGATAGCTCCACCCGTTTCCGAGATCTGGTCTTCAAAATATATATGAGACTAGCCGATGAGCTCGACGTTGTCCGGGCTATTCAAAAACCAAATTTCAAGTCGATAGCTCCACCCGTTTCCGAGATCTGGTCTGCGCATGCGCGAAGCTGGCGTCGCACGGGCTCGGCGACCCGATAAAATTCGTATCCGGGGCAAGATACATTCACATAGCAAATTTCAAGTCGATAGCTCCACCCGTTTCCGAGATCTCTTCTGCGCATGCGCTGCACGGGCGTCGCATGGGCTCGCCAATACGACAACGACGACCGCCTGGTCAAACTACACACACGTACCAAGTTTCGTCCCGATCGGTCGAGAATCGTAGATTTGTATAAATGACAGACATACAGACAAACAAACAAACAAACAAACAGACTGAGGTCTTCAAAATATATATGAGACTAGCCGATGAGCCCGACGTTGTCCGGGCTATTCAAAAACCAAATTTCAAGTCAATAGCTCCACCCGTTTCCGAGATCTGGTCTGCGCATGCGCGAAGCTGGCGTCGCACGGGCTCGGCGACCCGATAAAATTCGTATCCGGGGCAAGATACATTCACATAGCAAATTTCAAGTCGATAGCTCCACCCGTTTCCGAGATCTCGTCTGCGCATGCGCGAAGCTGGTGTCGCACGGGCTCGGCGACCCGATAAAATTCGTATCCGGGGCAAGATACATTCACATAGCAAATTTCAAGTCGATAGCTCCACCCGTTTCCGAGATCTCGTCTGCGCATGCGCGAAGCGGGCGCCGCACGGGCTCGCCAATACGACAACGTTCACCGCCTGGTCAAACTACACACACGTACCAAGTTTCGTCCCGATCGGTCGAGAATCGTAGATTTGTATAAATGACAGACAGACAGACAGACAGACAAACAAACAAACATACATACAGACAGAGGTCTTCAAAATATATATGAGACTAGCCGATGAGCCCGATGTTGTTCGCGGGCTTATACCTTTTACACCTCCTCCAACGATATTCCTCATCCGCGATCTGTATGCATCAGCGCAGTGTGATAGGTCGAGTGTCAGACGAACTGCGTGACCGTCATTTACCGAATTTAGGAGCTGTGTAAAACTGTGGACTATGTGGACATCTCGCATTGGATTTGTTGTGAACTTTATGTCACCAAATCTGAAAAAGAAATTCATGAAATTCATGTGAAGTTAGTTAGGCGTTCGGTGTTCGACATTTGTTTGACATTCGCGTGAAGTTGGTTAGGCGTTCGGCGTTCGACTTAGAAAATTTCATTTAAAAAAATCAAATTTCGGGTTTTGGCGGGAGAGGTGCTCCATTGGTTCAGTTCGTGCTCCCCACTCGAAGTTTCCTCGGTTTCCGCATTTTCCAGGCCATCGCTGGACTTGGAAAATTTCGACCAAAATCTAAATTTTCAGTTTTTCGTGTGAACGGTCTTATTTTGACCCAATTCGTGCTCCGCCCACACACATCTTGTCAAAATTCCATAGTTTTCCCCAACCTTGTGCAATTACTTTTTTCCAGTTTAGTGTAAACAATATTTTATTCTCAAGAATAGCACATATAATACATAATGTAAGGACATTAACAATTTAACATGAGAGAACAGGATTTGGCAGTAAGCCAAAGGCTTATAGGTGGCCAGTTACTTAGTATATATATTGCATCATGGTTTGATTGGGTCTCAATGATGAATTGCCTGTTCCACAAGCACCCGCAACCTATCCCGTTGATAATCACCGCGCGTCCACCCCCACACACAATCACACCTCTGGCATGCATGAGTATACGAGAGCACAATATTTTATTTTATTTAGGCTTTTGGCTCACGCTTTACAGTTCATAACCACATTATGTCAGTTAAATCGTTTGGTATCGTCGATGAACTTTTGTACGGAGATGAATATGTCCGCATTTTGGTATAAGATATATCTACGGACCCATACAGTAATGTTTTGACTTCCAAGTTCACATTCAGATTGGTTAAATAACGGACTCTTTCACGCACGAATATTGGACAGTGGAGTAAGAAGTGCTCAGCAGGTTCTAATTCTCCGCAGTCGCAAAATAGACTATTATTCAACTGATTGCAAAACAGTTCATAATTCAGGTTAATGCAGTTTGTTCGCAGGCGACAGTGGTAGATTTGACTTGGTCTTCGGTACGCTGTATAATAATATGACGGTATGATAATTCGATCGGTTAAAAGAAATCTTAAAGTCAGATAATGATTCACATTCTTTCGCCTTTGGTTGTTCCATGATTTGACGGTAGCTGGAAGAAATGAATTTTCGTATCTTGTCGCGTAAACTCTGGGAGTCCTGAGACCCTTTTGTCTGAAATTATAATTGGTTAGACTTCCAGATTCAATAGGAACTAGAGTATATAAGTAAGTAGGCGTGGTTCTCATAATAATTTTTAAAAATTGCACACATTTAGTGTTTTCTCTCCTGCTAGATAGTGAGTCCCAACCGGTTTCCCGTAATAAGGATTGTTTGCTGCAGCTTCTAGTTGCTCCCGTGACTAATCTAGCAGCGACGTATTGACTATCTTCCAGAGAGGTTGAATCTTCAACTGAGCAATTACCCCACACCGAGGAGGCATATTCCAACACTGGACGGATATATGACAAGTATATACGCTCAAGGGTTCTCCTGTCCATAATCTATTATATATTTTGAAAGATCTGTGTGTGTGTGTATCTGTCTGTGTGTGTGTGTGTGTAATCGATGAACTCAAAAACGACCGACCCGATTTCGATGAAACTTGGTACGTGGGGGTATTTTCGGCCGGGGGTTAACATAGGCCTATTGATTTGCCCGTGCGACGTGACCTTGACCTTCAAAACTCATATCTCGGGATCCGCAGTGCTATCACGCCGGATTTAGCACTGCGATGCAGGGAGGATAACTCTATATTCATACGTCGACGAACGTACGCAATTTGCAGGCAATTACGCATCGTGTATTTTTCCCAAAATTATAACATTTACAATATATATTGTCAATTTGCAGGCTATTAAAAATCGTGCATCTATCCCAAAATATATCATTTATTACAATTTCTGATATATAAATTTTGTTACAGCTAATATTCTTAGGTCTACTGTCGATAGATTTATTTTTTGTATATTCACACCACGCATAGGCTCAAGCTGTTTACATTTACCCCGCGGGTCTGGAATCTCATACAAGAATCCATTTAGCTGAAATGGAATCTGCCGGTGGCCCCAATCCATCTATGTCAAAAACATCGAAATTGTTCAACTTTGAACAACATCGAAATTGTTCAACTTTGACTGCGAGAAAATAATTACAATTTATCTTTACGTTGAAGCTTGATAATTAATGAGCGTGTATATGAGGCGCGTTTACATACTTTAGTGGAAATCAAATCGGGTAAATCTGGCGGATTTTTACGGATAGGGTATCTCGGTATCCGCTGGGCCGATTTCCCGGTATCCGCTTGCCCAATTTCCACCATTTTTGGGGTGTTGGTGTTGGAAAACTGCCAGACGGATTTTGACAAAATTTGATACTTAGTGGTAATTGTTTCCAGGGAGTGTTTTGGACGGGTCAAATCGTGACCCCACCTGACCTTGACCTTCAAAATGGTCAATTCAATGTCAAAGCCCGGACGAAGTCGGGTCACCTTCTAGTTAATTTATATTTCCTCAGTATATACATTCGACTTTGCGGCTCGATTTTCCATTTAAGTGACATGATCATTCGACGTACCATCTCTGTTAAAAGTAAGACATAAATGTTTGTGAGTTTCGACTTCTACAATATCCTTGTCCGACATCTGAAGGGGAGGGTGGACGAATATGTTATTTTTCCACGATGCCAAAAGTGATTATGTTTTCATGGGATTAAATTTCACTAGCCATAGGTATCCTTTATAGACTCGAAAACGGCTCGACCGATTGAGCCCAAGCTTGCTATCTAAGGGTAAAAAGCCAGGGCAGTGTCATCGGACCATTCGCGAGCCCGTGCGATCACTCGTTCACCATCAACTGCCACCGTCGTTGGAATTGATGGGTTAAATGGTCTCTCTGATGTGTGTGACCCGATGCAGGAAGGACAACTCTAAATTCACACAACGTATGCAACTTGTGAAGCACACATACGTGAAATTTGTTATCATTCTGCGCTGTCGTTGTTAAAGAGCGTTTATATACACGACGAGTATAAATACGCATCAATCGACCGTCTCGGAAACTGGGAATTTCGTACTTAGGGCTTCCAAGTGACGGGGGAGATTTTCGTCGGGTCAGTTTGTCCGTGGAGGCATATCCCAACACTGGACGGATATATGACAAGTATATACGCTCAAGGGGTTCTCCTGTCCAGAATGAATTTATATTTCCTCAATATATACATTCGACTTGCGGCTCGATTTTCAATATCAGTGACATGATCTTTCCACGTACGGTCTCTGTTAAAAGTAAGACCTAAATGTTTGTGAGTTTCGACTCCTACAATATCCTTGTCCGACATCTGAAGGGGAGGGTGGACGAATATGTTATTTTTCCACGATCCCAAAAGTGATTATGGTTTCATGGGATTAAATTTCACTAGCCATTTTTGAGACCATTCGAAAATCAGACTAATATCGTTGTTGATTACCTCTGCGGCAATAACTGGGTCTTCAATGGATAGAAATAAAGAGGTATCATCGGCAAAAAGCCTTACATTGCACATAACATTGTCTACAATATCATTAATGTAGATTCAAAATAGAAGAGGGCCGATTATGGATCCCTGGGGCACACCAACTGAGACACATCTCCAACAGGAGTTGGAGTTTGAAACGATTACTAGCTAGTGCCGATTGTCCAAATAATTGTTCCAGTTTGAACATATACCACCTGGAGCTAAGCGTGGCTGCATAATATATTTATATAAGGGAAACCCTAAACCAAAAGATTCTTTTGATAGCTACAGAGCAATTACTCTGCTACCAGCAATATATAAACTTTTTGAGAAATTCTTATTATCGAGAATGGAGAAGAATACTGCCTTTGCCATTGAAGTTGATTCCTCGCAGAATGGGTTCCAGCGGACCATACGTTGCAACATGTCTTCTTTTCTTGTAACAGAAAGTATAGCGTATACACACGAGAGACAGAGCAAACTCTTTGCCTGTTTCTTGGATGTATGGAAGGCTTTCGATACTGTTTGGATAAACGGGTTATTGTATAAACTGCATGAGAAGCAATTACAGGGGAAACTTTGGAGACATTTTTATCATTTGTTGAACAATATTTGCTGTTGCATTAAATACCAAGGCGGTTGTCCGTGGTGGATACCAATGCTGGAAGGAACAAGACAGGGAGGTATATATACACGTTTATATCCCCTCTTTTATCTACTACTAGCAGGTGACCCGACTTCGTCTGGGCTTTGACCTTGAATTGACCATTTGAAGGTCAAGGTCAGGTCGGGGTAACGATTTGACCCAAAACACTCCCCCGACAAAAGTATCAAGTTTCGTCGAAATCCGTTAATTTTTTTTATTTAATTTGAGTTAATTCTGCCTTTTTAATGAAGAGAAATGATGGTACCCGTCCCGTGATGGTACCCGTCCCTAAAAGAGGTACGTTTGTGGGTACCCGTTTCAAGGTGAAGATCACCTCGGGCGGAAAAACTTACCCGATGAAAATCTCCCCCGTTCCTTGGAACCCCTAAGTACGAAGACAGGCATACGAATCACACAAGACGCTTATGTATGGATACAGACACACCCACGACTGGCCCCAGACATACGAATCACACTACACGCATACGCTCTTTATCAACGACACTGCGGAAACGAACGCTCTTTAACTATCAACGCGATTAAGCCCACAGAGCCAATGACGGTCATTTTGGTGACTGGGATTGGAGAAGAGGTGCTGGGAGAGGTGCTGGCAGCTTCTCCAAAACGGCGGTAAACACTGCCCGTGGGGTTTTAACCTTAGATTGGAAGTTTGAGCTCAATCGGTCCAGCCGTTTTCCCGGCCATAGCTAACAGACAAACAAACAAACAAACAGAAGTCCCATTTTTTATTTAATTTGAGTTAATTCTGACTTTTTAATGAAGAAAAATTATGGTACCCGTCCCGTGATGGTACCCGTCCCTAAAAGACGTACGTTTGTGGGTACCCGTTTCAAGGTGAAGGTCACATGAGGCGGAAAAACTTACCAGATGAAAATCTCCCCCGTTCCTTGGAACCCCTAAGTACGAAGACAGACATAAGAATCACACAACACGCTGATGTCTGGATACAGACACACTCACGTCTGGCCCCAGACATACGAATCACACTACACGCATACGCTCTTTATCAACGACACTGCGGACACGAACGCTCTTTAACTACCAACGCGATTAACCCCACAGTGCCAATGACGGTCATTTTGGTGACTGGGAGTGGAGAAGGGGTGCTCTGAGCTTCTCCAAAACGGCGGTAAACACTGCCCGTGGAATTTTAACTTTACATTGGAAGTTTGAGCTCAATCGGTCAAGCCGTTTTCCCGGCCATAGCTAACAGACAAACAAACAAATAAACAGAAGTCCCAAATATATATCTAACTAGCAGGTGACCCGACTTCGTCCGGGCTTTGACCTTGAATTGACCATTTTGAAGGTCAAGGTCAGGTCGGAGTCACTGTTTGACCCGTCCAAAACACTCCCCGGAAAAATTACCCGTAGGTATCAAATTTCGTCGAAATCCGTCCAGCAGTTTTCCCGGCCATAGCTAACAAACAAACAGACAGAAGTCCAAAAATATATATTAGATCATTTGTGGGTACCCGTTTGAAGGTCACATCGGGCGGAAAAACTGACCCGATGAAAATCTCCCCCATTCCCAGGAACCCCTAAGTACGCACACAGACTTAAGAATCAAACAACACGCTCATGCATGTCTGTAGACAGACACGCTCATGTCTGGACACATACACGCTCTTTGTCAACCACAATGCAGATACGAACGCTCTTTAACTATCACGTGATTAACCCATGAAGCGGTGCGATGACATTCCATCTGGGATTTTACCCTTAGATAGGAAGTTTGGGCTCAATCCGTCCGACAGTTTTCCGGCCATAGCTAACAAACAAACAAACAAACAGAAGTCCCAAAATATATATTAGACTAACTGGTGGACCCTCTGATTTATCGGCGAATTGCGATTTGACCCGTCCAAAACACTCCCCGGACAAAAGTACCCGACAAAAGTACCCGTCGAAATCCGTCCGGTATTACTCGATGCAAATATCAAAGGCGATGAGTCAAGAGGAACGATTTAGTGCAAGTACATTATTTACGCGATGCGTCGAAAACGTAAAAATAAGACGATCGATGAAATCAACTAATAAGTATTGTTCACGGGCAATAACAAATTTCTTATGACTTGCAATAAATCTCTACTCATAGTCCACACCCTGGGGCATAACTGGAAAGTGAAGACACAAGGCCTCGAACCCGGTGGTCGTAGAATTCGATTTTTCATGGGAAAATGGACAGACTCCACGCTTGTATTGTATTAGGCAATTATCGAAGATACATAAACGCATTTATCAACAATTTTGCCAGCATTGGGAAGATTCGTAGAAGCGAGTTCTATGCAATGGAAATGCGTGCATATTTCCTATGTAACGGTTTAACAGTGTCTAAACGCTCTGTATCGACGACCCTGGGGATACGAACGCTCTTTAACTATCAACGCGATAATGGGTGCTCTGAGCTTCTCCAAAACGGTGGTAAACACTTTATGTGGGGTTTTACCCATAGGTAGCAAGTTTGGTCGAAATCCGTCCGGCAGTTTTCCCGGCCATAGCTAACACACAAACAAACAGAAGTCCCAAAATATATATTAAATATATATTTTGGGACTTCTGTTTGTCTGTCTGTCTGCTATGGCCGGGAAAACGGCTGGACAGATTGAGCTCAAACTTCCAATCTAAGGTTAAAAAGCCACGGGCAGTGTTTACCGCCATTTTGGAGAAGCTACCAGCACCCCTTCTCCACTCTCAGTCACAAAAATGACCGTCATTGGCACTGTGGGATTAATCGCGTTGATATTAACTGTCTGTCTGTCTGTTAGCTATGGCCGGGAAAACGGCTGGACAGATTGAGCTCAAACTTCCAATCCAAGATTAAAAACACACGGGCAGTGTTTACCGCCGTTTTGGAGAAGCTCACAGCACCCATTATCCACTCTCAGTCACCAAAGTGACCGTCATCGGCACTGTGGGGTTAATCGCGTTGATAGTTAAAGAGCGTTCGTATCCGCAGTGTGGTTGATAAAGAGCGTTTCGACACTGTTAAACCGTTACATACGAAATATGCATGCATTTCCATTGCATAGAACTCGCTTCTACGAATCTTCCAAAGGCTGGCAAAATTGTTAATAAATGCGTTTATGTCTCTTCGATAATTGCCTAATACAATTAAAGCGTGGAGTCTGTCCATTTTCCCATGAAAAATCGAATTCTACGACCACCGGGTTCGAGATATGTTATTATTTCCGACATCGTCATTTTTGTCACTCGAAATCACTTCGGCGTCAATTCATCCCTTGCGAGGCCTTCTAAAATTATGTCTTCACTTCCCAGTTATGCCCCAGGGTGTGGACTAGGAGGAGAGCTTTATTGCAAGTCATAAAATATTTTTATTGCCCGGGAAGAATACTTATTAGTTGATTCCATTGATCGTCTTATGTTTCACCTTCAAAATGGTCAATTCAATGTCAAATCGGGTAAAACGCACGGATTTCGACGAAATTTTATACCAAGGGTCCTTTTTTCCGGTGACTGTTTTCGACGGGTCAAATCGTGATCCCGACTAGACCTTGACCTTCAAAATGGTCAATTCAATGTCAAATCGGGTAAAACGGACATATTTCGACGAAATTTTATACCTAGGGCTACTTTTGTCCGGGGAGTGTTTTGGACGGGTCAAATAGTGACCCCGACATGACCTTGACCTTCAAAAGTGTCAATTCAAGTCCAAAGCCCGGACGAAGTCGGGTCACCTGCTAGTTAGATATATTTTAAGACTTCCGTATATATATATATATATATATATATATATATATGTGTGTGTGTGTGTGTGTATGTATATCCTTTATAGACTCGAAAACGGCTCGACCGATTGAGACCAAACTTGCCATCTAAGGGTTAAAAGCCACGCGAAGTGTCATCGCATCGCTTCTGAGAACGTCCGAGCACTCCTTCAACCTCGCCCTGCCACAGACGTTGGAATTGATGGGTTAAATGGTATCTTTGATGTGTGTGACACGATGCAGGAAGGACAACTCTAAATTCACACATATTATTGAACGTTAGGATATACGTATCACTTACGAACATTCTGCGGTGTCGTTAAACAATCGACCGTCCCGGAAACTGGATATTTCGTACTTAGCGCTTCCAAGGGACGGGGGAGATTTTCGTCGGGTCAGTTTGTCCGCCTGAGGTGACCTTGACCTTGAAGCGGGAACCCACTATCTATCTACTTGATACTCCATCGCCCTCAATATGCTGAGGATTATGTGGAGGTCCAGGTGCTACCACGGCCGAGTAACTTTATAACCCTGTGGTGACTCCAGTAGCGTTCTTTAACGTGCACACACCGAGGCGTGTACACGGGTCAGCCATTAATGTCCGCGCCCGATCGGACAGCGTATTGCACACACGACAACATACCTGGACAAGTGTTGTAATGGGGGGAAATCGGCATTTTGCATTCGGATCTTTATTCAGTGATCTCGAATGAGACTTTTCAGCCTGACAAACTTGGTATCTGTCCGAGTTCTGATTTTTGTCAGAATACCCTGACCAGGTTGCGATCCCCGGTCCGATAGCACGAGAGACCAGTACGCTACCTCTCGGCCACCGACTTTCCACAAATGACCTTGTGCGATATCTCGGTCGTCAGCGGTGACATCGACGTGAAATTTCTTATGTATGGTCAACTCGGGACGGGCAATATTTTTGTCGGGTTATTTGGTCCACCCAACATGACTTTGAAACGGGTACCCGCAAATGATACCACACTGTCGGTGTGCCTGTGGGGGGTTATCTTGAAAAACAAAAATTAATGGATCGACCAAAGCCATGGGATCAATCCAGCCAGTGGCGGGCTAATCTGCTAGTCTCCTATATATTTTGAGAACTACGATTATAAATAAATATATATATATATATATAGCTATATATATATATATATATATATATATATATATTATATATATATATATATATATATATATATATATATATATATATATGTATATATTCTTTATAGAATCGAAAACGGCTGCACCGATCGAGACCAAACTTCCCATATAATGGTAAAAAATCACGGGACGCGTCGTCGCGGCGTTTTGGAGAAGCTCCCAGCACCCATTCTCTACTACCGGTCACAAAAATTGGCACCGTGGTGTTAATCGCGTTGATAGTTAAAGAGCGTTCGTATCCGCAGTGTCGTTGATAAAGAGCGTATGCGTGTAATGTGATTCTTACGTCTGTGTCCGGGCGTCAGCGTGACTGTATCCAGACATGAGCGTGTTGTGTGATTCTTTGCTTCCTAGGAACGGGGGAGATTTTCATCGGGTCAGTTTTTTCGCCCGAGGTGATCTTCACCTTGAAACGGGTACCAACAAATGATATACGTGTGTGTGTCCTTTATAGACTCGAACCGATTGAGCTCAAACTGGCTACCTACGGGAAGTGTCATGGACGGGTTAAATTGTGACCCCAACTTGACATTGAAAATTATCAATTCAAGATCAAGTCGGGTAAAATTGAAAAACAAAAAATTAACTTAAAAAATTCAAAAGGCACAATTAACCCATTGAAAAACAAAAAATTTAATTAAAAAATTAATTCAAAACATTAATTAAACAAATTAATTAAAAAAATTAAAAATTGTCATGTTTCTGACGATTTCCACCATTGGCGGGCTAACCTGCTAGTCTACTATATATTTTGATACTTCCTTATATATATATATATATATATATATATATATATATATATATATATATATACTAGAAGGTGACCCGACTTCGTCCGGGTTTGACCTTGAATTGTCTATTTTTAAGGCCAAGGTCAAGTGGGGGTCACGATTTGACCCGTCCAAAACACAGTGCCCGAACAAAAGTACCCGACAAAAGTACCCGTCGAAATCCATCCGGTTTTACCCGATTTGACCTTGAATTGACCATTTTGAAGGTCAGGTGGGGTCAAACACCAACACCCCAAAAATGGTGGAAATCGGCCCAGCGGATACCGGGAAATCGGCCCAGCGGATACCGAGATACCCTATGCATCAAATTTCGTCCGTAAAAATCCGCCAGTTTAACCCGATTTGATTTCCACTCAAGTATATAAACGCGCCTCATACACACACGCTAGAAGGTGACCCGACTTTGTCCGGGTTAGACCTTGAATTGTCTATTTTGAAGGCCAAGGTCAAGTGGGGGTCACGATTTGACCCGTCCAAAACACAGTGCCCGAACAAAAGTACACGACAAAAGTACCCGTCGAAATCCATCCGGTTTTACCCGATTTGACCTTAAATTGACCATTTTGAAGGTCAGGTGGGGTCAAACACCAACACCCCAAAAATGGTGGAAATCGGCCCAGCGGATACCGGGAAATCGGCCCAGCGGATACCGAGATAACCTATGCGTCAAATTTCGTCCGTAAAAATCCGCCAGTTTAACCCGATTTGATTTCCACTCAAGTATATAAACGCGCCTCATACACACAAGCTCATTAATTATCAAGTTTCAACGTAAAGATAAATTACTATCGGTGCCCGAGATATCGCCAAGACTCAAGTATATAAACGCGCCTCATATACACACGCTCATTAATTATCAAGTTTCAACGTAAAGATAAATTACCATCGGTGCCCGAGATATCGCCAAGACGTCTGAAACAGTCAAATGCATCGGCCGGTTAAGCGTTAACGTGATCTAACGTTATGAACTCTAACGACGTCATAGAAGTTACGCATTGTTTTTATCCTGATGGAAGATAGTACCACTTCTTCTTGATAATTGAGGCAGATAACTAAGACGGATACATACGCATTATATATCGTTGGAAAGAGGAAACACGAAAGATTCTCACAGTGTCATTATTATGACTGGCATTGTATTATTCGCGCTGTTTCGAATCGATTTGTAAGCACCGAACTCAAATGAAAGTCCCGTAACACAGCGTAAAAACAGATTTGACCTCGGCACGTGAAAAGTTGACCTCGGATCTGAAAATCAATAGGCCCATGTTACTCCTGACCCGAAAATACCCCCACATACCAAGTTTCATCGAAATCGGGTCGGCCGTTTTCGAGTTCATCGATTACACACACACACACAAACAAACAAACAGATCTTCCAAAATATATAATACTAGCAGGTTAGCCCGCCACTGGCGGCATTCGTCCCATGGCTTTGTTTCAGAAACATGACATTTTTGAATATGAATTTAATGTTTTTTAAATTTAATATATTTTGTTTCTGAATTGTTTTTTTATTGTTAATTTTTTTTAATTTTAAATTGTTTTAATTAAATTGTAAATTGTTTTAATTAATTTACCCGTAGAAATCCCCCCTTCCTAGGAACGACAGACAACGCATTCTTTGTTTCGTGAAATCTCTCTACGATAATATTGCATTGAATTTAAAACAAACGCTTCCCGTCGGGAAATCTGTCTGCATAATATTTTGAGTCTGCCGCACCCGTCGTAATGTCGTGAAATCTCTCTGCATAATAGATAACATTGCATTGAATCTGTTGTTGGCATTCAGGGCTTCGGGTCGTTGTTGTTGGCATCACGGGTCCCAGAAAACTCTCACATTGCCGAAAACGTGTATTTAGTAATATCGTTGTTGTTGATATTTACGGCTTGGGGGCTATTTTCTTATTTAGCAAGTTTGAGCTCAATCGGTTCGAGTCTATAAAGGACACACTCATATATATGACACTTCCCGTGGGTAGCAAGTTTGAGCTCAATCGGCATTCCCTGGAATTTCCCGTAGATTGGCAGATTCCAGTAGCTTTAGAACGGTATATCTGGGGAGAAATCTGATGCTATATTCGTGATTATCTGGGATGATTTCGGTATATAACTATATACTGTAAAAACAAAGCGCGCCATCCGTGCTCGCAGGGTTGGTCAGAAACAAATGTTTTTTTAATTTAATGTATGTTCCGTATATCTCTCTGCAGATGCAAATAACGTTGAATGGCAAACAGACGCTCTTTATAGAGATACGTCAAAAACAAACGCTCATCAAATAATCACTTGATTAACCCACGCCGTGCCTTTGCTGTGATTTGAGATTGGAGAACGGGTGCTCTGAGCTTCTCTAAACCGCGACCACGGTCGTGTCGGTGGGATTTGACACTTACATAGGAAGTTTGAGCTCAATCTGTACACGCGTTTTGGATTCTATGAAGTACACACACACATATATACGAAGTCTCAAAATATATAGTATAGATATATATATATATATATATATATATATATATATATACGTGTATGTATATCCTTTATAGACTCGAAAACGCCTCGACCGATTGAGCCCAAACTTGCTATCTAAGGGTAAAATGCCACAATGAGTGCCATCGCAACGGTTCTGCGAACTTTCGAGCGCTCCTTCGCCCTTCGCCCTGCCACCGCCACCGTCGTTGGAATTGATGGGTTAATGATTAAAGAGCGTTGGTATCTGCGGTGTCGTTGTTAAAGAGCTTTTATATACACGCGTATAAATACGGCTCTATCGGCCGTCTCGGAAACTCGGGATATCGAGACGAAATTTCGTACGTAGGGCTTCCAATGGACGGGCGAGATTTTCGTCGGGTCATTTTGTCCGCCTGGGGTGACCTTGACCTTGAAACGGGTACCCACAAATGACCTTGGACGATAAATCGGTCGTCAGCGGTGACATCGACGTGAAATTTGTTATGTATGGTCAACTCGGGACGGCAATATTTTTGTCGGGTTATTTGGTCCACCCAACATGACTTTCAAACGGGTACCCGCATATGATAGCATGCTGTCGGCGTGCCTGTACGGGGTTATCTTGAAAAACAAAAATTAATGGGTCGACCAAAGCCATGGGACCTGTAATATCCATATAGACTGCGTTATATATACATGTTTTGTTTGGGTCCCTAAAATAAGGAACCTATATTTTTATGTGCGTTTGAGTTGGTTACGAATAAAATTCTGTTCGTGTTTCATCAACTTAGTTAACAATAGTAATGTCCACAAGTAACGAACATTACAATGGCGACGAATTATATGTTTTCCCCCGTGTGTGTGGACTATAATAAAAGTGTTGTAATAAACTGAAATATTTAGGGGAATCGGGAAAGAAAGAATCCACGCACATTTTTTGTAAAAAAAAAAAAAACCCGGAATCGGAAACGGACAGTTATTGTGCTAAAACCCGGAAACAAGTAGTTGAACATTAAGTATATAATCAAGCAAACAATGAGCCCTGGCAACTTTGTGGTAGAGACTGGTTCTCTGCATATAGGACCCAGATGGCAACAGTGGTTGAGTGAATTTGAAATAATGGTTGGGGCTAGTGGAATAAAAGAAGACAAACAACTAAGATGTCTTCTTCTGAATCATGCAGGATCAGGGGTGCAGAGAATATTCCAGACGATCCCTAACACATGAGATACGTATAAACAGGCGAAGGATGTTCTAAATGGTTACTTTGTTCCAAAGTTAAGTAACGTATTCGAACAGTATACATTTAGACAGCTGAAACGAGAGTCTGGAGAATCCTTGGAAAAATTCTTGTTTCGTCTCAAACAAGCAGCAACCTTCTGCGAATATAAGGATCACGAAGATACTGAGATGCTTTTACAGGTGCTTCTCAGCTGTGGTGATTCATTCTGCACACGGTCATTTGTTGAAAAATGGGACCTTACCACGACTCTTACTAATTAAGAGAAAAATAAAGAGCAGACGAACAAGCTCATGTGATGAAAGGAACCCAAGAAAACAGTGTTATGAAAATTCAACGACAGCAGTATAGACCAGAGAATGCGTCATCAGTAACACATGGTTATGGTTCAAGTGGTTCTATGTGTAAAGGTTGTGGAAATAAATGGCCTCATTCTGGCGGCCAATCAAATTGTCCGGCTCATAACGTAGTTTGTCGAAACTGTCGAGGACTTCATCATTTTGCTAAATACTGTTTCCGCAAGCGAGTAGCATGTGTAAAAAATCGAGGTGATGTTAGTTCCAGTTTTAACAACCGCAAGTCTGAAAGCACACAACATTCCGGAATTCTACAATGTTTGAAATAAACGAAACAAGACTCATAACAGAAGTCGAAATTCAGTATGTCGAATTTCTTATTGACACAGGGTCAGATGTGAACTTGATGGATATAAATACATTCAAGAGAGTTCTACCAAATGCTAAACTGTCACCATGCAATTATACAATTAAAGGTTTCCCGGATAACCAAATTCCAATTGAAGGAAAGTACACAACGAACATAACACATACTGGGTCGTGTCAAACAGCGGAGTTAGTTATAATAGATGTGCAGCACAGTGTAACACCAATTCTGGGATATAAGACGGCTTCGCAATTAGAAATAATTAAGATTAAACAAGATGTGTTTGCCGAAAACGAGACTGTGTGTAACCGTGATGTCCTTTCTGTTACAAATGAGGAGAACAAAATAAATACTCCTCCAGAAACATTACAAGTTAACATGATGGAGACCGCGTCTTTAGTGGATAAATTTAGTGACATATTCAATGGCATTGGCAAGCACAAAACTGCAGAAGTGACACTCCACATCAACACATCTGTCAAGCCAGTGGCACAAAAGCACAGGAGAATTCCTTTCAATCTGCAAGCAGGAGTGGAGAATGAACTAAAAAGATTAAAAGATGCCGATGTTATAGAAGAAGTTTCTGGTCCTACAGATTGGGTGACTCCTCCAGTTATTACCCGCTGACGGAATGGTTCGATTCGCTTCTGTCTGGATATGAGATTACACAATAAGGCAATAAAGTGAACACGTCACCCGGTACCAACCATAGAGGAAATAGCATATGGATTAAATGGCGCAACTGTGTTTTCAAGAGTTGATCTTCGGGATTCGTTTCATCAAATGTCCCTTTCTGAAGAAAGCCGATATATCACAACATTTTCAACTCACAAAGAACTTATGCGATATAAACGCCTAAACTACGGAACAAAGTCTGCATCCGAGGAATTCCACGAGATCCTCAGAAAGACATTTTTAGATATACCGGGAGTTCTTAATGTACGCGATGACATCATTATATTCGGGGATAATAAAGCAAATCATCAAAAAGCACTAGAAGCTGCATTACAGCGACTATACGATGTCGGACTAACCATTAACAAAGACAAATGTTGTTTCAACACAAAGTCAATAGAGTTCTTTGGGTTCGTTTTTTCTGAAGAAGGCATGTCGCCAGCTCAAACAAAAATCGAAGCCCTGAAAGAAGCAAAGCCACCAACAAATGTATCAGACCTGCGTAGTTATCTTGGTATGTGCAACTACAGTGCTCGTTTCTTCAATAACTATAGTAGTCGGACACACACATTTCGTGAACTGTTGAAGGGTAAACCATGGGAATGGACATTGGATCACCAGAAGGAGTTCGATGATATAAACAGTTCCCTGACAGCTCACACGCAAATGGCTTATTATCACAAAGACAGGGAAACGGAAGTCCACGTTGACGCAAGCCCATTTGGAGTTGGGAGCTATGGTCAGTCAAGCAGATGAAGCAGGAAATTTCCGACCAGTGGCGTATTCAAGTCGAAGTTTAACTCCAACCGAACAGAAATATGCACACATTGAACGCGAATCTGTATCAGTTTTGTTTGCATGTACAAAGTTTGAAGGTTATCTTCTGGGCAAGAAATTCACGGTATTATCTGATCATGAACCTTTGCAAACGTTATACAACAATCCGAAGTCCCAGACATCAGCAAAGATTGAAAGAATGAGATTACGGCTACTAAAATATGATTTTGTGGTGAAATATCGACCTGGATGAAAATGTGTAGTAGACTATTTGAGTCGACATCCTTTAGCAGACCATGAAACTGAATTAGAAGCTGACTAGTTAATTTCTTTGATATCCTCAATCATTCCAGATGCGATTACTCTTGAGAAGATAAAGTCTGAGACTGACAATGATAACGTTTAGTCAAAGCTGATGAGAGTCCTTCAAGGCGATTCAATATGTTTGGATAAAGATCAGGAACTTAAAGTATTTAAACACGTATTGAGCGAACTTACCCTGGTTGATGGAATTATATTGCGAGGGGAGAGAATTGTGATTCCGGAGAAATTACAGGAAGTTGTGGTTAAATTAGCACACGAAGGACACTTGGGTATAATCAAAACAAAGCAGTATCTCCGCGATCGATTTTGGTTCTCTGGTATCGACAAAATGACCGAACATTTTGTGAAACAAAGCCCAGCTTGTCAAGTATGTACCTACACTCCAAGTGCCGAACCAGCGAAAATGTCGGAGTTACCTGATGGTCCGTGGCGTTGTTTATCAATGGATTTTTGTGGGCCTTTCCCATCTGGAGATTATCTGTTTGCTATAATGGATGATTATTCTAGATTCCCAGTAGTAGAAGTGATCAGATCAACGTCTGCAGAAACGGTGATTCCAAAGATGGACCAAATTCTAGCAGAATACTCTACACCAAGAGAAATCAGAAGTGACAATGGACCACCATTCAACAGTGGTGCTTTTCGAGATTATGCGAACTCTATGGGGTTCCACCATCGCAAAATTACCCCTGAACATCCCCGGGCAAATGGTGAAATCGAGAGGTTTATGGCTTCACTAAAAAAAAGCAGTACAGACCGCGCATGTGAAAAACCGTAATCGTTGTCCCGCCAGTGGGGGGCTAATCTGCTAGTCTATATATATATTTTGAGAACTACGTATATATATATATATGTGTGTGTGTGTGTGTATATATATATGTGTGTGAGTACTTCATAGAATCGAAAACGGCTGCGCGGATCGAGCTCAAATTTCGTATATAAGGGAAAAAACCCACGGGGATCGTCGACGTCGCATTATGGACAAGCTCTGAGCACTCCTTGACCCTTAAAGTGCGACATTCGTTTCGATACGATGGGTTTCGCTATCGATTCGCTCGCGATCCAAGAGGCGTAACTCTACATTTTTTTATATCTGTATATGTATATTTTTATATCCATATTCACTTCAAACTGCTAAACCCGTTGAGCCAAAACTTGCTAATACCTTCCAAAATATAGAATTTACATTTTCTCATATATACATTTCTTGTTACGACTGAAAATCTTAGTCTATTTTCGATACATTCATATAAACAAGCTCTAAACTTACACCCCTCAATTCGTGCTAAATCACGCACCTTATATGGCTGCTAAAATTTAGTAAATACGAGGCACTGTGATTCGTCCCAGAATCTGACGGGACTTCCACTGCCTCAAGCCGTGAATACCAACAACAACGACATTGTTGGACTCGCCAAGCCGTGAATGCCAACAACAACGACGTTGGCGAGAACGCAGCTTATATGGCTGCTAAAATTTAGTAAATACGAGGCACTGTGATACGTCCCAGAATCTGACGGGACTTCCACTGCCTCAAGCCGTGAACACCAACAACAACGACATTGTTGGACCCGCCAAGCCGTGAATGTCAACAACGACGACGTTGGCGAGAAGGACAACTCTAAATTCACACACCGTATTGAACGTTAGGATATACGTATCACTTACGAACATTATGCGGTGTCGTTAAACAATCGACCGTCTCGGAAACAGGATATTTCGTACTTAGCGCTTCCAAGGGACGGGGGAGATTTTCGTCTGGTCAGTTTGTCTGACTGAGGTGACCTTGACCTTGAAGCGGGTACCCACAAATGACCTTCGGCGATATCTCGGTCGTCAGCGGTGACATCGAAGTGCAATTTCTTATGTATGGTCAACTCGGGACGGGCAATATTTTTGTTGGGTTTATTTGGTCCACCCAACATGACTTTGAAGCGGGTACCCGCAAATGATAGCACGCTGTCGGCGTGCCTGTGTGGGGTTATCTTGAAAAACAAAAATTAATGGATCGAACAAAGCCATGGGATCAATCCCGCCAGTGCGGGCTAATCTGCTAGTCTCCTATATATTTTGAGAACTACGATTATAAATATATATATATATATATATATATGTGTGTATATCCTTTATAGAATGGAAAACGGCTGGACCGATCTAGACCAAACTTCCCATCTAAGGGTAAAAAATCACGGGACGCATTGTCGCGGCTTTTTGGAGAAGCTCCCAGCACCCATTCTCTACTACCGGTCGGCGAATTGCGCGATTTGACCTTGAATTTTCCAATTTGAAGGTCAAGGTCAGGTGGGGGTCACGATTTGTCCCGTCCAAAACACTGACCGGACAAAGGTACCCGACAAAAGTACCCGTCGAAATCCATCCGGTTTTACCAGATTTGACCTTGAATTGATAATTTAGAAGGTCAAGGTCAGGTCAGGGTCACGATTTGACCCGTCCAAAACACTCAGTGGACAAAAGTAACCCTATGTATCAAATTTCGTCGAAATCCCATAAAAATTCGCGATTTGACCTTGAATTGACCCGATTTCAAGGTCTAGGTCACGTCGCACGTGCAAATTAATAGGCTTACGACACTCCCCATACGAAACTATCCATAGACACTAATTTTCATCGAAATCCCGAGGTACTCGGGCGTTTGACCTTGGATAATTTTAAAGGTCAAGGTCAGGTCGGGGTCACGATTTGAGACACTAATTTTAATCGAAATCCCGCGATACACGGGCGTTCGACCTTGAAATGACCCGATTTCAAGTTAAAGGTCATGTCGCACGGGCAAATTAATAGGCCCATGCCACTCCCCGGCCGAAAGTACCCACACACACCAAATTTCATCGAAATCAGCTCGGCCGTTTTCGAGTCCATCGCGATCACAGACAGACAGACACACACACACACACAAATAACACACACACATATCTCCCAAAATATATAATAGACTAGCCGATGAGCCAGACGTTGTCCGGGCTATACATTCACATAGCAAATTTCAAGTCGATAGCTCCACCCGTTTCCGAGATCTGGTCTGCGCATGCGCGAAGCTGGCGTCGCACGGGCTCGGCGACCCGATAAAATTCGTATCCGGGGCAAGATACATTCACATAGCAAATTTCAAGTCGATAGCTCCACCCGTTTCCGAGATCTGGTCTGCGCATGCGCGAAGCTTGCGTCGCACGGGCTCGGCGACCAGATACAATTCGTATCCGGGGCAAGATACATTCACATAGCAAATTTCAAGTCGATAGCTCCACCCGTTTCATAGATCTCGTCTGCGCATGCGCGAAGCGGGCGCCACACGGGCTCGCCAATACGACGACCGCCTGATCAAACTACACACACGTACCAAGTTTCGTCCCGATCGGTCGAGAATCGTAGATTTGTATAAATGACATACATACATACATACAGACATACAGACAGAGGTCTTCAAAATATATAGGAGATATATATATATATATATACGTGTATGTATATCCTTTATAGACTCGAAAACGGCTCGACCGATTGAGCCCAAACTTGCTATCTAAGGGTAAAAAGCCACAATGAGGGGCCATCGCAACGGTTCTGAGAACTTTCGAGCGCTCCTTCGCCCTGCCACCGCCACCGTCGTTGGAATTGATCGGTTAATGGTTAAAGAGCGTTGGTATCTGCGATGTCGTTGTTAAAGAGCTTTTATATACACGCGTATAAATACGGCTCAATCGACCGTCTCGGAAACTGGGGATATCGAGACGAAATTTCGTACTTAAGGCTTCCAAAGGACGGGGAAGATTTCCGTCGCGTCATTTTGTCCGCCTGAGGTGACCTTGACCTTGAAACGGGTACCCATAAATGACCATGGACGATATCTCGGTCGTCAGCGGTGACATCGACGTGAATTTTTTTTATCTATGGTCAACTCGGGACGGGGAATATTTTTGTCGGGTTATTTGGTCCACCCATCATGACTTTGAAACGGGTACCCGCATATGATAGCATGCTGTCGGCGTGCCTGTACGGGGTTATCTTGAAAAACAAAAATTAATGGATCGACCAAAGCCATGGGACCAATCCCGCCAGTGGCGGGCTTATCTGCTAGTCACTATATATTTTGAGACTTCCGTATATATATATACTAGCAGGTGACCCGACATCGTCCGGGATTTGACCTTTAATTGACCATTTTGAAGGTCAAGGTCAGGTCGGGGTAACGATTTGACCCGTCCAAAACATTCCGACAATAGTAGCCCTAGGTATCAAATTTCGTCGAAATCCGTTAATTTTTTAATTTAATTTGAGTTAATTCTGCTTTTTTAATCAAGAGAAATGATGGCACCCGTCCCGTGATGGTACCCGTCCCTAATAGAGGTACGTTTGTGGGTACCCGTTTCAAGGTGAAGATCACATCGGGCCGAAAAACTTACCAGATGAAAATCTCCCCCGTTCCTTGGAACACCTGAGTACGAAGACAGACATAAGAATCACAACTGGCGTGGTTCGTCTCATGGCTTTGTTCGAAAAAGCAATTGCAACAGCTTCCGAGAAACGTATGCTGCACCTAGGTGTAAAATTTCGTCGAAATCCGCCAGTTTTACCCGAATTGACCTTGAATTTATCATTTTCAAGGTCAGGTCGGGTCACAATTTAACCCGTTAATGACACTTCCCGTGGGTAGCAAGTTTGAGCTCAATCGGTTCGAGTCTATAAATGACACACACATATATATCATTTGTGGGTACCCGTTTCAAGGTGAAGTTCACCTCGGGCGAAAAAACTGACCCGATGAAAATCTCCCCCGTTCCTAGGAAACCCTAAGTACGTAAGAATCACACAACACGCTCATGTCTGGATACAGTCACGCTCACGTGTGGACCCAGGCGTAAGAATCACATTACACGCATACGCTCTTTATCAACGACACTGTGGATACGACGCTATTTAACTATCAACGCGATTAACCCCACCGTGCCAATGACGGTCATTTTTGTGACTGGGCGTGGAGAATGGGTGCTCTGAGCTTCTCCAAAACGGCGGTAAACACTGCCCGTGGTTTTTTTAACCTTAGATTGCAAGTTTGAGCTCAATCGGTCCAGCCGTTTTCCCGGCCATAGCTAACAGACAGACAGACAAACAGAAGTCCCAAAATATATATTAGATGTGTGTATGTATATCCTTTATAGACTCGAAAACGGCTCGACCGATTGAGCCCAAACTTGCTATCTAAGGGTAAAAATCCACAAGAAGTGCTATCACAACGCTTCTGAGAACATCCGAGGGTCCTTCATCCTTCGCCCTGCCACCGCCACCGTCGTTGGAATTGATGGGTTTATGATTAAAGAGCGTTAGTATCTGCGGTGTCGTTGTTAAAGAGCGTTTATATACACGAGTATAAATACGGCTCAATCGACCGTCTCGGAAACTGGGGATATCGAGACGAAATTTCGTACTTAGGGCTAATCTGCTAGCCTACCATATATTTTGAGACTTCCGTGTATCCTTTATAGACTCGAAAACGGCTCGATCGATTGAGCGCAAACTTGCAATATAAGGGTAAAAAGCCATGAGAGTGCCATCGCACCGCTTCTGAGAACGTCCGAGCACTCCTTCACCCTTCGCCCTGCCACCGTAGTTGGAATTGATGGGTTATATGATTAAGCAGCTTTCGTATATGCGGTTCCGTTGTTAAAGAGCGTTTATATACACGATTATTAATTAGCTATATGTTATCGCCCGCAATAAGTAGAACGCTGCCCGCGTCATAAGTAACAAAAAGTCGGCTAATAAGTAGAAAACGCGGCCTATAAGTAACAAAAAGTCGGACAATAAGTAGAAAACGCGGCCAATAAGTCAAGGTGACGTAAATGAGGTCATACGTAATTGTAATTCAATTGAGTATTTGTCACTAAAAACAAGCATTCTGATTGGCCGAGAGCGGCTAAATTTCGTTTTCGATTCACCGACATCGGCCGCTTCAGTGTGCATCAAATCTGAATGTATCACGGTCAATTTCATCGACAGTTATATAGAAAATGTATGTACTAGAGCTTATGCTAAACTATCCCAATTACGAAGACTGAAGTATATTTTGAACCGAAAAACTCTTGAAATCCTCTATTTATCACACGTCCGTCCAATCATGGAATATGCGAGTAGTGTCTGGGCTGGAGCACCTGATAAGTTACTTAAAAAACTTGATGATGTAGAATACGAGGCTGCACGAATAATAAGTGGCTGCACGAGATCAGTATCACACAAACGTCTACTAACAGAAATGGGTTGGGAAACACTCTCCGATAGAAGGCAATTAAAGCGTTTTTCACTTTTTCATAACATTGTCAATCACAAAGTGCCCAAATATTTAGTCGACTTACTTCCCCAAAAATTTTCTGACATAAGTGATCATGATACGAGATTTGCGTCAAACTTTATCCATTTTAAACCCAATTCCAAACGAATGGAGTCTACATTCATGCCAACGTGTGTAAAAAACTGGAATGCAACCAAAATTGAGACTCGAGATCTCCGCCACCTTTGTTATGTAGAAAAAATTAAACCTATAACACCCAAACCACCAAAGTATTATTCTGTCGGAAAGCGGACTGATAACATATTTCACTGTAGATTACGATGTGAATGTAGCAACTTGCTATCCGATAAGGTTCTAAATCACATTGCAAATTCAAAAGACTGCACCTGTGGAAACGGTGAAGAAAATGCCTTCCACTATTTCTTTGATTGCCACCTACATTCAATCCCAAGAATTCGTCTATTGAATAAATTACTTCCTTACAACATTTATTCATTAAAGATTTTGCTTTTTGGAGATCCTGCACTTCCTTATTGTGATAACATGAAAAATTTCTTAGCTGTACAGTCATTCATACGCGAGACAAATCAGGATTTGTTTTACTAACTCTGCTAAATAATGATACGTACAAGCCAGCAAGCGAATCAAAGAAACAAAGAAATCCGACTTTAAATCAAACACTTATACAAACTTATGACAAACTCGGGGGTGGGGGTGACCGGTGATATGTATATATGTTTAACTTGTTTTTGCTAGTCATGTTGCTTTGCCATTACAAATTATTTTATTTTTCAGTGTAATAACATATGGGAGAGGGGGTACCCATAAGTGAGTCAGCACTTGTCCTCCAATCCCATTGTCTGTATATACAATGTTTGTGTCATATATAATATAATATGTTACATAAATTAGACAAATAAATATGTTTAAACTATTTCATCGGCGCAGAACGAGTAGCGAAACGAGCACACCCGCGCGATGTTGTCTATAGATACCGTTCATCGGCCGCTTCAGCGTGCATCAAATCTGAATGTGGCACGGTACAATTTCATCGGCGCAGAACGGAGTAGCGAAACGAGCCAACCCGCCCCACAGGAAATGGTTACGGAGCAGTGTTCCGAGTAACGCAATGAACAAACCCAATGATTTGTGCACGGTGACAACGGCGAAATGAAAGTCTCGATTCGTGTCATGAAAATGACTAAATGATACTTTTTACCCACATGTATATATACCTGCAGGGGGACATATGACACTGCTCCGCCCCTTATAAGTCACGTGATCTTGACGGCCATCTTGAATTTCATCGTAAAAACCAATTTTCCTGAAATTCAAGATGGCCGTCAAGATCACGTGACTTATAAGGGGCGGAGCAGTGTCATATGTCCCCCTGCAGGTATATATACATGTGGGTATGCATGGTTATATATATATATATCTATATTTGGAATTGTACCTATCAGGGAATATTCAAGCAACAAAAGCACGAACTCAACAAAGTGCGCCATTGTATCCCATTTTGCTACAAATAGGTGGCAACTTGCATAAATCCAAGATGGACGCCAAGGTCACGTGACCTATTTTATGTCCAAAGTATGTTCATATATGTTACTCCCGTGTACCTTACTGTTGGACATCGTATAATTGGGTTGAAAATTAGAAAACAAACAACACACCCATGCATACCCACACAAACTGTACATATACCGGCAAATAGCCACTAATCCAAGATGGCCGCCAATGTCACGTGACCTTGGTGGGCGTGTCCACGGCGGCATTCGACAGGATATACCTATGTCTATATACATGTGAAGTTTCAACTAATTATATTAGAAACTGCTTGAGATATAATGTATTACCCATATATACCTGAAATACATGGATATATGTACAGGATGCGTGGCACTGGGGGGTATGTCTGTGGTGGCAGGTGGCAGCGAAAGAGTTAAACAATTATTACATTGTTGCTAATTAATAAAATACTTATTAATTGGTTGTTTCCACATTGACCGAGTTATGAGGCCTCGGTCTGTCGTATTAGCCTTCGGCCTGCGGCCTCATCCCAATACGACAGACCTCGACCTCATAACACGGCCAATATGGAAACAACCAATTAATAACATATAGTATAAATACGACTCAATCGACCGTCTCGGAAACTGGGGATATCGAGACGAAATTTCTTACTTAGGGCTTCCAAGGGACGGGGGGAGATTTTCGTCGAGTCAGTTTGTCCGACTGAGGTGAAGTAGTATATACAATGGGGGTCCTGGCGCACCTTTCTTATCGAACACCTAATTTACCAATCAAATGCCCCAAGCACCGACCAGGCCCCAAGCACACAGCGTCTTTCTTACCACCACTTAGAAACACACGAGTAACTGCACCGGGATCCAGCCAATTATAGATACACTTCATTGACTTCAACACATTCATTCCTAATACACACACACATACCTCTAAATGAATTTCTATATCGCACAGCTGTGTGAATTTAGTTAGTGGCTTATCAAGTACAACAAGAAAACTAAGATGCATGCATCAGGTCAGCCATGAACTATTTAGCATAGAATAATTCAGTTCGGTTGCAGTTTCACAACGTTACAACTGACATACGATTACACCTTGAATGTGGAAATATGTAAGAGTGAATATTAATGTTCTAAATCCCATGTTTCACATTTAGTGGTAATGGGGTCGTACTTTATTAACACGCAAGTAGTGTAATTAAGTACGGGTAATTAGAAGTAACAAATCGTTTAGTTTCTATCGTATCGGATAAAAGAGGTGAGCAGATTGCCGATGATGAATGCTCTCGTTAGCTGCCAATATAATGTGCATATTTGCCCCGTTACGTTTATACACTGTAGCATTGGCGGGCCAGAGTGTGTTGACATGTTAAGTGTTTGGTTCATTAATAACAGATCAGCAGGGATTTGTCGTGATAACGTATACGTGGAAATATGCTACCTAAACGGTTAAATTAACGGTTGATCTATTACACCACCGTGTATACTCGGTTTAAATAGGTATATTATATAGGGACGTGTGCTCAATTTTGGTGCGGACCGATGATAAGATAAAACAAAATCAGAAGTAAATGTCGGCGGGCGGGAGGGCCATTTTTTCAATAATTTTAAAAGAAATTGAACAGTTGCAGCAGCAGCAGCAAAAAAAGGGTGTACAATTGGCAAATGATGAGGGGCGACGTGACGTGTAACTAGGATTGAACTTAGATATGCAATTTGGAGATTATTGGATGAGGGATGTTATATTAATTATATTAAAGGGACGAGGGGGCTTAGTTGTCGAAAATATTCATATTTGTTCCAAACACCGTAAACAGAAAAATATTAAAAGGCATACATATTGGTTCAAATATACGATCACTATCGCGTAAACATCATGCTCACATAAAGACCTACTAAATTTTACCTAAACAAGAGTCTGATTGTGTTATAGAAGGCAGCACAATGCTACTGGCTAATCACACACAAATGGTATGAACGCTCTTTATTATTTCCAAATAAGGAATTGAGCAACAAAGAACGCTCTTTATGTTTACCATCATAATATAAAGAAACACCAAGAAAGTAACTTTTTATGCTTTGTCAAACAATCGTCAAATTTACGACAATAACATACTGTTTATGAGATATTTCTCATTTGTATATTAACAAAGTATGTCTATATTTGAATATTATTTTCGTTTGCAGCGGTTTTTGACAGGTGGAAATATGTTCACAGGATACCCACCAAGGCCTTCCGTACCTTTAAGGTATACTGCAACTTTGTTTCTTGCCAATAGCAGAATACATAATGCTATTAAGAAGTGACACAAAACATTTTTTTTAATTATAAGTATTGAGCAGTGAGAAATATTTGAGTAGAGGAAACCAGTAACGAAAGGCGATATTAACATGATTTCTGTCAGCGAATAATTGTTTACGTTCCAATGAATATTAAAATGTACTGAAAACAAACTGCTTATGGGTGCCAGACTTTCATAAACACAAATTATGTATTAATGGTGTAACGACATATTTCGTTCTTAATTGTCTAAAAAAAATAGGGGATCGGGATGTTTGGATCTCTAGTTTAACGACATTTTTCGGTCTTTAATAGTTTAATGACATTTTTCGGTCTTTATAATATCTCAAGATATAGGGGGTATTTGGATCTCTATAGTTTAACGACATTTTTCGGTCTTTATAGTTTAACGACATTCTCGGTCTTTAATATTTCAAGATATAGGGGCCCTTAGTGGGTATTTGGATCTCTAGTTTAACGACATTTTTCGGTCTTTGATAGCAAAATGGAAGAAGTACATCTTTGGAAAGATGTGGTGGCCCTAAAAAGGAAAGTTGTTTGGTGATCTTGAAATGCAGTTTTTCTGAACAGTCTTCCTTGATTAAAGTGATGTGAAACACTCCGGCAGACAACGGGCAGAGTGATCAAATAGAAATTAAGAATAATCTTTCTCAAAGTAGTTATTTGTTACGAATAGTAATCCAAATGGATGATACACAACGTCATTCTTATATATTAGTTAAATGCAATGACTCTCGATGCCATCGAGTCGATGGCGAAATCATTTTTGTTTAATTATAGCCGATAGTTGCGCCCCGAATCGAGATGTAAATATTTACAATTTGGAGTAGTTCAGACGATGTTCTCTATGAAGTGGTGTGGTAGATTATTTTGGAAATTTTCAGTGATGTTAGTAGAATGATAACATTCCCCAGGTTGGCAAAGTGCCTGAGCACTAACTTATCAATTTCTCGCACCCGAAAAAGTCCATAACAAGTCCATAATATATCTTTAAGCATATATATAAATCTCCGAAAACCAAAATTCTAAAGCATTAAACGATTTCTTGAAATACAGTTTTTCTGAACAGTCTTCCTTGATTAAAGTGATGTGAAACACTCCGGCAGACACCGGGCAGAGTGATCAAATAGAAATTAAGAATAATCTTTCTCAAAGTAGTTATTCGTTACGAATATTAATCCAAATGGATGATACACAACGTCATTCTTATATATTAGTTAAATGCAATGACTCTCGATGGCGAAATCATTTTTGTTTAATTATAGCCGATAGTTGCGCCCCGAATCGAGATGTAAATATTTACAATTTGGAGTAGTTCAGACGATGTTCTCTATGAAGTGGTGTGGTAGATTATTTTGGAAATTTTCAGTGATGTTAGTAGAATGATAACATTCCCCAGGTTGGCAAAGTGCCTGAGCACTAACTTATCAATTTCTCGCACCCGAGATTATTTTGGAAATTTTCAGTGATGTTAGTAGAATGATAACATTCCCCAGGTTGGCAAAGTGCCTGAGCACTAACTTATCAATTTTTCGCACCCGAAAAAGTCCATAACAAGTCCATAATATGTCTTTAAGCATATATATATAAATCTCCGAAAACCAAAATTCTAAAGCATTAAACGATTTCTTGAAATACAGTTTTTCTGAACAGTCTTCCTTGATTAAAGTGATGTGAAACACTCCGGCAGACACCGGGCAGAGTGATCAAATAGAAATTAAGAATAATCTTTCTCAAAGTAGTTATTCGTTACGAATATTAATCCAAATGGATGATACACAACGTCATTCTTATATATTAGTTAAATGCAATGACTCTCGATGGCGAAATCATTTTTGTTTAATTATAGCCGATAGTTGCGCCCCGAATCGAGATGTAAATATTTACAATTTGGAGTAGTTCAGACGATGTTCTCTATGAAGTGGTGTGGTAGATTATTTTGGAAATTTTCAGTGATGTTAGTAGAATGATAACATTCCCCAGGTTGGCAAAGTGCCTGAGCACTAACTTATCAATTTCTCGCACCCGAAAAAGTCCATAACAAGTCCATAATATGTCTTTAAGCATATATATAAATCTCCGAAAACCAAAATTCTAAAGCATTAAACGATTTCTTGAAATACAGTTTTTCTGAACAGTCTTCCTTGATTAAAGTGATGTGAAACACTCCGGCAGACACCGGGCAGAGTGATCAAATAGAAATTAAGAATAATCTTTCTCAAAGTAGTTATTCGTTACGAATATTAATCCAAATGGATGATACACAACGTCATTCTTATATATTAGTTAAATGCAATGACTCTCGATGGCGAAATCATTTATGTTTAATTATAGCCGATAGTTGCGCCCCGAATCGAGATGTAAATATTTACAATTTGGAGTAGTTCAGACGATGTTCTCTATGAAGTGGTGTGGCAGATTTTTTGGGAAATTTTCAGTGATGTTAGTAGAATGATAAAATTCCCCAGGTTGGCAAAGTGCCTGAGCACTAACTTATCAATTTCTCGCACCCGAAAAAGTCCATAACAAGTCCATAATATGTCTTTAAGCATATATATAAATCTCCGAAAACCAAAATTCTAAAGCATTAAACGATTTCTTGAAATACAGTTTTTCTGAACAGTCTTCCTTGATTAAAGTGATGTGAAACACTCCGGCAGACACCGGGCAGAGTGATCAAATAGAAATTAAGAATAATCTTTCTCAAAGTAGTTATTCGTTACGAATATTAATCCAAATGGATGATACACAACGTCATTCTTATATATTAGTTAAATGCAATGACTCTCGATGGCGAAATCATTTTTGTTTAATTATAGCCGATAGTTGCGCCCCGAATCGAGATGTAAATATTTACAATTTGGAGTAGTTCAGACGATGTTCTCTATGAAGTGGTGTGGCAGATTTTTGTGGAAAATTTCAGTGATTTGGCAAAGTCCCTGAGCACTAACTTATCAATTTCTCGCACCTGAAAAAGTCCATAACAAGTCCATAATATGTCTTTAAGCATATATATAAATCTCCGAAAAACAAAAATTATAAAGCATTAAACGATTTGCTATATTTCCAAGGCATATATTTCATCTGATTTAGCGAGAATCCATATATACTTTTTCACGAGAATCCAGGGTAATTTGCGAGAATATTTACGAGAATCTAGATTTGGATTTTCGCCGAAATATAAGCCCTGATTTCACTCTGAAGTGTGCCTAAATGGCATAAATTGTACCGTGGTTCCCATGTTCGCCAAAGTGGCATAAATTTATTTCAGGATAATACTAATTTTAGGCATTCATTTATATCACTGATATCAGGACAATAAATAGCCATTTCCATTGCATGGAACAAAGAGCGTTATTGTTTATTGGTGTTGTTTTTGGAAGTGGTGGTAGTTAAATTTTATACATTTCGACCCCCAATAAGTATTTCCGAACAAATGAATTATTAACAAGCGTGACATGACATCATTGACGTGGATAATTAACACCGATCTACAAGCAATTAAAGTCTTAAAATGAGCTAAAATTTTACATTTTCTTTAAAAAATTTACATTTTTATCTCTCGCGACATAATTGTCACCAATAAAAACAAATTTGATTCATCGTGGAAGTTAGTCGGTGACTATAAATAATGTCACCATTCAACTGAATGTTGTTGAGCATATTTCAACCAATTTTGGAAGTTTAAATGAATATTTTCTTCACACGCAAAGTAAAATTGACAAATTTCAGGATTTTAGCCTGCTTCGTTGGGACCAAAATTTGTTGTGCACACTCAAGAAACGTCTACCGACACTCGCTATGTCAAATTATGCCATGACCATGCTATAAACTAGCTTGAAATTGGCAAAACAATGAATTTTTTTTTGGTTGAAAAAATTTACATAGAGAACGATTATTTTTCGATAAAAACGAAAATAATGCGAATTTCAGCACTCGTCAGAATGGTGCAGAATAACATACGAGTCTTCTTATATGCGAAAATTTGACCTCATTCGATAAATTAGTCTCGTAATTAAGGATATGGAATTCCGTCGCACTGTAGTGTTACTGTACATGGCCGACGAAATTTTGAAATGTAAACACGCATCAAATTTACCTTTTGTGAGAATAACAAAAGCGCAACCTTGATCAAAGTAATACAATACACAACAACACATAGAATAAAACTGATATAAACACAGTATAAGTGAGAATAAGACGCGTATTCAGACGTGCAATTTGACAACATTTCTTCGCTATAAATATATCTGACCCAGATGCAGCTGTTTTGCGCACGTCACTTTCCATATTTGGAATTTCCATATATGGGACCTGAATACCGATCAATCCATTGCAAACAAATTACCACGCAATTATCTTAGCATAAAAATATATTGTAATTTATACAACTACGATCCTGGTAACCCTGATAACTAATACAATATACCGGCCAATTCATTTTAAGATCGTTATTTCACTTTGCTTTAGGCATAAATACACTCTTGAACGCACATAAACGACCCATTGGCGTTAAATTAAATATACTCGGTATTTATTAATATTAGTTTTTTATTGCTCAGTTTTGAGTTTGACCCTTGACACCTGTCAATATATTTGGGCTGAATTCATATGATGCGGTATTATTCCTCGAAATAAACAACAAAGCAGTCGTTACTTCGAAATGTCGTTTGGGCTAACATTTACACAAATCCTTCGCGTGTTCTCCTCAATTGGCACGCATGTTCTGAGCCGACACACAGGTTATCCCAGAAACTCCTGTGAAATAAACAGCCAAGGTTTGGCTGAAATGACATGAGAGGGAATTTTGATTCACTGCGAATAGGATTTCAACTTACTGTGTCACACACGGGCCGGTGTCAGGAGCTCTCTAGATATTATATATAGGACCCTCAAAACCGCCCCATGAGGGTTATATACAAACAAAAAGTAGAATCACCCCTATGACCTGGCGCAGATTCGTATAAGGCCTCCGATAATTTATGGTTTGTGAATTAATTTATTCTATCCGGATTATAATTATCCCGGTGGCAGCTGGGTGCCAGGAGGCACAACAAGGAGTTCTTCCCAGACAAAGCCTCGGGATGGTCCATCTAATAAATAGTAAAGCACAGGCTCGTCGGGTTTTGTGACAGACCGCCCGAGTCTGTATACGTGGAGAGACCATACAGGATCAGTCGCTCTTCGCCGACCACCTTCTAGTTCCCCAGGCAGGTATAGATAGCGAATGTTGACATTCGAGGGGATTTTTTTCTCCTCAAGACCAACAGGTCGAAATGCAGGTGAGGAAGGCTTTTGTGTTACTGTTTTGCCTGTTATAGACTCTGACGGGTTTTTACCCGTTAAACGGGTCACTTCTCCATTAATAGCCGCAACTACAGCAGGTAGTTGTGTCACCCATTCAGTCGACCTTTGGCCGGCGGGAAGCCGCATCTCCTGGGCGTATTGGTGCCCAAACAAACGCTCTGCCAGGGTCCGGTTGAAGCGATCCACGATCCCCTGGTCCCGGTGGACATCAACGCGGCCACGCCTGACAGAAACATTGTGCTTGGCCAGGAGCTGGTTCACTGCGCCCATGAACTCGCGCCCCGGGTCGACCTGGAGAAGCTTTGGCCACGTGAGACGACCCCGTTTGTAGATTCTTTGTATGGCATCTGAAATTTCCGTAGCTTATTTTGTGGTGAGGGGTTCTGCCTCTTTGTAGCGAGAGGCCACATCCACAACTGTGAGGGCGTATATACGTCTTGCGACGTAGTCGATCGTGAGGCAAAAATAGGAGATCGGCTTGGTGGACTTCATTAGGTATTGACATATCAAATTTTGGTCGTGGAATGTATCGTGGTGCTGGTAGATAGATCTGCCAGAGGGCCTGCTTCTTTAGCCATGCCCGAGCCACATTTTCAGAAACGCCAGCTGCGGCTGAGAGATTTTTAATCGCCGAGATCCCCTTCCAATAACCCCGAGTGCTATAGTAAATATTCCCGAGCTTTGTCAAGCTCTTCGAGCTCATCGTAAAAGGGCTCTTCTTGTACTTTGCAATCTTGTCCATTGCAATATTTGCAGGATTCTTGTCTATTGCTTTCGGGCTCATCAAAACTGGCCAGGTATTCAAGCAGAGTAATCAGTCTCCAACAGACATCACTAGGTCACTTATGTTTTCCAGATCCATTGTTGTCAAAGATATTTACGACTTCAATAGAGCCTAATGTCGGGATTACTTGGCGAGTTTATAGGCCACTAGTCCTGTAACGCCCATTCCCAGGACGATGAATGCAATCTCACGATTTTTTTAACCCTATGAGGCTCTGACGTAGTCGGAAAGCTGGGGTTCAGCTGACGAATGCAGCTTCGCCGCATGCAGAAAGAACATTGCATACTCGCGAATTGCAATGTCGACGTCTCTGAAAGTTTGTACAGCGTGACTCTGGCGTCGAAGTTCTTTGTTTATCCAGTCCAAGTGTGCAGTTCGTTTTCGGGACCATTCTGCGTGCGCAGCTTGGAGCTGCTCTATGGCTAAATCATGGCGCTTTCGCTCTTCCTCAACATCCGATCCTCTCAACTTTGAGAAAAGGAAGTTCGACCCACTGAATACTAATGCATTGGCTAGTGCACCACCGACCATTATCGCGACTGTTGCCATTATTCGAATATGTAATATTATTACGTATATACCTAATAGTATAATTACTTCATAATATCGGCTGGTATGAGTCCCTGTTTAATTAGCATATCCTTCGTGGCCATGGCGGAGGCTACATCAACAACTACCATAACCACATCGCGGGGAGTGAAGTCTAGCTTAGGCGCAACACCTCCAAAAACCATTTTGCCCAGGCGGGAGTAGCCTATTGCAAAGCCACACACAACAGCGCTGTGATAGAGTGCGTTGACGAGCATTTTTCCATCTGTAATTGGGGTAGTCATGTTCTATCAATAGTATATTATTCCATATATATAGAATACGTCTAATTTAGCAGGTTGCTTGTCGCTTAGTAATACTTGTTGCTTCGCAGCGTGAGTGTGGCTGTTCCTGTTTATTCGCAACAGATTCCAACACATATAACAACACCAGCCAACACACAACCCCCTACGATCCAAATACTATTATTTATTTGTTTGTCTTTGGTGTCACAAGTTGGTTTTGTCTGTGGCTCTTGAGCTTGCGAAGGAACTTTATGAAATGTATTCTTGGCCTCCCGTAGATCATTGAGGATCTTTTCCTCTTTTGCCCGCCGAGCCGCGGCTCCTGCTCTCCCAGCTGCGACCTTCTTGTGATCTTTTGGGGATTTTTTTTTCCGAGTAATTGTCACCCTGTCTATCTCCTCCATCACTTTCGTCTTTGCTTAACTGTATATTCTGTGGGCAGACATGTCCAAATTGACAATGTTTTACAGTGGTCAATGCGGCAGTCAAGGGTGCTAAATACATTCCATATTGATGGTACATCGCACATGTAACACTGCTCAGCGCATGCCCGACGAAGGGGTCGGCCTCAAGATCAGCGACGAGAATCGGTTGGTTCTCGGGAGGAATTGGGAGGAGGACGCCGGCGAGTCCAGCATACAGCTGGATCGCTGCCTGCCCCAGTGTCTTAGTCATCGCAGCGCTCAACCGCGCATCATAACGGGCGTATAGCTTATTTATCTTCTCGTCATTCATTCCATCCACTTGGTCTGCCGTGACTGCTTTCCCAAGATACTGTATAGCCTGACCCCCTGCAGCCAGTGCGGCGAGCCTTTCCCGATGCTTTGCAACAACAGCACCATTTTGTTGATGTGTAGCTTCAACATCATCTCTCATCGGTTCCATCGCCTGTAGTTCCAGCAGTTGATAGATTTGGTCATCACAATTCATGGGTATTAATAATCTTAACAACGTTGTTACTTTGTTAATTATAACCAGTTGTGGCCGAAGTTTAATATAGAACCACACAAGGATGAAAACAATTAGTAGTTGCGAAGCAACGCTGATTATATTATATAGTACTTGCCACATCTTATTTAATATCTATTAAAGTCGCCGTCGCGAAAATTCTCAATACATGTTCATTTATTCATATGTGTATCAAGTTATGCACACTTATTTAAGAAAACAATCCCCCGCTGTCTGAAAGATACGAGTGTTTACGACTGGATGGTAGCCCGATGCCTCACCTCATTATCTATTTTGACGGAAACAGTTATTTGCGAGAAAGCGTGTGACGTATTAAAGGACCTTGGGTATTTCCCACAGAATGGCTGACTCTGACAGAAACATTTTTGCGATCTGATTGTTCCTCGTCTGATTCGTCAGCAGAAGACACTTTAAATTTGACAACGGGAGCGTACATGCACGAGCCGGAATTACCACAAAATTACCATGGTGTGAGACCACCAAACGATCCAGACCTTGGATGGCGAAGAGATGAAAATCGCGTACGAAAATGGTGAGTCACTGAGCGTCTCTTATTAAAAATATCGCGGTCACTGGCAAAACATGTGAAAATAAAATTGATGTAAATACTAGCTAAAACCCCGTTTAAACGAGCGGACATGTGTAATAATCATTACGCATACTCAATACATCGAAATATGAAATATAATTCAAGGAAAAGTTGTGTGTCTGCCGAAATGTAAATTTTTTGATGTATTAAAATTCTGGACTCGACCACTGCCAGTCCATGGCTGCTCACGGATTGACATTGGATTCAGCTATTAGTATCAGTACTATCACAATCAGAGACAGGGTTTGCACTGGCTAAAATAATAAATAATAATTTGCCAAAAATTAGCTAACTCTTGATTTGTGACATTGTCCAAGAAAAAAAAAGTGTCTTGAAAGTTGAATATTCAACATGTTAATTGTTATCTCGACACATCTTGAGATCCTGACATGCGCATCTCAAGCTCTGAACATATTACTAGTATCTCACGATATTATCTTGAGATCTCTGCATATTTTCTTGAGATCTTGCCGTATGATCTCGAGAAAATATGTTAATATCTCAAGATTCTTTTCTCAAAATCTCGAGAGAGTCGAGATAATATCTTGGTGGGGACATTTTCTATAACAGTATATGGTACATTGTATATCATTTTGAAGACAGATTCATTGTGGTCCAAGTGAGATGATTAATCATATTCATACGTTCACATGACTGTCGGGGTACTATACACGTACATGTAGTATGTCTTTTGAATGAAAATCTGTTACGGTACTGATATAGAAGTGCAACAGGAGGTATCTCGGATTCTCGGTCCAAAACAGCATCAACCCAACCAATTTCCCAAGCTGTTGTGGACTGAGAAGACTTGGTCTATACATGCCAATGTATGCTATTTCTGAATATATAGTCATGAAACGGAAAGAAATTAACTTTCCAAGAAAAAGTTGTTTGAGTCACTATTTGGGGCAGGAGAAAGATACCCAGGTTTATTATCGCCCACACTCCCCAACCGAGAAGCTACTTATGACAAAAATGAATTTATATAAGTTGCTTATTTTGCTTCATACACTCATGAAAAGGCGAGAGATAATCAAGCCTCGGTATTCCCCCCTCCCACCCCAAACCCTGACTCAATGAAATTTTTCTCGATTAATTTTAATTTATCGCCATTTCATGACTATATAAAGCGATATACCGGTACATGTAAGTGATAAATAATAAGATATTTTGGTCTCATATGCAGCTGCTGGTTTCTTTTTTTTTTTGATTTCTCCCAACCCAAATCCTGACTCAATCAAAATTGTAATGGATATATAGCATTATAGGGCAATATAAGCAATAAAATAATTAGTTTATTTTTGTCATATACTCTTATGTATATGCTGGGTGTGGGGGATATTCAGACCTGGGTATCTAATTCCCCCCTCTCCACCCAAACCCTGACTCAAACAACTTGTAACATGTTAATTTATCGCCATTTAATGACTATAACATAAAAATAAATAAGCAATAAATTAATACGTGTACATTTATATTTTGTCGTATGTTGAATTCTCGGTGGGTGTGAGCATTTGACAGACTGAAAATAGTAAAAATGGGATGCACAGAGGCGTTATTTCGCTAAAATCCGATTCAGATTCTGGATTCAGATTACAGATTGGTCCCCGTACGACTTGGTTCGGCAAAATAACAGACCAGAAATTGGCAGAATCAGTAAACGAACAGACCGTAATCTCAATTTCGTGGTAATCCGATTGGGATTCGGATTCCGATTACGGACTCAAATGTTCGTAATGTAAACAAACCGAGATTTCGCCACCTCAGAGTTTAAAAACACAATAAAACATAAGAATCCGTCTCTTGTGTACAAATTATTGCAGAATATAAACGATCTATATCAAAGAATTTTAAATGCGGAGACAAATTTGTTTTATTGAATGTAAACTGGGAGAATATTACTGAAATTAGCCAAATAATAACGCTATTGATAGTAACGCTGGGGGAGCACTTCGGTTGATGGCGAAGCAATTGCAAATCATTGTTGATTGTCACTTTCATATGTCCATTTCATAATTCCATCCTTAAAATACCGCCCGAACGCATGTCGATTTCGAATTCGGCGGATACGTCACCATTGACCGAATTCATATGAACCTGCATGGATATGTCTTCTGCTGTGTTCGTTATTATAATGTTTCTTCTTATTCAAGAAATAGTAGGATTATATGGCATCGATGGATTATCAGATACACGTATGTACTATCATCTAGTCTTAAAGTTATAGCAATTTCATGTTTAACATGTTTTGTTTCGTTAAATGCAGTCGTTTTGCACAATAGTCTCTGTATAGACAACAGACACATGTTCTAGGGACGTGGCTAGAAGTTTCCTCAAATTTCCGGCCAACTGCTCCCGAGTTAGTCATAAGTTTGTATATGTATTTATTCCCCCCCCCCCATTGAACCAAACATCAATCTTACAGGTTCGCAGGATTCAATTTGCTCCCCTTGGAAATATCCAATCTGACAAACACTAAGATTGGAAAATTAGCAACTTTTACTGGTTGAAAAATATCAAACAATGAGAACAATGCCAACCTATATATGGTGTCAAATTAATGTCCAACTAATGTTGTGTCATGCATGAAATTTCCGACTGCTGGCATTTACCAAAGTTTAGTTTAGATATATTTAGATAACACATGATATATAACACATACATTTGTTTATACATACAAAGGAATTTGGGGACAAGTACTGAGTCACTTAAGGGTACCCCCTCTCCCATATGTTATTACACTGAAAAAATAAATAATTAGTAATGGCAAAGCAACATGACTACCAAAACAAGTTGAACATATATACAGATCACTGGACACCCCCTCTCCCGAGTTAGTCATAAGTTTGTATATGTATTTATTTAAAATCGGGTTTGTTTGTTGCGTTTGTTGGCTTGTACGTATCATTATTTGAAACAGTTAGTCAAAATAATCCTGATTTTCCTCACGTATGAATGACTGCACAGCTTAGAAAATTGTACCAAAGTTCGGGGTGGGGTCGAGACACCCAATCAACCCCTGTCGTCACGTCCCTGTTCAACTGACAAGTTTCGTGTGTTCTTCACAACATCTTCGGAATTTGATTCAGGAGGCCTAGAGCTGTCATATTTAGATATGCTTGCCATCATCAATAAACACACTTTAACTTGAAAAAAAAGATGCGATTAAGTCGGATTGGCAGCAAGTTATGTGCCGTGTATATACACATAGAATAAAAGCATGACTTTCACAACAAACATGCACTTTATAAATATAAGATACAAATGATACTTTTGTCAAATACATGAGCCATGTTTGATGCTGGGAGAGAGTTTCGGAGACCACGTGGATTTCAAAATCTGACCTAGAATCGGGAATTAGCCCCGCCCCGTAATCGGCTTCGGATTCTCAATCCGGATTTTAGCGAAATTACGACTCTGGGGGAGATATCATGTACACCAGGTAAACAAACTACTATAGTATAAGCTGTGAATCGATAAAACAGGATATTAACAAAACTGGATAATGAAATAGATACCTGGTAAACAATTCAGCAGGTATAACTTCTGATAACAAATTTGTGCGGAACTTATCCAAAATGCATGCATCCATTAGAACAAGTGGAAGAACAGACGCATGCCCACTGTCATTCATCAGAACATACAGCAATGACCTAAACATTCAACCCCTTAACCACAGCAAAACTGTGGGTAACTTTTCAGAATTTAGTCCGAAATATGACTTGTTGCCATTCATGAGAGCTTTCCGATGAATTTCCACAAGCCATATTTCAAACTGAATCCTGAAACTATACCTATAATTCTGATGTGGTTAAGGGGTCGATTATTTAGGGCATTACTGTATGTCGAGTTTGTTACACATTTGTCAAAGTTTGCATCAACACAATTGAGGAATTGAATGTTAACTCTGAGTTGTTCCATAATAAATGTATTTCCCTTGTCATTTCAGGTGTTCATGCAGCCTATGTATGTGATGGAGACTACAATGTACCTGTGAGTGCAGATGTTGCCATGATATTGAAAAAGTTGAGACCAAGCTAAAGGAAGTGACAAAAGCGATTTCATAGGAAGGACACTTCAAGTGTATCACAGAGACTGTCCCCTTAGGAGTGTGTGCCTGGACCCATGGCTACTTGAAGTTGCATGGTTAGGATACCAGCAACAGTATAGTCATCCGTTTAATGGACCTCTGCACAACAAATACAGGCATATAGCATAGACAGTTTATTCGGTGGTGCTATGGCTACCATGGTTTGCATAACTGCAGACCTCTTCCATCGTGTGTTGTGAATGGCATCAGTAATTTCAGTATGCTTTCCCAAATGATGGTGGAAATTACAGGGGCTTTCGTTTGCCCGAGTTGGAGAAATGCATGAATAAATGAATGAAATCTTAATAGATTATTGTTACAATGTATCTCCCTAATCTTCATCTCCCATATATGACTGAAAATAATTTCATTCATTTGATAACGTTTGACTCTGGAATGGCCAAATTGTTTGATATTTAACTTTGTTTTTATTTAAAAAAAATTTATTTTCAAGTGACAAATTTCCCCCAACTTTTCACAGTTTGATCCTGAAATTGCCAGAAAAATGTTTTTTTTTATAATTCCCTTTTTTTTTTATTAAAATATATTTTTTTCCAAGCGACATATTTTTTTAATCACACAATTGATTATTTGATCCTGAAATGGCAAGAAAAATGACTTGAGATTTAAATTTGTTTTTATTTAATTTCATTCTTTCAAATGTCCAGGTCTGGATAGCTACCCACAACCCAGCACCTACATGACAAAAAATTGTCTCATGGTTTCATTGCTTATTTTGCTTTATAAAGTCATGAAACGAAGATTCCAGAATATGATGTAGCCCAACCAGCGCCTACTTGAGAAAAAACATGGTTTTATTGCTTATTTTGCTTTATATAGTCACGAAACAATGAGAAATTAACTTCTTCCGAGAAAATGTTGTTTGAGTCAGGGATTGGGTGGGGTAAGATGTCCAGGCTAGGAAGGGAAGACTCGGAAGTCCAGGACCTACATGACAAAAAATAATTTTGGGGGTTTTATTGATTATTTTGCTTTATAGTCATGAAATGGCAAGAAATAGACTTCTCCTGAGAAGGTGATGTATGGAACTAATCTGCATAAAATGACAAAATAATGATTTTTGTTCACTATTTTTAAAGAAAACGCTTTTTTATGGTCGTTATTGTTGTCACATTTTTGTATATTATAATAAAAAAGAATGAGTCGGAGGAAAATTGGAAAAAAAACTTGAACCCCATACAATGCTGAGGATGTGGCCCATTTTGGGAGGGGCTGGTGTGTTTACCCTGAACATAGATATTATATTTATATTTAGCGTAATAACACTCCAGTATTTACTTTTTCAACTCAACGAATGGAAGAAGCCATAGTATACTGTATAGATCTGTATTTCACTGTTTGATCATATTAAAATCATTTTCACAAAGATGATACATGCAGATACGTAGACAGCATAGCCACCCAAGAAGCCCTTCTGATAGTTCAGCCATAAACGTAATTCGTACTCTTCTTGTGGGACTTGAAAGCAGAAATCTGCGAAAGCGGTCACGTATCCCATGCATTTCATATCAACAATAGGTTGAAAGTTAATAAATTTCTAAGTTCCCGTGGACCTACATGTAGATCATGCCACGAATACCTACTCCAGCGGCACGGGAGTAGAGATTCATGGCATGATCTACTGTGGTCCTATTCTGTCAGTCACAGTGACACACGAACTTCGTCCAAATATGTACGAATTTACTCCGGAGCTGTTGACCACGCGAATAATTCATGTCGTATTATTCAATATTTTATTACACACATAAATCCATTCCGAATTCACGATTTCCAACGAAAACGAAACATGTTTGTGAACTAAAACAAAACCACGCAGAAACCGATTTCGATAACACAATGTCAACAGAATGCCGCAAGGTGATTTATGACGTCACGGGTCAAAAATAAATTACACCCAATCTGTTCGTTTGCGTTTAGAGCTGTGCGCATGCCAGGGGGTTTCCTGGAATGCGAATCGATAGCGGCTAATCTTGGGACGATTAATTTCGTTCTCAGCAGGACTCTGTTGGTCTAATGAGCGAGGAAATGGGTAAAATATGAACTTCGCGACGGCGACTTTAAATATCTAGCATAATAGTTAAGCAGTTAATTAAGCAATCTTATAAGCATTTGGTTGATCTGTCTTTAACAAAAGCTTAGCATGCTTCGTCTCTAAGAGTAGCTGTCTAACTGCAGCTCGATCTTTCCTGGCAGGGATCACATCATTTTCGCGTAGACAATCCTCAAACGAGTCCCGGTCTTTACAGTGGAAGAGGGCGACCCAGCGAGTCTGATCACGCATGTCCTTAAGGACGGAGTTGCACTTCGCAGTGAGTACCCAGACACTTTGATCTGCGTGTCTGTCTGAGAAGGCCAGCTCAGAAAGCATATCCTTTTTCTTCGTCAGGGCCTTCGTGGCTGAGCAGTCATCAACAATATACAACGTGGGTTCACCCTGAAAAATTTGGTAGAAAGCCCGTAGCCAATCATGGAGTCGCTCGCCCGGATCAACAACATAGATCTCAGGGTCATTCCATATCCACGGCCGGCTCTGGTACGCCTTGTTGTGCCGCACAGTGGGGCACAGGATTACAATGTGTCTAAACGTGCCACAGTATGAGCCCTCCAGCAGATTGAGGGTGAACAATGTTTTTCCACAGCCAGTCTGTCCACAGATGAGGGCTGAGTGTGCATCTTTTGGGTACATATATACCATAGTAACAGTATCTATACCATATAGCAAAGCTATAGTATAATATAACTAGTTAGCAAAGCGCTGAGACAAATCGTCCATCCTCTATATTGAGTTGAGCATCCATAAATACGAATAAATACAAATCCAATTTACCTCCCGCTTCTGCTTTTTTAGTGATCTGAATTGTAACAACCTCTGATGCATTCTCTATGCGCCTCCCATTACCATGTAATTGATCATCATCAGTTGTCAAAACTTGCTAATACCTCGCAAAATATAGAATTTACATTTTCTGATATATACATTTTTTGTTACGGCTGAAAATCTTAGTCTATTTCCGAAACATTCAGATTTTAAAGTATAAACTTACACACCACAAGTCCTGCTAACCGACGCAGCTATATGGCTGCTGAAATTTAAGTGAATCCGAGGCACTGCGATACGTCCCGAATCTGACGGGAATTCCACTGCCCCAAACCGTGAACGCCAACGACATTGTTGGTGAGAAAATAACCCCCAAGCGTAAATATCAACAACAACGACATTGTTGGCGAGAAAATAATTAGTTAAAATTACTAAATACACGCAATCCTATTTCCCTATACGGCAATGTGAGATTTTTCGGGTAGCCCCGAGCCGTGATGCCAACAACAACGACCCGAAGCCCTGAATGCCAACAACAACGACATCATCGGGTCAGTTTTTTAAGTGAATCCGAGGCACTGCGATACGTCCCGAATCTGACGGGACTTCCACTGCCCCAAACCGTGAACGCCAACGACATTGTTGGCGAGAAAATAGCCCCCCAATTTAAGCCGTAAATATCAACAACAACGACATTGTTGGCGAGAAAATAAGTTAAAATTACTAAATACACGCAATCCTATTTTCCCTATACGGCAATGTGAGATTTTTCGGGTAGCCCCGAGCCGTGATGCCAACAACAACGACCCGAAGCCCTGAATGCCAACAACAACGACATCATCGGGTCAGTTTTTTAAGTGAATCCGAGGCACTGCGATACGTCCCGAATCTGACCCACTGCCCCAAACCGTGAACGCCAACGACATTGTTGGCGAGAAAATAGCACCCCAAGCCGTAAATATCAACAACAACGACATTGTTGGCGAGAAAATAATTAGTTAAAATTACTAAATACACGCAATCCTATTTTCGCTATACGGCAATGTGAGATTTTTCGGGTAGCCCCGAGCCGTGATGCCAACAACAACGACCCGAAGCCCTGAATGCCAATAAATACGAATAAATACAAATCCAATTTACCTCCCGCTTCTGCTTTTTTAGTGATCTGAATTGTAACACACTCTGATGCATTCTCTATGCGCCTCCCATTACCATGTAATTGATCATCATCAGTTGTCAAAATATGCTAATACCTCGCAAAATATAGAATTTACATTTTCTGATATATACCTTTTTTGTTACGGCTAAAATCTTAGTCTATTTCCGAAACATTCAGATTTTAAAGTATAAACTTACACACCACAAGTCCTGCTAACCGACGCAGCTATATGGCTGCTAAAATTTAAGTGAATCCGAGGAACTGCGATACGTCCCGAATCTGACGGGAATTCCACTGCCCCAAACCGTGAACGCCAACGACATTGTTGGCGAGAAAATAACCCCCAAGCCGTAAATATAATAACAACGACATTGTTGGCGAGAAAATAATTAGTTAAAATTACTAAATACACGCAATCCTATTTTCCCTATACGGCAATGTGAGATTTTTCGGGTAGCCCCGAGCCGTGATGCCAACAACAACGACCCGAAGCCCTGAATGCCAACAACAACGACATCATCGGGTCAGTTTTTTAAGTGAATCCGAGGCACTGCGATACGTCCCGAATCTGACGGGACTTCCACTGCCCCAAACCGTGAACGCCAACGACATTGTTGGCGAGAAAATAGCCCCCCCCCAAGAGTAAATATCAACAACAACGACATTGTTGGCGAGAAAATAATTAGTTAAAATTACTAATTACACGCAATCCTATTTTCCCTATACGGCAATGTGAGATTTTTCGGGTAGCCCCGAGCCGTGATGCCAACAACAACGACCGAAGCCCTGAATGCCAACAACAACGACATCATCGGGTCAGTTTTTTAAGTGAATCCGAGGCACTGCGATACGTGCCGAATCTGACGGGACTTCCACTGCCCCAAACCGTGAACGCCAACGACATTGTTGGCGAGAAAATAGCCCCCAAGCCGTAAATATCAACAACAACGACATTGTTGGCGAGAAAATAATTAGTTAAAATTACTAAATAGACGCAATCCTATTTTCCCTATACGGCAATGTGAGATTTTTCTGGTAGCCCCGAGCCGTGATGCCAACAACAACGACCGGAAGCCCTGAATGCCAACAACAACGACATCATCGGGTCAGTTTTTCCGCCCGATGTACCTTAAATCATACCTCTTTTGGGGAGGGTACAATAATTTCTCTTAAAAAAAGGCACGATTAACTCATTGAAAAGCGAAAAAAAAGTCATGTTTCGGACCAACGCCGCCAGTGGCGGGCTAACCTGCTAGTCTACTGTATATTTTGAGACTTCCGTATATATATATATGTGTGTGGGTACTTTATAGAATCGAAAACGACTGGTCGGATAGAGCTCAAACTTCGCATATAAGGGTAAAAAGCCACTGGGATCGTCCACGTCGCAATTTGGACAAGCTCTGAGCACTCATTCTCCACTCCCAATCAATAAAATTACCGCAAACACGGCGGAGGGTGATATCGTTGATAGTTAAAGAGCGTTACTATCCGCAATGTAGTTGATAAAGAGCGTGTGTGCGTAATGTGATTCTTACGTCTGGGACTGGGTGCGTGCGTTAGTATACAGACAGAGCACCCATTCTCCACTCCCAATCAATAAAATCACCGCAAGCACGGCGGGGGTTAATAGCGTTGACAGTTAAAGAGCGTTCCTATTCGCAGTGTAGTTGATAAAGAGCGTGTGTGCGTAATGTGATTCTTACGTCTGGGTCTGGGCGTGCGCGTTAGTATACAGACATGAGCGTGTTGTGTGATTCTTACGTCCTTAGGGCTTCCTATGAACGCGGATCGGGTCAGGTGATCTTCACCTTGAAACGGGTACCCACAAATGATATATATGTGTGTGTCCTTTATAGAATAGAACTGATTGAGCTCAAACTTGCTACCTACGGGAAGTGTCGTGGACGGGTTCAATTGTTACCCCCGACCTGACCTTGACCTTGAAAATGGTCAAGTCACGGTCAAATCGGGTAAATAACAAAAAATTAAATTAAAAAATTAATTAACAAAATTTTAAATTAACTGGTGGAGCTATCGACTTGAAATTTGCTATGTGAATGTATCTTGCCCCGGATATGAATTTCATCGGGCCACCGAGACCGTGCGACGCCAGCTTCGCGCATGCGCAGACGAGATCTTGGAAACGGGTGGAGCTATCGACTTGAAATTTGGTATGTGAATGAATCTTGCCCCGGATACGAATTTTATCGGGTCGCCGAGCCCGTGCGACGCCAGCATCGCGCATGCGCAGACCAGATCTCGGAAACGGGTAGAGCTATCGACATGAAATTTGGTTTTTGAATAGCCCGGACAACGTCGGGCTCATCGGCTAGTCTATTATATATGTTGGAAGATCAGTTTGTGTGTTTGTGTGTGTGTGTACTTCATAGAATCGAAAACGGCTGCGCGGATCGGGCTCAAATTTCGTATATAAGTGTAACAACCCACGGGGATCGTCGACGTCGCATTTTGGACAACCTGTGAGCACTCCTTGACCCTTAAAGTGCGACATTCGTTTCGATACGATGGGTTTCGCTATCGATTCGCTGGCGGTCCAAGAGGCGTAACTCTACAGTTTTTATATCTGTATATGTATACTTTTATATCCATATTCACTTCAAACTGCTAAACCCGTTGAGCCAAACTTGCTAATACCTTCCAAAATATAAAATTTACATTTTCTCATATATACATTTCTTGTTACGGCTGAAAAGCTTAGTCTATTTTCGATACATTCATATAAACAAGCTCTAAACTTACACCCCTCAATTCGTGCTAACTCACGCACCTTATATCGCTGCTAAAATTTAGTAAATACGAGGCACTGTGATAAGTCCCAGACGGGACTTCCACTGCCTCAAGCCGTGAATACCAACAACAACGACATTGTTGGACTCGCCAAGCCGTGAATGCCAACAACAACGACGTTGGCGAGAACGCAGATTATATGGCTGCTAAAATTTAGTATATACGAGGCACTGTGATACGTCCCAGAATCTGACGGGACTTCCACTGCCTCAAGCTGTGAATGCCAACAACAACGACATTGTTGGACTCGCCAAGTCGTGAATGCCAACAACAACGACTTTGTTGGCGAGAAAACACACAATGCTATTTTCTCTTTACGGCGATGTGAGAATTTTCGGGTGGCCCCAAGCCGTGAATGCCAACAACTACGACATCGTTGACATACCTGTTTTAGGGACGGGTATCATAATTCCTCTTGATTAAAAAGGCACAATTAACTGATTGAAAATCCACAAATATGTCATGTTTCGGACGAACGCCGCCAGTGGCGGGCTAACCTGCTTGTCTATTATATATTTTGGAAGATCTGTCTGTGTGTGGTGTGTGTGGTGTGTGTGTTCGCGATGAACTCGAAAACGGCCGAGCCGATTTCGATGAAACTTGGTATGTGGGGGTATTTTCGGCCGGGGGTGGCATGGGCCTACTAATTTGTCCGTGCGACGTGACCTTGACCTTGAACTCGGTCATTTCAATGTCAAACGCACGAATATCACGGGATTACGATGAAACTTGGTATGTGGTAGTACCTTCGGCCGGGGAGTGGCATAGCCATATTAATTTGCCCGCGCAACGTGACCTTGACCTTGAAATTGGGTAATTTCAAGGTCAAACGCCAGAATATCAAAGGATTTCGGTGAAACTTGGTATGTGGGGCTACTTTCGGTCGGGGAGTGGCAAAGCCCTATTAATTTGCCCGTGCGACGTGACCTTGACCTTGTAATCGGGTCATTTCAATGTCAAACGCCCGAATATCACGGGATTTCGATTAAACTTGGTATGTGGGGGTACTTTCGTATGGGGAGTCTCATAAGCATATTCATTTGCCCGTGCGACGTGACATTGACCTTGAAATCGGGTCAATTCAAGGTCAAATCGCCAAGTTTGATGGGATTTCGACGAAATTTTATACATAGTGTTACTTTTGTCCACTGAGTGTTTTGGACAGGTAAAATCGTGACCCCCGACCTGACCTTGACCTTCAAAATGATCAATTCAAGGTCAAATCGGGTAAAACCGGATGGATGGGTGGTTCAGCAGAAGTCTTCCAGTCCGCGTATAGGTAATTTTGCAGTACTGAAACTGCGCTTTTGCGAGTGCAGAATGACATACTGCAAGCCATGGACAAACAACAGGTATCGTGCCTCGTGCTCCTCGACTTAAGCGCAGCGTTCGACACGATCGACCACGCTGTCCTTTTAAACAGACTTTCCGATCGTCTTGGGATTGTCGGGACCGCATTGGACTGGTTTCGATCCTACCTACACGACCGTACGCAGAGGGTTGCCGTTTCCGGTTCCACATCGAAAGCAGCTTCTCTTAAATTCGGCGTTCCACAGGGATCAGTGCTGGGGCCGTTGCTCTACACTATATATGTACTACCCCTTGGCGACATCATTAGACGACATGAATTATCTTTTCACTTCTATGCGGATGACACACAACTGTATATTCATTTTAAGCCGGATTTTGATTCTGAAAGTTCTACCAAATATAAGCTTGAACGATGTGTGGCTGATATTCGATCATGGATGACAATCAACTTCTTAAAATTGAATGCAGATAAAACTGAAATAATATATATTGGTTTGCGACAGCAACTTTCAAAATGTTCTAAACATAGTCTCAATATTGAAGGCAGTGTTGTCTCGCCATCCAGCACAGTCCGCAACCTCGGATATTTCTTGGACGAGAACCTGTCTGCTGAAAAACACATCGAGCAAGTGTGCAGGTCCTCGTATTACCATCTTAGAAATATCAGCAGGGTGCGGAATGTTATCGACGTCGAGACCACAAAACAGCTAGTACATGCCTTCGTTACAAGTCGTCTGGACTACTGCAATTCTCTGTTGTACGGCTGCAACCAGTCTATCTTGGACAAAATCGAAAATGTGCAGAAATCTGCATCACGAGTTATTTTTATGAGCCGTAAATATGATCACGTCACGCCATTATTGCGCGAGCTCCACTGGTTACCTCCGAGGGAACGGATTGAATTCAAAATTTTGAAATTAACGCACAAGTGTCTGAATAGCGAGGCCCCATCATACTTGGCAGACTTGATTTCTCGATATGTTCCTCCGCGGCCTCTGCGGTCTGAAAGTTCTCACAGCCTTGTGTTTGTACCGGGTGACCTCGTAACAGCTGGTGACCGGGCCTTTTCCGTGGCTTCACCATTTCTCTGGAATAAATTGCCTGCTCACTTGAGGGCACCCCAGTCGCTTAAAATGTTCACATCTAAACTTAAAACGCATCTGTTTCAACGTGTGTATCACCCGATCCACTGATGGTAGCCAGATGAGCAGCTCATTGTACATAATTGATATTTCTTACTATGTTCTAATCATCATTATATATGTATTGATGTAAAGCCTAACAGCTCTATGAGGATTTACGGCTTTAAACTAAATTTATTTATTATTATTATTATTTTTATTTCGACGGGTACTTTTGTCGGGTACTTTTGTCCGGGCAGTGTTTTTGGACGGGTCAAATCGTGACCCCACCTGACCATGACCTTCAAAATGGTCAATTCAAGGTCAAAGCCCGGACGAAGTCGGGTCACCTTCTGGTCTATTTTATATTTTTGGAAGATCTGTCTGTGTGTGTGTCTGTGTGTATGTCTGTTTGCGATGGACTCGAAAACTGCGGAGCCGATTTCGATGAAACTTGGTACGTTGGGGTATTTGCGGCCGGGGAGTGACATGGGCCTATTAGTTTGCCCGTGCGACGTGACCTTGATCTTGAAATCGGGTCATTTCAAGGTCAAACGCCCGAATATCACGGGATTTCGATGAAACTTGGTATGTGGGGGTACTTTCGGCCCTGGAGTGGCATGGGCCTGTTAATTTTCCCGTGCGACGTGACTTTGACCTTGAAAATTGGTAATTTCAAGGTCAAACGCCCGAATATCACGGGATTTCGAATGAAACTTGGTGTCTACGGACACTTTCGTGTGGGGAGTCTTAACAGCCTATTCATTTGACCGTGCGATGTGACCTTGACATTGAAATCGGATCAATGCAAGGTCAAATCGCACATTTTGATGGAATTTCCACGAAATTTGATACATATGGTTACTTTTGTCCACTGAGTGTTTTGGACGCGGGTCAAATCGTGACCCCGACCTGACCTTGACCTTCAAAATGATCAATTCAAGGTCAAATCGGGTAAAACAGGATGGATTTCGACGGGTACTTTTGTCGGGTACTTTCGTCCGGGCAGTGTTTTGGACGGGTCATGCCCGATTCAGAGGATTTCTTTCATTTATTTAGAACAGACTCATCGCCTAAAATAAACAACTAAAAATCGCGCTGTGTCGGGCACATGTAGCTGCTATACGTGCATAACATCATTTCTTTTAATCTGAAAATGATTAGCACCAGAACAGACGAGCATCTGGACATATCTTTAAAACATCTGTATCTTCATGAATATAATTATGATAAACTAGATTGATTGATTGATTGATACATCTCTAGGCAAAACACAGTTGTCGTCTTTTATTTTCTCGAACTAATGTGTTTATGATGTTCATGTTTCATGCTATAACGTCTGAAGTATACGCAGTTGTAAATAAATAAATACTTCTTTATTGGTGGGACGGATTAAAACGCGATAATCAAAATGATAATCGCTCCGACCTGACAAGGTGAGCCACTACTAATATTCCGCAAAACATGATTCTCACAAATCATGTTTTGTGATGCCATTTGGATATACAATTTATGAGAATACGTGTAACACTTTGAGAGAAAGAGTATTCTCTCTTCCCATCAAATATCCACAGAGGGTTTCACATAACTTTTACATTGGAAACGCCAGGTAACCCTGCTAGTATTGAATAAATAGTTGCCAACATTGACTACATTAAAGCTACGGACCTATATAGCATATAAAACCCTTTAAAATAAACAAAGACCACTATTCTCAGTTTTGGTTTCCATGGAGAGTGAGAGAGAGAGGACTATCACACTCTTTATCTTCTTTTTTGTTGACCAAATTTATGCAGCCTCATCATGTATATATATTCTCTGTCATCTTGTTTAAATTCATATATAAATTGTATATGGAAGCGGGGGACATTGTAAGTTGTTAAAACTTGTACCCCAATCCCGTTGGAAAAGAATTTACAATAAAATATGTTTAAGGTAAGTAAATATATATGGCATTGGTCAAATATCTATGTATAGTTGGGTCTGTCACATAACTGTCCTTCGTTGACTTCCAAAGATACTTTTTCATGGTCGCTTCTATGACGCCATGTGCGGGCGTCTTTTGAAATAGTTCTATTTACAAGCACAAGGATTTATCTTTAGGTGAAAACCAATCGCAAAGACGCTTTGAAAAATGTATCGATCATATAAACGGAAGGTGTTATTAGTTAGTAACAATTAACACAATGGAAGTATGAAATACCAATAAAAAGCGCAAGTCATAAGCTTAATAAATTTATCATCTCAATGTTCCAATCTGATCATAACATGGATATGAACTTATATTTTAGTGAACATTTTTGTCAGCAGGAAAGAGATAGTTACCATATCCAACCAAAAAGTGTAGATGTTTTGTTTAATATATTCTGCGCTGACTGCGCTCAGATGGCCCGTGACTCAACTCGAAAGAAGGGTAATAAAAGGTCGCTTACCAAAATGTCCCCAACGAAGGTGGCAGGTTTGAAGGATTTGTGGGTTTCAGATCCCTATCTCATATATATTTTGAAGACCTCTGTCTGTCTGTTTGTTTGTTTGTCTGTTTGTCTGTCATTTATAAAAATCTACGATTCTCGACCGATCGGGACGAAACTTGGTACGTGGAGCTATCGACTTGAAATTTGATATGTGAATGTACCTTGCCCCGGATACGAATTTTATCTGGTCGCCGAGCCCGTGCGACGCCAGCTTCGCGCATGCGCAGACCATATCTCGCAAACGGGTGGAGCTATCGACTTGAAGTTTGGTTTTTGAATAGCCCGGGCAACGTCGGGCTCATCGTATTGGCGAACCCGTGCGGCGCCCGCTTCACGCATGCGCAGACGAGATCTCGGAAACGGGTGGAGCTATCGACTTGAAATTTGCTATGTGGGTGTATCTTGCCCCGGATACGAATTTTATGGGGTCGCCGAGCCCGTGCGACGCCAGCTTCGCGCATGCGCAGACGATATCTCGGAAACCGTTGGAGCTATCGACTTGAAATTTGGTATGTGAATGTATCTTGCCCCGGATTTTATCGGGTCGCCGAGCACGTACGACGCCAGCTTCGCGCATGCGCAGACCAGATCTCGGAAACGGGTAGGGCTATCGACTTGAATTTTGGTTTTTGAATAGCCCGGACAACGTCGGGCTGGGTAGAGCTATCGACTTGAAATTTGGGTTTTGAATAGCCCGGACAACGTCGGGCTCATCGGCTAGTCTCATATATATTTTTGAAGACCTCTGTCTGTTTGTCTGTATGTATGTTTGTCTGTCATTTATACAAATCTACGATTCTCGACCGATCGGGACGAAACTTGGTACGTGTGTGGAGTTGACCAGGCGGTCGACGCTGTCGTATTGGCGAGCCCGTGCGGTGCTCGCTTCGCGCATGCGCAGACGATATCTCGGAAACGGGTGGAGCTATCGACTTGAAATTTGTTATGTGAATATATCTTGCCCGGGATACGAATTTTATCGGGTCGCCGAGCTCGTTCGACGCCAGCTTCGCGCATGCGCAGACCAGATCTCGAAAACGGGTGGAGCTATCGACTTGAAATTTGGTATGTGAATGTATCTTGCCCCGGATACGAATTTTATCGGGTCGCTGAGCCCGTGCGACGCCAGCTTCGCGCATGGGCAGACGAGATCTCGAAAACGGGTGGAGCTATCGACTTGAAATTTGCTATGTGAATGTATCTTGCCCCGGATACGAATTTTATCTGGTCGCCGAGCCCGTGCGACGCCAGCTTCGCGCATGGGCAGACCAGATCTCGGAAACGGGTAGGGCTAACGACTTGAAATTTGGTTTTTGAATAGCCCGGACAGCGTCGGGCTCATCGGCTAGTCTCATATATATTTTGAAGACCTCTGTCTGTTTGTCTGTCTGTTTGTCTGTTTGTCTGTCATTTATACAAATCTATGATTCTCGACGATCGGGACGAAACTTGGTACGTGTGTGTAGTTTGACTAGGCGGTCGACGTTGTCGTATTGGCGAGCCCGTTCGGCGCCCGCTTCTCGCATGCGCAGACGAGATTTCGGAAACGGATGGAGCTATCGATTTGAAATTTGCTATGTGAATGTACCTTGCCCCGGATACGAATTTTATCGGGTCGCCAAGCCCGTGCGACGCCAGCTTCGCGCATGCGCATACGAGATCTCGGAAACTGGTGGAGCTATCGACTTGAAATTTGGTATGTGAATGTATCTTGCCCCGGATATGAAATTTATCGGGTCGCCGAGCTCGTGCGACGCCAGCTTCACGCATGCGCAGACCAGATTTCGGAAACGGGTAGAGCTATCGACTTGAAATTTGGTTTTTGAATAGCCCGGACAACGTCGGGATGGGTAGAGCTATCGACTTGAAATTTGCTATGTGGATGTATCTTGACCCGGATACGAATTTTATCGGGTCGCCGAGCCCGTGCGACGCCAGCTTCGGGCATGCGCAGACGATATCTCGGAAACGGTGGAGCTATCGACTTGAAATTTGGTATGTGAATGTATCTTGCCCCGGATACGAATTTTATCGGGTCGCCGAGCCCGTACGACGCCAGCTTCGCGCATGCGCAGACCAGATCTCGGAAACGGGTAGGGATATCGACTTGAATTTTGGTTTTTGAATAGCCCGGACAACGTCGGGCTCATCGGCTAGTCTCATAGACGAGATCTCGGAAACGGGTGGAGCTATCGACTTGAAATTTGCTATGTGAATATATCTTGCCCCGGATACGAATTTTATCGGGTCGCCGAGCTCGTGCGCAGACCAGATCTCGGAAACGGGTGGAGCTATCCACTTGAAATTTGCTATGTGAATGTATCTTGCCCCGGATACGAATTTTATCTGGTCGCCGAGCCCGTGCGACGACAGCTTCGCCCATGGGCAGACCAGATCTCGGAAACGGGTAGGGCTAACGACTTGAAATTTGGTTTTTGAATAGCCCGGACAACGTCGGGCTCATCGGCTAGTCTCATATATATTTTGAAGACCTCTGTCTGTTTGTCTGTCTGTTTGTCTGTTTGTCTGTCATTTATACAAATCTATGATTCTCGACGATCGCGATGAAACTTGGTACGTGTGTGTAGTTTGACTAGGCGGTCGACGTTGTCGTATTGGCGAGCCCGTTCGGCTCCCGCTTCGCGCATGCGCAGACGAGATCTCGGAAACGGATGGAGCTATCGATTTGAAATTTGCTATGTGAATGTACCTTGCCCCGGATACGAATTTTATCGGGTCGCCGAGCTCGTGCGACGCCAGCTTCGCGCATGCGCAGACCAGATTTCGGAAACGGGTAGAGCTATCGACTTGAAATTTGGTTTTTGAATAGCCCGGACAACGTCGGGCTGGGTAGAGCTATCGACTTGAAATTTGCTAAGTGGATGTATCTTGACCCGGATACGAATTTTATCGGGTCGCCGAGCCCGTGCGACGCCAGCTTCGCGCAAGCGCAGACCAGATCTCGGAAACGGGTGGAGCTATCGACTTGAAATTTGGTATGTGAATGTATCTTGCCCCGGATACGAATTTTATCGGGTCGCCGAGCCCGTGCGACGCTAGCTTCGCGCATGCGCAGACGAGATCTCGGAAACGGGTGGAGCTATCAACTTGAAAATTTGCTTGCCCCGGATACAAATTTTATCGGGTCGCCGAGCCCGTGCGACGCCAGCTTCGCGCATGCGCAGACGAGATCTCGGAAACGGGTGGAGCTATCGACTTGAAATTTGGTTTTTGAATATCCCGGACAACGTCGGGCTGGGTAGAGCTATCGACTTGAAATTTGCTATGTGAATGTATCTTGCCCCGGATACGAATTTTATCGGGTTGCCGAGCTCGTGCGACGCCAGATTCGCGCATGCGCAGACGAGATCTCGGAAACGGGTGGAGCTATCGACTTGAAATTTGGTATGTGAATGTATCTTGCCCCGATACGAATTTTATCGGGTCGCCGAGCGCGTGCGACGCCAGCTTCGCGCATGCGCAGACGAGATATCGGAAACGGGTGGAGCTATCGAGTTGAAATTTGGTATGTGAATGTGTCTTGCCCCGGATACGAATTTTATCTCTTGCCCCGGATACGAATTTTATCGCGTCGCCGAGCCCGTGCGACGCCAACTTCGCGCATGCGCAGACGAGATCTCGGAAACGGGTGGAACTATCGACTTGAAATTTGGTATGTGAATGTATCTTGCCCCGGATAAGTATTTTATCGGGTCGCCGAGCCCGTGCGACGCCAGCTTCGCGCATGCGCAGACGAGATCTCGGAAACGGGTGGAGCTATCGACTTGAAATTTGGTATGTGAATGTGTCTTGCCCCGGATACGAATTTTATCTCTTGCCCCGGATACGAATTTTATCGGGTCGCCGAGCCCGTGCGACACCAACTTCGCGCATGCGCAGACGAGATCTCGGAAACGGATGGAGCTATCGATTTGAAATTTGCTATGTGAATGTACCTTGCCCCGGATACGAATTTTATCGGGTCGCCGAGCTCGTGCGACGCCAGCTTCGCGCATGCGCAGACCAGATTTCGGAAACGGGTAGAGCTATCGACTTGAAATTTGGTTTTTGAATAGCCCGGACAACGTGGGCTGGGTAGAGCTATCGACTTGAAATTTGCTAAGTGGATGTATCTTGACCCGGATACGAATTTTATCGGGTCGCCGAGCCCGTGCGACGCCAGCTTCGCGCAAGCGCAGACCAGATCTCGGAAACGGGTGGAGCTATCGACTTGAAATTTGGTATGTGAATGTATCTTGCCCCGGATACGAATTTTATCGGGTCGCCGAGCCCGTGCGACGCCAGCTTCGCGCATGCGCAGACGAGATCTCGGAAACGGGTGGAGCTATCAACTTGAAAATTTGCTTGCCCCGGATACAAATTTTATCGGGTCGCCGAGCCCGTGCGACGCCAGCTTCGCGCATGCGCAGACGAGATCTCGGAAACGGGTGGAGCTATCGACTTGAAATTTGGTTTTTGAATATCCCGGACAACGTCGGGCTGGGTAGAGCTATCGACTTGAAATTTGCTATGTGAATGTATCTTGCCCCGGATACGAATTTTATCGGGTTGCCGAGCTCGTGCGACGCCAGATTCGCGCATGCGCAGACGAGATCTCGGAAACGGGTGGAGCTATCGACTTGAAATTTGGTATGTGAATGTATCTTGCCCCGATACGAATTTTATCGGGTCGCCGAGCGCGTGCGACGCCAGCTTCGCGCATGCGCAGACGAGATATCGGAAACGGGTGGAGCTATCGAGTTGAAATTTGGTATGTGAATGTGTCTTGCCCCGGATACGAATTTTATCTCTTGCCCCGGATACGAATTTTATCGGGTCGCCGAGCCCGTGCGACGCCAACTTCGCGCATGCGCAGACGAGATCTCGGAAACGGGTGGAACTATCGACTTGAAATTTGGTATGTGAATGTATCTTGCCCCGGATAAGTATTTTATCGGGTCGCCGAGCCCGTGCGACGCCAGCTTCGCGCATGCGCAGACGAGATCTCGGAAACGGGTGGAGCTATCGACTTGAAATTTGGTATGTGAATGTGTCTTGCCCCGGATACGAATTTTATCTCTTGCCCCGGATACGAATTTTATCGGGTCGCCGAGCCCGTGCGACACCAACTTCGCGCATGCGCAGACGAGATCTCGGAAACGGGTGGAGCTATCGACTTGAAATTTGGTATGTGAATGTATCTTGCCCCGGATAAGTATTTTATCGGGTCGCCGAGCCCGTGCGACGCCAGCTTCGCGCATGCGCAGACCAGATCTAGGAAACGGGTAGGGCTATCGACTTGAAATTTGGTTATAGAATAGCCCGGACAACGTCAAGCTGGGTAGAGCTATCGACTTGAAATTTGGTTTTTGAATAGCCCGGACAACGTCGGGCTCATCGGCTAGTCTCATATATATTTTGAAGACCTCTGTCTGTTTGTCTGTATGTATGTTTGTCTGTCATTTATACAAATCTACGATTCTCGACCGATCGGGACGAAACTTGGTACGTGTGAGCAGTTGACCAGGCGGTCGACGTTGTCGTATTGGCGAGCCCGTGCGGCGCCCGCTTCGCGCATGCGCAGACGAGATCTCGGAAACGGGTGGAGCTATCGATTTGAAATTTGCTATGTGAATGTATCTTGCCCCGGATACGAATTTTATCGGGTCGCCGAGCCCGTGCGACGCCGGCTTCGCGCATGCGCAGACGATATCTCGGAAACGGGTGGAGCTATCGACTTGAAATTTGGTATGTGAATGTATCTTGCCCCGGATACGAATTTTATCGGGTCGCCGAGCCCGTACGACGCCAGCTTCGCGCATGCGCAGACCAGATCTCGGAAACGGGTAGGGATATCGACTTGAATTTTGGTTTTTGAATAGCCCGGATAACGTCGGGCTGGGTAGAGTTATCGACTTGAAATTTGGGTTTTGAATAGCCCGGACAACGTCGGGCTCATCGGCTAGTCTCATATATATTTTGAAGACCTCTGTCTGTTTGTCTGTATGTATGTTTGTCTGTCATTTATACAAATCTACGATTCTCGACCGATCGGGACGAAACTTGGTACGTGTGTGGAGTTGACCAGGCGGTCGACGTTGTCGTATTGGCGAGCCCGTGCGGCGCTCGCTTCGCGCATGCGCAGACGATATCTCGGAAACGGGTGGAGCTATCGACTTGAAATTTGCTAAATGAATGTATCTTGACCCGGATACGAATTTTATCGGGTCGCCGAGCCCGTGCGACGCCAGCTTCGCACAAGCGCAGACCAGATCTCGGAAACGGGTGGAGCTATCGACTTGAAATTTGGTATGTGAATGTATCTTGCCCCGGATACGAATTTTATCGGGTCGCCGAGCCCGTGCGACGCCAGCTTCGCGCATGCGCAGACGAGATCTCGGAAACGGGTGGAGCTATCGACTTGAAATTTGGTTTTTGAATATCCCGGACAACGTCGGGCTGGGTAGAGCTATCGACTTGAAATTTGCTATGTGAATGTATCTTGCCCCGGATACGAATTTTATCGGGTTGCCGAACTCGTGCGACGCCAGATTCGCGCATGCGCAGACGAGATCTCGGAAACGGGTGGAGCTATCGACTTGAAATTTGGTATGTGAATGTGTCTTTGCCCCGGAAACGAATTTTATCTCTTGCCCCGGATACGAATTTTATCGGGTCGCCGAGCCCGTGCGACGCCAGCTTCGCGCATGCGCAGACGAGATCTCGAAAACGGGTGGAGCTATCGACTTGAAATTTGCTATGTGATATATCTTGCCCCGGATACGAATTATATCGGGTCGCCGAGCTCGTGCGACGCCCGCTTCGCGCATGCGCAGACCAGATCTCGGAAACGGGTGGAGCTATCGACTTGAAATTTGCTATGTGAATGTATCTTGCCCCGGATACGAATTTTATCTGGTCGCCGAGCCCGTGCGACGCCAGTTTCGCGCATGCGCAGACGAGATCTCGAAAACGGGTGGAGCTATCGACTTGAAATTTGCTATGTGAATGTATCTTGCCCCGGATACGAATTTATATATATATCTATTATATATTTAGGAAGATCTGTGTGTGTGTGTGTTCGCGATGGACTCGAACACGGCTGGACCGATTTCGACCAAACTTTGTACGGACACGTAATTCGACCCGGGAACAAACATGGGCCCGTCCATTTGTCAGTGCGGCGTCACCTTGACCTTCAAAACTCATATATCGGGATCCGCAGTGCTATCACGCCGGATTTAGCACTGCGATGCAGGGAGGATAACTCTATATTCATACGTCGACGAACGTAAGCGTTTTGCAGGCAATTACGCATCGTGTATTTTTCCCACAATTATAACATTTACAATATATATTGTCGATTTGCAGGCTATTAAAAATCGTGCATCTATCCCAAAATATATCATTTATTACAATTTCTGATATATAAATTTTGTTACAGCTAATATTCTTAGGTCTATTGTCGATAGATTTATTTTTTGTATATTCACACCACGCATAGGCTCAAGCTGTTTACATTTACCCCGCGGGTCTGGAATCTCATCCAAGAATCCATTTAGTTGAAATGATACTTCGTTGTTGCGAAATGGAATCTACCGGTGGCCCCAAACCGTCAATGCCAACAACATCGACATTGTTCAACTTTGACGGCGAGAAAATAATTAGTTAAAATTTACTGCACAATGCTAATTTATCTTTACGTTGAAGCTTGATAATTAACGAGCGTGTGTATATGAGGCGCGTTTATATACTTTAGTGGAAATCAAATCGGGTAAAACTGGCGGATTTTTACGGACGAAATTTGATACATAGGGTATCTCGGTATCCGCTGGGCCGGTATCCGCTGGGCCAATTTCCACCATTTTTGGGGTGTTGGTGTTGGTAAACTGCCAGACGGATTTTGACGAAATTTGATACTTAGTGGTAATTGTTTCCAGGGAGTGTTTTGGACGGGTCAAATCGTGACCCCACCTGACCTTGACCTTCAAAATGGTCAATTCAATGTCAAAGCCCGGACGAAGTCGGGTCACCTTCTAGTATATATATAATCTGTAGGAAAAATTGATTACACCAATCTCATATATATTTTGAAGACCTCTGTCTGTTTGTTTGTCTGTCTGTCTGTCTGTATGTTTGTCATTAATACAAATCTACGATTCTCGACCGATCGGGACGAAACTTGGTACGTATGTGTAGTTTGACCAGGCGGTGGACGTTGTCGTATTGGCGAGCCCGTGCGGCGACCGCTTCGCGCATGCGCAGACGAGATATCGGAAACGGGTGGAGCTTTCGACTTGAAATTTGGTATGTGAATGTATCTTGCCCCGGATACGAATTTTATCGGGTCGCCGAGCCCGTGCGATGCCAACTTCGCGCATGCGCAGACGAGATCTCGGAAACGGGTGGAGCTATCGACTTGAAATTTGGTATGTGAATGTATCTTGCCCCGGATACGAATTTTATCGGGTCGCCGAGCCCGTGCGACGACTTGAAATTTGTTGTTTGAATAGCCCGGACAACGTCGGGCTCATCAGCTAGTCTCATATATATTTTGAAGACCTCTGTCTGTATGTTTGTCTGTATGTTTGTCATTTATACAAATCTACGATTCTCGACCGATCGGGACCAAACTTGGTACGTGTGTGTAGTTTGACCAGGCGGTTGACGTTGTCGTATTGGCGAGCCCGTGCGGCGCCCTCTTCGCGCATGCGCAGACGAGATCTCGGAAACGGGTGGAGCTATCGACTTGAAATTTGGTATGTGAATGTATATTGCCCCGGATACGAATTTTATCGGGTAGCCGAGCCCGTGCGACGCCAGCTTCGCGCATGCGCAGACCAGATCTAGGAAACGGGTAGAGCTATCGACTTGAAATTTGGTTTTTGAATAGCCCGGACAACGTCGGGCTGGGTAGAGCTATCGACTTGAAATTTGGTTTTTGAATAACCCGCACAACGTCGGGCTCATCGGCTAGTCTATTATATATTTTGGAAGATCTGTGTGTGTGTGTGTGTGTGTGTTCGCGATGGACTCGAACACGGCTGGACCGATTTCGACCAAACTTGGTACGGACACGTAATTCGACCCGGGAACGAACATGGGCCCGTCCATTTGTCCGTGCGGCGTCACCTTGACCTTCAGAACTCATATCTCGAGATCCGCAGTGCTATCACGCTGGATTTAGCACTGCGATGCAGGGAGGATAACTCTATATTCATACGTCGACGAACGTAAGCGTTTTGCAGGCAATTACGCATCGTGTATTTCCCCCACAATTATAACATTTACAATATATATTGTCGATTTGCAGGCTATTAAAAATCGTGCATCTATCCCAAAATATATCATTTATTACAATTTCTGATATATAAATTTTGTTACAGCTAATATTCTTAGGTCTATTGTCGATAGATTTATTTTTTGTATATTCACACCACGCATAGGCTCAAGCTGTTTACATTTACCCCGCGGGTCTGGAATCTCATCCAAGAATCCATTTAGCTGAAATGATACTTCGTTGTTGCGAAATGGAATCTACCGGTGGCCCCAAACCGTCAATGCCAACAACATCGACATTGTTCAACTTTGTGAATGTATCTTGCCCCGGATACGAATTTTATCGGGTTGCCGAGCTCGTGCGACGCCAGATTCGCGCATGCGCAGACGAGATCTCGGAAACGGGTGGAGCTATCGACTTGAAATTTGGTATGTGAATGTATCTTGCCCCGATACGAATTTTATCGGGTCGCCGAGCGCGTGCGACGCCAGCTTCGCGCATGCGCAGACGAGATATCGGAAACGGGTGGAGCTATCGAGTTGAAATTTGGTATGTGAATGTGTCTTGCCCCGGATACGAATTTTATCTCTTGCCCCGGATACGAATTTTATCGGGTCGCCGAGCCCGTGCGACGCCAACTTCGCGCATGCGCAGACGAGATCTCGGAAACGGGTGGAACTATCGACTTGAAATTTGGTATGTGAATGTATCTTGCCCCGGATAAGTATTTTATCGGGTCGCCGAGCCCGTGCGACGCCAGCTTCGCGCATGCGCAGACGAGATCTCGGAAACGGGTGGAGCTATCGACTTGAAATTTGGTATGTGAATGTGTCTTGCCCCGGATACGAATTTTATCTCTTGCCCCGGATACGAATTTTATCGGGTCGCCGAGCCCGTGCGACACCAACTTCGCGCATGCGCAGACGAGATCTCGGAAACGGGTGGAGCTATCGACTTGAAATTTGGTATGTGAATGTATCTTGCCCCGGATAAGTATTTTATCGGGTCGCCGAGCCCGTGCGACGCCAGCTTCGCGCATGCGCAGACCAGATCTAGGAAACGGGTAGGGCTATCGACTTGAAATTTGGTTATAGAATAGCCCGGACAACGTCAAGCTGGGTAGAGCTATCGACTTGAAATTTGGTTTTTGAATAGCCCGGACAACGTCGGGCTCATCGGCTAGTCTCATATATATTTTGAAGACCTCTGTCTGTTTGTCTGTATGTATGTTTGTCTGTCATTTATACAAATCTACGATTCTCGACCGATCGGGACGAAACTTGGTACGTGTGAGCAGTTGACCAGGCGGTCGACGTTGTCGTATTGGCGAGCCCGTGCGGCGCCCGCTTCGCGCATGCGCAGACGAGATCTCGGAAACGGGTGGAGCTATCGATTTGAAATTTGCTATGTGAATGTATCTTGCCCCGGATACGAATTTTATCGGGTCGCCGAGCCCGTGCGACGCCGGCTTCGCGCATGCGCAGACGATATCTCGGAAACGGGTGGAGCTATCGACTTGAAATTTGGTATGTGAATGTATCTTGCCCCGGATACGAATTTTATCGGGTCGCCGAGCCCGTACGACGCCAGCTTCGCGCATGCGCAGACCAGATCTCGGAAACGGGTAGGGATATCGACTTGAATTTTGGTTTTTGAATAGCCCGGATAACGTCGGGCTGGGTAGAGTTATCGACTTGAAATTTGGGTTTTGAATAGCCCGGACAACGTCGGGCTCATCGGCTAGTCTCATATATATTTTGAAGACCTCTGTCTGTTTGTCTGTATGTATGTTTGTCTGTCATTTATACAAATCTACGATTCTCGACCGATCGGGACGAAACTTGGTACGTGTGTGGAGTTGACCAGGCGGTCGACGTTGTCGTATTGGCGAGCCCGTGCGGCGCTCGCTTCGCGCATGCGCAGACGATATCTCGGAAACGGGTGGAGCTATCGACTTGAAATTTGCTAAATGAATGTATCTTGACCCGGATACGAATTTTATCGGGTCGCCGAGCCCGTGCGACGCCAGCTTCGCACAAGCGCAGACCAGATCTCGGAAACGGGTGGAGCTATCGACTTGAAATTTGGTATGTGAATGTATCTTGCCCCGGATACGAATTTTATCGGGTCGCCGAGCCCGTGCGACGCCAGCTTCGCGCATGCGCAGACGAGATCTCGGAAACGGGTGGAGCTATCGACTTGAAATTTGGTTTTTGAATATCCCGGACAACGTCGGGCTGGGTAGAGCTATCGACTTGAAATTTGCTATGTGAATGTATCTTGCCCCGGATACGAATTTTATCGGGTTGCCGAACTCGTGCGACGCCAGATTCGCGCATGCGCAGACGAGATCTCGGAAACGGGTGGAGCTATCGACTTGAAATTTGGTATGTGAATGTGTCTTTGCCCCGGAAACGAATTTTATCTCTTGCCCCGGATACGAATTTTATCGGGTCGCCGAGCCCGTGCGACGCCAGCTTCGCGCATGCGCAGACGAGATCTCGAAAACGGGTGGAGCTATCGACTTGAAATTTGCTATGTGATATATCTTGCCCCGGATACGAATTATATCGGGTCGCCGAGCTCGTGCGACGCCCGCTTCGCGCATGCGCAGACCAGATCTCGGAAACGGGTGGAGCTATCGACTTGAAATTTGCTATGTGAATGTATCTTGCCCCGGATACGAATTTTATCTGGTCGCCGAGCCCGTGCGACGCCAGTTTCGCGCATGCGCAGACGAGATCTCGAAAACGGGTGGAGCTATCGACTTGAAATTTGCTATGTGAATGTATCTTGCCCCGGATACGAATTTATATATATATCTATTATATATTTAGGAAGATCTGTGTGTGTGTGTGTTCGCGATGGACTCGAACACGGCTGGACCGATTTCGACCAAACTTTGTACGGACACGTAATTCGACCCGGGAACAAACATGGGCCCGTCCATTTGTCAGTGCGGCGTCACCTTGACCTTCAAAACTCATATATCGGGATCCGCAGTGCTATCACGCCGGATTTAGCACTGCGATGCAGGGAGGATAACTCTATATTCATACGTCGACGAACGTAAGCGTTTTGCAGGCAATTACGCATCGTGTATTTTTCCCACAATTATAACATTTACAATATATATTGTCGATTTGCAGGCTATTAAAAATCGTGCATCTATCCCAAAATATATCATTTATTACAATTTCTGATATATAAATTTTGTTACAGCTAATATTCTTAGGTCTATTGTCGATAGATTTATTTTTTGTATATTCACACCACGCATAGGCTCAAGCTGTTTACATTTACCCCGCGGGTCTGGAATCTCATCCAAGAATCCATTTAGTTGAAATGATACTTCGTTGTTGCGAAATGGAATCTACCGGTGGCCCCAAACCGTCAATGCCAACAACATCGACATTGTTCAACTTTGACGGCGAGAAAATAATTAGTTAAAATTTACTGCACAATGCTAATTTATCTTTACGTTGAAGCTTGATAATTAACGAGCGTGTGTATATGAGGCGCGTTTATATACTTTAGTGGAAATCAAATCGGGTAAAACTGGCGGATTTTTACGGACGAAATTTGATACATAGGGTATCTCGGTATCCGCTGGGCCGGTATCCGCTGGGCCAATTTCCACCATTTTTGGGGTGTTGGTGTTGGTAAACTGCCAGACGGATTTTGACGAAATTTGATACTTAGTGGTAATTGTTTCCAGGGAGTGTTTTGGACGGGTCAAATCGTGACCACACCTGACCTTGACCTTCAAAATGGTCAATTCAATGTCAAAGCCCGGACGAAGTCGGGTCACCTTCTAGTATATATATAATCTGTAGGAAAAATTGATTACACCAATCTCATATATATTTTGAAGACCTCTGTCTGTTTGTTTGTCTGTCTGTCTGTCTGTATGTTTGTCATTAATACAAATCTACGATTCTCGACCGATCGGGACGAAACTTGGTACGTATGTGTAGTTTGACCAGGCGGTGGACGTTGTCGTATTGGCGAGCCCGTGCGGCGACCGCTTCGCGCATGCGCAGACGAGATATCGGAAACGGGTGGAGCTTTCGACTTGAAATTTGGTATGTGAATGTATCTTGCCCCGGATACGAATTTTATCGGGTCGCCGAGCCCGTGCGATGCCAACTTCGCGCATGCGCAGACGAGATCTCGGAAACGGGTGGAGCTATCGACTTGAAATTTGGTATGTGAATGTATCTTGCCCCGGATACGAATTTTATCGGGTCGCCGAGCCCGTGCGACGACTTGAAATTTGTTGTTTGAATAGCCCGGACAACGTCGGGCTCATCAGCTAGTCTCATATATATTTTGAAGACCTCTGTCTGTATGTTTGTCTGTATGTTTGTCATTTATACAAATCTACGATTCTCGACCGATCGGGACCAAACTTGGTACGTGTGTGTAGTTTGACCAGGCGGTTGACGTTGTCGTATTGGCGAGCCCGTGCGGCGCCCTCTTCGCGCATGCGCAGACGAGATCTCGGAAACGGGTGGAGCTATCGACTTGAAATTTGGTATGTGAATGTATATTGCCCCGGATACGAATTTTATCGGGTAGCCGAGCCCGTGCGACGCCAGCTTCGCGCATGCGCAGACCAGATCTAGGAAACGGGTAGAGCTATCGACTTGAAATTTGGTTTTTGAATAGCCCGGACAACGTCGGGCTGGGTAGAGCTATCGACTTGAAATTTGGTTTTTGAATAACCCGCACAACGTCGGGCTCATCGGCTAGTCTATTATATATTTTGGAAGATCTGTGTGTGTGTGTGTGTGTGTGTTCGCGATGGACTCGAACACGGCTGGACCGATTTCGACCAAACTTGGTACGGACACGTAATTCGACCCGGGAACGAACATGGGCCCGTCCATTTGTCCGTGCGGCATCACCTTGACCTTCAGAACTCATATCTCGAGATCCGCAGTGCTATCACGCTGGATTTAGCACTGCGATGCAGGGAGGATAACTCTATATTCATACGTCGACGAACGTAAGCGTTTTGCAGGCAATTACGCATCGTGTATTTCCCCCACAATTATAACATTTACAATATATATTGTCGATTTGCAGGCTATTAAAAATCGTGCATCTATCCCAAAATATATCATTTATTACAATTTCTGATATATAAATTTTGTTACAGCTAATATTCTTAGGTCTATTGTCGATAGATTTATTTTTTGTATATTCACACCACGCATAGGCTCAAGCTGTTTACATTTACCCCGCGGGTCTGGAATCTCATCCAAGAATCCATTTAGCTGAAATGATACTTCGTTGTTGCGAAATGGAATCTACCGGTGGCCCCAAACCGTCAATGCCAACAACATCGACATTGTTCAACTTTGACGGCGAGAAAATAATTAGTTAAAATTTACTGCACTATGCTAATTTATCTTTACGTTGAAGCTTGATAATTAACGAGCGTGTGTATATGAGGCGCGTTTATATACTTTAGTGGAAATGAAATCGGGTAAAACTGGCGGATTTTTACGGACGAAATTTGATACATAGGGTATCTCGGTATCCGCTGGGCCGATTTCCCGGTATCCGCTTGGCCAATTTCCACCATTTTTGGGGTGTTGGTGTTGGTAAACTGCCAGACGGATTTTGACGAAATTTGATACTTAGTGGTAATTGTTTCCAGGGAGTGTTTCGGACGGGTCAAATCGTGACCCCACCTGACCTTGACCTTCAAAATGGTCAATTCAATGTCAAAGCCCGGACGAAGTCGGGTCACCTTCTAGTATATATATAATCTGTAGGAAAAATTGATTACATCAATCTCATATATATTTTGAAGACCTCTGTCTGTTTGTCTGTATGTTTGTCTGTATGTTTGTCTGTATGTTTGTCATTTATACAAATCTACGATTCTCGACCGATCGGGACCAAACTTGGTACGTGTGTGTAGTTTGACCAGGCGGTGGACGTTGTCGTATTGGCGAGCCCGTGCGGCGCCCGCTTCGCGCATGCGCAGACGAGATCTCGGAAACGGGTGGAGCTATCGACTTGAAATTTGGTATGTGAATTTATCTTGCCCCGGATACGAATTTTATCGGATCGCCGAGCCCGTGCGATGCCAGCTTCGCGCATGCGCAGACGAGATCTCGGAAACGGGTGGAGCTATAGACTTGAAATTTGGTATGTGAATGTATCTTGCCCCGGATACGAATTTTATCGGGTCGCCGAGCCCGTGCGACGACTTGAAATTTGTTGTTTGAATAGCCCGGACAACGTCGGGCTCATCAGCTAGTCTAATATATATTTTGAAGACCTCTGTCTGTATGTTTGTCTGTATGTTTGTCATTTATACAAATCTACGATTCTCGACCGATCGGGACCAAACTTGGTACGTGTGTGTAGTTTGACCAGGCGGTGGACGTTGTCGTATTGGCGAGCCCGTGCGGCGCCCTCTTCGCGCATGCGCAGACGAGATCTCGGAAACGGGTGGAGCTATCGACTTGAAATTTGGTATGTGAATGTATATTGCCCCGGATACGAATTTTATCGGGTAGCCGAGCCCGTGCGATGCCAGCTTCGCGCATGCGCAGACGAGATCTCGGAAACGGGTGGAGCTATCGACTTGAATTTTTTTTTTTTAATAGCCGGACAACGTCGGGCTCATCGGCTAGTATGATATAATATGATACAAACATATTCACTAAATATTTTTGCACATCTTCGATGAGCGGAGAAAGGGTCAATAATTCTAAAATAAAAAACATAAAACATTTCTATGTCGATTAATGGCAATAACTCCGCCAAAATGCGATTCTATGTTAAATGGCAATAATGAGTCCGTTCGAACTCAAAATAGCAGAAGCGCATTTTCGCATGCTGGTTGATATCTGTGCCAAATTAAAAAAAAATTACCAGAAAATGACAGAATACAGACTCGGACAAAGTTCCGACGCACGGACATACGGGCGCACGGACGAGGGTCATTACTATAGTCCTCCGACGGAATGTCGGGAGACAACAAGTGCAAATTTGTATACCCCAGCACAGCCATGGTAATGAACTTGTGCATATAAAAATAGTTTCACTTTTCAGACAGATTGGTTGAGGGATAAAGGGCTGACCTCATATTATATTTAACAAACACATTTATTTAATTGATCTCATGTTACAATTTTGTTCAACCTGAACACTCGGGGACTTTTAGCACAATCTTCCACCAAGAACCGAATGACTTTTAATTTTAGCGCGGATGGATGCGAGTGAGATCGATGTCTCATTAGACGGATAGCGGGTTGTATCTGATGGAAAATACTACTATTTGATACCTTAGAATATAATAAATAAATATAGCATATCAATGATAACATGGATAAGAAATTATATTTCAATGGACACATGAAGCACAGGGGTCAGGGACATTTAAACTTTATTTGGCCTATATATTTATAAAAAAAATGAAAAAATGTTCCCGGTCCCCGTGTCATGAAGTCAAGAATACCTCATATATACCGATCCAGTGCCTCAATTATTCTGATATATTATATACACCAACCTCGTTTCTGGGTCATATAAGCGACAATGAATCATGGAATGATTAAATATCGTGTTTTGACGACTCTTGTAGATGGAGATATCAATGATGACGTTACCATTTGGGTAAATTTTTACATCACGCAGTTGGATGGCAGCACCTGTCGAGAATGGAAATTGTGTGAAATGTATAATTAATTTTGTTCTCAGCGTCTTTAAAATTGAAAGTTTTTTAAAGTCACATTCACAGTTAGAACGTTAATGATGTAAACGTAAATTTAAAGGTTAAATAGATATTGTACGCCAATTTCGATAATATATTGAAAAATAATTAATTTGAGTCGAAGGTGTATTATGTAAACGTTCAGGTTAACAAGTTGGCTTAAAATCAAATTTAATAATTTAATACATATATAGTAGTACTGGCCCCACCATACACCCCGTAGGATTTTCATGTGGAGAACTGACTATATGCTTTCAAAAACAATTTGGTAGACATCGCACAAAGTTGCTCGGTCGCCATGGCAACGGCTTAAAATACATTCCAAATATTGAGGTTTCAACAACTGGAATGTTTACAATTAACCACTTATTTCGCATTAGTTTCGTTAAAACTGCGTGCACTTATCTATGTTTGCTATATAAACATATTTAACTTGTAGGGAAATGCAAGGCAAAAGTTGAATGGCCATATATATCTCCGTTGTCATGGTACCGATCGAATACCACTTCATATGACGGATGCAGATGTGGTACCTACATTGCTGGTCAGCAGATATCACAAACAACATTATATTGTAGAGAACGGACTATATATATTTCAATTAGTGAGTCATATGCTTTCAAAAATAATTGGGTAGACATCACACAAATTCGCTCGGTTGCCATGACAACGGCTTAAAAATACATGACAAATATTGAAGCTTCCGACAATTGGAAAGCTTATATTTACCCAATTATTTCGCGTTGGTTTCGTTAAAACTGCGTGCACGTATCTAAGTTTGCTACATAAACATATTTAACTTGTCGGAAAATGCAAGGCACAAGTTGAATGGCAATATATATCTCCGTTGTCATGGGAACGATCGAATACCACTTCATATGGTGGATGCAGATGGGGTACATACATGGCTGGTTAGCACAGGCTGACATGCAGATATCACAAACAACATTATATTGTAGAGAACTAACTATATATTTTTCAAATAGTGAGTCATGTGCTATCGAAAATAATTAGGTAGACATCACACAAATTTGCTCGGTTGCCATGGCAACGGCTTAAAAATACATGTCAAATATTGAAGCTTCCGACAATTGGAAAGCTTGCATTTAACCAATTATTTCACGCTTAATTCGTTAAAACTGCGTGCAGACATCTAAGTTTTCTATATAAGCATATTTAACTTGTCGGGAAATGCCAGGAACAAGTTGGATGACCATGTACGTCTCCATTGTCATGGTAACGATCGAATACCGCTACATATGGTGGATGCAGATGGGGCAGCTTCATTTCTTGTTAACATATGCTGACAAGCAGATGTGGCAACTGGCAAACATTATATTGTGGAGTGTCGTCTATTCGTTTTTGCATACCAGTTTTGTGCATTTACAAAACTCGGTGCATCCGACACTGTTTCGCCGACAAGAACATCGTCCTGTGCAATTAAGACAGCCACAAATAACGTGGTGTTCAATGGGGAGCATAGATTTAAATTTGATTGTTTTATACCAGCCAAAATGTTATGGGTTCAAGCTTGATATATGCTGCAAAAGATTGGTTATGATAAAGTAGCATCGGTCCAAGTGTCCACGAAGCGCATATGATGTTGGGGGAAGCTCGCTGATGGGTTTCCTTTTTTCACAAACATGTCACAGCGCAACTCATCAAATGTGTTGAGCTGATTTCCCTTATGAAAAACATTTATGAGATATTTCTCTGCCTTCTCATTGGAAGCAGTATCTGGGGATGACATAGTTCCGAAGTCAGGCAGAAAATGTTCAGGTTCAGCTCGTACAGTTTTGTGCCCAGTTTGCTTGTCGAATCGCAACCAGAGTCGTTATTTCGTGGGAATCCGGATTACGAATCCGATTACCGGGCCGGGGCTAATTCCCGATTCTTGGTCAGATTGGACTGGAGGGTGGGGGAGACAGAGAGTAGTTGACATGGAGGGAAGCGGAGTGAATTGGGAGGGAGCGGGAGGTCGGGATGAGTGGACAGGAAGGGACACTGAGTGGCCCGGGAGGGATAAGGAGTAGATAGGAAGGCAATACTCCCCCGCGTCAGCGCACTCGTCAGTGTATCTTTCGGGGACAACCACGCTGACCGATTCAAAGTGCTCTTGAATGCCGGCTTCAGTATAGCCATATCAAGATTAGATTTCACACCGTCAACGTCCGATAAATTCTCAAATTCGCGTTCATTGTGACCGACAACGACGATAAACCAGCAGTTGAGGCCGTGTCATTCCTTAATATTCCACGGAAACCACCGGGTACGGGCGACCCCTCCTTGATAATCTTGGGTGAACCAGCGTTTGAGGAAATATCATCTACACGCCTTCTCACGAATACTCCATCAGTTCCGCGGGTAAGAACGACACCTCTCTATTGTTCTTCTTAGAAGTCGATTTTGGCTTATTTATCCTTCAGCCTTACGTTTAACAGCTATATAGAGTTGGGTGTTTTCTAAAAGCCCACTATTCTCTCAGACAAAGCGTGAGCGAATACTCCCCCACGACTATAACTTGTTTGGTTTCCGACGAGTCGCTTCCCTATATACGACCCGACGTCGTTACGGGTAACGCGCTAACATCAAACAACAAATCATTTATCGATCACACACTGGGGACCCCAGTCTATATTAACCATTCCCGACCGCATACGCGGCTACCGACGTTCTCATAGTCCGTGGTATCGGTTTTATCCATTTATTCATCTGCCACAGAACGTGTGGAGGACTCTCTTCGACCCCTATCAACTACTGTCGGCTTCCTTTATTGACGCATTGAGACCGCGAACATCCTCGATGCCAAAATTCGTAATTTTTACAGTAGATATTGTACCGACTTTATCATGAAAAACTAAAGTCGTTATATGTATGGTCACGATTTCCTGCAGCGACGAATAGCCTAATATTTCTTCACGAGCGAATTTAGCAGTCTTCAATCTAAACCTCTCCAATATACTATATAATATTCAATGTGGGATGTAAAAGGGGGAAGTGTTTGGTCGAATTGCTTAGTGACAAGAAGCCACAAAGAATACGCTTCTTATTCAGCAAATGGAAACACAATAGTAAATATGGACTCTGATGACAAGGCCAGTTTTTATCATAATATCAACCTGTGTGTGATATCTGTTTGTTTACTGATGCTATCCGGCCATTATACTTACCCTATAACATCCATCATCTGCAGTCTTTCATTTCCTAACAAGTGATATATGTTTATATAGCAAACTTGAATATGTGCACGCAGCTTTAACGATTCAGACGCGAAATAAGTGGTTAGCTGTAAGCTTTTCCAATTGTCGGAAGCCTCAATACTTGAGCCGTTGACATGGCAAACGAGCAACTTGGTGTGATGTCTACCAATTTTTTTTAAAAGCATGACTCACTTATTGAAATAAATATAGACGATATAATGTTCGCGACATCTGCTTTTCAGCACATGTTAACCAGAAATGAAGCTGCCCCATCTACATCCACCATATGTTGTGGTATTCGATCATCACCATGAAAACGGAGATATACATGGTCATTCAACTTGTGCCCTGCATTTCCCGACAAGTTAAATATGCTTATATAGCAAACTTAGATGTCTGCCCGCAGTTTTAACGAATCCAACGTGAAATAATTGGTTAAATGTAAGCTTTCCAATTGTCGGAAGCTTCAATATTTGACATGTATTTTTAAGCCGTTGCCATGGCAACCGAGCGAATTTGTGTGATGTCTATCCAATTATCTGTGATAGCATATGACTCGCTAATTGAAATATATAGCCAGTTCTCTACAATATAATGTTGTTTGTGATATCTACTGACCAGCCATGTAGGTACCACATCTGCATCCGCCATATGAAGTGGTATTCGATCGTTACCATGAGAACGGAGATATAAATGGCCATTCAACTTTTGCCTTGCATTCCCCGACAAGCTAAATATGTTTATATAGCAAAAATAGATATATGCACGAAGTTTTAATGAATCCAATGCGAAATAAGTGGTTAAATGTAAGCATTCCAGTTGTTGAAACCTCAATATTTGGCATGTATTTTTAAGCCGTTGCCATGGCAACCGAGCAACTTTGTGTGATATCTACCCATTTTTTTAAAGCATATAACTTACTGATTGAAGTTCTCATATAGTCAGTTCTCCACATGAAAATCTTACGGGGGTCAATGGTGGGGCCAGTACTATAGGATATGTTATCGTAACGTGATGATACTTTATCAATAAGTGATGAGACTTTATCATTACATGATGATAAAGTGTCATTATGTGATGAGAGTTTATGATTACGCGATGAAATTTTATCAATATGACGATGAGACTGTATCATTATGTTGATGATACTTTAGCATTATGATGATGAGACTTTATCACTACGTGATGATACTTTAACATTACGGTGATTAGACTTTATCATTGCGTGATGTGACATTATCAATAAGTGGTGAAACTTTATCATTATGATGATGAGACTTTATCATTATGATGACACTTCACCAGTACACGATGAGACTTTATCATTATGATAATGAGACTTTATCATTACGTGATGTAATTTATCATTATAATGAGATGAAACTTTATCATTATGATGGTACTTATCGTTATGATGATGAGACTTTATCATCATCATGGTGATACTTTATCATTTTAATAATGAGACGTTATCATTACGGTGATGGGACTTCACCATTACGTGATGATACTTTATCGTTATGCTGAGACTTTATCATTATGATGATGAGACTTTATCATTATGATGATGATACTTTATCATTATGTGATGTGACTATCAATACGTGGTGAAACTTTATCATTATGCTGAGACTTTATCATTATGACACTTCACCATTACACGATGAGACTTGCGTGATGATACGTTATCATAATGATGATGAGACTATTTCTTTTTTTTTATCGTTACGTGATGAGACTTTATCATTATGATGATGAGACTTTATCATTACGTGATGATAATTTTTCATTATGAGACTTCACCATTAAATTATGAGACTGTATTACTACATTGATGTCGGGGAATAGTATTGGTGTGTCCTGATTAGGCCGACCTCTGCTCAGTGTCAGTTAGAACACTTCGCAATGGCAGATCAGAATGTGTATTGTAAGTTATTGTAAGTTTGATTGATTATTGTGTGCAACTTGAAAGTTCTCTTATGTCACATATGAAGTTATGTTGGAATATATGGTTCTCTGAATAACCCTCAACCAGTGATGTGTACACCCCCAACAGATATGATGGTTCTTTGTCATTATGATGATGATACTTTATCATTTTAATTATGAGACGCTATCATTATGATGATGGCACTTTATCATTATGGTGACGAGACTTCGCCATTACGTGATTATACTTTAGCATTTTGACGATGAAACTTTATCAGTATGCTGATGAGACTTTATCAGTATGACGATCAGACTTTATCATTAAGTGATGATGCTTATCATTACTTGATGATACTTTTATCATACAGATAAAAATAGTTTCTTATGTTACATTCCATTATGTCATATAGAATATGCGTTGAATAATTTTAACTCCCACAATAATGATAAAGTCACACAGAACAGTTCATGTCATGTCAACGACAAGACATGAATTATTTATTATATGATATCGAACATTGGTGTCAATTTCACACAATTTCTGTATTTAATTTTGTCACATTTTTATTTACCGTGAATTTTGGAAATCGGTCTCAAAAACAGTGTATTGTCGATAAACAATTTAAAAAACGTATAGGGCATGTGCATAGGTGTGGAATTAGTCGTCAGTCGTTTTATCAACTGACCTTTAGTCCCTGAGATAACACGTTTTTTTGAGAACCGTAGAAATTTCATGTGTTTGTGCCCAGTATCTTCTATGTATTGGAAGACGTCAATGTTGTCGCCGAAAGCCGTCATATTCTCCCGAGCACCCGTGACTTTACAGTTTTTCAAATCAACTGAATAACGGACTAAATGACCTGAGGTCACCGCATCTAGAATGCTATTGAAATCCCGTAGCAACCATGTACGTTTGTTGCTCGCAAGTTTTGACAGAACAGACATTAGTTTAACAGTGTCTTCTTCAAACTGAGTCACTTTAGCCTGATCGTTTTGTATTCTGGTCATTGGCCTAGATTTCAGAATATCATTCATAAACTTTTCAACTTTTTGACGGCTGTGGTTAGACTTCTTCTTTTTTCGTCGACCTCGTACTTTAAATTGTGGAGGTAGATATCTGTTGGAAGAAAACATTAGTTAGGTTCAGCCACACGTCATCGTAACTTGTAACGAGTGCTTTAATCTGCACTGCTGTCATTGCCAACGAAAGTCATCAGGCTTAATAACACAATAAAGCGAAGAATGTATGTCAAAGCATTGCAGCAGAAATAACCACAATTTGACTACATCTAAAATCTGTTCGACTTCATACCAATCATGTCCAATAATAAATAAACCATGACAGTGCCGAATCGTTTTCGATGAAGTGCCGAAATGTCCAAGTGCTTGTGCCGAAGCAGCCAAGTGCAGAAACCCCAGGTACCGAAACGTCCCGAAAACCAGGTGCCGAAACGCCAAGGTGCCGAAACGTCCTGCACCCTGCAACAAATATATTTTCAACCACCTCCCCCATGCATGCGGCATTTTGGTGGTTATGACAGGGCTGTCTATACCCTTTGCCATTTGGCAATTGTCGCATTGTTGGGTATTTTGCCCTTTGAAGAGAGGTACCCACATTTCGTCTCTTGTCTAATATATATTTGAGGAAAGTTTGTGTGTGTGTGTGGCCGCGATGGACTCTAAAACGGCTCAACCAATTTCGACGAAACTTGGTACGGGCACGTAGTATCACCCGAGGACCAACATAGGCCCATCCATTTGTTCGTGCGGCGTGACCTTCACCTTCAAAACTCATATATCCGGATCCACTGAGCCGCGGTGTTAATTGCCTTACAAACAACGCTCTTTATATTTCCCATATTAGGGTTGGTTAACCTAATGACGCTCTTTATCTGTATATGAGGCTGGCGAAGGTTTTGTTGTTCGACGCAACGCTTCGACTTCAGACATTCTTTTTGTTAATTCAGACTGTTTTATAGTTTGTGAATTCAGACTGTTGACTGTTTTATAGTTTACAATGAGCATTTATTTTCCACACCTCGCTTAGTGCGAAGTCCTGTAGAGTTACGCTTCTCGGCATTTTGGCTAATATCAAAGTGTAGTATCTGTTGTTCTCAGATCAGCGCCTGCTACGTCCACACAGGGGACTTCGAGGTTGGTTTGAGAAGAATGATGGACGGAAGAATCACCTTTTAAACATCATTGTCCACAGGCCGAAAATTTGGTTAAAGCCGTGTAACAGACGTTTGGTTTATTTACATTGAAATTGCTTAACTCGATTCTTTTGAAGCTTCATCCTTAATGAGGGTGTGTATATGAGGCCTTCAACCTCTATCTCGGGACGGGTAGTTTGATGCGCTGATCAATTTCGTCACACTTATTTATTTTATAAAAAAAAAATCCATGATTTTCTCCATTTAGCTGAGATGGCTTCCAGAATGGCCGAAATTTTGGTTAAAGCCGTGTAACAGACGTTTGGTTTATTTACATTGAAATTGCTTATCTCCATTCTTTTAAAGATTGATACCTCTATCTCGGGACGGGTAGTTTGATGCGCTGATCAATTTCGTCACACCGGATGCCCTTGTGGCGTGACCTTGACCTTTAAAATGACCTTGAACCTGTATCTCGGTATCCGCTGGCCGATTTCCACAATTTTCGGGGTGTTGGTGTAACAAAACAACACAACGACTTTATCCCGCCAGGACGGGTACCCAGCTAGTCTACTATATATTTTGGGACTTCTGTGTGTCTGTCTGTGTGTTAGCCATGGCCGGGAAAACGACTGGACCGATTTAGCTCAAACTTCCAATCTAATGTTAATAATCCACGGGCAGTGTTTACCGCCGCTTTGGAGAAGCTCAGAGCACACATTCTCCACTCCCAATCACAAAAATTACCGCCATTGGCACGGTGGGGTTAATCGCGTTGATAGTTAAAGAGCGTTTGTATCCGCAGTGTCGCGGATAAAGAGCGTGAATGTCCAGACATGAGCGTGTTGTGTCTGTGTCCAGACATGAACGTGTTGTGTGATTGTTATGTCAGTTCGTACTTAGGGGTTCCTAGGAATGGGGGACATTTTCATCGGGTCAGTCTTCCACCCGAGGTGACCTTCACCTTGAAACGGGTACCCACAAATGATCTAATATATATTTTGGGACTTCTGACTGTTTGTTTGTCTGTTAGCTATGGCCGGGAAAACTGCTGGACGGATTTCGACAAAATTTGATACCTACGGATAATTTTGTCCGGGGAGAGATTTGGACGGGTCAAATCGTTACCCCGACTTTACCTTGACCTTCAAAATGGTCAATTCAAGGTCAAATCGGGTAAAACTGACGGATTTCAACGAAATTTGATACCTACGGATGATTTTGTCCGGGGAGTGTTTTGGACAGGGTCAAATAGTGACTCCAACCTGCTAGTCTAATATATATTTGAGGAAAGTGTGTCTGTGTGTCTGAGAGGGTGTGTGTGTGTGTGGCCGCGATGGACTCCGAAACGGCTCAACCGATTTCGACGAAACTTGGTACGGGCACGTAGTATCACCCAGGAACCAACATAGGCCCACCCGTCTGTCCGTGCGGCATTACCTTGACCTTCGAATGACCTTCAACCCGTATCTCGGCTCCTGCTGGGCCGATTTGGACCGAGTTTGCTGTGTGGGGGCAGTTTGAGGGGCCGAGCAATTTCGTCGCGCCCGAATGCCCGTGCGGTGTGACCTTGACCTTTCAAATGACCTTGGACCCGTATATCGGTATCCGCTGGGCCGATTTCCCCCATTGTTGGGGTGTCGGTGTGGGTTGACCCCGGGAGTAACACAGGCAAGTTTGTCTGTCCGTGCGGCGTGACCTTGACATTCGAGTGACCTTGAACTCATATCTCGGGATCCGCTGAGCCGATTTCCACCGAATTTGGTGGAAACGGGTAGTGTGAGGCGCTGAGCAATTTCGTCACACCCGGATGACCGTGTGGCGTGACCTTGACATTCGAGTGACCTTGACTCTCTATCTCAGGATCCGATGGGACGATCGGGATGAAATTTCGTAGGTAGGGATGGTTCGTGTAGCCAAACATTTTCAACGGGTAGCGGCTTGACCTTTCAAATGACCTTGAACCTGTATCTCGGTATCCGCTGGGCCGATTTCCACCATTTTCGGGGTGTTGGTGTAAAAAAAACGACTTTCCTCGTCAGGACGGGTACCCAGCTAGTCTCCTATATATTTTGAAGACCTCTGTCTGTCTGCTTGTCTGTATGTATGTATGTCATCTATACAAATCTACGATTCTCGACCGATCGGGACGAAACTTGGTACGTGTGTGTAGTTTGACCAGGCGGTCGTCGCTGTCGTATTGGCGAGCCCGTGCGGCGCCCGCTTCGCGCATGCGCAGACGAGATATTGGAAACGGGTGGAGCTATCGACTTGAAATATGGTATTTGAATGTATCTTGCCCCGGATACGAATTTTATCGGGTCGCCGAGCACGTGCGACGCCAGCTTCGCGCATGCGCAGACGAGATCTCGGAAACTGGTGGAGCTATCGACTTGACATTTGGTTTTTGAATAGCCCGGACAACGTCGGGCTCATCGGCTAGTCTATATATATTGAGACTTCCGTGTGTATACCCTTTACAGACTCGAAAACGGCTCGACCGATTGAGCCCAAACTTCCTATATAATGGTAAAAAGCGACGGGAAGTGTCATCGCACCCTTCGAAGAACGCCCGAGCACTCCCTCGCCATTCCCCCTGACACCGTTCTTGGAATCGATGGGTTAATTACTTACCGAAATTTTAGATTTACTTCGCCTACATCATACAGAAACATGTGATGGCAGAATTCGCGTTTCTGAGGAACGTCACCAAGTTTTCTCTACTCGATTCTCTTAAAATGCACCCTAATCGGTCAAATCTTTCGATAATTCTATCTAAATACATCTTAGCTATTATTCGGATCAGCTATACCCGTCGAAAAAACTTATAGTTGGACCAAAACGACACTTGAGAAAAGTTTGTTTACAATATCAACGATCAGCCGACGCTGGAAATTTAGCATCGAAACAATTTAATTTCTTCCATCTAAAACCTAATTACGTGTTGGACTCTGTCTTTTTAAGAATATATAAGTATTACACACAGACACACGGAGTCTCAGCTTAAAATTTTGAAAAATAAGAGTTTTATCGACATAAATCGATTTGAATGGGAAATCCTATGTTAATAAATTTTAGGGCTCTGTGAGTGTTTTCTGAGCTGCGACATATGAGGGTGACGACCCCCTCCCCTGGAATACGGCATCCGGCTTAAAACTGACACCGGCATTCGGAATACTCCATAACAGAGAGACGGCATCCGGAATACTCTTTTCACTAAATTTATTGAAAATAGAGTGAGTAATGAAGCAAAAGTTGACATGATGCATTGGAATTATTCTGTTTGTTGGCTATAGTAGGCTAGTTATCTGATTTAGCAGCTTGACTGAAAGATTAAATGTTTGTACTGAAGTTATAATCTGATAACACATACATGATCACATTGGTATAGAATGATGTTGAAACACGCAGAGTACATTTGCAAACTTGTGTGAAAATTTCGATCACGTGACACCAGTTACTCATTCCTTATTGAAAACATTCTGGTCCGATTTTTACGGAATACACGGCACTGTATACGTATATAGTGTGCCGTTGGCCATATAATTAAGATTCAACCAAAATAAAACAATTACCACCCAACTCACTGGGGTTCAATACCCTACGACTCATGTAATAATGTCGCTATTACAATTTGTGTATTGTGGAGGGGGGGGGGGGCACCAAATGTACCATGGTTCCGGATATCACAGAAAGAGCAAATACCCAACTATATTATAACCCTTCCATTCAGGGAGGGTCTTGGTTGTCCGAATACCTCATCCGGCCTCGATATGGATGTATTCCAATATAACTCAGAATCTTCAGAAACAAAATTTATGTAGTTATTAATCGCATTTATGATCATGCAATATCAAAAGATTGACAAGTTTTGCATTTTGACAAATCTATCGGTCATTTTGATCTATTTGAACATTAATAGTATTAATTAGAACTATAGGTATGTTAACGAGAAGTATATAAGAAGCTAAATTGGGGAGAATATTATGTTCGAGCAAAGAAATATAAATTAGCGGACGTAACTTGGTTGTTTTTCGGTGTTTAACGCCAAGAAGAATGTCCATGGAAGAATCCGGCATCCAAAATATGAGTCTGACGGCATCCGGAATACGCAATAACAGACCCCGAATCCGGCGTCCGAAAATGGGGGTCGTCACCCTCACATATTGGGCACCAGGGTCCACATTTGACCAGTTCTACCTGATATCTTTTGCTTTGGAATCTGGGGATATCTAATTTCGTGCTTAGGGCTTCCAGGGGACGGGGGAGATTTTCGTCGGGTCAGTTTGTCCGCCTGAGGTGACCTTGACCTTAAAACGGATACCCACAAATGACCTTGGGCGATATCTCGGTCGTCAGTGGTTACATCGACGTAAAATTTGTTTTGTATGGTCAACTCGGGACGGGGAATATGTCGTGCCTGTACGGGGTTACCTTGAATCACAAAAATTAATAGATCGACAAAAGCTTAATTATAATGGATCGACGAAAGCCATGGGACGAATCCCGCCAGTGGCGGGCTAATCTGCTAGTTATTATATATTTTCCGTTCACTAACATTATAGCTTGCTAACGTTTGAATTAGCCACTCTTTGTTGGTATTTAACTTTATACTTACAACATTATTGACATCATATCACATATGTAATGCGAATTGTTGAAATTAGTGCGAAAAGGCATGGAAATTCAAAATTTTAACTGAAAATAAAAGAAACAAACTGGAATTTTTCTACGTTCTGATATTATGTCTTGGGGGGGGGGCGCCTATTTTCACTATCAAATTGTTCTCCTATGATCAATTGGTTTTTAGTAAGCAGCTGTGCCAATTTTAATGGCTGGTTTAAGCAAAACCGTGATATAAAGAGGGCTTTCTAATTCAATTGGTCATTGTTGTACTACTTGAGACGACACAATTTCGTACTTGATACCATAACATTCTTGACAATCAGTACATTGTGCATGGACAGCAGTTCTCGATTAGATCGGACAACTACTATAAGGCTGTACTATAAACGACTTGCTAGCAGGTACTCTCAAGCTCTGTGTGTGTGTGCGCGCGTATACGTGTGTGGGGGAGGGTGTGTGCGTGCGTGTGGTTCCATTCTGGGACACTGGAACACCGGCTAGAATAGCGGATTCTGCTGCAAATAGCCTGGTCGAGACAATATAGCAGACCTCGCTAGTTGTGGAGGATAAAGTTATTCCAACCACCCAAGCGGTTTCAAATTCCATCACATCTCTAAAACCAACCACAGGAACAGAGAACACTTCCCAAGCCGATAATGAAAAATACCTCTCCTATCGCTAGGGAATATTCCTATATAACCCCTGAACGAGTACAACCGAGAACTTCTGCAGCCGCACCGGGGAAGATCTTTCCTTTCCCTTAATTTAGAAGAGAAGACCACTCATCTTGAGAACACCCAAGGGTGTCATCAAGAGGAAATCCCCTCTTCTAAAGGCAAAACCAATAGCAAATATCCGAACGCATCCAGACCTTCTTTTGCATCAGTTGCCAGTAAAATCCACCGGTGGTTTTATTCGCAGCTAAGTCTTATACAAACAGTGCCAAACTCTATATTAGCAAACAATCTCTTATGTTGTCGGATGACACCGTTAGTAAATTGGTTGACTGGAAACACTCCGACTTTTCACTCAACAATGTCATAAATATTGCAACGCATAATACGAGTAAAACCAAGGAACAGAACCTAATTAATGTCGGATTAATTGACATCAAAGAAGGGATAGAACTAATTAAATCGGGCAAATCCCTCCCGGATATTCAGAAAAAAAGCTAGGAATAAAGATTTCGAATAGCGTGTCGCAAATCAAGAAAGCTTTCCCGAAAGCCAAAATTTTCTTTCAACGATAATTTGCCACAAAAACAATTAATTTCAAAATTCAACTCCACGGTGAGGAACATCCGAGACAAAAGTAATTTCACAGTAATTTCCTCTCTACCGGCAAACCATATTCATGAAGTAAGTGCCGCTAACAAATTATATATTTTTGGACACAATCGAGACAAACAATTTAGAAGTTAGAGATAGAGGATTAGGCACAGAAATTGTCAACCTACATCCATGTCTAACTTTGTCCGATAACCAAACATATTTACTCAAACTTGGTTTGACTTTCATACCCACGCCACCTTTACATATATATCTTTATTTCCTCCATCTAGGAGAGTATGTTTTACAAAATTATAACAATAATATAGAAAGCAAAATAATCATTTCCGGCACCATGACAACCCAAACAATCTCGCGCAGACACACAATTTCACCAGCTTGCACGATTCATCCGAATCCATGTCTAAACATACACATACAAAAATGATATACATACATGCACACACACACCCTCGCACATAAACACCCTTACATACACACATACGGCCGTACAACACAAATATAAACCACATTTCACGCGGGTGCACAATCATACTTATGCACACATTTTCACAGGCGCGCACACAAGCGTCCACATACACGCGTATTACATTTCGTCGAAATCCGTCCATTTTACCAGATTTGACCTTGAATTGACCATTTTGAAGGTCAAGGTCAGGTCGGGTGACGATTTGACCCATCCAAAACACTCCCCGGATAAATTTAGGTATCAAATTTCGTCGAAATAATTCTGGCAGTTTTCCCGGCCATAGATAACAGACAAACAAACAAACAATCAGAAGTAAAATATATATTAGACTAGCAGGTTAGCCCGCCAGTGGCGGCGTTGGTCCGAAACATGACATTTTTTTTTTCGCTTTTCAATGAGTTAATCGTGCCTTTTTAAGAGAAATTATTGTACCCTCCCTAAAAGAGGTATGATTTAAGGTACATCGGGCGGAAAAAAACTGACCCGATGATGTCGTTGTTGTTGGCATTCAGGGCTTCGGGTTGTTGTTGTTGGCATCACGGCTCGGGCCTACCCGAAAAATCTCACATTGCCGTATAGGGAAAATAGGATTGCGTGTATTTAGTAATTTTAACTAATTATTTTCTCGCCAACAATGTCGTTGTTGTTGATGTTTACGGCTTGGTGGCTATTTTCTCGCCAACAATGTCGTTGGCGTTCACGGTTTTGGGCAGTGGAAGTCCCGTCAGATTCGGGACGTATCGCAGTGCCTTGGATTCACTTAAAAAACTGACCCGATGATGTCGTTGTTGTTGGCATCACGGCTCCCCGAAAAATCTCACATTGCCGAAAAGGGAAAATAGGATTGCGTGTATTTAGTAATTTTAACTAATTATTTTCTCGCCAACAATGTCGTTGTTGTTGATATTTACGGCTTGGGGGCTATTTTCTCGACAACAATGTCGTTGGCGTTCACGGTTTGGGGCAGTGGAAGTCCCGTCAGATTCGGGACGTATCGCAGTGCCTGGGATTCACTTAAATTTCAGCAGCCATATAGCTGCGTCAGTTAGCAGGAATTGTGGTGTGTAAGTTTATATTTAAAATCTGAATGTTTCGGAAATAGACTAAGATTTTCAGCCGTAACAAAAAATGTATACATCAGAAAATGTAAATTCTATATTTTGCGAGGTATTAGCAAGTTTTGTCTCAACTGGTTTAGCAGTTTGAAGTGAATATGGATATAAAAATATACATATACAGATATAAAAAAATGTAGATATTTTCTCGCCAAAAATGTCGTTGTTGTTGATATTTACGGCCTGGGGGCTATTTTCTCGCCAACAATGTCGTTGGCGTTCACGGTTTTGGGCAGTGGAAGTCCCGTCAGATTCGGGACGTATCGCAGTGCCTTGGATTCACTTAAAAAACTGACCCGATGATGTCGTTGTTGTTGGCATTCAGGGCTTCGGGTCGTTGTTGTTGTCATCACGGCTCCCCGAAAAATCTCACATTGCCGAAAAGGGAAAATAGGATTGCGTGTATTTAGTAATTTTAACTAATTATTTTCTCGCCAACAATGTCGTTGTTGTTGATATTTACGGCTTGGGGGCTATTTTCTCGCCAACAATGTGGTTGTTGTTCACGGTTTGGGGCAGTGGAAGTCCCGTCAGATTCGGGACGTATCGCAGTTCCTGGGATTCACTTAAATTTCAGCAGCCATATAGCTGCGTCAGTTAGCAGGAATTGTGGTGTGTAAGTTTAGACTTTAAAATCTGAATGTTTCGGAAATAGACTAAGATTTTCAGCCGTAACAAAAAATGTATACATCAGAAAATGTAAATTCTATATTTTGCGAGGTATTAACAAGTTTTGGCTCAACGGGTTTAGCAGTTTGAAGTGAATATGGATATAAAAATATACATATACAGATAATTTTTTTTTAGAGTTACTCCTCTTGGATCGCGAGCGAATATCAACCCGATTAACCCCCGCCGTGTTTGCGGTGATTTTATTGATTGGGAGTGGAGAATGAGTGATTAGAGCTTGTCCAAAATGCGACGTCGGCGATCCCCGTGGGTTTTTACACTTATATGCGAAATTTGAGCTCAATCTGTCCACGCGTTTTCGATTCCATGAAGTACACACACACACACACATATTTTTTATACGAAGTCTCAAAATATATATATAGACTAGCCGGATGAGCCCGACGTTGTCCGGGCTATTCAAAAACCAAATTTCAAGTCGATAGCTCCACCCGTTTCCGAGATCTCGTCTGCGCATGCGCGAAGCGGGTGCCGCACGGGCTCGCCAATACGACAACGTCGACCGCCTGGTCAAACTACACACACGTACCAAGTTTCTTCCCGATCGGTCGAGAATCGTAGATTTGTATAAATGACAGACAGACAAACAGACAAACAGACAGACAGAGGTCTTCAAAATATATATGAGACTAGCAGGTTAGCCCGCCACCGGCGGCGTTTGTCCGAAACATGACATTTTTTTAATTATTTTGTTTTTATTTTGTTTTTATTTTGTTTTGTTTTTAATATTAATTTAATGTTTAAAAAAAAAAACATGTTTCTGGCGGAAAAATTTACCCGATGAAATCCCCCCTTCCTAGGAACGACAGACAACGCATTCTTGGTTTTTCTTTTTTTTAACCTGCCCGTACCCGTCCTACTGTCGAGAAATCTCTCTGCATAATATTTCGAGCGATAACATTGCATTGAATTGAAAACAAACACTTCCCGTCGTGAAATCTCTCTACGATAACATTGCATTGAATTGAAAACAAACGCTTCCCGTCGGGAAATCTCTCTGCATAATATATCGAGTCTGCCGTGCCCATCCTAATGTCGTGAAATCTCTCTGCATAATATTTCCAGCGATAGCGTTGCGTTGAATTGTAAACAAACGCTCTTTATAGCGATGCGTCAAAAACAAACGCTCATTAAATTATCACTTGATTAACCACCGCAGTGCCGTTCGCGGTGATGATTTTGATGACCGGGAAGGGGGGGGGAGAAGAGGCCATCTGAGCTTCTCCAAAACGCGAACACGACGGTGTCCGTGGGATTTTACACTTATATACGAAACTTGAACTCAATCTGTACACGCGTTTTCGATTCTATGAAGTACCCACATATATACACACAAACATATATATATATATATATATATATATATATATATATATATATATATATATCTATATCTATATTTGCGAATGTCTGTCTGTCTGTCTGTCTGTCTGTGTTCTATAGAAATTCACAGGGGACCATCAAGATGATGCCAAAGGGGTCTACTAGGAGTAACTTTTTACGAGAAAGATAATGGTCGGGGTTAAAATTTTCTAAAGTGACGCCGTTGTTGTCAGGGGCAGAAAAGGGGGTAGGGCAGAAAAAAAATTTGTCGGCGATTGCCACGAAACTTATATATAATCATTCCCATAATATGAGGAATCTAATGGTGTGTTTTAAATATGGCAAAAGTCGCGCCGTTCGCGTCAGGGGTACCCGGAAGGGGGAGGGGGGGGGGGCAGATTTTTTTTCTGTCGCCGATTGCCACGAAACTTGCATATAATCTTCCCCATGAAATGAAGAATCCAACGGTGTGGTTTAAATATGTCAAAAGTGGCGTCGTTCGAGTCAGATTTGCACGAAAGGGGGGAGGGGCACAAAAATTGATAAAACTAATTTTAGAGCCGATTTCCACCAAATTGATATATATTCTTCTTCATGATAAAGGAATCTAATTGTGCGATTTAACAACGCCAAATTGTTGTCGTTTGGATGAGAGATTGGGAGGGGGTGGGCACTAAATTTGATAATAATTGGTTTAGTCGCCGATTGCCACCACACTTATACAAAAGCATCCCCATGGTATGAGGAGTCTAATGGTGTAGCTTATATCTGTCAAGTGTGGCCTCATTCGAGTCAGGGGTGTATTGAAAGGGACAGGGGCAACAAAATTGATGCACAATTTTTTTGGCGCCAATTTCCACCAAATTGATACACTTTCTTATCCGAGGAATCTGATCGTGTGATTTAAAGACGCCATAGTGGTGCTGTTTGTGTGAGAGATGGGGAGGGAGGGATTGGCACCAAATTTGATAAAAAAAACATTGTTTAGTCGCCGATTATCACCAAACTTATAAACAATCATCTCCATGATATCAGGAGTGTAATTGTGTGGTTTAAGGATGTCACAAGTGGGGCCATTCGAGTCAGTGGTGTATAGATATGAGAGGGACATTATATCTATATGTTTAGTGCCGATTTCCACCAGATTGATACATATTCTTCTCCGTGATACGAGGCATCTTATCGTGTGGTTTAGACACAACAAATTGGTGCCCTATGGGTGAGAGATATGGGGACCTTCAATTTGATACGAATTTGTATACTCGCCAATTTTCACCAATTTCATATATATGCATTTCTAATCTATAATGAGTCTTAGTGTGTGCAGCTTGAGTCCGAAATAGGGACGGGATTGTCACCAAAAACTGATACAAAATATTTTTAGTACCAATTACCATCAAATTCAGACACGTTCTTCTCAAATGATACAAGAAATCAAAGTGTGCTGTCTGTCTGTCTTTCTGTCTGTCTGTGTGTTCTATATATAACTTCACGTGGTACAGTCGAAGAGGCAAAAGCTGATACTATTATATTTGGCACTAATTTCCAACAAATTCATACATGTTTTTATCTAATGATATACCATGAATTAAATCACATTTGGTGTCGTTTGCGTCACGGATGGCGAGCGGATATGCACTATCATAGATAATATTGCTATTCGCCGTTATCCATATATAAGTTATATATAGTCACCCAGCCCATCTCCATATCATTTTAAGGAGATTTGGGCGTTCACATTTCACAATCCCGACAAATGGTAACCCACTTATAAGTCACTTGAACAATTATATCTTCTTAATTGTCATATTTATATGGGGATGGCAATCAGGACATTCACACAATGAGCTAGCAAAAGGAGATACATAGAAGAAGCATTAAACGTATATTTATCATTCTATTGAAGAGATTCATATATTCGTGCAAACTGAGAGACATCGAACCGTCAGAGGATTGCATATATATTATAACAAAATTGAGTCTGTTCCATTCAATACAGTTTCCACAAAAAAAGTTACAATTTGTCAGGATATATGGAAGGCCTGTTCAAAAATAGTGGTCACAGTGTGCAGTCATATATAGTTTCTTCTGATATACAATACAATGCAGTTAGTAGCACATGACTTTTCAGGATCCTCCCAATACTGACACCTGAAAAGGGGTTTAGAACAGACTCATCGACTGACATAAACAACTCAAAATCTCGCTCTGTGTCTGACAAATGTAGCTGATATGCACGCGAAGCAACATTTCGTTGAAACTGAGAATATTTAGCCAATATATAGCACCATGAACAGACGAGCACCTGGACATTTCTTTGAAACATCTGTATTTTCATGGAGATATGATAGCCAGGTATCCTCGAGATCTTAGTCCAACCCACTAGATTGGTTGATACATCTCAATAAGTAAAACCCAATTGTCATCTTTTATTTATGCGAACTAATGTCTTTATGATTTCCATGTATCATATTATAACGTCTGACGTATACGCAGTTGTAAATAAATAAATACTTAATTATTGGTGGAACGGATTAATCGCGATAAACAGAATGACAATTGACAAGGTGGGCCACAACTTATATTCCATGACTGTAATAATCATGTTGTGTGATGCTATTTGAATATACAATTTATGAGAAAACGTATAACACTTTGAACAAGAGTGTTCTCTATTCCCAACAAATATCCACAGCATACAGATGGTTTCACATCGCATTAACCTGGGCAACGCCGGGTAACCCTGCTAGTATATATATATAGACGGAAGTCTCTAATTATATAGTAGATAGATAGACTAGCTGGTGGTCCCGACTTCGTCCGTGCTGTTTCCCCTCTGATTTCGGCGAATTGCGCGATTTGACCTTGAATTGACCATTTTGAAAGTCAAAGTCAGGTCGGGGTCACGATTTGACCCGTCCAAAACACTCCCCGGACAAACGTACCAACAAAATTACCCGTCGAAATCCGGCTGGTTTTACCCGATTTGACCTTGAATTGACCATTTTGAAGGTCAATGTCAGGTTAGGGTCACCGGGTCACGAATTGACCCGTCCAAAACACTCCTCGGACAAAAGTAACCATAGGTATCAAATTTCGTCGAAATCCCGTCAAAATTCTCGATTTGACCTTGAATTGACAATTTTGAAGGTCTAGATCTGGTCGGAGTCACGATTTGACCCGTCCAAAACACTCCCCGGACAAAAGTAACCCTTAGTATCAAATTTTGTCGAAATCCCGTCAAAATTCGTGGTTTCACCATGAATTGATCTTTCTGAAGGTCAAGGTCAGGTCGGAGTAACGATTTGATTCGTCCAAAAGACTCCCCGGACAAAATACCAATCCGTCAGTTTTACCCGATTTGACCTTAAATTGACCATTATGAAGGTCAAGGTCAGGTCGGGGCAATTATTAGACACGTCGAAAACACTCCCGGGACAAAAGTATCCCTAGGTATCAAATTTCGTCGAAATCAGTCCGTTTTTCCCAATTTGACCTTGAATTGACCATTTTGAAGCCCAAGGTCAGGTCGGGGTCACAATTTGACAGTCCAAAACACTCCCCGGAAAATATTAGCCCTAGATATCAAATTTCGTCGAAATCCGGCCGGCTGTTTTCCCGGTCATAGCTAACAGACAGACAAACAAACAAACAGAAGTCCCAAAATATATATCTACTAGCCGATGAGCCCGACGTTGTCCGGGCTATTCAAAATAAATTTCAAGTCCGGGCTATTCAAAAACCAAATTTCAAGTCGATAGCTCTACCCGTTTCCGAGATCTGGTCTGCGCATGCGCGAAGCTGGCGTCGCACTGGCTCGGCGACCCGATAAAATTCGTATCCGGGGCAAGATACATTCACATACCAAATTTCAAGTCGCTAGTTCCACCCGTTTCCGAGATCTCGTCTGCGCATGCACGAAGCGGGCGTCGCACGGGCTCGCCAATACCACAACGTCCACCGCCTGGTCAAATTACACACACGTACCAAGTTTCGTCCCGATCGGTCGAGAATCGTAGATTTGTATTAATGACATACATACAGACAGACAAACAGAGGTCTTCAAAATATATATGAGACTAGCCGATGAGCCCGACGTTGTCCGGGCTATTCAAAAACCAAATTTCAAGTCGATATCTCTACCCGTTTCCGATATCTGGTCTGCGCATGCGCGAAGCTGGCGTCGCACGGGCTCGGCGACCCGATACAATTCGTATCCGGGGCAAGATGCATTCACATACCAAATTTCAAGTCGATAGCTCCACCCGTTTCCGAGATCTCGTCTGCCCATGCGCGAAGCGGGCGCCGCACGGGCTCGCCAATACGACAACGACGACCGCCTGGTCAAACTACACGCACGTACCAAGTTTCGTCCCGATCGGTCGAGAATCGTAGATTTGTATTAATAACAGACAGACAGAGGTCTTCAAAATATATATGAGACTATATATTTATACTAGCTGGTGGACTCGACTTCGTCCGGGCTGTTTCCCCTCTGCTTTTCGGCGAATTGCGCGATTTGACCTTGAATTGACCATTTTGAAGGTCAAGGTCAGTTCGAGGTAACGATTTGACCCGTCAAAACACACCCGGACAAAAGCACCCATGGGTATCAAATTTCGTCGAAATCCGTCAGTTTTACCCGATTTGACCTTGAATTGACCATTTTGAAGGTCAAGGTCAGGTCGGGGTAACGTTTGACCCGTCCAAAAGACTCCCCGGACAAAAGTATATGTAGGTATCAAATTTCGTCGAAATCCGTCCCGTTTTATCCGATTTGACCTTGAATTGACATTTTTGAAGGTCAAGGTCAGGTCGGAGTCACGATTTAACCCGTCGAAAACACTCCATATGTTTTGAATGTCAAAGTCAGGTCGGGGTGACGATTTGACCCGTCGAAAACACTCCCCCGACAAAAGTATCCATAGGTATCAAATTTCGTCCAAATCCGTCTGGCAGTTTTCCCGGCCATAGCTAACAGCCGATGAGCCCGACGTTGTCCGGGCTATTCAAAAAACAAATTTCAAGTCCGGGCTATTCAAAAACCAAATTTCATGTCGATAGCTCTACCCGTTTCCGAGATCTGGTCTGCGCATGCGCAAAGCTGGCGTCGCACTGGCTCGGCGACCCGATAAAATTCGAATCCGGGGCAAGATACATTCACATACCAAATTTCAAGTCGCTGCTCCACCCGTTTCCGAGATCTCGTCTGCGCATGCGCGAAGTGGCCGCCGCACGGGTTCGCCAATACAACAACGTCCACCGCCTGGTCAAACTACACACACGTACCAAGTTTCGTCCCGATCGGTCGAGAATTGTAGATTTGTATTAATGACATACATACAGACAGACAAACAGAGGTCTTCAAAATATATATGAGACTATATATTTATACTAGCTGGTGGACCCGACTTCGTCCGGGCTGTTTCCCCTCTGCTTTTCGGCGAATTGCGCGATTTGACCTTGAATTGACCATTTTGAAGGTCAAGGTCAGTTCGGGGTAACGATTTGACCCGTCGAAAACACTCCCCGGACAAAAGTACCCGACAAAAGTACCCGTCGAAAACCGTCCGGTTTTACACGATTTGACCTTGATTTGACCATTTGAAGGTCAAGGTCAAGTCGGGGTCACGATTTGACCCGTCCAAAAGACTCCCCGGTCAAAAGTACCTCTAGGTATCAAATTTCGTCGAAATCCGTCCGTTGTACCCGATTTGACATTGAATTGACCTTTTTGAAGGTCAATGTCAGGTCGGGGTCACGATTTGACCCGTCAAAAACATTCCCTGGACAAAATTAACCCTGGGTATCAAATTGCGTCGAAATCCGCCCGTTTTACCCGATTTGACCTTGAATTGATCTTGTTGAAGGTCAGGTCGGGGTCACGACTTGACCCGTCAGAAACACTCCCTGGACAAAATTATCCCTGGGTATCAAATTTCGTCAAAATCCGTCTGGCAGTTTTCCATAACTAACACACACAGACAAACAGACAGAAGTCCCAAAATATATATATACTAGCAGGTGACCCGACTTCGTCCGGGCTTTGACCTTGAATTGACCATTTTGAAGGTCAAGGTCAGGTCGGAGTCACTATTTGACCCGTCCAAAACACTCCCCAGACAAAATTATCCGTAGGTATCAAATTTCGTTGAAATCCGTCCAGCAGTTTTCCCGGTCATAGCTAACAGACAAACAAACAAACAGACAGAAGTCCCAAACTATATATTAGATCATTTCTGGGTACCCGTTTCAAGGTGAAAGTCACATCGGACGGAAAAACTGACCCGATGAAAATCTCCCCCACTCCCAGGAACACATAAGTACGAACACAGACTTAAGAATCACACAACACGCTCATGTCTGTACACAGGCACAACACGCTCATGTCTGGACACATACACGCTCTTTATCGACGACACTGTGGATACGAACGCTCTTTAACTATCACGCGATTAACCCATGAATTCCCATTGCGGTGGCGGAGTATTGGAGAATGAGTGATCTGACGTTCTCAGAAGGGGTCCGATGACCATTCCCGTGGCTTTTTACAATTAGATAGCAAGTTTGGGTTAAATCCACCCGGCAGTTTTCCCGGCCATAGCTAACATACAGACAGACACACAGAAGTCCCAAAATATATAGTAGACTAGCAGGTGACCCGACTTCGTCCGGGCTTTGACCTTGAATTGACCATTTTTATGGTAAATGTCAGGTCGGGGTAACAATTTGACACGTCCAAAACACAAAAGTATCCCTAGGTATCAAATTTCGTCCAAATCCGTTAATTTTTTATTTTAATTTGAGTTAATTCTGTCTTTTTAATCAAGAGAAATGATGGTACCCGTCCCGTGATGGTACCCGTCCCTAAAAGAGGTACGTTCGTGGGTAGTGGGTACCCGTGTCAAGGTGAAGATCACCTCGGGTTTCGTCGATATCCGCCAGTTATACCCGATTTGACATTGAATTGATCATTTTCAAAGTCAAGGTCAGGTCGGGGTCACAATTTAACCAGTCCATGACACTTCCCGTGGGTAGCAAGTTTGAGCTCAATCGGTTCGAGTCTATAAAGGACACACATATATATATATATCATTTGTGGGTACCCGTTTCAAGGGAAGTTCACCTCGGGCGGAAAATCTGACCCGATGAAAATCTACCCCGTTCGTAGCTATGAAGCCCTAAGTACGCAAGAATCACATAACACGCTCATGTCTGGATACAGTCACGCTCACGTGTGGGCCCAGACACAAGAATAACATTACATGCATACGCTTTTTATCAACGACACTTCGGATACGAACGCTCTTTAACTATCAACGCGATTAACCCCACCGTGCCAATGGCGGTAATTTTTGTGACTGGGAGTGGAGAATGGGTGCTCTGAGATTCTCCAAAACGTCGGTAAACACTGTCCGTGGATTTTTAACCATAGATTGGAAGTTTGAGCTCAATCCGCCCGGCATTTCCCCGGCCACAGCAAACAAACAAACAACAAACAAACAGACAAAAGTTCAAAAATATATATTAGACTAGCTGGTGGACCCGACTTCGTCCGGGCTGTTTCCCCTCGTGGTCACGATTTGACCCGTCGAAAACACTCTCCGGACAAAAGTACCCAACAAAAGTACCCGTCGAAATCGGTCAGGTTTTACCCGATTTGACCTTGAATTGACCATTTGAAGGTCAAGGTCAGGTTGGGATCACAATTTGACCCGTCCAAAACACTCCTCGGACAAAAGTAACCCTATTTATTAAATGTTGTCGAAATCCCGTCAAAATTCGCGAATTGACCTTGAATTGACAATTTTGAAGGTTAATGTCAGGTCGGGTCACGATTTGACCCGACCAAAACACTCCCCGGACAAAACTATCCATGGGTATCAAATTTCGTCGAAATCCGTAAGTCTTACCCGATTTGACCTTGAATTGACCTTTTTGAAGGTCAAGGTCAGGTCGGGGTAACGTTTGACCCGTCCAAAAGACTCCCCGCACAAAAGTATATGTAGGTATCAAATTTCGTCGAAATCCGTCCCGTTTTATCCGATTTGACCTTGAATTGACATTTTTGAAGGTCAAGGTCAGGTCGGAGTCACGATTTAACCCGTCCAAAACACTCCATAGGTTTTGAATGTCAAGGTCAGGTCAGTTTTCCCGGCCACAGCTAACAGACAAACAACAAACAAACAGAAGTCCCAAAATATATATTAGATATAGAGGATCTCACATGAGTTTCTATTTTATACGGAATTTGTCAACCGTGTTCACTGCCCGGACAAAAGTACCCGACAAACGTGCCCGTCGAAATCCATCCGGTTTTACCCGATTTGACATTGAATTGATCATTTTGAAGGTCAGGTCGGGGTCCCGATTTGACCCATCCAAAACACACAGTGGAGAAAAGTAACCCTATGTATAAAATTTCGTCGAAATCCCATAAAAATTGGCGATTTGACCTTGAATTGACCCGATTTCAAGGTCAAGGTCACGTCACACGGGCAAATGAATATGCTTATGAGACTCCCCATAGGAAAGTACCCCCACATACCAAGTTTCATCGAAATCCCGTGATATTCGGGCGTTTGACCTTGAAATGACCCGATATCAATGTCAAGGTCACGTCGCACGGACAAATTAATAGGCCTATGCCACTTCCCGGCCGAAAGTGCCACCACATACCAAGTTTCATCGAAATCCCTTGATATTCGGGCTTTTGACCTTGAAATTACCCGATTTGAAGGTCAAGGTGACGTCGCACGGACAAATTAATATGCCTATGTTCGTCCCGGCCGAAAATATCCCCACATACCAAGTTTCATCGAAATCGGGTCGGCCGTTTTCGAGTTCATCGCGAACACACAGACAGACACACACACACACACACAGACACACATATCTTCCACAATATATAATAGACTAGCCGATGAGCCCGACGTTGTCCGGGCTATTCAAAAACCAAATTTCAAGTCCATAGCTCTACCCAGCCCGACGTTGTCTGGGCTATTCAAGTCGATAGCTCTACCCGTTTCCGAGATCTGGTCTGCGCATGCGCGAAGCTGGTGTCGCACGGGCTCGGCGATCCGATAAAATTCGTATCCGGGGCAAGATACATTCACATACCAAATTTCAAGTCGATAGCTCCACCCGTTTCCGAGATCTCGTCTGCGCATGCGCGAAGCTGGCGTCGCACGGGCTCGGCGACCCGATAAAATTCGTATCCGGGGCAAGATACATTCACATACCAAATTTCAAGTCGATAGCTCCACCCGTTTCCGAGATCTCGTCTGCGCATGCGCGAAGCTGGCGTCACACGGTCTCGGCGACCCGATAAAATTCGTATCCGGGGCAAGATACATTCACATACCAAATTTCAAGTCGATAGCTCCACCCGTTTCCGAGATCTCGTCTGCGCATGCGCGAAGCGGGCGCCGCACGGGCTCGCCAATACGACAACGTCCACCGCCTGGTCAAACTACACACACGTACCAAGTTTCGTCCCGATCGGTCGAGAATCGTAGATTTGTATAAATGACAAACATACAGACAAACATACAGACAAACATGCAAACATACAGACAGAGGTCTTCAAAATATATATGAGACTAGCCGATGAGCCCGACGTTGTCCGGGCTATTCAAAAACCAAATTTCAAGTCGATAGCTCTACCCAGCCCGACGATTTCAAGTCGATAGCTCTACCCGTTTCCGAGATCTGGTCTGCGCATGCGCGAAGCTGGCGTCGCACGGGCTCGGCGACCCGATACAATTCGTATCCGGGGCAAGATACATTCACATACCAAATTTCAAGTCGATAGCTCCACCCGTTTCCGAGATCTCGTCTGCGCATGCGCGAAGCTGGCGTCGCACGGGCTCGGCGACCCGATACAATTCGTATCCGGGGCAAGATACATTCACATAGCAAATTTCAAGTCGATAGCTCCACCCGTTTCCGAGATCTCGTCTGCGCATGCGCGAAGCTGGTGTCGCACGGGCTCGGCGACCCGATAAAATTCGTATCCGGGGCAAGATACATTCACATAGCAAATTTCAAGTCGATAGCTCCACCCGTTTCCGAGATCTCGTCTGCGCATGCGCGAAGCGGGCGCCGCACGGGCTCGCCAATACGACAACGTTCACCGCCTGGTCAAACTACACACACGTACCAAGTTTCGTCCCGATCGGTCGAGAATCGTAGATTTGTATAAATGACAGACAAACAGACAAACAAACAAACAAACAAACAAACATACATACAGACAGAGGTCTTCAAAATATATATGAGATTTGTATAGCGCCTCATCCCTGGTATAGCTCGAAGCGATCCTTATGTCTGTGTTCGTACTTAGGGCATTCGGTGGCCACAGGGGTCATAGGGCGATGAGTCCAGATTGGTACTTAGGGGTTCCTAGGAATGGGGAAGATTTTCATCGGGTCAGTTTTTCCGCCCAATGTGACCTTCACATTGAAATGGGTACCCACAAATGATATATATGTATGTGTGTGTCCATTATAGACTCGAAAACGGCCATACCGATTGAGTACAAACTTGCTACCTATGGGACTTTTGTCCGGGAAGTCTCATGGACCAGTCAAATTGTGACCCCGACCTGACCTTGACCTTCAAAATGATCAATTCGAGGTCAAATCCGGTAAAACTGGCGGATTTCGACGAAATTTGATACCTATGTGTACTTTTGTCCGGGGAATGTATTGGACGGGTCAAATCGTTACCAGGACCTGACCTTGACCTTCAGACTGGTCAATTCAAGGTCAAATCGGGTAAAACTGGCGGATTTCAACGAATTGTTTTGCAAATGCAGCACACGTGTCTCGGAAGCTGTTGCAATTGCTTTTTCGAACAAAGCCATGGGACGAATGCCGCCAGTGGCGGGCTAATCTGCTAGTATATATATATATCTCATATATATTTTGAAGACCTCTGTCTGTCTGTATGTCCTTTATAGAATCGAAAACGGGTTGACCGATCGAGACCAAACTTCCTATCCAAAGGTAAAATCCCACGGGAATCGTCGACGTCGCATTTTGGAGAAGCCCAGAGCACCCATTCTCCACTCTCAGTCACAAAAAACGACACTGCGGTGGTTAATCAAGTGATAATTTAATGAGCGTTTGTTTTTGACGCATCGCTATAAAGAGCGTTTGTTTGCCATTCAACGTTATTAGCATCTGCAGAGAGATATACGGGAACAATACTTTTGAGTGGTTTCCTATGCGGGGAGATTTATTGGATGCCATAGTACTCTTACAACATCATTGTTAGAGTATGTACAAGAAAACTAAGATGCATGCATCAGGTCAGCCATGAACTATTTAGCATAGAATAATTCAGTTCGGTTGCAGTTTCACAACGTTACAACTGACATACGATTACACAAGACGAACCTTGAATGTGGAACTATGTAAGAGTGAATATTAATGTTCTAAATCCCATGTTTCACATTTAGGGGTAATGGGGTCGTACTTTATTAACACGCAAGTAGTGTAATTAAGTACGGGTAATTAGAAGTAACAAATCGTTTAGTTTCTATCGTATCGACTGAAAGGGGTGAGCAGATTGCTGGTAATGAATGTTCTCGTTAGCTGCCAATATTATGTGCATATTTGTCCCGTTACGTTTATACACTGTAGCATTGGCGGGCCAGAGTGTGTTGACATGTTAATTGTTTGGTTCATTAATAACAGATCAGCAGGGATTTGTCGTGATAACGTATACGTGGAAATATGCTACCTAAACGGTTAAATTAACGGTTGATCTATTACACCACCGTGTATACTCGGTTTAAATAGGTATATTATATAGGGACGTGTGCTCAATTTTGGTGCGGACCGATGATAAAAAAAAATCAGAAGTAAATGTCGGCGGGCGGGAGGGCCATTTTTTCAATAATTTTTAAAGAAATTGAGCAGTTGCAGCAGCAGAAAAAAATGGTGTACAGTTGGCAAATGATGAGGGGTGGCGTGACGTGTAACTAGGATTGAAATTAGATATGCAATTTGGAGATTATTGGATGAGGGATGTTATATTAATTATATTAAAGGGACGAGGGGGCTTAGTTGTCGAAAATAATCATATTTGTTCCAAACACCGTAAACAGAAAAATATTAAAACGCATACATTTTGGTTCAAATATACGATCACTATCGCGTAAACATCATGCTTACATAAAGACCTACTAAATTTTACTTAAACAAGAATCTGATTGTGTTATAGAAGGCAGCACAATGCTACTGGCTAATCATACACAAATGGTATACACACTCTTTATTATTTCCAAATAAGGAATTGAGCAACAAAGAACGCTCTTTATGTTTACCATCATAATATAAAGAAACACCAAGAAAGAAACTTTTTATGCTTTGTTTACATAACAATCGTCAAATTTACGACAATAACATACTGTTTATGAGATATTTCTCATTTGTATATTAACAAAGTATGTCTATATTTGAATATTATTTTCGTTTGTAGCGGTTTTTGACAGGTGGAAATATGTTCACAGGATACCCACCAAGGCCTGCCGTACCTTTAAGGTATACTGCAACTTTTCTTTTCTTTTCAATAGCAGAATACATAATGCTATTAAGAAGTGACACAAAACACAGAACATTTTTTTTTAATTATAAGTATTGAGCAGTGAGAAATATTTGAGTCGAGGAAACCAGTAACGAAAGGCGATATTAACATGATTTCTGTCAGCGAATAATTGTTTACGTTCCAATGAATATTAAAATGTACTGAAAAAAAACTGCTAATGGGTGCCAGACTTTCATAAACACAAATTATGTATTAATGGTGTAACGACATATTTCGTTCTTTATTGTCTAAAAAAAATAGGGGATGTGGATGTTTGGATCTCTAGTTTAACGACATTTTTCGGTCTTTGTAGTTTAATGACATTTTTCGGTCTTTAATAGTTTAATGACATTTTTCGGTCTTTATAATATCTCAAGATATAGGGGGTATTTGGATCTCTAGTTTAACGACATTTTTCGGTCTTTATAGTTTAACGACATTTTCGGTCTTTAATATTTCAAGATATAGGGGCCCTTAGTGGGTATTTGGATCTCTAGTTTAACGACATTGTTCGGTCTTTGATAGCAAAATGGAAGAAGTGGTGAAGAAAGATGTGGTGGCACTAAAAAGGAAAGTTGTTTGGTGATCTTGAAATGCAGTTTTTCTGAACAGTCTTCCTTGATTAAAGTGATGCGAAACACTCCGGCAGACACCGGGCAGAGTGATCAAATAGAAATTAAAAATAATCTTTCTCAAAGTAGTTATTTGTTACGAATATTAATCCAAATGGATGATACACAACGTCATTCTTATATATTAGTTAAATGCAATGACTCTCGATGGCGAAATCATTTCTGTTTAATTATAGCCGATAGTTGCGCCCCGAATCGAGATGTAAATATTTACAATTTGGAGTAGTTCAGACGATGTTCTCTATGAAGTGGTGTGGTAGATTTTTTTGGAAATTTTCAGTGATGTTAGTAGAATGATAACATTCCCCAGGTTGGCAAAGTGCCTGAGCACTAACTTATCAATTTCTCGCACCCGAAAAAGTCCATAACTAGTCCCTAATATGTCTTTAAGCATATATACAAATCTCCGAAAACAAAAATTATAAAGCATTAAACGATTTCTTGAAAAACATTTTTTCTGAACAGTCTTCCTTGATTAAAGTGATGTGAAACACTCCGGCAGACACCGGGCAGAGTGATCAAATAGAAATTAAGAATAATCTTTCTCAAAGTAGTTATTTGTTACGAATATTAATCCAAATGGATGATACACAACGTCATTCTTATATATTAGTTAAATGCAATGACTCTCGATGGCGAAATCATTTTTGTTTAATTATAGCCGATAGTTGCGCCCCGAATCGAGATGTAAATATTTACAATTTGGAGTAGTTCAGACGATGTTCTCTATGAAGTGGTGTGGTAGATTGTTTTGGAAATTTTCAGTGATGTTAGTAGAATGATAACATTCCACAGGTTGGCAAAGTGCCTGAGCACTAACTTATCAATTTCTCGCACCCGAAAAAGTCCACAACAGGTCCATAATATGTCTTTAAGCATATATATAAATCTCCGAAAAAAAAAATTCTAAAGCATTAAACGATTTCTTGAAATGCAGTTTTTCCGAACAGTCTTCCTTGATTAAAGAATGTGAAACACTCCGGCAGACACCGGGCAGAGTGATCAAATAGAAATTAAGAATAATCTTTCTCAAAGTAGTTATTTGTTACGAATATTAATCCAAATGGATGATACACAACGTCATTCTTATATATTAGTTAAATGCAATGACTCTCGGTGGCGAAATCATTTTTGTTTAATTATAGCCGATAGTTGCGCCCCGAATCGAGATGTAAATATTTACAATTTGGAGTAGTTCAGACGATGTTCTCTATGAAGTGGTGTGGTAGATTTTTTGGAAATTTTCAGTGATGTTAGTAGAATGATAACATTCCCCAGGTTGGCAAAGTGCCTGAGCACTAACTTATCAATTTCTCGCACCGGAAAAAGTCCATAACAAGTCCATAATATGTCTTTAAGCATATATATAAATCTCCGAAAACAAAAATTCTAAAGCATTAAACGATTTGCTAAATTTGCAGGCCATATATTTCATCTGATTTTCCGAGAATCCATATATACTTTTTCACGAGAATCCAGGGTAATTTGCGAGAATATTTACGAAATCTCGCCGAAATATAAGCCCTGATTTCACTCTGAAGTGTGTCTAAATGGCATAAATTGTACCGTGGTTCCCATGTTCGCCAAAGTGGCATAAATTTATTTCAGGATAATACTAATTTTAGGCATTCATTTATATCACTGATATCAGGACAATAAATAGCCATTTCCATTGCATGGAACAGAAAAGAGCGTTATTATTTATCGGTGTTGTTTTTGGAAGTGGTGGTAGTTCAATTTTATACGTTTCGACCCCCAATAAGTATTTCCGAACAAATGAATTATTAACAAGCGTGACATGACATCATTGACGAAGATAATTAACACCGATCTACGAGAAGTACGTACCAGTAGTGGCAGTAGCCAAATACCTTAAGGTAATTGACAGTCTTTCGGTTGCTATTATCTGATTAATATTGATAATCTCATGTTGGTATCCTGCTTCTCTATTAGCCACCATGGAAAGAAGCAGAGCAAACATATCAGGTTTTAAAGTACACTGAGTTGCAGAACTGCCAGAACTTGGCAGAACTTCCAGAAGGCAAAAAACTAAACAGAGACAATGCAGGCAACAATAATGGCGATATCTGCTTGATTTAGCCACCCATAAACACTTTTATATATTGCATATCTTCGCGGTGAGGTTTACATTGCATTCGCAAAATAAATTATATTTTTCCTCCAATAAAATTGCCATTCTAATTTTCATGGTAGCTGCCATTTGTATTGGGTCACGCGATCACCTAACGAGATCAGGGGAGATAATCAAAAAGTTATGGATAACCAGTAGATCCGCCCAATGCGTAATAGTATTATTATTAGTACAAGAACAAAGGATAATTGAAATCTGCGATTATACAAATCAACTTCGCAGGTGCGGTGGATATTTGCAGAACTGATCTTACCATCGTGTTATCAACACAAAATTGACTATTATTGATCAAATAACATCGCCATCATAAATTAAATAAATGAAACAAAAATTTCTCTGCCTGGACTAATAAAAAAAATGGCGACGTCTTCATGGAATTCTATCATTTCTGCGCATGCGCAAGAAACTTCCAAATAAGGAGTTGCCACATAAGGAAACTGCAATCTCAATAATTACCAAGCAATTAAAATCTTAAAATGAGGTAAAATTTAACATTTTCTTAAAAAGATTTACATTTTTATCTCTCGCGACATAATTGTCACCAATAAAAACAAATTTGATTCATCGTGGAAGTTAGTCTGTGACAATAAATAATGTCACCATTCAACTGAATGTTGTTGAGCATATTTCAACCAATTTTGGAAGTTTAAATGAATATTTTCTTCACACGCAAAGTAAAATTTACAAATTTCAGGATTTTAGCCTACTTCGTTGGGACCAAATTTTTTTGTGCACACTCAAGGAACGTTTACCGTCACTCGCTAGGCCAAATTATGCCATGACCATGCTATAAACTAGCTTGAAATTGGCAAAACAATGAACTTTTTTGGTCGAAAAATTTACATGGGAATCTCCATAGAGAACGATTATTTTTCGATAAAAACGAAAATAATGCGAAATGAAAGTCGGCACTCGTCAGAATGGTGCAGAATAACATACGGGTCTTGTTATATGCGAAAATTTGACCTCATTCGATAAATTAGTCTCGTAATTAAGGAATCAATGGCGCTCTGACATGTGGAATTCCGTCGCAGACTGTACATGGCAGACGCAATTGTGAAATGTAAACACGCATCAAACACGCATCAAATTTACCTTTTGTGAGAATAACAAAAGCGCAACCTTGATCAAAGTAATACAATACACAACAACACATAGAATAAAACTTATATAAACACGGTATAAGTGAGAATAAGACGCGTATTTAGACGTGGAATTTGACAACATTTCTTCGCTTCGTTCGCAGAACCGACGCTATAAATATATCTGCTCAAGGCGATCAAGATTACCGAGATGCAGCTATCTGATTTGAAACAAATACCAAGCAATAATCTTAACATAAAAGTCAGAAATATTGTTTCAAGATCGAACTGCGGACCTGATAATTATCGAAATATGTAGTCGAAATAATTTTTAATTAGTTAAAATCACATGATATAGACATCAACACACTCTTAAAGACGCAATACACCGCCATATAATGTCGTTATTTAACTGGGTCGGTGTTTGTTGTTATCAATCGTTTATTGCTTCGTTTTTAGTAAGACCATTGTATCTGTTTTGCGCATGCGCAAGTCACTTTCCATATTTGGAATTTCCATATATGGGATTTGTGTTAACCTCAATACCGATCAAGCTATAACAAATAACCACGCAATTATGTTAGCATAAAAATAAGATATATTGTAATTTATGCAACTACGACCCTGGTAACCCTGATAACTAATAAAATATTCCGGCCAATTCACCTTTCGGCCAGCGGCCGATAACCCCGCCTACAGCTTAGAGCTGGCTGCGGTAAGACAATCAAATGGTAAATATGTGTGAAACTGTGAAGCCGCGCATATGAGTTCTGTCGGATTTGTCGGACAATTTCGATAAAAATCTTTTTTAATTCGGTGGGAACATATTTAAACTCCCGTCAGCAAGGTTTCAGATACTATAGCGAAGGTTATGTCCACAACGTGTCAATAAATAAGTTGGAAAATAAACTGTTTGTTGGAGCAAAATGTCACCGAAACCAGCGGAAAAATGAAAGTCCACTCCAGGTTGATTTAGAGGTTGATTCATCGAATATTTCCTATGTCCACTGCTCTTGTCAAGCTGGGTGAGTGCAATAATTATATCTTTTTAATGCTGCATTATTTTTGTGAATATACAAGTTTATGCTGTGCAACCCACCATACATTTGCCGAAACTATACGATCAATATGTGGAATATATATCCGATCCGTAAATTCCGAGCTTATTATTCATATCGAGTGATTTTGATGTTTATATACATTATAGTGTTATGTTCGTATGCTATGGCGCTCAGAACGTTTGTGTTGCTACTGATTTTGGTCAAGCCGCCCCTCCCGATCAGCAATCACGCGCGACGTCATGGCTGCTCGTTTGAATTTTTTCATTGTAATGTACCTTTCTTCAAAACTAGTTTGACCATAACTGCATTTTGTAGCTAAATGACGATATAAACGTAAGAATCAACATTTATTATCACCACCTAAATTTATTGTATTTGTCAACACAAATTAGCATCAAGTCTGGTTGGTGCATAACAAATATTTATTTTTTTAAATCAAATAAAAAACACAAACACAATACAATACAAATATAGAGGTCTGTTTGGGTCACCTGATCGCATTTCGATTCGCCCTATAGACCTAATCGGGCCCAATGCTGCGGATACACACTGATGCTGTATTGGTAATTTATATCTATAAAATGTTTAAAACGCGCCGAGCTTATATTACCTTTACTCACCCCAATTCCAAAATGTTATATTTGGGGGATTTACTTTGTGAAATACATACAACCCCAATCCCTACGTAACAAGCTTGTCATCTGAGGATTTTGTTTTTTAGTGTATGTAATGGAAATCCTTTTCTACCTAAATATCTGACATAGTCATTGTGGTCTGTTCCACGTGGTGACAAGATCGAGCCTGTGGCAATCACCAAGTTATGTGTAACAAAGGCCAGACTTCCAACTGATCGACAAAGAAAGAAGCCAAGTGTGATGAGACTTGTTGATTATAGGTATAATTGTCATTGAGACAACACATATTATAAATCAATTACTTCACACGTCATTACTAATGCAGCCAGGGTGTAAGTGACACTCTCGTTATTTGGCAGACTCATTAACAAAGGTGATTAGCATGACATGGATCGGGTTAAACATGGTTTTATTGGGCCGGGACTGAGACCCCATTTTGCACATAATTACATCATTACGTAATCCTATAATCAGTTGCAGCTCACGAACTGTGAACACACCTCATATGAACTGCTTACTCAAATTTTCTTGCAGTCAGATATAAGAACACAATACTATTCAATTATAATAACATAGTTTGTCAATGTCAACTTTCGGGTATCGATTGTCAGTATTACACCTCCCATGGCTATACGTTTTCACCATTTTATGAAAACCCGCCTCAGCTTGGAAATATTCTGGTGCACATCGAACAAATTATCCATATGAACTGTTAATAAGACAAACGAAATCTCTCGCCGGGCGTCGAAATTAATCACCAAACCAGGAATAAATGACAACATTTTCTGATTGGATGATAAGGTGATGCACGGATACTTAGTATGAAATTTAATAGTCTTACTAATTACACAAAAAATGATGTTTAATCCGAACAAACATCCGCCGATATTGAGTGTTGCTACACTATTAACAAACATTGATGTCTTACCGGAAACAACGCTAGGCTCTCAGTGAAAGATGCCGTTATAGTCGGATTCCTTATGTCATTTTGCATTTTTGGTTTGTTAAAAGCGATCTGAAAACGGATTATGTATGCCTAGTAGGTGTGTTTTCGGGATTGACTTGTTTCCATTCTTGAATTTTGGCGGGTCGGCCTAAATCGGGGTCAACATAATTTAGAGAGCGTTTCGTATTTACAGAAAATGGTATATGGTGCCATCTGGCGTATGGTGATCGGTGCGATTTGAAACTTCTCCAAACTACTAAATATGACCATTACATGTATTTTTGAAAATGTTGATGTGATCGGTTCATTCTTGTTGGCTACAGTTGTGATCAAAATTTAACACTGATCCCTATGGAGATTCTAGTACTTTGGATAGATGGCGCCATTTCGCGTATGGTGATATGCGCGTACTGATATTCCTAAAAAATTCTAAGTATGAAACACAGACGTAGTTTTAACAAGAATGGATGTGATCAGATGATTCTTGCTGGCTACAGTTGCGATCAAAATTTAACACTTAACCCTATGGAGAATTTCGTGTTATGCTCAAACGTTGATTGTAATAGGGACATGACAATCTGCGGGATGGGATGGGATATGGGACAAAACGACAATCTGCGGGACAGAATTTCACATTGCGTGGGACGGCGGATATCTCGAGGAATATAGGGCATAGGGGGCTCATTTTGGTGTCTAACGAAGGGCCCACGTTCGCCCAATCCACACATATTAACACCGTCACTACCCAAACACCAGAAATTGCATTATTTGATCGACAACTGACCTAACATGGGGTGGAATTTGGGATAGCATGACAATCTGCGGGACAGGATTTTCAAATTGCGTGGGACGGCCGATAGCTCGAGGAATACAGCGCATAGAGGGCTACTTTTGGTGTCTAACGAAAGGTCCACATTCGCCCTATCCACACATTTTAAACCCGCCACTGACCGGACACCGGAAGTTACATTATCCGGTCGACAACTGACCTAACATAAAATGCCACAAACACGAAAAACTGCGTTCGACATTAATGTTTAGAATTTATATTTCTCGACGATGAATACACTAGCAAACAACAAGTTTTAGGTATCAAATAACGCAGTGGAATACTGTGCATTCGTTTTTAGCTACAATATGGCTGTTTTGGTGCGAATATTGTAATGGCGAACACGCAAACACGCTCCGATAAAACAGCTAAAAATATATAGACTCGATGTTTACAATTACAGGATCGATTTCAGCCGGTATATTCAATATAATGGGGCGTATAGTATATCAAAATGTAGAATTAGACACAGGGAATGTATTTTTTTCCAAATGGGTCCACCAGGCGGTGAAATTGTTGCAGAAATTCGCTCCAAGATATTCGCACTTATTTTTATTTCAGTTGTGACTAAAAGCCCAGATGCCGGAGCCCTGCGACTAAAAGCCAAGTTACAAAATAGATCAACTGGTTTGAACGAATGAATATGTCAATGGTAAGACTATTCAAAAGAATATTCAAATCAAATAGTGTTTATAGACTTAAAAACTTATGTGTCCGCCATTCATATATGCGGTGAAGTTCTCATATTATCTCCCAGTAATACGCGGGGGAGGTTCTCATATGAACATATTATCTGCCGGTCATACACGGTGGAGGTTCATATTATCCGCCGGTCATACGCGATGGAAGTTTTCTTATTATCCTCCGGTCATATGCGGCGGAGGTTCTGATATGAACATATTATCTGCCGGTCATATGCGGTGGATGTTCATATTATCCACCGGTCATACGTGAGGGAGGTTCTCATATTATACTCCGGTCATACGATGGGGAGGTTCTCATATGAACATATTATCTGCCGGTCATACGCGAGGGAGGTTCATATTATCCGCCAGTCATACGCGAGGGAGGTTCTCATATTATCCTCCGGTCATACGTGGGGGAGGTTCTGATATGAACATATTATTCGCCGGTCATACGCGGTGGAGGTTCATGTTATCCATCGGTCATATGCGAGGGAGGTTCTCATATTATCCTCCGGTCATACATGGGGAAGGTTCTGATATGAACATATTATTCGCCGGTCATATGGGGTGCAGGTTCATATTATCCACTTGTCATACACGGTGGAGGTTCTCATATGAACATATTATCCACCGGTCATACGCGGTGGAGGTTCATATTATCCGCCGGTCATACGCGAGGGAAGTTCTCATATTATCCTCCGATCATATGTGGGTGAGGTTCTGATATGAACATATTATCCGCCGGTCATACGCGGTGGAGGTTCATATTATCCGCCGGTCATGCGCGAGGAAGGTTCTCATATTATCCACCGGTCATACGTTGGGGAGGTTCTCATATGAACATATTATCTGCCGGTCATACGCGGTGGAGGTTCATATTATCCGCCGGTCATATGCGAGGGAGGTTCTCATATTATCCACCGGTCATACGCGAGGGAGGTTCTTATATTATCCTCCGGTCATACGTAGGGGAGGTTCTCACATGAACATATTATCCGCCGGTCATACGCGGTGGAGGTTCATATTATCCGCCGGTCATACACGAGGGAGGTTCTCATATTATCCTCCGGTCATACATTGGGGAGGTTCTCATATGAACATATTATTCGCCGGTCATACGCAGTGGAGGTTCATATTATCCACCGGTCAAACACGGTGGAAGTTCTCATATGAACATATTATCCGCCGGTCATATGTGGTGGAGGTTCATATTATCCTCCGGTCATACGCGAGGGAAGTTCTCATATTATCCTCCGATCATATGTGGGTGAGGTTCTGATATGAACATATTATCCGCCGGTCATACGAGGTGGAGGTTCATATTATCCGCCGGTCATGCGCGAGGGAGGTTCTCATATTATCCACCGGTCATACGCGAGGGATGTTCTTATATTATCCTCCGCTCATACGTTGTGGAGGTTCTCATATGAACATATTATCCGCCGGTCATACGCAGTGGAGGTTCATATTATCCGCCGGTCATATACGAGGGAGGTTCTCATATTATCCACCGGTCATACGCGAGGGAGGTTCTTATATTATCCTCCGGTCATACGTTGGGGAGGTTCTCATATGAACATATTATCCGCCGGTCATACTCGGTGGAGGTTCATATTATCCACCGGTCATACGCGAGGGAGGTTCTCATATTATCCTCCAGTCATACGTTGGGGAGGTTCCCATATGAACATATTATCCGCTGGTCATACGCGGTGGAGGTTCATATTATCCGCCGATCATACGCGAGGGAAGTTCTCATATTATCCTTCGGTCATATGTGGGGGAGGTTCTGATATGAACATATTATTCGCCGGTCATACGCAGTGGAGGTTAATATTATCCACCGGTCATACACGGTGGAAGTTCTCATATGAACATTATGCGGTGGAGGTTCATATTATCCTCCGGTCATACGCGAGGGAAGTTCTCATATTATCCTCCGATCATATGTGGGTGAGGTTCTGATTTGAACATATTATCCGCCGGTCATACGCGGTGGAGGTTCATATTATCCACCGGTCATACGTAGGGGAGGTTCTGATATGAACATATTATTCGCCGGTCATACGCGGTGGAGGTTCATATTATCCACCCGTCATACGCGAGGGAGGTTCTTATATTATCCTCCGGTCATACGTTGGGGAGGTTCTCATATGAACATATTATCCGTGGGTCATACGCGGTGGAGGTTCATATTATCCACCGGTCATACGCGAGGGAGGTTCTCATATTATCCTCCGGTCATACATTGGGGAGGTTCTCATATGAACATATTATTCGCTGGTCATACGCAGTGGAGGTTAATATTATCCACCGGTCATACACGGTGGAAGTTCTCATATGAACATATTATCCGCCGGTCATATGCGGTGGAGGTTCATATTATCCTCCGGTCATACGCGAGGGAAGTTCTCATATTATCCTCCGATCATATGTGGGTGAGGTTCTGATTTGAACATATTATCCGCCGGTCATACGCGGTGGAGGTTCATATTATCCGCCGGTCATGCGCGAGGGAGGTTCTCATATTATCCACCGGTCATACGCGAGGGAGGTTCTTATATTATCCTCCGGTCATACGTTGGGGAGGTTCTCATATGAACATATTATCCGCCGGTCATACGCGGTGGAGGTTCATATTATCCGCCGGTCATATGCGAGGGAGGTTCTCATATTATCCACCGGTCATACGCAAGGGAGGTTCTTATATTATCCTCCGGTCATACGTTGGGGAGGTTCTCATATGAACATATTATCCGCCGGTAATACGCGGTGGAGGTTCATATTATCCGCCGGTCATACGCGAAGGAGGTTCTTATATTATCCTCCGGTCATACGTAGGGGAGGTTCTCATATAAACATATTATCCACCGGTCATACGCGGTGGAGGTTCATATTATCCGCCGGTCATATGCGAGGGAGGTTCTCATATTATCCTCCAGTCATACGTTGGGGAGGTTCTCATATGAACATATTATCCGCCGGTCATACGCGGTGGAGATTCATATTATCTGCCGATCATACGCGAGGGAAGTTCTCATATTATCCTTCGGTCATATGTGGGGGAGGTTCTGATATGAACATATTATCCGCCGGTCATACACGGTGGAGGTTCATATTATCCACCGGTCATATGTAGGGGAGGTTCTGATATGAACATATTATCCGCCGGTCATACACAGTGGAGGTTCATATTATCCACCGGTCATACGTGGGGGAGGTTCTCATATGAACATATTATCCGCCGGTCATACAAAGTGGAGGTTCTCATATGAACATATTATCCGCTGGTCATATGTGGTGGAGGTTCTCATATGAACATATTATCCGCCGGTCATACACGGTGGAGGTTCATATTATCCGCCGGTCATACGCGAGGGAAGTTCTCATATTATCCTTCGGTCATAGGTGGGGGAGGTTCTGATATGAACATATTATCTGCCGGTCATACGCGGTGGAGGTTCATATTATCCACCGGTCATACGCGGTGGAGGTTCTCATATGAACATATTATCCACCGGTCATATGAGAGGGAGGTTCTCATATTATCCACCGGTCACACCCGAGGGAGGATATGACCGGCGGATAATATGTTCATATGAGGACCTCCCCAACGTATGACCAGAGGATAATATGAGAACCTCCCTCGCGTATGACCGGTGGATAATATGAACCTCCACCGCATATGACCGGCAGATAATATGTTCATATCAGAACCTCCCCCACGTATGACCGGAGGATAAAATGAGAACTTCCCTCGTGTATGACCGGCGGATAATATAAACCTCCACCGCGTATGACCGGCAGATAATATGTTCATATGAGAACCTCCCCCGTGTATGACTGGCAGATAATATGAGAACCTCCACCGCATATGAATGGCGGACACATAAGTTTTTAAGTCTATAAAAACTATTTGATTTGAATATTCTTTTGAATAGTCTTACCATTGACATATTCATTCGTTCAAACCAGTTGATCTATTTTGTAACTTGGCTTTTAGTCGCTGGGCTCCGGCATCTGGGCTTTTAGTCACAACTGAAATAAAAATAAGTGAGAATATCTTGGAGCGAATTTCTGCAATAATTTCACCGCCTGGTGGGACCCATTTAAAAAAAATACATTCCCTGTGTCTAATCCTACATTTTGATATACCATACGTCCCATTATATTGAATATACCAGCTGAAATCGATCCTGTAATTGTAAACATCGAGTCTATTTTTAGCTGTTTTATCGGCGCGTGTTTGCGTGTTCGCCATTACAATATTCGCACTAAAACAGCCATATTGTAGCTGCGTTATTTGATACCCAAAACTTGTTGTTTGATAGCGTATTCATCGAGAAATATAAATTCTAAACATTAATGTCGAACGCAGTTTTTCGTGTTTATGGCATTTTATGTTAGGTCGGTTGTCGACCGAATAATGTAACTTCCGGTGTCCGATCAGTGACGGGGTTAATATGTGTGGATAGTGCGAATGTGGACCTTTCGTGAGACACCAAAAGGAGCCCTCTACGCGCTGTATTCCTCGAGATATCGGCCGTCCCACGCAATTTGAAAATCCCGTCCCGCAGATTGTCATGCTATCCCAAATTCCACCCCATGTTAGGTCAGTTGTCGATCAAATAATGCAACTTCTGGTGTCCGGTCAGTGGCGGGGTTAATATGTGTGGATAGTGCGAATGTGGTTCTTTCGTAAGACACCAAAAGGATCCCTACGCCCTGTATTCCTCGAGATATCGGCCGTCCCACGCAATTTGAAATTCTGTCCCGCAGATTGTCGTTTTGTCCCATATCCCATCCCATCCCGCAGATTGTCATGTCCCTTGTAATATCACTTATTGGCAATCGTGCGCAAATATATGAAGTTTAACACTCGTGTTTGACCCATGCACTGTAACTATCCGTGATTTAATAGTTGCAACATATAATATAGTTATGCCTCAAGATATGGTAATTGGCAAAAGTAAGTGTCGAATGGTTTTGTAGTTTCGATAATATGCAGCCTGTTAATTCAATCAAATGAAAATATTCACAACAAGACTGTTCACGATGTGATTACATATTATATCATTGTTTTATTTGATACTTGTCTGTATTGTTGTCCACTGACTAGTTTTAAAACCACATCGTTGATCATAACGGGATGTAGTGTCACAAATACACAGGTATAGATGGTAGTTGTTCACTGTCATTAACTCAATCGTTGTCATAGGAGTCTATCCCACATGCACTGAGAGAATCTGTGTTTTCGCAGGATTTGTGCTACTGATAACGGACATTTCGGTGCAGCTGAGATCTTTACTATAGCGGTATAGGCTTTGCTTTCACGCTTCCTACGCCAGTTACATTTGACCAACTTCAGTGCAGCGACTGAAACCCAACATTCACCATCGATATTCTGACCACAGTTAATCTCCACGCTTCGTGTATAGCTGTGAAAATCAAGTAAATTCGAATATCCACTGTATACAAATTTTTCCGGAGTTTTTCTCAGTCGTTTTTTAATCAATTGCGGTGAAACTTGGCACAGACATCAACCGCCATGGGAATCTGTGGACCCGCGATTATGACGTTTGTCGGACTTTTTTTGGTGGAGGTATCCTCCCCTTTTTTCGACTTCGAAAATTGTCGCAACATGTATTATTTTGCCCGAGCTTTTATTCCTACATTTTTAGGTCAATTTTTTTAACTTGGCACAGATATTAAGTACCATGGGAACCTGTGCACCTGCGATTATGACCTCTGTCCGACATTTTTGGTGGAGTTATGTGAAACATCGTAGTACTTTAAAAACACGGGGGAATTCTTAGTCCCAGAGGGACAGTCACACCTCTAGTTTGGGTCAGCTTTCACCGTTGAAAAACTAACTTTGACCAAACGACACTGAGAAAAGTTTGTTTACAAAATCAACGAACTTGTTAGCTCGTCCACGCTGTAAATTTAGCATCGAAAAAACTTAATTTCTTCCATCTAAAACAGAATATATAAGTATTACACGCAGACACACGAAGTATCAGCTTAATTTTTTTGAAAAATAAGAGTTTCATCGACATAAATCGATTTTAATGGGAAATCCTATGTTAATGAATTTTAACATTTTCACAGTTCTACATGATAAACTTTTCCGTTTGGGGCCTCTAGCTGGTCACCGCTGCCCCACACCCTAATAATCGTGATATACTACAGTTTTGACACATGACATACATGCTATTCATTTAGATATAGCCTTTGCGCGACAGTACAGTCGCGATGCACTATATGTCAACATTGGTCGTTGTCGCTATACAAATTTATATCGGTATAAACCCCTATTTCCCCATATACCGTCACCCCCAATTTATTTTTATCATCGGTATAGTCGCATTAGCTGTTACGTACATGTACATATTTTATCATGCGATACTAATTTGTACTATATAGGTAAATCAGTTGCTATTCCTTACAATAGAATCTGGCGCCATCTATAGACTATTGAGATACCGGTAGAGATCATTTCAGACCCCCCTATTTTATAGCATTGCCGCGACAGTACAGTCGCAATGCATTATATGTCAACATTGGTCGTTATCGCTCTACAAATTTATATTAGTTCATTGGTATAAACATTATTTCCCCATATAGCCTGACGCCCCCTTCCCCAATTTATTTATTTTTTCATCGGTATAGTCGCGTTAGCTGTTACATACATATTTTATCATGTGATAATAATTTGTATATATTACTATATATGTACATCAATTGCTATTCCTTTCTATAGAGAAAATTCAGATTCCGACCCCCCCCCCCCCCATTTGAATGATCCCCCTCCCTATTGTATAGCCTGGGCGCGACAGTTCAGTCGCGATGCAATATGTGTCAACATTGGTCGTTATCGCTCTAATAATTTATATCAGTTCATCTGAATGAACCCCTATTTCTCCATATATCCATCCCCACATCTGCATAATTCAGATCCTGACCCCCCCCCCCCCCATTTTATAGCATTGTTGCAACAGTACAGTCGAGATGCATTATAGTTCAACATTTGTCATTACACTTTACTAATTTATATCAGTCGCGATGCATTATGTGTCAACATTGGTCGTTATCAAAATATTTGCTAAATTTATATGCCCAGTGACTGTTTTAATCCCATTAGAACAATGGGGACCCCTTAATTTGGCAGAAACATGGGATGTTATGATAATATTTGCAGAATTTATATGCCCAATGACTGTTTTAGTCCAATTAGAACAATGGGGACCCCTTAATTTGGCAGAAACATGGGATGTTATGACAATATTTGCAGAATTTACATGCCCAGTGACTGTTTTAGTCTAATTAGAACAATGAGGACACCTTAATTTGGCAGAAACATGAGATGTTATGACAATATTTGCAGAATTTATATGCCCAGTGACTGTTTTAGTCTAATTGGAACAATGAGGATACTTTAATTTGGCAGAAACATGGGACGTTATGACAATATTTGCAGAATTGATATGCCCAGTGACTGTTTTAATCCAATTAGAACAATGGGGACCCTTTAATTTGGTAGAAACATGGGATGTTATGATAATATTTGCAGAATTTATATGCCCAGTGACTGTTTTAATCCAATTAGAACAATGGAGACCCCTTAATTTGGCAGAAACATGGGATGTTATGGAATTATTTGCAGAATTTATATGCCCAGTGACTGATTTAATCCAATTAGAACAATGGGGACCCCTTAATTTGGTAGAAACATGGGATGTTATGACAATATTTGCAGAACTTATGTGCCCAGTGACTGTTTTAATCCAATTTGAACAACGGGACCCCTTAATTTGGCAGAAACATGGGATGTTATGATAATATTTGCAGAATTTATATGCCCAATGACTGGTTTAGTCCAATTAGAACAATGGGGACCCCTTAATTTGGCAGAAACATGGGATGTTATGACAATATTTGCAGAATTTATATGCCCAGTGACTGTTTTAGTCTAATTAGAACAATGAGGACACCTTAATTTGGCAGAAACATGGGATGTTATGACAATATTTGCAGAATTTATATGCCCAGTGACTGTTTTAGTCTAATTAGAACAATGAGGACACCTTAATTTGGCAGAAACATGGGATGTTATGACAATATATGCAGAATTTATATGCCCAGTGACTGTTTTAGTCTAATTGGAACAATGAGGATACCTTAATTTGGCAGAAACATGGGATGTTATGACAATATTTGCAGAATGTATACGCCCAGTGACTGTTCTAATCCAATTAGAACAATGGGAACCCCTTAATTTGTTAGAAACATGGGATGTTATGATAATATTTGCAGAATTTATATGCCCAGTGACTGTTTTAGTCTAATTAGAACAATGAGGACACCTTAATTTGGCAGAAACATGGGATGTTATGACAATATTTGCAGAATTTATATGCCCAGTGACTGTTTTAGTCTAATTGGAACAATGAGGATACTTTAATTTGGCAGAAACATGGGATGTTATGACAATATTTGCAGAATTGATATGCCCAGTGACTGTTTTAATCCAATTAGAACAATGGGGACCCTTTAATTTGGTAGAAACATGGGATGTTATGATAATATTTGCAGAATTTATATGCCCAGTGACTGTTTTAATCCAATTAGAACAATGGAGACCCCTTAATTTGGCAGAAACATGGGATGTTATGGAATTATTTGCAGAATTTATATGCCCAGTGTCCAATTAGAACAATGGGGACCCCTAAATTTGGTAGAAACATGGGATGTTATGACAATATTTGCAGCATTTATATGCCCAGTGACTGTTTTAATCCAATTAGAACAATGGGGACCCCTTAATTTGGTAGAAACATGGGATGTTATGACAATATTTGCAGAATGTATGTGCCCAGTGACTGTTTTAATCCAATTAGAACAATGAGGACCCCTTAATTTGGTAGAAACATGGGATGTTATGACAATATTTGCATAACATATATATGTGCACAGTGACTGTTTTAATCCAATTAGAACAATGGGGACCCCTCAATTTGGTAGAAACATGGGATGTTATGACAATATTTGCAGAACTTATGTGCCCAGTGACTGTTTTAATCTAATTACAACAATGGGGACACCTTAATTTGGCAGAAACATGGGATGTTATGACAATATTTGCAGAATTTATATGCCCAGTGACTGTTTTAGTCCAATTAGAATAATGGGGACCCCTTAATTTGGCAGAAACATGGGATGTTATGACAATATTTGCAGAATTTATATGCCCATTGACGGTTTTAATCCAATTAGAACAATGGGGACCCCTTAATTTGGCAGAAACATGGGGTGTTATGACAATATGCCCAGTGACTGTCTTAATCCAATTAGAACAATGGGGACCCCTTAATTTGGCAGAAACATGGGATGTTATGACTATATTTGCAGAATTTATATGCACAGTGACTATTTTAATCCAATTAGAACAATGGGACCACTAACATGGCAATAACATGGCATGTTAAGAAAAAATTTGCAAAAATTATATGTCCAGTGACTGTTTTAATCCAATTAGCAGAGTTAAATATAGGTTCTGCCTATATTCGGCATATTTTACCGGACTAAAAACGGAATAAAGCCGAGCGACAAGGTTGTTGATGACCAATTCACATCCCAGTCTGGAGTAAACTACATACCCACATATAAAAAATAGTGGGTCTGACGACCTTTCGTTCAGTTTTCATTTCCCAAACCCGGGATTCCTTGTAATTACCGCCAATCAAAACTTAGCTCCAAGAAATGTGTGCCCCAATAAAAAACTAGTAACATGTCACGTGCTCTCGGTGTGGAAATTCCGAAGGTGTGGCTAAATGTTGTTAAAATAGTATCCATGACGTCATGTTATACCGGAAGAGAAATTCACAAATCGACAAATAAAGTAGATTGTTGACGAGCGGTCGAAAGTTTAAAATCAAGAATCACCGGAATTTGGATTGCAGGCAACTGTAATTAGGGTACAACTGGCCAATCTTTGGAGCTAATAATACGGCTGTGTAAGGTCGGGAGGGTTTCGGTGGTGTTGGTGGTAGAATTGTGTTGCTCTACGCTCGTTTTGGCTGCGGTGGTACTACTGCCGGTACTGGGGAACTGATAGATGACATAGATCGTTTTGTTATGTCATTTACCTTTTTTTTTAGTTCTGTGCAAGGGTAGAATTCTTCCGTCGCTAAGATCCCCCGATGATTCCCGAGGCCATTCGGTATGTTTCGGAAATACCAAGTACGTTAATCCGGAAATAAAGGTACATGGAAATACACAACAACAAAAATTGCCGCTGCAGTTTTCAAATTGTTTTAACATTTCCTCGACACGTGTTTCACATCAAATGAGATTGCACAGTACAATACATTAATAACTATAATCGATCCTCAATCCGATCAACCAACATAGAGAAAACGGAGACGAATTGCAGTAATACAGACTGGTAGTGATAGTGACTGAAATTGAAATTCGCAATGTGAGCGCTTCAAAACAACATTTATGAATGAACTGTGACGTCACATGGAATCGCGTGCAACATTCCAACGTATATTCATGCGCACTATAACAAAATATTTCCTAGTTTGTATCATTATTTGATTGCCTGCCATAGTAGATAATATGGTAAAACATATAAGAAAGTACCTAATATATATATATATATATATGTTGTGTATTTAGTTATATAAAAAACACAGGTGTGGTAGATTTTGTCCACTGAATTTAAATTTCGTTAAGACATAATTATGCACGCGCCATTGCAGGTTAGGAGAATTTAGCAAATCGAGTTAATCGTGTGACACAAATAAACTTGCAGGTTGGGACAATTTACTCAAGAAAACTAATCGTCGGACACAAATCCAACGATTTTGGCTTTAAAAACACTCTTAAAATGAAATTGGTATGGTGGATTCTGTCACACGAATGGTAGATAACGTGTTACACGCACAATGTGTTTGTACCAAGAATCTCCGTCGCAGGTTCGGTAGTGATGTTCGGGAATCTTCGGGGGATCTTAGCACCGAGTGATGTTCGAGAATCATCGGGGGATCTTAGCGGCGGAAGAATTCTATTTTTGCTAGTTCTGTAGTTGTTTTAGCAGATAGTCCCGACATTCATGTATTTTTTATTCGTGGCCGTTGATTTGTGTTATTTTTTGACAACATGGGCAACAAATCGCCTGGCCAATCTAAAAAATAATTCGTTCCGAGTCCAAGAGATCCACAGACATTTTTTATAATTTCAAGAAGATCTGTGTCTTAGTTATTGTACAAATTATTTTGGATCCCGGAAGCTAGCTGTTTCCCGTTATTGTCAGTACAACAACCGCCGAACGAAAAGTCACAAACCCTGCAACTATTAATTCCGATTCTTAGAATCGGCTTCACATGGTTGAAGCGGCCATGACGGCACTGGCACGTGACCATGTTTACGCCTGTCAATCAACTAATTTCAGATTTATATTTAGTGCGGTGTGACGTAATTTGGGGGAAGCCCACAACCGTTCAGAAATGAAAAGTTGATGGGAATGCAATAGACTCAGTATCAGTATGAATCTGAGTGTATGTTTACATAGACTGTTCACATCCCAACTACTGCAGAGCTCACAAACTCTGTATTCACAAAGTTACCTCTATCAGTAAATTGTTCATTAAAAGCAGCTACCTCTGTATGTTACGTCGCCCCTTATATGGTAAAAAGTGTGTTATTTTGAATTTACCTCGCAATGATGGTAGACACAATGATGCTATACTACCTCTCTATGTCACACCTTATATGGAAAATGGGCGTGTTATGAATTTACCTCATGATGATGGTGAAGTGTTCGCTGCTGTAAAATGATTTGTGAGCCAATTACTGTTCCATGGTCGTGGTTTCCCGCAAAGGGACCGGTACAACTACACGATTATAACGCATGTTGGTCTCCAACTACAGCAGAAAGGGTAGACATCGGTTGGTAGTTATAGAGTTCGATACCTCGTTGGGATGGTAATACAAACATGTGTGTGTGTGTGTGTGTGTGTTAGTTATGGCCGGGAAAACTGCCCGACGGATTTTGACGAAATTTGATACATAGGGGTGATTTTGTCCAGGGAGTCTTTTGGACGGGTCAAATCGTTTCCTCGACCTGACCTTGACCTTCAAAAATGTAAATTCAATGTCAAATCTGGTAAAACGGACGGATTTCGACGAAATTTGATACATGCGGGTAATTTTGTCCTGGGAGTGTTTGGAACGGGTCAAATTGTGACCCCGACCTGACCTTGACCTTCAAAAAGGTAAATTCAATGTCAAATCTGGTAAAACGGACGGATTTCGACGAAATTTGATACATGCGGATAATTTTGTCCTGGGAGTGTTTGGAACGGGTCAAATTGTGACCCGACCTGACCTTGACGTTCACAAAGGTCAATTCAAGGTCAAATCGGTTAAAACGGGACGGATTTAAACGACATTTGATACCTAGAGGTACCTTTGTCCTGGCAGTCTTTTGGACAGGTCAAATCGTGACCCCGACATGACCTTGACCTTCAAATGGTCAAATAAATGTCAAATCACGAATTTTGACGGGGTTTTGACGAAATTTGATACCTATGGTTACTTTTGTCCGAGGAGTGTTTTCGACTGGTCGAATCGTGACCCCGACCTGACCTTGACCTTCAAAATGGTCAATTCAAGGTCAAATCGCGCATTTCGTGGAATCAGAGGGGAAACAGTCTGGACGAAGTCGGGTCCACCAGCTAGTCTAATATATATTTTGGGACTTCTGTCTGTTTGTCTGTGTGTTAGCTATGGCCGGGAAAACTGCCAGACCGATTTTGACGAAACGATTTGATAACTAGGGGTAATTTTGTCCAGGGAGTGTTACGGACGTGTCAAATCGTGACCCCAACATAACCTTGATCTTTAAAAAGGTCAATTCAAGGTCAAATCGGGTAAAACGAGACGGATTTTGACAAAATTTGATACCTAGATGTACTTTTGTCCGGGGAGTCTTTTGGACGAATCGTTACCCCGACCTGACCTTGACCTTCAATATTGTCAATTAAAGGAAAAATCGCGAATTAGGATTACTTTCAAGTTCAAGTCGGGGTCACAATTTAACCCGTCCTTGACACTTCCCGAACAAAAGTAGGCATAGGTAGCAAGTTTGAGCTCAATCGGTTCGAGGCTATAAAGGACACACACATATATATCATTTGTGGGTGCCCGTTTCAAGGTGAAGATCACCTCGGGTGGAAAAACTGACCCGATGAAAATCTCCCCCGTTCCTAGGAAGCCCTAAGTACGTAAGAATCACACAACACGCTCATGTCTGGATACAGTCATGCTCACGTATGGACCCAGACGAAAGAATCACACTACACGCATACGCTCTGTATCAACGACACTGCGGATAGATACGAACGCTCTTTAACTATCAACGCGATTATACCACAGTGCCAAGGACGGTCATTTTTGTGACTGAGACTGGAGAACGGGTGCTGGGAGCTTCTCCAAAACGCCACGACGACGCGTCTCGTGTGCTTTTACCTTAGATATGAAGATTGAGGTCAATCGGTCCAGCCGTTTTCTATTCTATAAAGTATATATATACACACATATATACACACATATATATATACGGAGTTCTCAAAATATATAGTAGACTAGCAGGTTAGCCCGCCACTGGCGGCATTCGTCCCATGGCTTTGTTTCAGAAACATGACATTTTTGAATATGAATTTAATGTTTTTTAAATTTAATATATTTTGTTTCTGAATTGTTTTTTTATTGTTAATTTTTTTTAATTTTAAATTGTTTTAATTAAATTGTAAATTGTTTTAATTAATTATTTTGTTTCTGGCGGAAAAATTTACCCGTAGAAATCCCCCCTTCCTAGGAACGACAGACAACGCATTCTTTGTTTCGTGAAATCTCTCTACGATAACATTGCATTGAATTTAAAACAAACGCTTCCCGTCGGAAATCTGTCTGCATAATATTTTGAGTCTGCCGTACCCGTCGTAATGTCGTGAAATCTCTCTGCATAATAGATAACATTGCATTGAATCTGTTGTTGGCATTCAGGGTTTCGGGTCGTTGTTGTTGGCATCACGGCTCCCCGAAAACTCTCACATTGCCGAAAACGTGTATTTAGTAATATCGTTGTTGTTGATATTTACGGCTTGTGGGCTATTTTCTTATTTAGCAAGTTTGAGCTCAATCGGTTCGAGTCTATAAAGGACACACTCATATATATGACACTTCCCGTGGGTAGCAAGTTTGAGCTCAATCGGCATTCCCTGGAATTTCCCGTAGATTGGCAGATTCCAGTAGCTTTATAACGGTATATCTGGGGAGAAATCTGATGCTATATTCGTGATTATCTGGGATGATTTCGGTATAAATTATAAGTATATACTGTAAAAACAAAGCGCGCCATCCGTGCTCGCAGGGTTGTTCAGAAACAAATGTTTTTTAAATTTAATGTATGTTCCGCATATCTCTCTGCAGATGCAAATAACGTTGAATGGCAAACAGACGCTCTTTATAGAGATGCGTCAAAAACAAACGCTCATTAAATAATCACTTGATTAACCCACGCCGTGCCTTTGCGGTGATTTGAGATTGGAGAACGGGTGCTCTGAGCTTTTCTAAACCGCGACCACGGTCGTGTCGGTGTGATTTGACAGTTACATAGGACGTTTGAGCTCAATCTGTACACGCGTTTTGGATTCTATGAAGTACACACACACACACACACACACATATATACGAAGTCTCAAAATATATAGTATAGACTAGCAGGTTAGCCCGCCATTGGCGGCGTTTCTCCGAAACATGACATTTTTTGCTTTTCAATGAGTTAATTGTGGCTTTTTAATCAAGAGAAATGATGGTACCCGTCTCTAAAAGAGGTATGCCAACAATGTCCTTGTTGTTGGCATTCACGGCTATATTAACTAATGGTACCCGCCCCTAAAAAAGTCGTTGTTGTTGGCATTATGTTGTTGGTATTCACGGCTATATTAACTAATGGTACCCGTCCCTAAAAGAGTCATTGTTGTTGACATTCACGGCTTGGGAGCCATTTTCTCGCAAACAAATCACGGCTATGATTTGTTCCCGTCATACAGATATAAAAAACGTAAAGTTACACCTCTTGGATCGGTCGTGAATCGATAGCGAAAACTAATACAAAATGTAGAGTTACGCCTCTTAGATCAATTCTGCCTTTTTAATCGAGATAAATGCATTTCGCGTTTTGCATCCGTATTTCGTACGCATGGGGTGGTCGTTTAGCAGCAACGTCGATGACTATAAGAGAGTTAACCGGTTAAATCTCCCAATGTGGAAGATATAAGGAGCGTTGGTGGGCTAACCCCCATGATGCCATTGTTTTGTGACTGAGAATGGAGAAGGGGTGCTCTGAGCTTGTCCAAAATGCGACGTGGACGACCCCCGTGGGTTTTTACCCTTATATACGTAAAAGAGGTACGTTTGTGGGTGCCCGTTTCAAGGTGAAGATCACCTCGGGTGGAAAAACTTACCAGATGAAAATCTCCCCCGTTCCTTTGAACCCCTAATAAGTACGAAGACAGAAATAAGAACACGATCATGTCTGGATACAGACACACTCACGTCTGGCACCAGACATAAGAATCACACTACACGCATACGAACGCTCTTTAACTAACAACGCGATTAATCCCACAGTACCAAGGACGGTCATTTTTGGTGACTGGGTATGGAAAAGGAGTGCTCTGACGTTCTCAGGAGCGGTGCGATGACACTTCGTGTGGGATTTTATCCTTAGATAGGAAGTTTGGGCTCAATCCGTCCGGCAGTTTTCCCGGCCATAGCTAACAGACAAACAGACAGAAGTCCCAAAATATATATTCTACTATATATTTTGAGAACTCCGTATATAAATATATATGTGTATATGTGTGTATGTGTATATGTGTGTATATACTTTATGGAATCGAAAACGGCCGCACCGATCGAAACCAAACTTCCCATCTAAGGGTAAAAACCCACGGGAATGGTCGTCGCGGCATTTTGGAGAAGATCCGAGCACCTATTCTCCACTCTCAGTAAAAAAAAAGGCACTGAGGGGCTAATCGCGTTCGTATCCGCAGTGTCGTTGACAAAGAGCGTGTGCGTGTAGTATGTTTCTTACGTATGGTATCCATTCTTGAGTCTGGTATCCAGACATGAGCGTGTTGTGTGATTCTTACGTACTTAGGGCTTCCTAGGAACGGGGGAGATTTCATCGGGTCAGTTTTACCACCCGAGGTTTTCTTCACCTTGAAACGGGTACCCATAATGATATATATGTGTGTGTCCTTTATAGACTCGAACCGATTGAGCTCAGACTTGCTACCTACGGGAAGTGTCATGGGCGGTTTAAATTGTGACCCCGACCTGACATTGACCTTGAAAATGATCAATTCAAGGTCAAATCGGGTAAAATTAAAACAAAAATTTAAATTAAAAATTAACTATAATAAAAAAAAATATGGCATGTTTCTGACGATTGCCGCCAGTGGCGGGCTAACCTGCTGGTCTAATAAATATTTTGGGACTTCTGTCTGTTTGTTTGTCTGTGTGTTAGCTATGGCCGGGAAAACTGCCAGACGGATTTTGACGAAATTTGATACCTATGGGATAATTTTGTCCAGGGAGTGTTTTGGACGGGCCAAATCGTGACCCCTACCTGACCTTGACCTTCAAAAAGGTCAATTCAAGGTCAACTCGGGTAAAACGGGACGGATTTCGACGAAATTTGATACCTAGAGTTACTTTTGTCCGGGGAGTCTTTTGGACGGTTCAAATCGTCACAATGACCTGACCTTGACCTTCAAAAAGGTCAATTCAAGATCAAATCGGGTAAAACGGACGGATTTCGACGAAATTTGATACCTATGGATACTTTTGTCCGGGGAGTGTATCGGACGGGTCAAATCGTGACGCCGACCTGATATTGACCTTCAAAATTTCAATTCAAGGTCAAATCGCGAATTTTGACGGGATTTCGACGAAATTTTTATATCTATGGTTACTTTTGTCCGAGGAGTGTTTTGGTCGGGTCGAATCGTGACGCCGTCTGACCTTGACCTTCAAAATGGTCAATTGTTTTCGGAGATTAGATTACCTCACTCAGGATTCCAATGCAGTATACCCTTTTAGCAGGAAGTTCGCGTTAGCTGATTATTTTCGGAATACGACAGACATCCCCATAACAGTTAAAGAACCAAGTGGTTTTACCCCTAAGACGGAGGATATTGATGAAGCGATACCTTTAATTTTCAAGGAGGTTGAATAAGAAGTTGGCAAAGTCATTTTCCCACCCAACTCTCAAAACTTAGATAGGTACGAGCAACGAGCAATTAATGAATTACGTAATTCCAAATTTTCTAATAAAAAAGGCAGACAAAGAAGAACAAATACCTTCAGGAGGCATTGCGTCAATCGAATAACACTGATCACTATAATAAATTAACAAAAATGCATTGGCCGAGTAATGTTTCAAAGTATAACCTAATTTTGTGAGATCTTAAAAGGCGAAAAAGCTAGCCCGTCGGCCAAGATTAGATTATTTTTATGCTTCCCAAAATCCATAAACCTATCGCAACCTGGTCTGACCGTGTAATGCTTGAAGGACGACCAGTAGTTTCAGATTGTCGATCAGAGAGCTATCATCTTTTCTTAAACCTTTAGCATGTAGACATCCGTCATATATCAAAGACAATGGTGATTTTTATTACGTCAATTGTCAGTCCCCAAGGATGCAATTTTAGTCACGTGGGTTATCGCTAGTATGTACATATCCATACCAGTGGAAGCATGCATTCAGTTATGGTAGCATTTGATAAATATCCGGATCCGGACAGACCCACCTCGGAAGTATTGCAACTGTTGGAAATTTCACTCAGAAGCAATGATTTTGAATTTAATAATGAATTTTGGCTTCAGATCCAGGGTGCCGCAATGGGCAAAAAGTTTGCTCCTAGCGTCGCGACAATTTTTGCAGCGAAATGGGAGAGACAAGCTTTTTCCCAGTGTGACCAAAAAACATTGATGTATTTCCGTTTTCTTGATGACATATTTTTGTATAGGGACTCATTCCCGATGAGAATTAGTTATTTTCTTTCAGATTTCCAACACTTACGATGACAACATTAAATTAGATCCAACACTCTCAAAATCATCAGTCAATTTTCTAGATGTAACTATTTTTAAGGGCCGCCTTTTCCGTGAAGTGAACAAGGATTTTTATTAGACACAAAGGTCTTCTTTAGGGAAACTAATACTTACGCCTTATTACATAAAAGCTCATTCATCCTCCTATAGACTTTTTAATGGCCTCATCAAATCTCAAATCATCAGCGTTCTCAGAATTTATTCAGGTCAACATTATCTTAATGAAACTTGAAACATTCTCTTTCAATCTCTTATTCATCGAGGCTACTCAATACGCCAACTCAGAAAAATTAAATCTGAAACTATGAATTTCGTAAATTTAAACCACTTTCACTTCCTTTCAAACTGCACCAGAACGGCCGCTACTTCTCGAACGGATATTCATCATTTACTCAACATTTAATGTAACTTTAGAATTGAGCTTTGTTAAGTGTTATACTCTGTTTGTCAATTTCAAGTGAAGTTAACTGTTAGAACTACCCCACACAGAATTATCTGCTTCGTGTCATGGACAGTTTTGTCTAAACGACGTTAAACTTTGACTACCAAACAAGTCTATATATTAACAATTTCAATCAAATATTCAACAAGAGCATCGCTAGGGCGTGGCAAAATACGCCCTTTTGCCATTTCGAATTGTACTACCGCAAAATAAAGTAATAATTTGAGCTTACAAAGAATATCTGATATACCCCTAATTTCAATGCCAAAATGCGGTCCATTTCTAGGTCGAAAAATGTCCGTAACTCATGTGAAAATAATTGACAGAACCTATATTCGAACTTGGCCTGTAGTTTTAGCTTGGAAATACACATACCAGCTTTGGTTTAGATAAAATAATCCAATCTGGAGTTATCGATTGGAAACCATAAAAGTTAACAGAGGTCAAATTTTAAGTCGAAAAATAATTATATGGAACCCATATTCGAACTTGACCTGTATCTTTAGCTGGAAAATACACATACCAACTTTGGTTCAGATCAAATAATCCAAACTGGAAATATTGATCGGAAACCAAATATGTTAACGGACAGACGGACGACCGGACGTCATGACGCACTGGCCAGAGTATACTTGTGGGGTGACCGCACATACCTATGAATACTTGTGGGATGCGATCTTTTGTTTGAGTAAATTGTGGGGTGCAAGTTCAACCCACAACTGACGATTTTTTAAAGAGCGTATTTTTAAAGAAAAATTTAAATCTTCAAAACAAAAAATTGAGCAAGTAGTAAAATCTAAATGTTTTTTTTTTCATTTAAAATTAATTTTGTTTGTTAAATTAATGCAAGGAGTTAAATAAAAAAAATTAAATCTAAATTTTTTTTTAAAGATATTGACCCTGGTCTGACCATGTTTGCCCAGTGACCCCCCAGTTTAACAGATCTGAACCCCAGTAAACCAAGGACCCTCCATGCCAAATATAAGCTTAATGGTTCTTGAGAAGAAGTCGTTTTAAGACTTTCTGGAGGGAAAGAGTTATGGCCCTGGCTTTGCAACTATTTGACTTGGTGACCTCATTTTAGTCACCAAGGGAACATCCACACCAAATATGAACCCATTCGGTCTTATGGGTCTGGAGATGATGATTAAACCATTTTTTGATGGAAGGACGGACGATGGACGAGGAGCTCCACATGAGATTTTGCCTCAGGTGAGCTTAAAACTATAATCACGGTAATCAATATCTCATTACCGATCTTGAACTCAGCAACTCAAATAGTTTGTGGCTAATTCTTAAATTTATAAAGATGTCTCTATTAGAAACAGTCTCAATCAACAAAAGATGGTCCACAACAAGACAGTCAATGACTGTGGATCGCTGACCAGACTATAAAGACTGAGAAGACTGGCACTATGAAGACTATAACAGTACTTGTCAAATTTACGTCAAAATAAGTAGTTAGAACTATACACACAGCTTAGAAATTAAAATGTTCACAGTGACATACATACACATTCTTAATTATATTAATTTGAAGGCAGAGTATTAAATCTGCAAAGACTGCCCCTTCTTGAATAACCAACTCAATTTGAGCAAACCTGATATGAGATTCAGATGTTGATATTTAATATGTGCACCATATGTGTACATGTGTTGGAAGACAAAAAATTGTATTACACTAACATTCATCAGAATATTTATTTAAATCTGAAAAGTGAATGTTATCAAGAACTAAATTCCACAGGTAGTTCATACTCAAATTTAAATGTTAAAATAGTAGGATAACACATACAAAGGCTATGCAAGGTTTGAGATAACCATACCAGTCAGGTAAGCCTAAAGGCCCACTTATATAAAATATATGCCATTTGAAAGAGGAAGCTCCAAAACATTGTATTATCAAAGTATTGGGTATAATAAACTGTGAATATGTTGTTTTTGTTGAGTTACTGATATGTTTTTTTTCATCTGAATTGGAGTTCAAATTGAATTATATTCGATGGAGGTGGAATAACTCTAAATCTTAAAGATAGAGTTATTCCCCTTCCATTGAAAATACACTTTTAGTTTGAATTCTGAGCCAACCATACCAGTCAGGTAAGCCTAAAGGCCCACTTAATTTTCAAACCCCACGGATGACATATATAAAATATATGCCATTTGAAAGAGGAAGCTCCAAAACATCGTATTATCAAAGTATCGGGTGTAATAAACTGTGAACATGTTGTTTTTGTTGAGTTACTGATATGTTTTTTTCTTCATCTGAATTGGAGTTCAAATTGAATTATATTCGATGGAGGTGGAATAACTCTAATTCTTAAAGATAGAGTTATTCCCCTTCCATTGAAAATACACTTTTAGTCTGAATTCTGAGCCAAAGGAAGGGTTTTTTTTTATATGATTTCAGCTGTTTTCTATTTCTCTGTGGGTATATTCTGAGACAAATATGATTCAACTGGTGATGAATTATAGTATTTTAATCATACTTTATGTCATAGATTGTTATTAAAACCGTATATCAAGGCACTATAAAAAAAATAATTGACTCGAACATTAAGTGGGCCTTTAATGAAACTGTTCAATTTTGTCCTCATCAGAAGCCGAACACACCCCACGACGTCGTGTTAAAATAATAAATATTGGGTAAAATATAACAACTGGGAGCCCCTTCTCTTGATTTATATTGGTCAATCATTTTATATTCATTTTGCTATTTATAATTGGTTTCGGAAAAATAAATTAAAAGTCATTGAAAAAATATGTAACCAACTCGCCACCCCACTCTCTGCGAGAATAAGACATGAGGGATGATTTATGTGGATGCCTGTTTTTTTTTTTTTTGGATTGATTGATTGTTTATTTTGACATAGTACAAGGAAAATATATAACATATAATGAAATGCATAATGTATAATATATATACACATATATACAAGTATCCACCCGCGAACATATTAACCCTTTGAGTGCCAGGTCCGATTTTTGTATCAACCCATATACCCTGTGCCAATGCATTCTCTTATATATGCGAGTCGACCATAGGTCGCCTCGCATATATAAGAGAATGCATTGGCTTAACAATTTTTTTTTAATTTTTATTTTTTTTAATTTTTTACAATTTTAATATATTTTATTATATTCTTTAACAGACTTATTGTGTAGGTTTAGGGCCGATAATATCGGCCCCTGGCACTCAAAGGGTTAAATGAATACAGTTTCGATTACCATCGACAATTGCTTATATAACCTACTAGCAGGGTTACCCGGCGTTGCCCAGGTTAATGCGATGTGAAACCATCTGTATGCTGTGGATATTTGTTGGGAATAGAGAACACTCTTGTTCAAAGTGTTATACGTGTTCTCATAAATTGTATATTCAAATAGCATCACACAACAGGATTATTACAGTCATGGAATATAAGTAGTGGCCCACCTTGTCAATTGTCATTCTGTTTATCGCGATTAATCCGTTCCACCAATAATGAAGTATACGTCAGACGTTATAATATGATACATGGAAATCATAAAGACATTAGTTCGCATAAATAAAAGATGACAATTGGGTTTTAAATATTGAGATGTATCAATCAATCTAGTGGGTTGGACTAAGATCTCGAGGATACCTGGCTATCATATCTCCATGAAAATACAGATGTTTCAAAGAAATGTCCAGGTGCTCGTCTGTTCATGGTGCTATATATTGGCTAAATATTCTCAGTTTCAACCAAATGTTGATGCGCGTGCATATCAGCTACATTTGCCAGACACAGAGCGAGATTTTGAGTTGTTTATGTCAGTCGATGAGTCTGTTCTAAACCCCTTGTCAGGTGTCAGTATTGAGAGGATCCTGAAAAGTCATGTGCTACTAACTGCATTGTATTGTATATCAGAAGAAACGATATATGACTGCACACTGTGACCACTATTTTTGAACAGGCCTTCCATATATCCTGACAAATTGTAACTTTTTTGTGGAAACTGTATTGAATGGAACAGACTCAATTTTGTTATAATATATATGCCATCCTCTGACGGTTCGAGGTCTCTCAGTTTGCACGAATATATGAATCTCTTCAATAGAATGATAAAAATACGTTTAATGCTTCTTCTATGTATCTCTTTTTGCTAGCTCATTGTGTGAATGTCCTGATTGCCATCCCCATATAAATATGACAATTAAGAAGATATAATTGTTCAAGTGACTTAAGTGGGTCACCATATGTCGGGATTGTGAAATGTGAACGTCCACATCTCCTTAAAATGATATGGAGATGGCCTGGGTGACTATATATCTATTATATATTTTTGAAAGATCTGTGTGTGTGTGTGTGTGTGTGAGGGTGTGTCTGTGTGTGTGTGTGTAATCGATGGACTCGAAAATGGCCCAGCCGATTTCGATGAAACTTGGTATGTGGGGGTATTTTCGGCCGGGGACGAACATAGGCATATTAATTTGTCCGTGCGACGTGACCTTGAAATCGGGTCATTTCAATGTCAAACGCCCGAATATCACGGGATTTCGACGAAACTTGGTATGTGGGGGTACTTTCTTATGGCGAGTCTCATAAGCATATTCATTTGCCCGTGCGACGTGACCTTGACCTTGAAATCGGGTAACTTCAAGGTCAAATCGCCAATTTTGATGGGATTTCGACGAAATTTGATACGTGGGGTTACTTTTGTCCACTGATTGTTTTGGACGGGTACAATCGTGACCCCGACCAGACCTTGACCTTCAAAATTATCAATTCAAGGTCAAATCGGGTAAAACCGGATGGATTTCGACGGGCACGTTTGTCGGGTACTTTTGTCCGGGCAGTGTTTTTGGACTGGTCAAATCGTGACCCCACTTCACCTTGACCTTCAAAATGGCCAAATCAAGGTCAAAGCCCGGACGAAGTCGGGTCACCTTCTAGTCTATTATATATTTTGAAAGATCTGTGTGTGTGTGTGTGTATCTGTCTGTGTGTGTGTGTGTAATCGATGAACTCAAAAACGACCGACCCGATTTCGATGAAACTTGGTACGTGGGGGTATTTTCGGGTCAGGAGTAACATAGGCCTATTGATTTTCAGATCCGAGGTCAACTTTTCACGTGCCGAGGTCAAATCTGTTTTTACGCCGTTTTGCGCTAATATATTTCAGTTCGGTGCTCACAAATCGATTCGATATAGCGCGAATAATAAATTGCCAGTCATATAATTTGCACGGTTAGAATCTGTGGCGCTTCATCTTTCCAATGATGTATCACACGCCTGTGTACGTTTAAAGTTTCTACCTTAATTATCGGGAAGAACGCAGGACCATGCTTCGCTCATCGAAAAACATTGCGTAAATATATTACGCCATCAACATATCGTGACGTGATCGCGTTAACTCTTAACCGGCCGATGTCGCGTTAACTCATCACCGGCCGAGGTATCCGCAAATGACATTGGGCTATATATCTCGAAAACGGGTGGAGCTATCGACTTGAAATTTGGTATGTGAATGTATCTTGCCCCGGATACGAATTTTATCGGGTCGCCGAGCCCGTGCGACGCCAGCTTCGCGCATGCGCAGACCAGATCTCGGAAACGGGTGGAGCTATCGACTTGAAATTTGGTTTTTGAATAGCCCGGACGAAGTCGGGTCACCTTCTAGTAACTTATATATGGATAACGGCGAATAGCAATCTTATCTATGATAGTGCATATCCGCTCGCCATCCGTGACGCAAACGACACCAAATGTGATTTAATTCATGGTATATCATTCGATAAAAACATGTATGAATTTGTTGGAAATTAGTGCGAAATATATTAGTATCAGATTTTGCCTCTTCGACTGTACCACGTGAAGTTATATATAGAACACACAGACAGACAGAAAGACAGACATACAGCACACTTTGATTTCTTGTATCATTTGAGAAGAACGTGTCTGAATTTGATGGTAATTGGTACTAAAATATTTTGTATCAGTTTTTGGTGACCCTCCCGTCCCTATTTCGGACTCAAGCTGCACACACTAATTAAGGTGACGTTTACACATAGCCGGTGAAGCCGTTACCCGGCGAACCCGTTAACCGGCGAAGGTTAGGCAGAGTGTTTACACATCGCCGGCGAAGATACGCATATATGCATGTGTCTCCTTTACTTGTTTGTAGTTTTCGTTTTAGTTCTCACTGAACTGCAATATGATAAACATCTTGTAAATATCTAGCCGCTTCATGTTAGAGGTATGGTTGGGCAGTATATATAGTGCAATGAAACTTTTTAGAAATGGAAATGCGAAATTATTAATATCCAACTCAAACTTTCAGGTATTGCTATTGCTAATTTTAAAGATATTTAAACAAAATTGCAATTCTAATGGTTTGTTTGAGTTCATAGACAGCCTGTGAAGTGAGTGTCGCACCAAAAGCATGGCCATTGTCAGTTTTGAGATATTTTCGTCGCATACATCTACAAATTGGTGTCTAATCATTCGGATTGGATTTTATATTATATATATAAGTTTCAACATCGCGAATCAAATGTGACACATTTCCGTGCATGTGTACATTATACAATAAAATATGTTTTTCATTTTACTTGGACATTCACCATGTCCATGTATGTAGGGCCGTGGCGATGGGGGTGTCTCATCCCAACTTTAATCAAAATATTCAAAAGCTGGAAATTCATACCTGACACGGCATTAGTTGGAAATTTGACATCAGTAATATGTTGAAAACATTGGAAATCTTAAGGCTGGATGCTAGGATTTTGCAATTTTCAGGGTTCATATTAAAAAAAATTCTCACACCTGGCTATAACCATGGTCGGTCGATAATATTATGTCTTGGTCCCGCCCCCGTTGTCAGTTAAACAGCTATCTAATTTAATTTAACTGAATCAAATCTGGGTTCAAGCTGCTTGACGTCACGAGTCAGACCACTAAACATGTTATGATTGGGCAATTTCCAGGTTTAGACACAGGTTCAGATCTAAAGGAAATCGCTCACTACGGGGCAGTCGAGAGGATTATTGTGAGTGGAAAGTTAGATTAGAACCTAAGTTCCCAACGTGGTGCGTAAATTGGTTTACGCGAACTTGTGAGTTTGGTGAGATTCAAGGTTTGGTGCAGTTGGAAATTCCAAAGTTGAACAGTCCCACACCTCCAAATCAAGCCCTCCAGACCCGTCCCTGTGTATATGTCCACGGCGCACTCATATTTAGATTATTGAACTAATTGTCCATTAAGTTTGAATCCATTGAAACGTTCCATCCTATTTCTTCCATATATATATATGAACATACATGTACACGAACACGCACATTTAATTCCCTCGAATGCGCAACAAATGTACCATGCACATGCAGAGTACGCGTGTACCATCATCAATTAGTATTTATAATAATAGCTTATAACCAAGGTGCGTGACCACCGACGGACAGCTGATCAGAGACAATCAAACTGGCACACTGACCAATATATACACAGGTGAAAAGCGGGCTGGTCTATCAGCGATTGCACAATAATATTGTTCGAGTTAATTGTTGAAAGGAAATCACCCATGACGGCATGATCCCAGATAAACATCTAACTTAACCGCAGAGCGAATTAGAATCCATACGACAATCAGGTGATTGTACTAAATAATTTTATCCAAAAGTTGAAAACCGTATAGCTGAGTATCCGGATAGCCGTAATTCTTATCCGGCGAAGTATAAACACTCCATTGTTATCGCTACCGGCTAAAGCGAATACGATCTTCGCCGGGTAATGTATAAACACCCCCTTTAAGACTCATTATAGATTAGAGATGCATATATATGAAATTGGTGAAAATTGGCGAGTATACAAATTCGTATCAAATTGAAGGTCCCCATATCTCTCACCCATAGGGCACCAATTTGTTGTGTCTAAACCACACGATAAGATTCCTCGTATCACGGAGAATAATATGTATCAATCTGGTGGATATCGGCACTAAACATATAGATATAATGTCCCTCTCATCTCTATACACCACTGACTCGAATGGCCCCACTTATGACATCCTTAAACCACACAATTACACTCCTGATATCATGGAGATGATTGTTTATAAGTTTGGTGATAATCGGTGACTAAACAATGTTTTTTTTTATCAAATTTTGTGCCAATCCCTCCCTCCCCATCTCTCAAATAATCTATGTATCTCTTTTTGCTAGCTCATTGTGTGAATGTCCTGATTGCCATCCCCATATAAATATGACAATAAAGAAGATATAGTTGTTCAAGTGACTTATAAGTGGGTTACCATTTGTCGGGATTGTGAAATGTGAACGCCCAAATCTCCTTAAAATGATATGGAGATGGCCTGGGTGACTATATATAACTTATATGTGGATATCGGCGAATAGCAATCTTATGTATGATAGTGCATATCCGCTCGCCATCCATCCGTGACGCAAACGACACCAAATGTGATTTAATTCATGGTATATCATTAGATAAAAACATGTATGAATTTGTTGGAAATTAGTGCCAAATATATTTGTATCAGCTTTTGCCTCTTCGATTGTACCGCGTGAAGTTATATATAGAACACACAGACAGACAGAAAGACAGACAGACAGCACACTTTGATTTCTTGTATCATTTGAGAAGAACGTGTCTGAATTTGATGGTAATTGGTACTAAAAATATTTTGTATCAGTTTTTGGTGACCCTCCCGTCCCTATTTCGGACTCAAGCTGCACACACTAAGACTCATTAGAGATTAGAGATGCATATATATGAAATTGGTGAAAATTGGCGAGTATACAAATTCGTATCAAATTGAAGGTCCCCATATCGCTCACCCATAGGGCACCAATTTGTGATGTCTAAACCACACGATAAGATTCCTCGTATCACGGAGAAGAATATGTATCAATCTGGTGGAAATCGGCACTAAACATATAGATATAATGTCCCTCTCATATCTATACACCACTGACTCGAATGGCCCCACTTGTGACATGCTTAAACCACACAATTACACTCCTGATATCATGGAGATGATTGTTTATAAGTTTGGTGATAATCGGCGACTAAACAATGTTTTTTTTCATCAAATTTGGTGCCAATCCCTCCCTCCCCATCTCTCACACAAACAGCACCACTATGGCGTCTTTAAATCACACGATCAGATTCCTCGGATAAGAAAGTGTATCAATTTGGTGGAAATTGGCGCCAAAAAAATTGTGCATCAATTTTGGTGCCCCTGTCCCTTTCAATACACCCCTGACTCGAATGAGGCCACACTTGACAGATATAAGCCACACCATTAGACTCATCATACCATGGGGATGCTTTTGTATAAGTGTGGTGTCAATCGGCGACTAAACCAATTATTATCAAATTTAGTGCCCACCCCCTCCCAATCTCTCACCCAAAGGACAACAATTTGGCGTTGTTAAATCGCACAATTAGATTCCTTGTATCATGAAGAAGAATATATATCAATTTGGTGGAAATCGGCTCTAAAATTAGTTTTATCAATTTTGGTGACCCTCTCCCCCTTCGTGCAAATCTGACTCGAACGACGCCATTTTTGACATATTTAAACCACACCGTTGGATTCTTCATATCATGGGGATGATTATATGTAAGTTTCGTGGCAATCGGCGACAGAAACAAATCTGCCCCCCCCCTTCCTCCTTCCGGGCACCCCTGACGCGAACGGCGCGACTTTTGCCATATTTAAAACACACCATTAGATTCCTCATATTATGGGGATGATTATATATAAGTTTCGTGGCAATCGCCGACAAATTTTTGTTCTGCCCCTCTCCCTTTTCTGCCCCTGACAACAACGGCGTCACTTTAGAAAATTTTAACCCCGACCATTATCTTTCTCGTAAAAAGTTACTCCTAGTAGACCCCTTTGGCATCATCTTGATGGTCCCCTGTGAATTTCTATAGAACACAGACAGACAGACAGACAGACAGACAGACAGACAGACAGACATTCGCAAATATAGATATAGATACCCAAAATATAAAGAATCAATATATACCATGTAAAAGTTAAATTAGTTCACCGTCAAACTGCGAATGCTCGAGTGACTTTGTTTTGACTGACTACTAACTCAGACAGGCAATTCAACACCCACCCCCATGTTCTATTTGAGTAAATACATGTGTGCCAGACTATGAGTACACATAGACATATACATCAAGACTTTGAAAACAAGAGATGGACTGTCGTCCGGTGCATACCCCCTCATGGCATACCGCCTAGTGTGGGCACATCTATAACTTATGATGGCTATACTCAGACATATGGACCCAGAAATCAGCATTTTCATATAAACAAAGATGAATAACTATAGAACAAAAAACCAAAACAAACATTTGAATGTGCCATTAACTGTCCTCATAGTGGTGAACATCCATACAAAATTTCATTGAGATCCGAGCATTACTGTTCAAGTTATGAGCTGAACAGACATCGGATGGATCAAACAGCCAACATATATTCCAGATAAACAAAGATGAATTACTCTAGAATGGAAAAGCAGAACAGAACAATGGAACCCCCTATTGAATGTCCTCATAGCAGTGAACATCTATACCAAATTCCATTGAGATCCCAGCACAACTGTTGAAGTTACGACATGAAGACACCAGACGGACCAAAAAGCCAACATTTATTTCCAGATGAACAAAGATGAGTAACTCTAGAATGGAAAAGCGGAACAAAACGATGGAACCCTCTTTTTAATGTCCTCATAGTAGTGAACATCCATACCAAATCCCATTGAGATCCCAGTACAACTGTCGAAGTTACAATATGAACAGACACCAGACGAACCAAAAAGCCAACATTTCCAGATGAACAAAGATGTATAACTCTAGAATGGAAAATCCGAACAAAACGATGGAACCCTCTATTGAATGCCCTCATAGTAGTGAACATCCATACAAAATTTCATTGAGATCCGAGCACTACTGTTCAGGTTATGACATGAACAGACACCAGATGGACCAAAACTCCAACATTTCAAGATAAACAAAGATGAATAACTCTAGAATGGAAAATCGGAACAAAACGATGGAACCCTCTATTTAATGTCCTCATAGTTGTGAACATCCACACCAAATTTGGTTGAGATCCCAGCACAACTGTTGAAGTTACGACATGAACAGACACCAGACGTACCAAAAAGCCACTATTTCCAGATAAACAAAGATGAATAACTCTAGAATGGAAAAACCAAACAAAACGATGGAACCCTCTATTAAATGTCCTCATAATAGTGAACATCCATACCTAATTTCATTGAGATCCGAGCACTACTGTTCAAGTTATGACACGAACAGACATCGGACGGACGTACGGACGGACGGACGCACGGACGGACGGACGCACGGACGGACGGACGGACAGGTGCAAAACAGTATACCCCCCTTTTTTTTTAAAAAGGGGGTATAATAAAACAAATATACTCGTATGTGGGTTAAAACTACACATGTAACTTCTGTCAAACAAGTATTTCATATAGCAGTAAACAGTGGATTAATTCATGCCACCTGTAGACCAGTTATTGTTTCTGCTGGATCTGCAAGATCAACTGTCAACATAGATATCACTGTTAATCACTTTATAATCTACCAGACAGCTGTGCTACCACTTTGTGTTCTACTACACGTATTGACACCTGGTCATGTCAAATACAATTTAGCCTTTATGAGCTGTATTCAAAAGGCATTTAATGATACAATGATTGTACTGTGTGTATGGGATTCATGGGAGGGGCAGGGTTGTGCATGGGCGATGTGGGTACGGTGTGCGATGGCGGGTAGTGGTGTGTCCTTAAAATACTGTTAAATCTAAAAATATATATATATACTAGCTGGTGGGCCCGACTTCGTCCAGGCTGTTTCCCCTCTGCTATCTAACATCGAAATCCGTCGAAAGGCGCGATCTGACCTTGAATTGACCATTTGGAAGGTCAAGGTCAGGTCGGGGTCATGATTTGACCCGTCGAAAACACCCCGGACAAAATTCCCCTAGGTATCAAATTTCGTCGAAATCCGTCCGTTTTACCCGATTTGACCTTGAATTGACCATTTTGAAGGCAAAGGTCAGGTCGGGGTCACGATTTGACCTGTCCAAAACACTCCCCGGACAAAATTTCGTCGAAATCCGTCCGGCAGTTTTCCCGGCCATAGCTAACAGACAAACAGACAAACAAACAGAAGTCCCAAAATATATATTAGATACAGTGTAAAATGAAAAATATATCTATTTTCATTTTGTTTTTTTTTTCATTTAGAATTTGTTTTTTAAATTGAGCAAGGATTTAAAACTTAAATTTTCTTTTTTTTAAGAGTTTATGTCCCTGACTGCCCATATCTGACCCAATGACCCTATTTCAACAAATCTGAACCCCAGTCACCCAATGATCCTTCATACTGAATATAAACTAAAAGGCCCGATGGTTCTTGGGAAGAAATCGTTTTAAGAATTACTATGGAGGAAAATAGTTATGGCCCTGGCGCTTCGCAATTATTTGATCAAGTGACCTCATTTGAACAAATCTGAATGTGTGTCACCTAGGGAACATCCTCACAAAATATGAACCCATTCTGTCCAATGGATCGAGAGAAGATGTGCAAAGAATTGTTGACGGATGGATGGACGGACGGACTGATGGACGGACGACGGACGAGGAGTGATGACTAATATCAAAACTAATTACCAAAACAAAACCCTCTGGCTGGAGAGAGCTGTTTGTGCTTGTTGATACTAGACTGTCAGATTTGACATGTGAATAATTATCATTAACAGAGCAGACTGGTATTATTTTCACTGTAAGAGATAATATTCTAGCATAGGCACAGGGTGTATTGCATTGTGACTGTGAAATATATTTAAAACAAGTGTTTGCTAACAGGTATGCTAGGAGCAGCAATGGGCAAGGTTAATAATTAACTTAAAAAATATATATATATTATTGAAATGAATAAATTATGGACGGATGGACGGACGGACGGATGAACGGACGACGGACGAGGAGTGATGACTATATATAGCTCCACCGGAGACTTCGTCTCAGGTGAGCTAAAAACCAATTGTATTAGAGTTTTTGTATAGGATCACTCCATGATGTAATTTCAAAAGCAAACACTGTTACACGTGTGCTAATAAACATCGTTCAAAACCGTGTTATACATATATTATGTGTTACCTCCTCCCGCTGATTTTTGCTACTTTCTGAAAGTTATATGGTGATGACAGTTCGTGGACCTTTCCCCCCTCTTTTATGTTATACCACGTCTCGCTGCATTGTAGAGATCTTGGGGTCAAGGTCATGGCAGTCGACTTGTACACCTGGAAAATAACAGAGGTATATTTACGAAGCAGTCGATTTTTGACAGTGTTCGCTTGATCCTCATTGAGTACACAGGCTTTGCTTGACGTGGACATGTACTTGATGCGACGGGTCCTATTGGCATTAGAGTCATTTTCCCCGTAGGCAGGTAGCAATAAATGGCGTTGTCTGTTCGTTTTCTTTTTTCTTTTGATTTGGAATTACATTTTATAATATACACAGAACGACGCCCAAGTGTTGCTATAGCTATAACTTTGGTAGTATGCGCTATTCGCATGCGATTGTCGTATCAAATAATTGTTGTCGCATGTATTTTATAATTGACCAGGACACATATATGCGACAACGAATAACGCATACAACCAACATTTTTTGTAATATGCGTCATTGGGACACGATTTTCGTAGTCACTATAGTGAGTTTAATTTTGTTGGTCCGTAATTAAGTCGGGTCACTTTAACCAGTTCTTCGCTTGGAGTGTCAACTGAAATTCCTTTACGATGATCAGTGGCGACTCTGATAAACGGTTTGAAGTGGCAGTTGCGAAATATCATGACAATGACTCGCACATGACGGTACCAACAAAGTACCAGCTCGGACACAAGGCTGCAATTCACATATTGGCAGCATCAGAAAAAGTCAAGAGAATGAGCCTTTGTTTTCCTGTCTTCCCGCACAGACCCGTCACGTTGGAAATATGCATGTCCTACCAAACAAAATACCACTTCACTCAAAGCAAAGATAAATATTTCTTCACATCTTCCTGGTGTCTGTCTATTCTTGTTTAATTGAGCATATAATCATACATTGCAATTCTCTGTCAGCTCTCAAGAATGAAATATTGTATGATATCATAAACGTATATGGAATTGAGGCCTTCACAATACTTGATTCATTGGCACAAGCCATACAATTTGCCACACTTTCCTTCTGAACTAACTGTATTTTCTCTTAGACTTTAGATTCTTCATGAAAGCTACTCTTAATCTATGGTCCTTGTTTCATCGCTTATAAAAGATTATCTTCGACTCGTAAAACTTGTGTGACAACACAGAGTACTAATATCTTGGGTTTGTTTTATATTACACATGATATAGTACATTGGCATAATGTGTATATCATAACGAGTACGATTGGTGTGCTCGGTGAGAGAGGGAGAGAGAGAGAGATAGAGAGAGATAGGGCGAGAACGAGAGAGATAGATAGAGGGAGTATATAGACAGACATAGGGAGAGACATTCGGAGATAGACGAGGATTGTTAGGAGTGAGCGTGTGCGCACAAGGGTGTGGCTAGGAGTGAGATGATTACTTGTTTGTGTTTGTGTTTGAAGGTCAAAGACAGGTCGGGGTCACGATTTGACCCGTCCAAAACACTCCCCGGACAAAAGTACCCATGGGTATCAAATTTCGTCGAAATCCGTCCGTTTTACCAGATTTGACCAATAATTGACCTTTTTGAAGGTCAAGGTCAGATCGGGGTAACGATTTGACCCGTCCAAAAGACTCCCCGGACAAAAGTATCTGTAGGTATCAAATTTTGTCGAAATCCGTCCCGTTTTTACCCGATTTGACCTTGAAATGACCTTTTTGAAGGTCAAGATCAGGTCGGAGTCACGACGTAAACCCTCCAAAACACTCCCTGGACAAAAGTAACCCTAAGTATCAAGTTTGGGCTAAATCCGCCCGGCAGTTTTCCCGGCCTTAGCTAACAGACAAAAAACAAACAAACAAACAAACAGAAGTCCCAAAATATATATTAGACTAGCATGTTAGCCCGCCACTGGTGGCAATCGTCAGAAACATGACAATTTTTAATTTTTTGAATTAATTTTTTAATATATTTTTTTGTTTTTCAATGAGTTAATTGTGCCTTTTTAATTTTTTAATTTAATTTTTCGTTTTTAAATTTGACCAGATTTTACCTTGAATTGATCATTTTTAAGGTCAAGGTCAGCTCGGGGTCACAATTTAACCCGTCCATGACACTTCCCGTAGGTAGCAAGTTTGAGCTCAATCGGTTGGAGTCTATAAAGGACACACACATCTATATCATTTGTGTATAGCCCTAAGTACGTAAGAATCACACAACACGCTCATGTCTGGATACAGTCACGCTCACGTGTGGACCCAGACGTAAGAATCACAGTACACGCATACGCTCTTTATCAATGACACTGCGGATACGAACGATCTTTAACTATCAACGTGATTAACCCCACAGTGCCAATTTTTGTGACTGAGCGTGCAGAATGGGTGCTAGGAGCTTCTCCAAAACGCGACGACATTGTTCGTGGGATTTTACCCTTAAATAGGAAGTTTGAGCTCAATATGTCCAGCCGTTTTCGATTCTATAAAGTACATATATACGGAAGTCTCAAAATAAATAGTAGACTAGCAGATTAGCCCGCCACTGGCGGCAATCGACAGAAACATGACAATTTTTAATTTCTTTAATCAATTTTTTTAATCAATTTTTTTAAAGTAATTTTTTGTTTTTCAATGAGTTAATTGTGCCTTTTTAATTTTTTAATTTAATTTTTGGTTTTTCAATTTTACCCGATTTGACCTTGAATTGATCATTTTCAAGGTCAAGGTCAGGTCGGGGTCACAATTTAACCCACCCATGACACTTCCCGTGGGTAGCAAGTTTGAGCTCAATCGGTTCGAGTCAATAAAGGACACACACATATATATCATTTGTGGGTACCCGTTTCAAGGTGAAGATCACCTCGGGTGGAAAAACTGACCCGATGAAAATCTCCCCCGTTCCTAGGAAGCCCTAAGTACGTAAGAATCACACAACACGCTCATGTCTGGATACAGTCACGCTCACTTGTGGATCCAGACGTAAGAATCACATTACACGCATACGCTTTTTATCAACGACACTGCGGATACTAACGCTCTTTAACTATCAACGCGATTAACCCCACAGTGCCGTTGTTTTTGGTACTGGGAGTGGAGAATGGGTGCTCGGAGCTTCTCCAAAATGCGACGACGACGCGTCCCGTGGATTTTTACCCTTAGATAGGAAGTTTGAGCTCAATCTGTCCAGCCGTTTTCGATTCTAAAAAGTATATACAAACATATATATATATATATATATATATATATATATATATATATATATATATATATATATATGTATATATATATATACACACACATACGTAGTTCTCAAAATATATAGTAGACTAGCAGGTTAGCCCGCCATTGGCGGCAATCGTCAGAAACATGACAATTGTTAAAAAAAAAAAATTAATTTTTTTAATAAATTTTTTAATTTCATTTTTTGTTTTTCAATTAGTTAATTGTGCCTTTTTAATTTACTGGCCTTTTAAATTAATATTTTAATTTCATTTTTTGGTTTTCAATGAGTTAAAGGGGTACTGTACGCCATTTTCAATAAATTTCCGGTGATAACAACGATCTATTATCGATACTATATAGAAACATAAGTAATTTGAGTCGAAGATGTATTCTGTAAACGCTCAGGTTAATAGGCTATCTTAAAATTTAATAATTTAAAAGTTAATAATTTAATATAAATTGAATTTATGGCTGGAGCCATAAAATGGCGTAAATTAAAATACGAATTTCCTTGTATAAGACGTAATCAAATTATAATTGAGGGATACTGGATTAGTAAACCCATTGCACACACGATCGTTTGAAACATTGTGCTGATACGGGGAGAAACTCAAGCCACTCACTGACTAGTGACGATACAATAACATAAATGAGTACATGGGACTAGTATGCATATATATTATAACTTTTATTTGATACATTTGGTTGAAAACTGTAAAAAAATTACTCGACAACAATTTGTATTTTTGCATTCCGGTAAATTTGCCATCCATAACACTACTTTCGTACTCAACAGACTTTCAAATAATGGAAAAATTGTTACCTTATTCTCCGACTCAGAGACTATAGAAACCAACAACAACATTTGGGTACAGTATCCCTTTAATTGTGCCTTTTTAATTTTTTAATTTAATTTTTTGTTTTTCAATATGACCTGATTTGACATTGAATTTATTTTGCGGTGATTTTGATGATTAGGAGTGGAGAATGAGCACTCAGAGCTTCTCCAAAACGCCGCGACGACGATTCTCGTGGAATTTTACCCTTAGATGGGAAGTTTGAGCTCAATCGAGCCAGCCGTTTTCGAGTCTATAGTGGACAAATATACACACACATATATATATTTATATACGTAGTTCTCAAAATATATAGTAGACTAGCAGGTTAGCCCGCCACTGGCGTGCTTGGTCAGAAACATGACAATGTTTTATGTTTTGTTTGTGTTTTTCACTGAGTTAATATTGGGGTTTTCAATATTTTACCCGATTTGACCTTGAATTGATCATTTTCAAGGACAAGGTCATGTCGGGGTCACAATATATAATTTGTGGGTACCCGTTTGAAGGTTAAGACTGACCCGATGAAAAATTCCCCCGTTCCTAGGAACGACAGACATAAGAATGTTTCACACAATGCGACGTCGACGATCCCCGTGTGTTTTTACACTTATATACGAAGTTTGAGCTCACCTAGGGCTGAAAATCTTACCCGATCCGCGTTCTTAGGAACACAACACGATCCGCGTTCTTAGGAACACAACACGCTCATGTCTATACACGCCCAGACCCAGAAGAGGTATGATTTTTTTAACCTGTCCGTGGCCATAGAGCAGCCCCTGACAGAGGTTGTCCACCCTTACGAGATGGTCAATAGTCCCCGCAAAGTTAATCCCGTCGTGAACCCCATCCTGGCAAAGAGTGAACAGTCAATTAATCCCGTCGTGAACGCCATCACCAACGCGACGTAATTTTGTTTGGTATCATGTGTGACATTACTGACATATGACAGTATGCGCACCCATTTAACACCTCATTTGTGCATTTTAAAATCTGAACAGAAGTGAAAAGAGCTGCTAAAAATGTCAATTTGAAACTCTAGATACTTCCCAGAAGATGAAGCCTAAGCAGAATGAGGTCCTCATATGATGTATTTGGCGATGCTAGCCTCTGGGAACCTCATTCTACAAATGCCAGACACACTTAAAGCTCTGAGAAAATGAATTTAATCTGATATTAATGACCATTGTATTGTAAACAATGATGGTGCTACTGACAACTTCAGAAAATAAATGTACAACACCATTAATCTCATTTAAATTATGAATGACATGAATACACTCCCCGGGGACTCTGCCTATAGCTACAGTAGTTCTCTTATCTATCTATCTGGCCCTGATTATAACATGTGTCATGTCTGCCAGTTCAGAGCAGAGTTGGCTTGTAATGGGAATGCACAGATACTAGTATTAAAAGGAATTTACTGAACATTTCTGTACATCTGTCTGTTCATCTTTTCTCCCAAATCCCTGATTTCAACCACATTTAGTGGGGAGACTAGAGGTACCTACCCCCCCCCCCCGAAGATGTAATGTCATAAGTTCTTCAAAATTTTAATTAAATGTTTTTTATTTTATTTAAATAAAAAATATTTTATTTAATAAAAAAAAATATTTATTAAAAATAAAATATATATAATTTGTTTTTTTTTGGTTAAATTGAGCAATAAGTTAAATCTAAAAAAATAAAAATATATTTCTTCAGATTTATGTCGATAGCCCCACCCACATTTGACCCAGTGACCTCATTTGAACAAATCTGAACCACAGTCACCCAAGGTACCCTCATACCAAATATGAACCCAATCGGCCCGACAACTTCAGAAAAGAAGTCGTTTTAAGAATTACTATGTGGAAAAATAGTTATGGTCCTGACATCAAAACTATTTGACTTGGTGACCTCATTTGAACAAATCTGAATAAGAGTCACCTAGGGAACATCCACACCAAATATAAACTCAATCGGTCTGATGGTTTCAGAGGAGAATATGTTTAAAGAATTGTTGACGGACAGACGGACGGACGGACGACGGACGAGGAGTGATGACTATAGCTCCACCGGAGACTTCGTCTCAGGTGAGCTAAAAAAGCCAGTAAATTAAAAAGGCACAATTAACTCATTGAAAAAAATTTATATTAAAATAAAAAATTTATTAAACAAATAAAAAATTGTCATGTTTCTGACGATTGCCGCCGGTGGCGGGCTAACCTGCTAGTATATTTATATACGGAGTTCTCAAAATATATAGTAGATTAGACTAGCAGGTGACCCGACTTCGTCCGGCTTTGACCTTGAATTGACCATTTTGATGGTCAAGGTGAGGCCGGGGTAACGATTTTACCCTTCCAAAACACTCCCCCGACAAAAGTGTCCCTAGATATCAAATTTCGTCGAAATCCGTTAATTTTTTAATTTAATTTGAGTTAGTTCTGCCTTTTTAATGAAGAGAAATGATGGTACCCGTCCCGTGATGGTACCCGTCCCTAAAAGAGGTAAGTTTGTGGGTACCCGGTTAGCCCGCCACTGGCGTGGTTCGTCTCATGGCTTTGTTCGAAAAAGCAATTGCAACAGCTTCCGAGACACGTATGATGCACCTAGGTGTAAAATTTCGTCGAAATCCGCCAGTTTTATCGGATTTGACCTTGAATTGATCATTTTCAAGGTCAAAGTCAGGTCGGGGTCACAATTTAACCCGTCCATGACACATCCCGTAGGTATCAAGTTTAAGCTCAATTGGTTCGAGTCTATAAAGGACACACACATATATATCATTTGTGGGTACCCGTTTCAAGGTGAAGATCACCTAGCGCGGAAAAACTGACCCGATCGTAAGAATCACACGAGGCGCTCGTGTCTGGGTACCGACGCTGACGCCCGTGTACAGACATAAGAATCACACTACGCACAAACGCTCTTTTTCGTGACTGGGAGAGAAGAACAGGCAGTCGGAGCTTCTCCAAAACGCCGCGACGACCGTTCCCGTGAGTTTTTACCCTTATATAGGAAGTTTGAGCTCAATCGAGCCAGCCGCTTTCGAGTCTATAGAGGACAAATATACACACACACACATATATATACGTAGTTCTCAAAATATATAGTAGTCTAGCTGGTTAGCCCGCCACTGGCGTGGTTGGTCAGAAACATGACATTTTTTTAATCAAGAGAAATTATGGTACCCGTCCCTAAAAGAGGTATGATTTAAGGTACATCTTATTCTGCTTTTTTAATTTTTTAATTTAATTTTTTGTTTTTCAATGAGTTAATTCTGCCGTTTTAATCAAGAGAAATGATGGTACCCGTCCCTAGGGCGGAAAAACTGACCCGATGAAATTCTCCCCCCCCCCATTCCTAAGAACGGCAGACATAAGAATCACACAACACGCATTTTTTGTTTTTCAATGAGTTAATTCTGCCTTTTTAATCAAGAGAAATTATGGTACCCGTCCCTAAAAGAGGTATCTCCCCCGTTCCTAGGAACGACAGACATAAGAATCACACGACACGCATTTGTTGTTATCCAATGAGTTAATTCTGCCTTTTTAATCAAGATAAATGCATTCCGGTTCCGGTGCGTTTTGCATCCGTAGTTTCGTACGCATTCGTACGCATAGGTGACCGTTTATCAACGCCGATGGCAATAAAGAGCGTAACTCGGTTAACAACGCCAAATTTGATCAATATAAAGAGCGTGACTGCCTTAACCACCGCAGTGCCGATGACGGTAATTTTGATGATTGCGAGTGGAGAATGAGGGCTCAGAGCTTCTCCAAAACGCCGCGACGACGATTCCTGTGGGATTTTACCATTAGATGGGAAGTTTGAGCTCAATCGAGCCAGCCGTTTTCGATTCTAGAGAAGACAAATATATATATATATTTACAGAAGTCCGAAACATGACATTGTTTTCGCTTTTCAATGAGTTAATTGTGCCTTTTTAATCAAGAGAAATGATGGTACCTGTCCCTAAAAGAGGTATGATTTAAGGAACATCGGGCGGAAAAAACTGACCCGATGAAAATTTCCCCGTTCCTAGGAACGACAGACATAAGAATGACACAACACGCATTTTTTTTGCTTTCCAATGAGTTAATTCGGTCTTTTTAATGAAGAGGAATTATGATGCCCGTCCCTAAAAGAGGTATGCCAACAATGTCGTTGGCATTCACGGCTTGGGGGCCACCCGTTTTAACTAATGATTTTCTCGCCAACAAAGTCCAACAATGTCGTTGTTGGCATTCGCGGCATGTGGGCCACCCGAACATTCTCACATTGCCGTAAAGAGAAAATAGCATTGTGACAATGTCGTTGTTGTTGGCATTCACGGCTTGGGGTGACCCCCACCTTTACGAGATGGACAAGGACAAGGCAGTGGAAGTCCCGTCAGACTCGTATTTACTGAACTTTCAGCAGCGAGATAAGCTGCGTGAGTTAGCACGAATTGAGGGGTGTAAGTTTATAGATTTAAGATATGATTCTATCGATAATAGACTAAGATTTTCAGCCATAACAAAAAATGTATATATCAGAAAATGTAAATTCTATATTTTGCGAGGTATTAGCAAGTTTTGGCTCAACGGGTTTATCAGTTTGAAGTGAATATGGATATAAAAATATACATATACAGATATAAAAAATGTAGAGTTACGCCTCTTTGATCGCGAGCGAATCGATAGCGAAACCCATTGTATCCAAAACGAAGGTCGCACTTTAAGGGTCAAGGAGTGCTCAGAGCTTGTACAAAATGCGACGTTGACGATCCCCGTGTGTTTTTAAACTTATATACGAAATTTGAGCTCGACGATTGCGAGTGGAGAATGAGTGCTCAGATCTTCTCCAAAACGGCGCGACGACCATTCCCGTGGGTTTTTACCCTTAGATGGGAAGGTTGGTCTCGATCGGTGAAGCCATTTTCGATTCTATAAAGTATATATATTTAATATATATTTTGGGATTTTGTTTGTTTGTTTGTCTGTTATGTATGTCCGGGAAAACTGATGGACGTATTGAGCCCAAACTTCCTATCTAAGGGTAAAATCCAAGATGGAGTGTCATCGCACCGCTTCTGAGAACGTCAGAGCACTCATTCTCCAATCCCCCGCCAACGCAATTGGAATTCATGGGTTAATCGCGTGATAGTTAAAGAGCGTTCGTATCCGCAGTGTCGTTGATAATGAGCGTGTATGTGTCCAGCCATGAGCGTGTTGTGTCTTTGTACAGACATGAGCGTGTTGTGTGATTTTGTTTTCCTGGGAATGGGGGATATTTTCATCGGGTCAGTTTTTCCGCTCGATGTGACATTCACCTTGAAACAAATACCCACAAATGATCTAATATATATTTTGGGACTTCTGTCTGTTTGTTTGTCTGTTAGCTATGGCCGGGAAAACTGCTGGACGGATTTAGACGAAATTTGATACCTACGGGTAATTTTGTCCGGGGAGTATTTTGGACGGGTCAAATAGTGACTCCGACCTGACCTTGACCTTCAAAATGGTCAATTCAAGGTCAAAGCCCGGACGAAGTCGGGTCACCTGCTAGTATTTATATATTTATATATATATATATTTATATACGGACTAGCAGATTAGCTCGACACTGGCGGGATTCGTCCCATGGCTTTGGTCGATCCATTATTGTTTGTTTTTCACCCATCAAAAATATTGCCTGTCCCGAGTTGACCATAAATAAGAAATTTCACGTCGATGCCACCGCAAACGACCGAGATATCGCCCAAGGTAATTTGTGGGTACCCGTTTCAAGGTCAAGATCACATCAGGCGGACAAACTGACCCGACGAAAATCTCCACCGTTCATTGGAAGCCCTAAGTACGAAATCCCCAGTTTCCGAGACGGTCGATAGATGCGTATTTATACTCGTCGTGTATATAAATGCTCTTTAACAACGACAGCGCATAATGATAACAAATTTCACGTATTCAATAGTTTGTGTGAATTTAGAGTTGTCCTTCCTGCATCGGGTCACACACATCAAATAGACAATTTAACCCATCAATTCCAACGATGGTGGCAGTTGAAGGGTGTAGGAGTGGTCGCACGGGCTCGCGAATGATCCGATGACACTGCCCGTGGCTTTCTACCCCTAGATAGCAAGTTTGGGCTCAATCGGTCTAGCCGTTTCAAGTCTATAGAGGATATATATATATATTCTAATATATATATTTGGGACTTCTGTCTGTTTGTCTGTGTGTTAGCTATGCCGGGAAAACTGCAAGACCAATTTTGACTAAATTTGAAAACTAGGGCTGATTTTGTCCAGGGAGTGTTTTGGACGAGTCAAATAGTGACCCCGTTCTGACCTTGATCTTCAAAAAGATCAATTAAAGGTCAAATCTGGTAAAACGGGAAGGATTTCGACGAAATTTGATACATAGAGGTACTTTTGTCCGGAGAGTCTTTTGGACTGGTCAAATCGTTACCACGATCTGACCTTGACCTTCAAAAAAGTCAATTCAAGGTCAAACCGGTAAAACGGACGGATTTTAACGAACTTTTATACCTTGGTGTGCTTTTGTCCGCGAAGTGTTTTGGACGGGTCAAATCGTGACCCCGACCTGACCTTAACCTTCAAAATTGTCTATTCGAGGTAAAAACGTGAATTTTTACGCGATTTCGACGAAATTTGATACCTAGGGTTACTTTTGTCCGAGGAGTGTTTTGGACGGTTCAAATCGTTACCCAACCTGACATTGACCTTCAAAATGGTCAATTCAAGGTCAAATCGGGTAAAACCGGACGGATTTCGACGGGTACTTTTGTCGGGTACTTTTGTCCGGGGAGTGTTTTGGACGGGTCAAATCGTGACCCCGACCTGACCTTGACATTCAAAATGGTCAATTCAAGGTCAAATCGCGCAATTCGCCGAAAAGCAGAGAGGAAACAGCCAGGACGAAGTCGGGTCCACCAGCTAGTTAGATATATATTTTGGGACTTCTGTCTGTCCGGGAAAACTGCCAAACGGATTTTGACGAAATTTTATACCTAGGGATAATTTTGTCCAGGGAGTGTTTTGGACGGGTCAATTCGGGACCCGACCTGACCTTGACCTTCAAAAGTTAATTCAAGGTCAAATCGGGTAAAACGGGAAGGATATCGACGAATTTCGGTCAAATCGCGAATTTAGACGGGATTTCAACGAAATTTGATACCTATGGTTAATTTTGTCCGGGGAGTGTTTTGGATTGGCCAAATCGTGACCCCAACCTGACCTTGATATTCAAAATTGACAATTCAAGGTAAAATAGGGTAAAACCTGACGGAGTTCGACGGGTACTTTTGACCAGGGAGTGTATTGGACGGGTCATATCGTGACCTTGACTTGACCTTGACCTTCAAAATGGTCAATTCAAGGTCAAATTCAAGGTGAAATCGCCGAAAAGCAGAGGGGAAACATCCTGGACGAAGTCGGGTCCACCAGATAGTATATATATATATATATATATATATATATATATATGTATATATACGGAGTTCTCAAAATATATAGTATAGATTGGCAGATTTCAGTAGCTTTATAACGGTATATCTGGGGAGAAATCTGATGCTATATTCGTGATTATCTGGGATGATTTCGGTATATACCAAAGGTATATACTATAAAAACAAAGCGCGCCATCCGTGCTCGCAGGGAATAAATTTCGAGCGATAACGTTTGCGTAAATACGAAATTGTGAGTGTTGGATTTCTGAGAAGCATTATGCCTATAACTACCCCCCCCTAAGCCCTGACCTAAGTGTCATACATACTATAACAATGATGTTGTAAGAGCTCCAATAAATCTCCCCGCATAGGCAAGCACTCAACCTGCAGATGCTAATAACGTTGAATGGGAAACAGACGCTCTTTATAGAGATGCGTCAAAAACAAACGCTCATTAAATAATCACTTGATTAACCCACGCCGTGCCTTTGCGGTGATTTGAGATTGGAGAACGGGTGCCCTGAGCTTCCCTAAAACGCGAGCACGGTCGTGTCGGTGGGATTTGACACTTACATAGGAAGTTTGAGCTCAATCTTTACACGCGTTTTGGATTCTATGAAGTACCCACACACATATATACATATATATATACGAAGTCTCAAAATATATAGTATAGACTAGAAGGTTACCCGACTTCGTCCGGGCTTTTACCTTGAATTAACCATTTTGAAGGTAAAGGTCAGGTGGGGTCAAACACCAACACCCCAAAAATGGTGGAAATCGGCCCAGCGGATACCCGGAAATCGGCCCAGCGGATACCGAGATACCCTATGCATCAAATTTCGTCTGTAAAAATCCGCCAGTTTAACCCGATTTGATTTCCACTCAAGTATATAAACGCGCCTCATATACACACGCTCATTAATTATCAAGTTTCAACGTAAAGATAAATTACCATTTGTGCCCGAGATTTCGCCAAGACGTCTGAAACAGTAAAATGCATCGGCCGGTTAAGCGTTAACGTGATCTAACGTTATGACCTCTAACGACGTCATAGAAGTTACGCATTGTTTTTATCCTGATGGAAGATAGTACCACTTCTTCTTGATAATTGAGGCAGATAACTAAAACGGATACATACGCATTATATATCGTTGGAAAGAGGAAACACGAAAGATGCTCACAGTTTCATTATTATGACTGGCATTTTATTATTCGCGCTGTTTCGTATCGATTTGTAAGCACCGAACTCAAATGAAAGTCCCGTAACACAGCGTAAAAACAGATTTGACCTCGGCACGTGAAAAGTTGACATCGGATCTGAAAATTAATATGCCTATGCCACCCCCCGGCCGAAAATACCCCCACATACCAAGTTTCATCGAAATCGGGACGGCCGTTTTCGAGTTCATCGCGAACACAGACACACAGACACACACACAGACAGATCTTCCAAAATATATAATAGATAGACTAGCAGGTTAGCCCGCCACTGGCGGCATTCGTCCCATGGCTTTGTTCGAAAAAGCTTTTTTTAAATGAATTTATTTTTCAATTCGTCGAAATCCGTCAGTTTTACCCGATTTGACCTTGAATTGATCAGTTTGAAGGTCAAGGTCAGGTCGGGATCACAATTTAACCCGCCCATGACACTTCCCGTAGGTAGCAAGTTTGAGCTCAATTGGTTCGAGTCTATAAAGGACACACACATATATATATATATATATATCATGTGTGGGTACCCGTTTCAAGGTGAAGATCACCTAGGACGGAAAAACTGACCCGATCCCAGTTCCTAGGAAGCCCTAACTATGTAAGAATCACACAACACGCTCATGTCTGGATACCAAGTACGTAAGAATCACACAACACGCTCACCGACGCTGACGCCCGTGTACAGACGTAAGAATCACATTACGCATATACGCTCTTTATCGACTACACTGCGGATAGGAACGCTCTTTAACTATCAACGCGATTAACCACCGCCGTGCCGTTTGCGGTGATTTTGATGATTGGGAGTGGAGAAAGGGTGATCAGAGCGTCTCCAAAACGCGACAACTACGGTGTTCGTGGGTTTTTACCATTAGATGGGAAGTTTGAACTCAATCGATCCAGCCGTTTTCGATTCTATAAAGTACACACACATATATATACGGAAGTCTCAAAATATATAGTATAGACTAGCAGGTTAGCGCGCCACTGGCGGCGTTGGTCCGAAACATGACATTTGTTTTGCTTTTCACTGAGTTAATTGTGACTTTTTAATCAAGAGAAATTATAGTACCCGTCCCTAAAAGAGGTATGATTTAAGGTACATCGGGCGGGAAAGTATTTCACACAACAAGCAGTAGCCGTCCATAAAAGAGGTATGATTTAAGGTACATCGGGCGGAAAAACTGACCCGATTAATCAAGATAAATTGGAAGTCCCGACAGATTCGTGGACGTATCACACCGCCTCGTATTTACTGAAGTTTCAGCAGCCATGTCGTTGTTGTTGGCCTTCACGGCTTGTGAGCCACCCGAAGATTCTCACATTGCAACAATGTCGTTGTTGTTGGCATTGACGGCTTGGGGTGACCCAATAAAGCAGTGGAAGTTTTTTTTTTTTTAACCCGGGGCTATTACGGACCACTCTTATCGGCTGGAGCACCCCGAAAGAGGTGACCCACCCTTACGAGATGGTCAAATTGCCTGTCGGGGTCAGTCCTCGCTAGAATCGGAAGTCCGTCAGTCAGCCAGGACCACTCGTCCTCCTCAGGCTGTGAACCCATACCGTGGAAGTCCCGTACGATGGGGTGACCATCGTCGGGGACGTATCTCACAGCACGGGTCCGATCAAAGCATAGCGTGCTCAGATAAGAACAGATACTACAGTGGAAGTCCCGTCAGATTGGGGGACGTATCGCACTGCCTCGTATTTACTGAATTTTGAGCCGCGAGATAAGCTGCATGAGTTAGCACGAATTGAGGGGTGTAAGTTTAAATCTTGTTTATATGAATGTATCGAAAATAGACCATGATTTTGAGCCGTAACAAGAAATATATATATGAGAAAATGTAAATTCTATATTTTGGAAGGTATTAGCACGTTTTGGCTCAACGGGTTTAGCAGTTTGAAGTGAATATGGATATAAACATATACATATACAGATATAATAAAATGTAGAGTTACGCCTCTTGGAATACGAGCGAATATCAACCCGATTAACCCCCGCCGTGTTTGAGGTGATTTTGATTATTGGGAGTGGAGAATGAGTGCTCAGAGCTTGTCCAAAATGAGACGTCGACGATCCCCGTGGTTTTTTACCCTTATATACGAAATGTTAGCTCGATCCGCGCAGCCGTTTTCGATTCTATGAAGTACCCACATACACACACACATATATACGGAAGTCTCAAAATATATATATAGACTAGCAGGTTAGCCCCCCACTGGTGGCGTTTGTCCGAAACATGACATTTTTTTGCTTTTCAATGAGTTAATTGTGCCTTTTTAATCAAGAGAAATTATGGTACCCGTCCATAAAAGAGGTATGATTTAAGGTACATCGGGCGGAAAAACTAACCCGATGAAAATTTCCCCCGTTCCCAGGAACGACAGACATAAAAATCACACAACACGCATTTTTTAATGAGTTAATTCTGTTGTTGGCATTCACGGCTTGGGGCCACCGGAATATTCTCACATTGCCGTAAAGAGAAAATAGCATATGTCGTTGTTGTTGGCATTCACGGCTATATTTACTAATGGTACCCGTCCCTAAAAGAGGTATGCCAACAATGTCGTTGTTGTTGGCATTCACGGCTTGGGGGCCACCGGAATATTCTCACATTGCCGTAAAGAGAAAATAGCATATGTCATTCTTGTTGGCTTTCACGGCTATGTAGATCCCGTCACACAGATATATAAAATGTAGAGTTACGCCTCTTGGATCGGTATCCAACGATGATATAAAAAATGTAGAGTTACGCCTCTTAGATAAATTCTGCCTTTTTAATCGAGATAAAAGCATTTCGCGTTTTGTATCTGTAGTTTCGTACGCATGGGGTAACCGTTTAGCAACGTCGATGACAATAAAGAGCGTTAACCGGTTAAATCTCCCAATATGGAAGATATAAGGAGCGTTGGTGTGTTAACCCCCGCGGTGCCGTTTTTTTGTGACCGAGAGTGGAGAACGGGTTCTCAGAGCTTCTCCAAAACGCGACAACGATGGTGTCCGTCGGATTTTACGCTTAGATAGGAAGTTTGAGCTCAATCCTCGCAGCCGTTTTCGATTCTATAAAGTACACATATACACACATATATACGGAAGTCTCAAAATATATAGGAGACTAGCAGGTTAGCCCGCCACTGGCGTCGTTCGTCAGAAACATGACATTTTTTTCGCTTTTCAATGAGTTAATTGTGCCTTTTTAAGAGAAATTATGGTACCCGTCCCTAAAAGAGGTATGATTTATGGAACCCGATGAAAATTTCCCCCGTTCCTAGGAACCACAGACATAAGAATCACACGAGACGCATTTTTTAATGAGTTAATTCTGTCTTTTCATGGAATTATGGAATTATGATACCCGTCCCTAAAAGAGGTATGCCAACGATGTCGTTGTTGGCGTTCACGGCTTCGGGTCGTTGATGTTGGCATTCACGGCTTGGGGGGGGGGCCACCCGAAAATTCTCACATTTCTGTAAAGAGAAAATAGGATTGCGTGTATTTAGTAATTTTAACTAATTGTTTTCTCGCCAACAATGTCGTCGTTGTTGCATTCACGGCTGTGTATTTAGTAATTTTAACTAATTATTTTCTCGCCAACCATGTCGTTGTTGTTGGCATTCACGGCTGCGTATTTAGTAATTTTAACTAATTATTTTCTCGCCAACAATGTCGTTGTTGTTGGCATTCACGGCTTGGGGCAGTGGAAGTCCCGTCAGATTCGGGGACGTATCACAATGCCTCGTATTTATTTAAATTTCAGCAGCCATATAAGCTGCGTGAGTTAGCACGAATTGATGGGTGTAAGTTTATAGCTTTAAAATCTAAATTTTCTCGCCAACAATGTCGTTGTTGTTGGCATTCACGGCTGTGTATTTAGTAATTTTAACTAATTATTTTCTCGCCAACAATGTCGTTGTTGTTGGCATTCACGGCTTGGAACAGTGGAAGTCCCGTCAGATTCGGGGACGTATCACAGGCTTAAATTTCAGCAGCCATATAAGCTGCGTGAGTTAGCACGAATTGAAGTTTATAGCTTTAAAATCTGAATGTATCGGAAATAGACTAAGATTTTCAGCCGTAACAAAAAATGTATATATCAGAAAATGTAAATTCTATATTTTGCGAGTTATTGGCAAGTTTTGGCTCAACGGGTTTAGCAGTTTGAAGTGAATATGGATATAAAAATATACATATACATATATAAAAAATGTAGAGTTACGCCTCTTGGATCGCGGGCGAATCAATAGCGAAACCCATTTATCCAAACGAAGGTCGCACTTTAAGGGCCAAGGAGTGCTCAGAGCTCGTCCAATATGCGACGTCGACGATCGTCGTGTGTTTTTACACTTATATACGAAATTTGAGTTCGATTCGCGCAGCCGTTTTCGATTCCTATAGTGCCCACATACACACATATATATATACACACACATATCTATAAATATATTTTGAGACTTCCGTATATATATGTGTGTGTGTATGTGTGTGTGGGTACGTCATGGAATCGAAAACGCCTGGACGGATTTAGCTCAAATTTCGTATATAAGTGTAAAAACCCACGGGGATCGCCGACGTCGCATTTTGGACAAGCTCTGATCACTCATTCTCCACTCCCAATCAATAAAATCACCGCAAACACGGCGGGGGTTAATCGGGTTGATATTCGCTCGCGATCCAAGAGGAGTAACTCTACATTTTTTTATATCTGTACATGTATATTTTTATATCCATATTCACTTCAAACTGCTAAACCCGTTGAGCCTAAATTTGCTAATACCTCGCCAAATATAGAATTTACATTTTTTGATGTATACATTTTTTGTTACGGCTGAAAATCTTAGTCTATTTCCGAAACATTCAGATTTTAAAGTATAAACTTACACACCACAATTCCTGCTAACTGACGCAGCTATATGGCTGCTGAAATTTAAGTGAATCCCAGGCACTGCGATACGTCCCGAATCTGACGGGACTTCAACTGCCCCAAACCGTGAACGCCAACGACATTGTTGGCGAGAAAATAGCCCCCAAGCCGTAAATATCAACAACAACGACATTGTTGGCGAGAAAATAATTAGTTAAAATTACTAAATACACGCAATCCTATTTTCCCTTTTCGGCAATGTGAGATTTTTCGGGGAGCCGTGATGCCAACAACAACGACCCGAAACCCTGAATGCCAACAACAACGACATCATCGGGTCAGTTATTTAAGTGAATCCAAGGCACTGCGATACGTCCCGAATCTGACGGGACTTCCACTGCCCAAAACCGTGAACGCCAACGACATTGTTGGCGAGTAAATAGCCCCCCAAGCCGTAAATATCAACAACGACGACATTGTTGGCGAGAAAATAATTAGTTAAAATTACTAAATACACGCATTCCTATATGCCAACAACAACGACCCGAAGCCCTGAATGCCAACAACAACGACATCATCGAGTCAGTTTTTTTCCGCCCGATGTACCTTAAATCATACCTCTTTTAGGGAGGGTACAATAATTTCTCTTAAAAAGGCACGATTAACTCATTGAAAAGCGAAAAAAAATGTCATGTTTCGGACCAACGCCGCCAGTGGCCGGCTAACCTGCTAGTATATATATATACGTAGTTCTCAAAATATATTGTAGACTAGCAAGTTAGCCCACCACTGGCGTAGTTGGTCAGAAACATGACATTTTTTTAATTATTTTTTTTTTATTTAAATTTTGTTTAATTTTTTAATATTTAATTTTTTTTTCATTTTTTAATATTTATTTAATTTTTTTTTTAATTTAATTGAATTAAATTTTTTTTTAATTTAATTTTTTTTTCGGGCGGAACAACTCACCCGATGAAATCCCCCCTTCCTATGAACGACAGCCATAAGAATCACACAACACGCATTTTTTTGTTTTTCATGAGTTAATTCATGGTACCCGTCCCTAAAAGAGTTATGGTTTAAGGTACATCGGGCGGAAAAACTGACCCGATGAAAATTGTGTATCCAACGATGATGTAAAAAATGTAGAGTTACGCCTCTTAGGTCAATTCTGGCTTTTTAATCGAGATGAATGCATTTGGCCGTTGCGGTGCGTTTTGCATCCGTAGTTTCGTACACATATGTGATCTTTTAGTAACGTCGATGACTATAAAGAGCGTTAACCGGTTAAATCTCCCAATATGGAAGATATAAGGAGCGTTTGTGTGTTAACCCCCACGGTGCGATTTTTTGTGACTGGGAAGGGAGAAGCGGTGCTCTGAGCTTCTCCAAAATGCGACAACGACGGTGTCCGTGGGATTTTACCCTTAGATAGGAAATTTGAGCTCGATCCAACCAGCCGTTTTCGATTCTATGAAGTACCCACATACACACACACACACACACACATATATATATATATATATATATATATATATATATATATATATATATATATATATATATATATATACGGAAGTCTCAAAATATATAGGAGATTAATGTCAGACATGAATTGATAATCAGAACTGCTTCAGTTTAATGTGGAATCTAGTATAAGCACGCGTAGCCCATGTACATGCTACTCACATATGACACATTCATGACTTCTGAAAATCATGACCAAGATACGTTTTGCATAATGGTAATGCTGCTAATAATTAACATATTACGTTTTCACATGGTGGTATGCTTCCCAAATTTGACACGTATTTTTCACTATAAAGTATATAAATATATTCAAATCATCACTAAATGAGTTAAATTCATTCATACCACCAGTCAAGAAAAATATAAGTTGTCGTCGTCCGATAAATAAGCATAATACATGTAGAGATTTATATCAAAGTTGATAAGTGATAAGGAGAGAGAACTCAATTTCATTTCTTATATTGCTTACATCAGGGCATTCAATTAAAATATGTTTCACATAGTCAGTATACACACGAGAGCACTTTCCACACACCCTCTGGTCATACTGCATACAAGAAAAATTATTTTTTCAACTCTGATGAAGTAATGTTTATCAGTTGGATATCTTCTACATGTTTTCCAAAGTCGTGAGGTGTAGAACTCCGGTTGGATCTTTTGGAATCGATCTACTCAGTGTTCTTTCGGAGTTAATCCGATTCAACCAACCTGAGTTCTCAACCTCAGACATATTACTTCCACTCTAGTTTGTCTGGAAAACACGTTTCATCCGTATACACATTAAGTTATTCATTCAGGCCATACTTATCCAGAGTGGAAATTATGTCATAGAGCATTGACCCTCAACTCCATGTTGGTGGATTCTCAGGATAAACACTTCTTTGGCAGTCTTTATCCTGTCAAGATTGCACATTGATCTTAAGAATGAATGTTTTAATTTATCTATGTAATATAATAATGGATATGTTTCAAGGAGACCCAGTATTACGTCAGTCTTGGCACGTACAGGTAAACCCTGGATTTGTTTCAAGCAGAATCGGTGACATTTCTCGAGCATTTCTGTATTTTTCATATTAAGGTTCCATAATATTTCTTTACCATAAAGGGCTCTTGGTAAATCTTATATATAGTTTTACAACTCATCGGAGTAGTTCTACCTGCATATAATCCTGCATTTGATAACCTCTTATCTTATCACAAACATGTTTTACAAAAGTGCTATTTAAATCGTATTTGTTCAATGGAATTCCCAGATGAGCGACTTCAATAACTCAAGTATTTTTGTATCGGATCATGTTCAAATTGTATGTGCATGTTTATGATAACACACCCCACAACTGTATTGATTTTGGTATCTATCGGTTGACCGGTTTAGAAAATATGAACACTTTGCTTCATTCTGTAGACATGTATGCATTTATCATAGTGATCAAAGGGGAGTAATACTACATAATGTTTACTCTCATCTGCTGGCTGGAGCTAGCAGTACCGGGTATGTCAATCAGGACAGTATTAAATTAATTAGGTTTGTCAACATTCAGCTGTGTGTGTTTATTCTTAAACCACTGAAATGTTAGTGTTGTAACTTTGAAACATTAAATTAAGTGGCAAACCTGTGTATAGTCCCATCATATGATGTCATCGAACATTACTAACTCTATGCACTCATCATATAGTCTTGTGATATTTTCATTTTATTGTTCTACGTGTATCTCCAGGTTGATGGTGATCCACTTTCAACTTGCATGGATTTTGGCATTAAAATTAATCTGCTTTCCGATAGGCATATAATTTTATTAAATTAATCATTCAACTGTCAGACAGGTTCAGTAATGAATGTTATTACATGATCCTACCCTTATTCCATTAAATTAACCCGTTCTATAAATTGTGATATGAAACGTTCGTTGCATAACAGGAAATAGTGCCAGTTGACATCTGACTACCGGTTTGTCGTCTGTTTACAATCTCTAATGAATGAAGAGTTTGAACAGTTATTTCATTAAATTGACGCAATTATATACGTCAAAGTGTCTTTATTTATCTGGGAATATTTCTTTACGCGGCAAACAACGTACAGTTACGTGAAACGTCTTCGCAGATTTTTTTAAAAGCAGATGTTTTTTTCACGTCCCATTTGTTGATTTAAGTATGTTTTATATAAGTTTTGGGTCATGTAATAAATAGAATCTACAATGAGTCCCCAGTTTATAGCGGAATTTACAAAACATGTCCAGTAAATTAGGTCTGAACCTCGTCAAAGATCATCTACAAACCACTTGAATTTTCTTATATCATTATAGGAAAAGTCTTACTTTGAAATACACTCAATTGCCTTTGAGCTGCTGGTATTTATTGCTGGTATTTATTGAGACTGACTTATTGTATGAGTTTTTAAATGAAATGACATGGACTATTTTATTTTGATAAGTTCATTAGTTTGGGTAAGATTAACCCCTTACAATTTGATTTGATAATTCAAATATTTTCAATTTTTCATTGATATACTTGTATTTCATGGCACCCCTGACCTGCATAGTGAGGGTCGTTTGGTTTATTTGCTTAAACATATTAGCCTCATCCACCAGTTCCATTTACACAATGTGATAACTTAATATTTTTCAACTGACCACTCTTATAATCACATACAGGTTAATTATGACAAATTCTTCACCTATATATATTTTGGTATCGATTGATTGGTTTTGAAAATATTAACCCTACCTTTAACCATGAATGACTTGAACATATGCTATCCAAAGCAATACTTTATCTGATCAGTCTCATATTTATACCTATCGAAGTAAATTATGGAACCCACCACCCCATTTTATCTCCACAGGTGTCATATTTATATTATGTTCTAGATAGCTGATAATGGGAGGGAAATTGAAGTTGTTAAAACATTTAATTATCTGGGAATTATACATACTGAATCTGGCTCATATTCTGAAGTAAAGTAGGTGCTTGTATACAAAGCAACTAAAGCCATGTACTCCATAATCACCAAATCAAGAGCACACTGCCTTCGGTAAAAGACCAATTTGATTTATTTGATGCACAAGTTGCACCCATACTTGCCTATGGGAGTGACATTTGGGGCACAGGAAACAATGATATAATTGAGAACATACATAGAACATTTTGTAAGTTTGTTATACAGCTAAAACCATCCACATGTAATTATATGTGATACGGAGAGAGCGGCCGAATGCCAATTGATGTATTAATAACCATGCGTGTGATAAATTATTGGTTGAAAGTGGTAAATATGAATTATAACAGATATTGTAAAATATTATATATGTTAGCGCTTAAACTCAGTAATGTAGCATCCTCTAATTTCACATGGATAAAAAAAATTAAGCAAATTTTAACAGAATGTGGTACAATGAGTGCAACCTTATTTGTAGATTCCATGATAAATGGAAGACTGATATAGACGCCTCGGGTAGTAGGGGAATTATATACACAATGTTCAAACATGATATCCATTTTGAAGGCTACTTGAATGTTCTTGTCACCAGAAACCGGTTAACATTCTGTAGATTTCGTACATGTAACCATGAGCTACCCATAGAGACAGGCCGATGGAATAATATTGATCTAGCTGAGAGAATATGCCCAAAGTGCCACACAGGCAGTCTTGGTGATAAATTTAACTATTTATTGGAATGTGAGTTCTTTATGGATGTAAGAAAACGCTTTTTACAACCAAAATACATTAGAAGAAAAGATGCTACTGCGATGAATGAAATTCTTAATATGAAGAATCACACACTACTCCGCAGATTATGTTCTTTCTTTAGGATCATCACGAACGTGTTCTCAGTTCACAATTAATGCATGTAAATCTCTAGGCGAGAAACACTATATGGATTCCCATTCATTCATCTATGCGGATGGTCAGATACGTGGTTCGACAGAAAGTCTTGGCCTTTCTGTTGAACTTAGCTAGCTAGCTGCTCATCCGCATGGATGAATGAATGTGAACCAATTAACTAAATATCTGCCACTGAGCACAGTGAGTATCCAGGTCTATTCAGTTACAATTGATTATTTATATATTCATGCTATGATATTCACACTTTGGCTTCTATGTTAGAGTATTAAAATATATATATATGTATGGTTCCCGGAATCAATTATACAATATAATTCCCAAAATAAAATGGCAACAGGTCGTTACCGAATCGCAAGTGCGATAACTTCATAAAACTAATTAAACACTCACCCTGGATACATACAATACGTAGGTTTCGCACAGTAGATGGATTGGATGTATCACGTATGTTTTTGAGTTATATTTTTAAAGCAAGAACTCGCTATTTATCAGTAACCAATGGGAAGTTCGTTGACAAAAAAGTGCGTCTGAATGTCTGCATCGTCACCAGATCCTAACTCTATAGATGACATGGCCACAAAACAATTCTTAAACACGTAGTTGCACTCAGAATAAATTAAATTAAGCCATAAAATGTTGATAAAAAATTCTCGCACTCAGCTGTCGAATGTTTACAAATGGATGCTACTTCTCAACTTTGACCTTTTACCGGCTTTTACCGGTGGGTTGGATAAAAAGCTAGGAATCGGACCATATGGAACCATCGGCCATCTTGAAAATCGCGAACCAGTAAAAAGGCTTATTGAGATGTTAATTTGAGTCGGCATACATATAGTTGTTCAGTATAAATACTAAAACTGACGATATATGAACCTATCATTAGCTAAAACTAAAAACACGGGTGTGAAGTTTACTCCACCCAACAAGGTTTCACACGATAGTACGACATGTTTACTTCGGACAACAATAAGCTAGTAACCGTGTCAGAATTAAACTGCGATTATATTCATCGAATTTCAACATGACATCGACCCGGAACCATATGTACATATCTATTATATATATTGGTATATGTCTATTGTATATATACTTCTAGTTAATATCTCAATAGCCTTTATGTAATATGTAATGTATTTACTTGGATGAAAGAATAAAGCATTGATTTTGAGTCGGTATTGCTGAAGGTATGGGTTAAGCATCAGAAAGAATATTAAAATACAGACATATTTTGTTCTTGTAAGAATAATAAATATCGTGTAAATGGTATCCTATTGTCAAATTCGAACGATTGTAATGCAAACAAAAGCCATGCAAATTATGTTACAATAAAGTACGTAAAGAGTGTGCGATAAGCAAAACACTCAACATCGGGGGAACCCCACTAATACATGGACTTTGGTTAAAATTGCAACTATATTTGCATTGATGTAGATCTGTATACAAAACTGTGTGAAGTCTTGTGTCACGGATAACTTTGAACACAACATGATTACGCCATGGTAGTGTATAGTACTCAGGTAATGGGCAATTCATTACGCGTTCGCGTCAGTTTAGGCGAGACCAATGAAAGTGTCAATGACATTGTAGCTCAACTTGGAAAGGGAATAATTCCATGTGTTAGAATCAATGGAGTGATTAAGAATGTGGAAAGTTGAAAGGCCTAGTTATGCCAAGAGTAAAATCCAAGATGGCCGCTGGCAGCCATTTGTTTTGCTGAATGACCCCAAAATGACTCGTTCCCATCTACATGTCATTGTTAATATCCACGAAAAATTTCATGATGATCGGACCAAAGATACGACTTGTAGTCCGTGCCAATGGATTTAGTCATGCAAAGAGTAAAATCCAAGATGGCTGCTGGCGGCCATGTTTTTTGGCCGAACGACCCCGAAATGACTCGTTCCCATTTACATGTCATTGGAAACATCCATGACAAATTTCATTATGATCCGACCAAAGGTACGACATGTAGCCCGTGCTAAAGGAACCTGTTGACGAATCACGCACACACGCACGCATACACGCATACACGGACGACGGGCGACAAAGCCATGGCAATATCTCAAACTTTACAGAGTAAAGTTGAGCAAAAAATGAATCATGCACTATATATCAGCAGACCAAAACTATTTAATCTATGCCGAGCAGGGACGTGCCTATATGGCCCACGTTGGGGGGGGGGGCATTGGCATTTCCAACTATACCCCTTCCCTTGAAACTGACAAATCCCAGAAGCTTTAAACTACAACAACAATTTAAACATAGCGTTGGTGTGAAATATCCATAATAGCTTGTGTCAGGCATGAAACTTACCAATTTACCAAATTTGGGGGTGCCAAGTCCCTGGTGCCGCATCAGCATCGTTGTTCATAGATTCAGTCGATTAGAGCCGTTTCTACGAGAAGCAGGAAACACGACGCACAATTTCAGAAAGCGTTGACATCGTATCAAAAATGTGTGTCACTGGGTTCTTGTTGCGAACCGAGTTTCTTATTTCTGATTTCAGCAATATGCAAACTCGTCCCAGCTGTTATCACCGAGACATAGCCTGGTCTGCCGAAGTCCATAATGGAAACATTCGGATTTTCACCCTCATCGTCAGGGCTGGATGGCGAGACGGTTTGGAGTTGTACCCCTAAATGACTCAGCCACCGAGGCCCCTGTGCTATTGAAAGCTTGGTTTCGCCACGTATATGAGAGAAGGGGAGAGGGGAGAGAGGGAGGGATATAGATATATAGAGAGAGCTATTCCAGCCAGGGAATTTTCATAGTTTTTAGCGTACATTCATCATGATATTGTATATAGCATAAACGTGAGTCGGGTGCTTTCCGACGTGATTATTCTGCTCCAAAATATTTACAATTTTATTTTTATTTTCAACGAAATTGGTTTGATTCCCAGCTTCCCATATTTTAATTCTTCCGATATGGTCTTTTTTATGTTAAATATGAATCTCATGAACCATGCACACTTCTAGTTTTCGGAAGTACGCTATAAGTTTTCAAAGTCCCAGATCTCGATTCCATATAATGTCATACTATTGATAGTATTGATTTTTTATATATATCTAAAATCGTTTCCGGACAGTTAGTTGCCTGACGGTATATTAAAAGCATGGATGTGCTTGGCGATGGCACTGCTGCATGTTAAAATAGTCACGTCCGTTAAAACCGGGCGTCATTAACAGAAAGAATATTAAAATATGGACAGGCTTTGTTCTCACATCAATCATAAATATCGCGTAAATAGTATGTTATTGTCGAGTACGTACGCTGTATTATGTAAAAAAAAGGCCAAGTTATGTTACAATACCGTACGTAAAGTGTGTGCGATAAGCAAAAAACCCAACACCGGGAAGACCACACTAAGTTAACTTTGGTTTAAAATGCCACCATGTTGTTTACAAAATTCTGTATAGCCTCGCTAATCATCTCCACTCAATATTTCGGAGTTGAATTGATCACCGTGATCACTCTCCCAAAATGTTGTTGAGTGTTTTGCTTATCGCACACTCATTGTGTGCTGTGTATAAACACAACCTCGACTCGCACAAAGTGTGTGTTTTTTTGTTTTGGATAATATCGCATTCTTAATATCATTATACTATACTATTAGTATATTATATTGAGTAAATGTTAATAATTTGGCAACTTTTATTTTTAAATTATAACCTACCACCAAGGCCATTCGTGGCTTTATTCAAAGCACACTGAGAACTGAGTGCGCGACACTGTAGGTGCTCTTGGTTGATGAAGGTGTAAAATACACCAGACAAAGAAAACCATGGGATTTAGAACTGATATGCGTTATCATTGGGCACTAACTGAACAATTGATTATACCTGGACAAATGATGCCAACTAATACATATTATACACGTTTACAATCGAAACCCAGGTCGGATTCTGAATTGTATACCCAGTAGTCTCGTGTATTCTCTAATTCACGTTTTGAGCATACCTGTAAGATACGCTGACTATTAAAAAGGTTTACAAATAACGTTTTATGGAGAATGTTTTGTTTTGAAAATATTGAATCACCATACCGAGACTGACGTATATAGGTCATTCAAAACTATGCACTCTATTATCGATTGTACCATTGACGAAACACAAAGAGTGACTACATGCATATAATTTATACATTGTCAGCTGAGTCTCCAGTAACACTTTACGAGAGGGTGTAAAAATGCGTTTTTTGGCAGTTTCGTCAACCCACACACCTCGGTATAACTTCCTCCAAAATACCCCCCCCCCCCACCTGCATAAGCAGTCCATTGCTGGTATATATAATTTGTTTTGTTTGTTTTTTGTTTTTAATTTACGAAAAGTAAGATACGCTGACTATTAAAAATGTTTACAAATAACGTTTTATGGAGATTGTTCTGCTTCGAAAATATTGAATCACCATACCGAGACTGACGTATATAGGTCATCCAAAACTATGCACTCTGTTATCGATTGTACCATTGACGAAACACAAAGTTTTAACTATGCGCACAATTGCAATTGTAACACGTTAGTTACTCCATGCATATAATTCACACATTAAGTCAGCTGAATCTCCAGTAACACTTTTACGAGAGGGTGTAAAAAAATTGTTTTAGTTTTTTTTGGCAGTTTGGTGGACCCACCAACCCCGGCATACCTTCCTCCAAAATGCCCCCCCCCCCCCACCCGCATAAGCAGAACGCTGCTGGTATATATAATTTGAGGGTTTTTTTTTAAACATTTACGAAAAGTAACTATACTTTCAGATTATTGTATATCACCCATCGCAGTGTCCATTATGACTATTATACCACCGATAATTAACATGTAATCTCCGTCTAATGCAAGTCATTGTGTGTGTATCACCTGCGATGATAACATGTGCTTTTATTATATTTACTTGGAACAAGGTGGGACTTATGTTTATATTACTTCCATGTTACTCAAGTATATATACCACCAGGAATTAACAGCATTCAAAGTGCGTCTGTTCCCAGCTGGTAGAACATTACAATGCGAATCACATGTTCCATTATTGCTCATCAAAAAAGTTATAGTTTTAATGATATGGCACCTGAGGGTAGTGCTAGCTTACTTGCGATGGAATATATGTTTATATTCTAAGAATTCCTGCGTATATTATGAGCATCATATGAAAACATTTGGATGACAGAAAGCACATATGTGATGCACGCGCTCCAACGATCAGAGACATTAATCTGCTAACGCCGGATGTTAGTGGCACCCGGAGCCGACCATAATTATAATCTGGCTAGAATAGCTCTCTCTATATATCCACAACGACTTATTACTAAATAAACTCAAAGTGTATACGCTAACAATAATGAAAATTTATACTGTGTAATACAAACCACCATAGGTGTGATGAGTTGTCTCGCTTGTTTAGTCGCGATACATGATGCAATAATTTCATTTACAACCAATAAAGCAGTATTGACGCATTATTTTCTCCATATACCGGGAGTTTAGACTAAATTCCTACTAATAATACCAGAGGCGGACTGGCCGATCGGGAGACGGGAAATTTCCCGATGGGCCGGAGGCCGGAAAAATCCTGATTCCACGTGATTTTCTATCAAGCGGGAATCCGAGGGGTTTTTTTACGGTTGGGGGGGGGGGGGGGGGGTATATGTGGTTGGGCCGCCCAACCACAACTTGGGCCGCAAATGAAACCGACGTGGGCCGCCACATGTGTTGTTTATCCAATAAGATGGCACTCTTCTCACATACATTATTGAAGTGAATTCCATTTTACGACGGCGTCTGAGATTGTCCCGATTGTAACCATATTTGGAACCGTCACTAAACAAGAATATATTGATTCGGAAATTATTCCACATGTAAAATGTTTTACTTCGGATAATGTGTACTGCCAATATATATATATAAATATATATCACCCGAGAAGCGGAAAACAAGTGAGCAAAGACAGAAGGGGGGGCAGAGGCGGACTGGCCGATCGGGAGACCGGGAATATCCGGACGTGGGCCGCTACATGTGTTGTTTAACCAGCCGAATTGGCTAATCGTAATTTTGTCATTAAATGAACTTGTCAGCATCATATAACACCACGTAAAGACCCCGTTAATCTCGAGATTTTAATGGTAACTCACAGCTGTAAATCCCCAAAAAATTCTCACGCAACCCTCCCGGACCCTCCCCCAATTGAAATTTACAACAAAATAGGAATGCTTCAGTTGATGCCAGTCTAGATGCTAGGATTCGCGATTTTCTTGTATAGTTTTAAAAATTGTCTCACCCCGGGCCGAACAACCATGAACAGCCCAGTGTGTCCTGGTCTCTTGTCCGTAGCCGTGTGCATTTGTCTGGAGCTAGACCGCTATAGATGTTAGAATTTATGCAATTATTCAGGTAAAAATATCTGAATGGTCTAATACCGGGAATATATAGAACCATGGTTTATGAATATATATATATATGATAATAGGCCAGATGTGCAAATGGAATTATGCAAAAACATGTATTTTTGGTCTGCATCTGATCCAAGGGGGGGGGGGGGTGTAAATGGAATTATGCAAAAATATGTACATTTGTATTTGTTCTGATTCAAGGGGGGTGCAGTTGGAATTTCACAAGGTGGACTGTGGACACCTCCCGAACAGATGGGCCGATATTATATTAATTTCCGGGCCTTTTTTTTGGCCCAGTCCGCCTCTGAATAATACTATAAATGAACAACACGTAAGAGAAATGAACTACATCATACATCGAGTAAATATGTATACACGCGTCCACATAGCAGGCCTTTTCCAGACCAATGTTTGATACCCTAGTATATAATAGAGCGTTTTGAGAAGAATATGCGAAATTAATATGCACATGTGTTCACATAGTAGACCTTTCGGGACATGAAACTGTCACGTGTCACGTGTTTTCTCTGTATAACAGACTAAATTTATAGGATTTACAATACATATAATTGATGAAAAGAATACATGAAGTAAGTATTTATGTATTAGACTACATCAGACGGGCTCTTTATTTTCTCAATGTAATGGAGATTTTAGACTAAATTTCTACTAATAATGCTATAAATGAACGACAATAAAGAGAAATGAATGATTAAAGAATACATCAAGTAAATATGTATACACGCGTCCACATAGTAGGTCTTTTCCAGACCAATGTTTTAATGAGCTTGGAGTATATACGAATGAACGGTAAAGAATATGTAAAATTATTATAGACATGTGTTCACATAGTAGGCCTAGCATGGGCAATGTTTCTATTAAATGGTAGCAATAATGAAAATTTACACTGTATAATACAAACCACTATAGGCTTCAGAAATATTACTAATTTATGTTGTGTGACGAGTTATCTCGCTTGTTTAGTTGCGATACATGATGCAATAATTTCATTTACCCCAAATAAAGCAGTATTGACGCATTATATTCTCCATATAATGGCTAGTTTAGACTAAATTCCTATTAATAATGCTATCAATTAACGATAATAAAGAGAAATGAATGATTAAAGAATACATTAAAAAAAGGTGTATACACGCGTCCACATCGTAGGTCTTTTCCAGACGAATGGTTGATAACCCCATACATAATAGTAGGCCTTTCGTGACATGAGACTGTCACGTGGTACATGCTTTGTTTCCTCTGAAAAACAGACTATCTCTATATAATTTATAATACATGTAATTGATGAAAAGAATACAGGAAGTAAGTATTTATACACTATTCTACATCAGATGGGCTCTTTATTTTCTCCATTTAATGGAGATTTTAGAGTAATAATATAAATGAACTATGACTAGAATACATCGAAGAACCAGCCACCATTGCCATGCTCCTATCCTCAATGAAGCAATTAATATACAGTATATGAGACACAAAATACAATAGACAGTATCGTGTGCAACCGAAGCAATTAATGACTAAAACATGTGCTTAACTTCCACATGTACATCGAATGTACATGCATATGTGACGTATAACTTGAATGCCAATTTGTTATAATGTTGTCGTTTAACATACATTGCGGCACTTTTATATGAAATAAGGCATGTATATTGCTAAAAATCTATGTTAAAACGAGGGGCTTTCAGACAATTTTGAAAATAAAGAGCGTTTTTATTTATGGATACGCTGAATTAGGTTTAAAATGCAAAAGTGACGTGTACCTTTAGGTGTGTGATCCGAAAGCGATCAATTGTATGATATATGAACCATTTCTGAAGTAAATAAAGGCACATCATTACTAGAGTGTTGCCTCGTACATCGAATGTACATGCATATGTAACGTATAACTTGAAGGTCAATTTGTTAAAAGACTGTTGTCGAACTATCAAAGACGGTTATGTTGCAAACGCGGGGCAAACACATTGTGTTCCTTTAATATTCGCACACCGATATTGCATCACATCCCTTCAACTTCCACATGTACATCGCATGTACGCGCATATGTGACGTATAACCTGAAGGCCATTTTGTTTCAATGCTGTTGTCGTTTAACATACAGTGGGTGAATTTTATATCGATGAAATAATATGACATGTATCAAGAGCGTTGACTTTATTAAGGGCAAATAGTCCAGAAGGTAGTTGACTCGTGCATCGAATGTACATGCATATGTGACGTATAACTTGTAGGCCAATTTGTCACAAGGTTGTGGGTAGTGGGTAATTTTATATGAATGAAAGCCTGTAGATTGCTAAAATGTATGTCAAAATGAGGGACAATCAGACGATTTTGAAAATAAAGAGCGATATTTTTTTATGGATATGATGAATTAGATTTAAATGCACGATTGGCGTGTACCTTTAAGGTATTTGACCTAAATGTGGTCAATTATATGCTATATTAACCATTACTAAAGTAAATAACGATACTGTGGATACTATGGGTGAAGGCCCATTGATTTAAATGAGCTTACTTTGGTGTACATGTTCAACTCGATGTGTAATGTAGTGTCTGATTTTACATAAGTGAAGCGTACCTTTAAGGTATGTAACCCAAATGTGATCCATTGGTGTTGGTTATTCGAGTGCAGACATGCTTGTATTGTAACAGATAGACCATGTGAGGCCTTTGATAATATTTGCTTTGGAGAGACGCTTTCTCATAAAAATTCCATGCTTTCTATAGTGGTAATTAATTGTTGGGATATGTTCTGGTAATTCATAAAGCCTTAATGTGTGCATTTGAATGTATAAAGAGCGTTCACTTACAGGCAAATATATTGATATGAAATTTTAGGGCCAAATTGATAAATCCAGTAGGTAGTTCATATGTTGAGAAAGGTAACAAAGGACTCGGTATACATTGCTATAAGCAACATTGATGAAAATTCGATAAGATATGAGATTTAACAATCTGTCCGTCTAATGGCACATCGCTTTCAGGTGAAGACGTCCCTGTAAGTACAATACATATCTTTGTATCTAACGCTGAAATTTCAATGAATAATATGGAGGCAAATATCGATTGTGTAAAGGTTACAATTGTCAGACGCATCGATAGATTTCATTAAGCAAAGGCATTCATAATGTTCCATAGATATAATACCACTGGACAGTAGAAAAACATGTATTCATATTGGCTATGAGACAATTAATAGAGGTAAATTTCCATGCTTTGAATGAGAATCTAATTAAGAACCTTCGTGAAATGTTCTTGGTTATCTCAAGTGGTAATCGAGTGCATAAATAGAAATTAGAAAAGGAGGGATATATGAACAAAGAGGGCTTTGTAAGACTATAGGGCCATATAAATACGTATACAAAACGCCCCTCGTAAGACTATAGGGCCATAGAAATACGCCGATAAAGCATCCCTTGTAAGACAATAGGGCCATAGACATACGCCGACAAAGCGTCCCTCGTAAGACAATAGGGCCATATAAATAGGCAGACCAATGGGAGGTGTTTATGGATATTAAAGACACACCCTTTAGCCCCGTACAGACCATATATCATCAAGTGTTTTCTTTATAAAACGTCGAATGTTATGATATGGTGATCTGAAATTTCTGCATCAAGCAATTATCGTATTTCTGGTTTCTCGCGAGATGGGATGAGCCAATATCGTGAATTTACGTAAGGTTGTACACAAAACTAATTGTGTATGAATTTGAGTGAATATAATAACTGAAAGATAAACAAAACTGGTTAATATAGTACATGTAGCATTTGGTGATGTATAAGCAGAGATAATATAATATAGAGGGAGGGATGGACGGGTGGAGATAGGGCGAGAGCGAGAGAGAGAGAGAGTGCGAGCGAGAGATAGAGAGGGAGAGAGAGAGAGAGAGGGGAATTCATTCTTGACTGATTTGTGACGGTTACTTATGATCCAAATTATACATTTTTGCGAGTTTTTGACAGTTAAAGAGCAATTTTTGAGCCATCTAGGAAATAATTCGATTAGTTTTCCATTCCCCTCATAATCTATGGTCCCAATAACGTAAACATAATGAAAATCCTAGTGTGCGAGTAATAACAACGACGAAAACTGCGAATTGTGATATCTCGATCGGTTCTCTCTCGATCGAGTCGGTTCTCTCCCAATATAATCGGTTCTGTTCGGGAAATACAGTGACTATTATTTGGAAAGATACATGAAAATAACCAAGTAAACACAAAGAGATATGCATTATGTTGATCTTACACCAAGTATGATCAATTTCGATGAATAATACTGCCTTCTTATCGTTCACTTATCGTGACGCAAAGCATGAAATTTGACATGAATGGTCAATGTTCTGGCAATGCGAAGACTGATTTTTTCCCCCAACAAACCAATCATAATGGTGGACTGATTCAAAATGGCCGCCACTTTTTTTCAATATGGCCACCACTTATTTTTCAAATAGTCGCATTTTACAGCTTGCACTAAACTTATACGAACAACGTTACTTCCATTCCTTATTCGAAAATGGCCGCGGCCCATGCAGAGGGGTTCATATAGGTGACCCATGCCATTTCTCATTTATTTTATATATTGAGGTCACACAAAGGGTACTGTAAGTTGTCCCCCCCCCCCACAAGACGCCTTAAATATTCACCACAAATCACCCCGATCAAAAATGGACGGCGGTTTAGCCAGTCCTTGTACGGTACATAGTTTGTAATTAAGTATTTTGGGCTTACTTGAGCAATTTGGGTCATTGATATAAATGCATCATATATAAATAGGCAGGTAAGCATATACGAGCCTATTAATTAACATGTCACTCGATGATATTTTGGATGGCTCGAGCGAAATCAAAACTATATTTATAATGAAATAAATACACATAAAACATGGTCTATTTCCAATATATTGGTGCACAGCTCCATGACAAAACATCACCAATTAATGTAATGTGGTAGCAAGTGAATTCCACTCAATGTTGCCACTAAGCAAGTTGACGTCGATGTTCACAGCAATATCGTAATTCATTTGGACACGCCACAGTAAATTGATGGATACATTTTCGTATATCTTTTCTCGGTATGGTGGTCTCTGTTCATTGCTTATTGCACGCGAGTTTGGTTTATTATTATAGCAGTGTGCTAAATTTAGTCCGGGTGCGATAGGGGTGAAGTACAAATTCTTTGTTAAAGTTTTGTAACACGTGAGTGGGTGGTTCACTTTTGGGCTACTTTGTGTATACAGTTGAATAGCTCAATCTGACGAATGCTGTCCAGATCAATTCTTTGATCTCAATAAACCAATAAATATCGTATGTGAGATATACCAATTTAATTACAAATACATGACAAAAGCACATTTAACAGGATCATAGTTATATAATATATAGTATATGTAATATTAATACACATGTATGCATTAAAGGCATTGAATGCACATCCACCTGATATTACCTGATCACGAGTCCACGACGGTGAGTGGAGATTAAATAAGTTGATTATAAATTAATCATTTATTCTGGATCAACACTGACAATGTGTATAATTTGAAGCTACATGGATCTTTTCGTCCTGATTGCCAGCTGACCACGATTTGTGACTGACTCTAAGTTCTAACATCAACCAAAGATGATGGAATAATTATTTCCAATGTCAACTCTAAAATAGCCTTTCAATAGTAAATTCAGTGATAATTAACTGTCTTGGAATACTCCAATAGAATAGTACAATTGCAATGCAATCTGTGAGATAATGGTCATTATCTGAATAGAACTAAATGTTGGGCGGTCGTTTACCACGAACACAGGATTAACCTATTAAACGGTATACACAATGGGTCTTAATTGACCGGGAATTTTCAAAGGAACGCTTTACACAAAATAAATACAGCATAAACGATGGGCGTACTTGAAGTACCGTACTGTCATATTACCGTACTGTCATAGTAGATTTACCGTAAATGTCATAGTAGATTTACCGTAACTGTTATAGTAGATTTAAGTACCGTACTGTCATATTAGATTTACCGTAACGATGTGCGTACTTGAAGTACCGTACTGTCATATTAGAAATAGATAGATCGTTCTGAAGATCGAGCCAATTAAAGATTGTGTGTGTGTTGAGTGCGTTCCTTTGCTGGACGGGAGGAAGCCTTATATACCCCCTAAGGGTCACGTACTGCGTTCCCTACGGGACACGCATCAATTTCTCGGTGGGTGTGACATTCTCACCCTTGAACATTTCTTAGAATAAAAAATTCCGTCCAACATGGCCGCCAAGTTATTACAACGTACTAAATGCTCCTCCCCAAATAAGAAATCCTTAAGAAATACTGAAATAAATAAAATGGGGTTGAAAATAAGTTATTCAAACTCAATTTTGTTTTATTCAAGATGGCAGGAAATAGGAATTAAATGAGAATTATGAAATGAAAATGAAGGTGGTTCGGGAGTAGAAAAGAGATTAACCGATTGACCGCTGGTTGAGAGATACACATATATTTACGATTTCTTATATTAGACATCATCATCTGAGTTGCTCCAATCAACATATTCAGTACCGAAACGATCCGTGGATAGAACATAATGTTGGACAGATGTTTATTAGAACTGATAGATAAGCTATATGTGATCCGCACAATAGATTTTCAACATAGATCATTTGTAAGCAATTCGATCGTCAATAGTTGGTTTTCTTTTTCATTTATATAAAGTGGACATGTGAAGAAAAATTGTCTGCATCCTCTGTCGCATCTACACTGGGGCTATCAATGAGATGTTTTCGGAACTTGTCACCATTTAACTCACTACACTTGTTCGGAGTCTATACTACGGTGTGTTGTTTACCGTACTCTATTCTTTCGGTTATTATAAATTGAAGGTAGCTTTAGTATAATATTATGTGGATTAAGTTGTTGTGAAAACATATCTATCGAACCACATATTTCGGTTTTGTCGTCTAATGAGTTCCAGGTGGTCACCATCGATGGGAGAAAGCTACTGTTAAGTTTGGAACCTGGTGGACAGTTGCGAAGATAATCTGGGTTTCTAAAATCATATCTGTTATTCGTTGTTTGGCCACTAGTTGGAGGAGTTTTCTCTGAGATATAGTTGGGTGCTTTTTTGTCATCACATTGTATGTGATTCTCATCTAACATATATTTTGGGACTTCTGTCTGTTTGTCTGTTAGCTGTGGTCGGGAAAACGGCTGGACCGATGGAGCTCAAACTTCCAATCTAAGGTTAAAAACCCACAGGCAGTGATTACAGCCGTTTTGGAGAAGCTCCCAGCAGCTCTTCTCCAATCCCAATCACCAAAATGACCGTCATTGGCACTGTGGGGTTAATCGCGTTGATAATTAAAGAGCGTTCGTATCCGCAGTGTCGTTGATAAAGAGCGTATGCGTGTAGTGTGATTCGTATGTCTGTGGCCAGATGTGAGTGTGTCTGTATCCAGACATCAGCGTGTTGTGTGATTCTTATGTCTGTCTTTGTACTTAGGGGTTCCAAGGAACGGGGGAGATTTTCATCGGGTAAGTTTATCCGCCCGAGGTGATCTTCACCTTGAAACGGTACCCACAAACGTACATTTTTTAGGGACGGGTACCATCACGGGACGGGTACCATCATTTATCTTCATTAAAAAGGCAGAATTAACTCAAATTAAATAAAAAACATTAACGGATTTCGACGAAATTTGATACCTAGGGATACTTTTGTCGGGGGAGTGTTTTGGACGGGTCAAATCGTTACCACAACCTGACCTTGACCTTCAAAATGGTCAATTCAAGGTCAAAGCTCTGACGAAGTCGGGTCAGCTGCTAGTTCTATATATACCAATATTTTCTTTGTTGTAAGTTCAAATAGCATTTTTTTTTATCGAAGCTTATTTAATAAGACCAATAACGATTCACACTGCATACAACAGGTCAAACTTATACGTTATCCCATACTTCGTCACGATAATCCATTATTGGTAATATAACGAGAGGCCGATCGCGATCGGCAGATGTTTAACCCATACATTGGCGATACCGATTAGCTATTTTAATAAATCCATACACCAACCTTTTCACGAGTGCAAAAGTTTCAATAATTGACACCTTACTATTAAGGTCACAAGTGGAATCAGACTTATTGGGCACTTTGCTCACATAAACACAATAGGAACACGGATGTGGCATTCCATTTCAACCTATTAAGTCACTTCAACACCGATATATCTTATAGAGTGATAAAGCTAATTAAGCTCAATCCATAGTCAGAGAGAAGCACCATAGCAGTTAAAGACAAAATAGTTATTTATTTGCTTATTACACTGGAATGTGAGACATAACATATTATGATTTTTTTAATATTGTTATTTTTGTATTATGTTTTGTATTAGCTGCATATTAAAAATTCTTGGGATCATTTAGATGGGACAAAAGAGTTAATAGTTCCCAATTCAAAAACTAATCAATACCTGAACAACTATACAAGTGAGGGATGTATAGACCTGGATATAAAATGATTGATAATGATTGGATATAAAATGTTTTTATGCAGAATTTTCAGATAGCTAGAGGTAGGATATGAGATTGGTCAGATTGAAAATATTAGATTCATTACATTGAATAGCATACTGTATGACTATGGAATGGGGTGGGTTAATTTTCTTCTAAGCTGATCATTGGAAAGATATAATGTATCTAAACAGCGGAAATATAATTGAAGTTACTGTTAATATATTATCAAAATCATTCAATCGATACCAAAATTTATACAGGTGAAGAATGTTTCATCATTAACATGGATGCAATGATTTATATAGTGATCAAGTGAAAAATATTTAGTTATCACATTGTGTCAACAGGATTGGTGGAGGATGTTAATATTTTTGAGCAAATAAACCAAATGACCCTCACTGTGCAGGTTAGGGGTGTGTTATCATAAACAATGCCAAGAACTATAAACATAATCAATGGATATAAAATCAGATAGAATGGGGTTAATCTTACCCAAAATAATGAACTGATAAACACAAACAGTCTATAAAAGCATGTCATTGGATTTAGAAACCCATACAATAAGTCAGTCTCTAATGTCATGAACCTGTTTCAACAAAGGGGTTAAATTAATTTTGTACAGAACACAGAATGGACCAGAGAGTCATCAATCATGGTTTTGTCATTATTTTAGAGATGCTAGCACACTGTGTGTGATAGAGTCTGAGAGTCAGGAGAGAAATTTTATTAGTGTTGAGATATTTGTTTGATCAGGTGTTCTGGTCCATACAGGGGGGAACCACTATCGCTGTGAGGTGTCTAAAGAGATTTGACTCTGTGAGCCATGGTATTTATCTAATGTCAAGCTAAACAAAACTCATTTCCAATAAGACACTGGCTGTGTAATAACATCTCCCCTTCTAAGCTAACAGTGCCTGCAGGCATTAATTAGATTATCAGCTACTTGAAATTTAAATGGCCATAACTCTGTTAAAATATACCAGATCAAACTCAAATTCGAACCTGATCTGTATTTCGGTGTGAGGACCAGATGTACCAAATTTGGTGCTGATCAGATGAAAAATATTTAAGTCAACACAGCTTGGATGAAGTCTATTTAAAAACAAGAGCAGAAAGGGTTAAATAAACGATACCAAAAACCATACAGATAAAGAACGTGCTAAGAAAAACCTAGGTAAGAAATATGAGGCATATCAGAAGAAAACAGTTTGACTTAGATGCATCAGATAGCATTTGTGTGCAGGGTTAATTATTTTCTAAACCGATCAACCAATCGATACCAAAAACTATACAGGTGAGGGGTGTGTCATTATAAACCTACATATCAAATATGAAAACAATCGGACAAAAAATACTTTGGTTACAGCATCGGATAGCTCATGCCTATGTGCGGATGCAAAGTGTTAATAATTTCTAAACCGATCAACCGATCGATACCAAAAACTATACAGGTGAGGGGTGTGTCATTATAAACCTACATATCAAATATGAAAACAATCGGACAAAAAATACTTTGGTTACAGCATCGGATAGCTCATGCCTATGTGCTGATGCAAAGTGTTAATAATTTCTAAACCGATCAACCGATCGATACCAAAAACTATACAGGTGAGGAGTGTGTCATCATAAACATGCACATAAAATTTTAACAAGATCAAGTTAATGAATCGGATAGCAAGTGTCTACGGACAGACGGACAGACGGGCAGACGGACGGACGGACGGACAGACAGACGGACGAACGACGGGTGGTTGATCCGGACGTCGGCATTATGTGTACCATACATGGTATGGGTACACATAAAAACGTTATACATCAGGTCGAGGGACCGTCCGTCTCTCCATCTCTATCTCTCGCCCGCTCTATCTCTCTCTCGCTCTCTCCCAATGCCCATCCCTCCCTCCCTCTATGCTATATTATCTCTGATTATACATCATAAAATGCTACAATATTAACCAGTTTTGTTTATCTTTCAGTTATTATATTCACTCAAATTCATACACAATTAGTTTTGTGTACAACCTTACGTAAATTCACGCAATTGGCTCGTCCGTTAAATAAGCATTGCTTGATGCAGAAATTTCAGATCACCATATCATAAAATTGGACGCTTTATAAAGAAAACACTAACAATCGTACCACTGGTATGAAATATAAACAAAACAATATTAACTGTTAGCCACTGCAAGTTTATTTGATGCGTGGTGCTTTGCTTGAACTCCTATTGGTGGGGTGGATTGCCGTTTGCATGACTGGTTAATATGTCGACTTCATGTTATACATTCTCGTGGGATGGGGTGTTATGTAATGTAGTCGGAAACTAATATAAGCACAATGCTTGATGTCGAATCTTTTCGGTGATAACATATTTTTTGTATTAGGTATTTGCTATATCTCACATATTGTAATAGTTCATGGAATAAATACTGTTTAAACTGATGAATTTTAGTTTTCTAAGTTGAGATGACCTAGAGGCTACTCTACTACACATATAATTGATTTGGATGCCACAACAACGGTTAGATTGTAAAGTTATACCAAGTTGGGGATACAAGCTAGGGAACAGTCTCGGTATCGGTATATCGTCAAATGTTAAATTTAATGAGGTGTCAGAGTTCTTATCGTTAACCGCGTATATGAGAAAATGATACCCTTTGTCTTTGATAGGTTGAAATTAACTAGCCACTTGTCACATCAGTATATATAACTGTTGGCAATACGTTGTAACGCATAACTGTTCACACCTTTCAGAGAACATTCTTAAGATATATGTATATACCCATCAATATGCATCATTAATACAATTCCAGCCACGGGGCATACCACAAATTGATATATTCTATACACTAACCTGCATGTTGACAGGTTCAGCCACAAAATGCATATTCTTAATAATATGAATACACCAATCTGCATCATTAAATGCTATTCCAGCCACGGGGCATACAACAAAACGATATATTATATACACTACTAGCAGGTTAGCCAGCCACTGGCGTGGTTCGTCTCAAGGCTTTGTTCGAAAAAAAGCAATTGCAACAGCTTCCGAGACACGTATGCTGCACCTAGGTGTAAAATTTCGTCGAAATCCGCCAGTTTGACCGGGGTTGACCTCGAATTGATCATTTTCAAGGTCAAGGTCAGGTCGGGTAACAATTTAACCCGACCATGACACTTCCCGCACAAAAGCACCCATAGGTAGCAAGTTTGAGCTCAATCGGTTCGAGTCTATAAAGGACACGCACATATATATCATTTGTGGGTACCCGTTTAAAGGTCAATGTCACCTCGCGCGGAAACACTGACCTGATGAAAATCTCCCCCGTTCCTTGGAACCCCTAAGTACGAAATTAAGTACGAAATTTCGTCTCGAGACGGTCAATGGAACCGTATTTATACTCGTCGTGTATATAGACGCTCTTTATCAACGACCCTGCGGATACGAACGCTCTTTAACTATCAACCCCACGGTGCCGTTTTTTGTGACTGGGATTGGAGAACGGGTTATCGGAACTTCTCCAAAACGGCGCGACGACCATTCCCGTATTTGTTACCCTAGATGGGAAGTTTGGTCTCGATCGGTGCAGCCGTTTTCGAGTCTATAGAGGACAAACACATATAATTAGTTCTCAAAATATATAGTAGACTAGCCGATGAGCCCGACGTTGTCCGAACCGATTGAGCTCAAACTTGCTACCTATGGGTACTTTTGTGCGGGAAGTGTCATGGTCGGGTTAAATTGTTACCCGACCTGACCTTGAAAATGATCAATTCGAGGTCAACTCTGGTCAAACTGGCGGATTTCGACGAAATTTTACACCTAGGTGCAGCATACGTGTCTCGGAAGCTGTTGCAATTGCTTTTTTCGAACAAAGCCTTGAGACGAACCACGCCAGTGGCGGGCTAACCTGCTAGTAGTGTATATAATATATCGTTTTGTGGTATGCCTCGTGGCTGGAATAGCATTTAATGATGCAGATTGGTGTATTCATATTATTAAGAATATGCATTTTGTGGCTGAACCTGTCAACATGCAGGTTAGTGTATAGAATATATCAATTTGTGGTATGCCCCGTGGCTGGAATTGTATTAATGATGCATATTGATGGTTATATACATATATCTTAAGAATGTTCTCTGAAAGGTGTGAACAGTTTACTGTGTACATTTGTGTATACCACTTGTGCGTTACAACGTATTGCCAACAGTTATATATACTGATGTGACAAGTGGCTAGTTAATTTCAACCTATCAAAGACAAAGGGTATCATTTTCTCATATACGCGGTTAACGATAAGAACTCTGACACCTCATTAAATTTAACATTTGACGATATACCGATACCGAGACTGTTCCCTAGCTTGTATCCCCACCTTGGTATAACTTTACAATCTAACAGTTGTTGTGGCATCCAAATCAATTATATGTGTAGTAGAGTAGCCTCTAGGTCATCTCAACTTAGAAAACTAAAATTCATCAGTTTAAACAGTGTTTATTCCATGAACTATTACAATATGTGAGATATAGCAAATACCTAATACAAAAAATATGTTATCACCGAAAGGATTCGACATCAAGCATTGTGGTTATATTAGTTTCCGACTACATTACATAACACCCCATCCCACGAGAATGTATAACATGAAGTCGACATATTAACCAGTCATGCAAACGGCAATCCACCCCACCAATAGGAGTTCAAGCAAAGCACGACGCATCAAATAAACTTGCAGTGGCTAACAGTTAATATTGTTTTGTTTATATTTCATACCAGTGGTACGATTGTTAGTGTTTTCTTTATAAAGCGTCCAATTTATGATATGGTGATCTGAAATTTCTGCACCAAGCAATGCTTATTTAACGGACGAGCCAATTGCGTGAATTTACGTAAGGTTGTACACAAAACTAATTGTGTATGAATTTGAGTGAATATAATAACTGAAAGATAAACAAAACTGGTGAATATTGTAGCATTTTGTGATGTATAATCAGAGATAATATAGCATAGAGGGAGGGGTGGGCATTGGGAGAGAGCGAGAGCGAGAGCGAGCGAGAGATAGAGAGGGAGAGACGGACGGACCCTCGACCTGATGTATAACGTTTTTATGTGTACCCATACCATGTATGGTACACATAATGCCGACGTCCGGATCAACCATCCGTCGTTCGTCCGTCCGTCTGTCCGTCTGTCCGTCCGTCCGTCTGTCCATCTGTCCGTAGACACTTGCTATCCGATTCATTTACTTGAATATTTTTTATCGGATCTTGTTAAAATTATGTTATGTGCATGTTTATGATGACACACTCCTCACCTGTATATTTTTTGGTATCGATCGGTTGATCGGTTTAGAAATTATTAACACTTTGCATCCGCACATAGGCATGAGCTATCCGATGCTGTAACCAAAGTATTTTTTGTCCGATTGTTTTCATATTTGATATGTAGGTTTATAATGACACACCCCTCACCTGTATAGTTTTTGGTATCGATCGGTTGATCGGTTTAGAAATTATTAACACTTTGCATCCGCACATAGGCATGAGCTATCCGATGCTGTAACCAAAGTATTTTTTGTCCGATTGTTTTCATATTTGATATGTAGGTTTATGATGACACACCCCTCACCTGTATAGTTTTTGGTATCGATTGGTTGATCGGTTTAGAAAATAATTAACCCTGCACACAAATGCTATCTGATGCATCTAAGTCAAACTGTTTTCTTCTGATATGCCTCATATTTCTTACCTAGGTTTTTCTTAGCACGTTCTTTATCTGTATGTTTTTTGGTATCGTTTATTTAACCCTTTCTGCTCTTGTTTTTAAATAGAATTCATCCAAGCTGTGTTGACTTAAATATTTTTCATCTAATCAGCACCAAATTTGGTACATCTGGTCCTCACACCGAAATACAGATCAGGTTCGAATTTGAGTTTGATCTGGTATATTTTAACAGAGTTATGGCCATTTAAAATTCAAGTAGCTGATAATCTAATTAATGCCTGCAGGCACTGTTAGCTTAGAAGAGGAGATGTTATTACACAGCCAGTGTCTTATTGGAAATGAGTTTTGTTTAGCTTGACATTAGATAGATACCATGGCTCACAGAGTCAAATCTCTTTAGACACATCACAGCGATGGACCAGAACACCTGATCAAACAAATCTCTCAACACTAATAAAATTTCTCTCCTGACTCTCAGACTCTATCACACACAGTGTGCTAGCATCTCTAAAACATTGACAAAACCATGATTGATGACTCTCTGGTCCTTTCTGTGTTCTGTACAAAATTAATTTAACCCCTTTGTTGAAACAGGTTCATGACATTAGAGACTGACTTATTGTATGGGTTTCTAAATCCAATGACATGCATGCTTTTATAGACTGTTTGTGTTTATCAGTTCATTATTTTGGGTAAGATTAACCCCATTCTATCTGATTTTATATCCATTGATTATGTTTATAGTTCTTGGCATAGTTTATGATAACACACCCCTAACCTGCACAGTGAGGGTCATTTGGTTTATTTGCTCAAAAATATTAACATCCTCCACCAATCCTGTTGACACAATGTGATAACTAAATATTTTTCACTTGATCACTATATAAATAATTGCATCCATGTTAATGATGAAACATTCTTCACCTGTATAAATTTTGGTATCGATTGAATGATTTTGATAATATATTAACAGTAACTTCAATTATATTTCCGCTGTTTAGATACATTATATCTTTCCAATGATCAGCTTAGAAGAAAATTAACCCACCCCATTCCATAGTCATACAGTATGCTATTCAATGTAATGAATCTAATATTTTCAATCTGACCAATCTCATATCCTACCTCTAGCTATCTGAAAATTCTGCATAAAAACATTTTATATCCAATCATTATCAATCATTTTATATCCAGGTCTATACATCCCTCACTTGTATAGTTGTTCAGGTATTGATTAGTTTTTGAATCGGGAACTATTAACTCATTTGTCCCATCTAAATGATCCCAAGAATTTTTAATATGCAGCTAACACAAAACATAATAAAAAAATAACAATATTAAAAAAATCATAATATGTTATGTCTCACATTCCAGTGTAATAAGCAAATAAATAACTATTTTGTCTTTAACTGCTATGGATTGAGCTTAATTAGCTTTATCACTCTATAAGATATATCGGTGTTGAAGTGACTTAATAGGTTGAAATGGAATGCCACATCCGTGTTCCTATTGTGTTTATGTGAGCAAGGTGCCCAATAAGTCTGATTCAACTTGTGACCTTAATAGTAAGGTGTCAATTATTGAAACTTTTGCACTCGTGAAAAGGTTGGTGTAAGGATTTATTAAAATAGCTAATCGGTATCGCCAAGGTATGGGTTAAACATCTGCCGATCGTGATCGGCCTCTCGTTATATTACCAATAATGGATTATCGTGACGAAGTATGGGATAACGTATAAGTTTGACCTGTTGTATGCAGTGTGAATCGTTAGTGGTCTTATTAAATAAGCTTCGATAAAAAAAATGCTATTTGAACTTACAACAAAGAAAATATTGGTATATATAGAACTAGCAGCTGAACCGACTTCGTCCGGGCTTTGACCTTGAATTGACCATTTTGAAGGTCAGGTTGGGGTAACGATTTGACCCGTCCAAAACACTCCCCCGACAAAAGTATCCCTATGTATCAAATTTCGTCGAAATCCGTTAAAATAAATTATTTAATTTGAGTTAATTCTGCCTTTTTAATGAAGATAAATGATGGTACCCGTCCCGTGATGGTACCCGTCCCTAAAAAATGTACGTTTGTGGGTACCGTTTCAAGGTGAAGATCACCTCGGGCGGATAAACTTACCCGATGAAAATCTCCCCCGTTCCTAAGTACAAAGACAGATATAAGAATCACACAACACGCTGATGTCTGGATACAGACACACTCACATCTGGCCACAGACATACGAATCACACTACACGCATACGCTCTTTATCAACGACACTGTGGATACGAACGCTCTTTAACTTTCAACGCGATTAACCCCACAGTGCCAATGACGGTCATTTTGGTGATTGGGATTGGAGAAGAGCTGCTGGGAGCTTCTCCAAAACGGCTGTAATCACTGCCCGTGGGTTTTTAACCTTAGATTGGAAGTTTGAGCTCAATCGGTCCAGCCGTTTTCCCGGCCACAGCTAACAGACAAACAGACAGACAGAAGTCCCAAAATATATGTTAGATGAGAATCACATACAATGTGATGACAAAAAAGCACCCAACTATATCTCAGAGAAAACTCCTCCAACTACTGGCCAAACAACGAATAACAGATATGATTTTAGAAACCCAGATTATCTTCGCAACTGTCCACCAGGTTCCAAACTTAACAGTAGCTTTCTCCCATCGATGGTGACCACCTGGAACTCATTAGACGACAAAACCGAAATATGTGGTTCGATAGATATGTTTTCACAACAACTTAATCCACATAATATTATACTAAAGCTACCTTCAATTTATAATAACCGAAAGAATAGAGTACGGTAAACAACACACCGTAGTATAGACTCCGAACAAGTGTAGTGAGTTAAATGGTGACAAGTTACGAAAACATCTCATTGATAGCCCCAGTGTAGATGCGACAGATGATGCAGACAAATTTTCTTCACATGTCCACTTTATATAAATGAAAAAGAAAACCAACTATTGACGATCGAATTGCTTACAAATGATCTATGTTGAAAATCTATTGTGCGGATCACATATAGCTTATCTATCAGTTCTAATAAACATCGGTCCAACATTATGTTCTATCCACGGATCGTTTCGGTACTGAATATGTTGATTGGAGCAACTCAGATGATGATGTCTAATATAAGAAATCGTAAATATATGTGTATCTCTCAACCAGCGGTCAATCGGTTAATCTCTTTTCTACTCCCGAACCACCTTCATTTTCATTTCATAATTCTCATTTAATTCCTATTTCATGCCATCTTGAATAAAACAAAATTGAGTTTGATTAACTTATTTTCAACCCCATTTTATTTATTTCAGTATTTCGTAAGGACTTCTTATTTGGGGAGGAGCATTTAGTAGGTTGTAATAACTTGGCGGCCATGTTGGACGGAATTTGTTATTCTAAGAAATGTTCAAGGGATAGAATGTCACACCCACCGAGAAATTGATGTAGGCCTACACACCACCCAGAATCAGAATCCACAAAGAAAAAACTGTAACGATGTTAGGTTTTCACCTTTCGTTATCACAGTTTCATTCCACTTCGTAAATTGTTCACCTATCACATCATTGCCTCATTCGTAAAACTATCCGTTGGGAAACTTTCGTTTATTGGTATATTCATATCTATTCGCGAGTTTATCCTATCCTAATATATTTATTCATTGCGAATTGCCAGCGATATTTATTTACAGTTGACGTCAGAGCCCGGAAGCTTAACTTCGGATGTTAATTCTTCATGCGCCTTGTTATGAACCGCCAGATGAGTTTGGGATACATCCTGGAACGGAGTGCGTGCCCTCCAAGAGGGAACACAATGCGTCTCCCGTAGGGAACGCAGTACGTGACCCTTAGGGGGTATATAAGGCTTCCTCCCGTCCAGCAAAGGAACGCACTCAACACACACACAATCTTTAATTGGCTCGATCGTCAGAACGATCTATCTATTTCTACTATGACAGTACGGTACTTCAAGTACGGACATCGTTACGGTAAATCTACTATGACAGTACGGTACTTAAATCTACTATGACAGTTACGGTAAATCTACTATGACATTTACGGTAAATCTACTATGACAGTACGGTAATATGACAGTACGGTACTTCAAGTACGCCCATCGTTTATGCTGTATTTATTTTGAGTAAAGCGTTCCTTTGGAAATTCCTGGTCAATTAAGACCCATTGTGTATACCGTTTAATAGGTTGATCCTGTGTTCGTGGTAAACGACCGCCCAACATTTAGTTCTATTCAGATAATGACCATTTTCTCACAGATTGCATTGCAATTGTACTATTCTATTGGAGTATTCCAAGACAGTTAATTATCACTGAATTTACTATTGAAAGGCTATTTTAGAGTTGACATTGGAAATAATTATTCCATCATCTTTGGTTGATGTTAGAACTTAGAGTCAGTCACAAATCGTGGTCAGCTGGCAATCAGGACGAAAAGATCCATGTAGCTTCAAATTATACACATTGTCAGTGTTGATCCAGAATAAATGATTAATTTATAATCAACTTATTTAATCTCCACTCACCGTCGTGGACTCATGATCAGGTAATATCAGGTGGATGTGCATTCAATGCCTTTAATGCATACATGTGTATTAATATTACATATACTATATATTATATAACTATGATCCTGTTAAATGTGCTTTTGTCATGTATTTGTAATTAAATTGGTATATCTCACATACGATATTTATTGGTTTATTGAGATCAAAGAATTGATCTGGACAGCATTCGTCAGATTGAGCTATTCAACTGTATACACAAAGTAGCCCAAAAGTGAACCACCCCCTCACGTGTTACAAAACTTTAACAAAGAATTTGTACTTCACCCCTATTGCACCCGGACTAAATTTAGCACACTGCTATAATAATAAACCAAACTCGCGTGCAATAAGCAATGAACAGAGACCACCATACCGAGAAAAGATATACGAAAATGTATCCATCAATTTACTGTGGCGTGTCCAAATGAATTACGATATTGCTGTGAACATCGACGTCAACTTGCTTAGTGGCAACATTGAGTGGAATTCACTTGCTACCACATTACATTAATTGGTGATGTTTTGTCATGGAGCTGTGCACCAATATATTGGAAATAGACCATGTTTTATGTGTATTTATTTCATTATAAATATAGTTTTGATTTCGCTCGAGCCATCCAAAATATCATCGAGTGACATGTTAATTAATAGGCTCGTATATGCTTACCTGCCTATTTATATATGATGCATTTATGTCAATGACCCAAATTGCACAAGTAAGCCCAAAATAGAGTTAAAAAGAACTTAATTACAAACTATGTACCGTACAAGGACTGGCTAAACCGCCGTCCATTTTTGATCGGGGTGATTTGTGGTGAATATTTAAGGCGTCTTGTGGGGGGGGGGACAACTTACAGTACCCTTTGTGTGACCTAAATATATAAAGTAAATGAGAAATGGCATGGGTCACCTATATGAACCCCTCTGCATGGGCCGCGGCCATTTTCGAATAAGGAATGGAAGTAACGTTGTTCGTATAAGTTTAGTGCAAGCTGTAAAATGCGACTATTTGAAAAAAAAGTGAGGCCATATTGAAAAAAAGTGGCGGCCATTTTGAATCAGTCCACCATTATGATTGGTTTGTTGGGGGGGGGGGAAATCAGTCTTCGCAGTGCCAGAACATTGACCATTCATGTCAAATTTCATGCTTTGCGTCACGATAAGTGAACGATAAGAAGGCAGTATTATTCACCGAAATTGATCATACTTGGTGTAAGATCAACATAATGCATATCTCTTTGTGTTTACTTGGTTATTTTCATGTATCTTTCCAAATAATAGTCACCGTATTTCCCGAACAGAACCGATTATATTGGGAGAGAACCGACTCGATCGAGAGAGAACCGATCGAGATATCACAATTCGCAGTTTTCGTCGTGGTTATTACTCGCACACTAGGATTTTCATTATGTTTACGTTATTGGGGACCATAGATTATATGGGGAATGGAAAACTAATCGAATTATTTCCTAGATGGCTCAAAAATTGCGCTTTAACTGTCAAAAACTCGCAAAAATGTATAATTTGGATCATAAGTAACCGTCACAAATCAGTCAAGAATGAATTCCCCTCTCTCTCTCTCACTCTCTCCCTCTCTATCTCTCGCTCGCACTCTCTCTCACGCTCTCGCCCTATCTCCACCCATCCATCCCTCCCTCTATACTATATTATCTCTGCTTATACATCACCAAATGCTACATGTACTATATTAACCAGTTTTGTTTATCTTTCAGTTATTATATTCACTCAAATTCATACACAATTAGTTTTGTGTACAACCTTACGTAAATTCACGATATTGGCTCATCCCATCTCGCGAGAAACCAGAAATACGATAATTGCTTGATGCAGAAATTTCAGATCACCATATCATATCATTCGACGCTTTATAAAGAAAACACTTGATGATTATGATTATAGGGTGTGTCTTTAATATCCATAAACACCCCCCATTGGTTTGCCTATTTATATGGCCCTATTGTCTTACGAGGGACGCTTTGTCGGCGTATGTCTATGGCCCTATTGTCTTACAAGGGATGCTTTTTCGGCGTATTGCTATGGCCCTATGGTCTTACGAGGGGCCTTTTGTATACGTATTTATATGGCCCTATAGTCTTACAAAGCCCTCTTTGTTCATATATCCCTCCTTTTCTAATTTCTATTTATGCACTCGATTACCACTTGAGATAACCAAGAACATTTCACGAAGGTTCTTAATTAGATTCTCATTCAAAGCATGGAAATTTACCTCTATTAATTGTCTCATAGCCAATATGAATACATGTTTTTCTACTGTCCAGTGGTATTATATCTATGGAACATTATGAATGCCTTTGCTTAATGAAATCTATCGATGCGTCTGACAATTGTAACCTTTACACAATCGATATTTGCCTCCATATTATTCATTGAAATTTCAGCGTTAGATACAAAGATATGTATTGTACTTACAGGGACGTCTTCACCTGAAAGCGATGTGCCATTAGACGGACAGATTGTTAAATCTCATATCTTATCGAATTTTCATCAATGTTGCTTATAGCAATGTATACTGAGTCCTTTGTTACCTTTCTCAACTTATGAACTACCTAGTGGATTTATCAATTTGGCCCTAAAATTTCATATCAATATATTTCCCTGTAAGTGAACGCTCTTTATACTTTCAAATGCACACATTAAGGCTTTGTAAATTACCAGAACATATCGCAACAATTTTATAGAAATCCAATGAGAAAGCGTCTCTCCAAAGCAAATATTATCAAAGGCCTCACATGGTCTATCTGTTACAATACAAGCATGTCTGCACTCGATTAACCAACAGCAATGGATCACATTTGGGTTACATACCTTAAACCTTTACCCAACAGTAATATGTCTAACGTCATTACCCACACCAATACTGATAGGAGAGAACGTCGTCACCCCAGCCAACATAACTTTCTGGTAACGTCAAAGTTATAGGGAAAAATGTATTTAATTATTAAATCTTTTGGTGGCTCTTGTTTATCTGCAAGGATGGTTCTTTTTAATTTAATTAATTGGTAACAATTGATTTTCATGGCAATGTGCAATTTTTTTTTTTTTAATTCATACTACATCCTTAGTATGGGAAGAGCAGGTAAGATGATTTGTTTGATCATATATTCCATCTGGCGATGGAGAACAAGGAGACACTATGGAGTTGGTAGGTATCTTTCCGGATTTTTCTTGACCCTGATTCGTTGCATAGAATTAAAATCAATTTCACATTGAAATGTATCAGATTCTGAATTTTATTGCTGTCATTTCAGATGGTAATTTCCGAAAATTTATCGTATTATTGTGTTCAATTTATCAACAGAAATATTGCAAAACAAAAAACGCCGGAGATCTGGTTGTGTACGGTACTGCGTGAGACAACACAGTCGCCATAATTTCTTTACTGTTAGCAATCACTTTCAAATAAAAAAATGAGATCGTTTTGCAGTGCATTCCTTTAAATTTTCACATCTACATGTGCACCAATCACTCTAGTTCATGTCCATATGAATGCGTACCATACTTTGACATCGTTTAATAAAATTATCCCCCATTATATTTTGCATATATAAATTTGCAAAACAGAAAACGTCGTCGATTGAGTTGTGTATTACGTAAGACGGTAAGGCAACACAGTTGCCGTACTTTCTTTACCGTTAGCAATCACTTACTAATAAAATAATGAGATCGTTTTACGCGTGCATTCCTTTAAATTTTCACATCTACATGTGCACCAATCACTCTAGTTCATGTCCATATGAATGCGTACTATACTTTGACATCGTTTAATAAAATTATCCCCAATATTTTATCAACAAAAACACCGCAAAGATTTTGTATGAAGTTTGACGTTGTAACCTCGATTTCCCGAATTACCTTCACTTTTCCACAATCACTAGCAAAGTGTTAACCAACTTCTATTTATTTGCATTTAATAGTGTACCAACGAAATTCAATAAAATGTGGAAATGCATTGTGAAATTTATTCCAGTATTGTAAAAATCTGATTAACTGTTGTTGACACGTGATCACAAATAGTAACCAATGTAAACAAAACACAAGCCATGATCGTGAGGATACAGAAATAAGATGTGTAACGTCGACGTAAATACTTCGACAATTACTCCGTGTGTCATGTATAAAAAAAGACATAAAAACAGCATTAATAGACTAAAATTTCAATTTTTTAAATCATAGGTAACAATATAATGTTTAATATATCGTAATAGAAATATATATCGCAAGAACTATATATTCAGCTCTGACAACTCCTTCTGTGTACCTCACGAACGTAATGCGTACATACTTCGAACTTTACCCAGTTTATTACGATATATCTTGGCACATTTACATGCGTAGATAATGTCCATCACATATTGTCATTTGAAAAAGATTGAATGGCCATTAAGGTCGATAACAGTGCTTTTCTCTTCGTGAATATATGAGATGCCAAACTAAATAATAGTTAGCAAGACATCGTATTGAATAAGGATGGCGAAATATACTAAAAATAAATCACATTGAGACACAGGCGTTACCTTGACCTTGATGTAATGATGATGCAATGTATATCACAGTTAGTGCCAAAATACAAGGTGTGTACACAGTTAAACTACCGGTAATCGATATATTGTTTGGCCTATGTTCAACTTGTAACAAAGGACATACTAATAGTGCAATTTTGTTCGATTAAATGATAAATATCTCTTGAAAAATTATTGATAATTATAAGATTGAAATTCGCGCCCAGCTTGGATGGAAGCCACGTGTTCAGAAATTGGTAAACGCGCTGTTTGCTGGAAGGTTCTAATTAGTTCCTCGCATTGCTATTCAATACATTTTATACACTCTATAAAAAATATAATATTGTCAATATGATCATGTGAAGAATTAGGAAAAATAAAAAAATAATTGGAAACAGTTTTATTTGGGAATAGGCCTACGCAGCAGTAAGAACAAACACGGCGTCCTTAGTAACATCAGCATGTCATCTTGCTCTTACCGTAGCTTCGTTAGTCAAATAATGTTAGTGATTGTTTTATATTTGGATGCATATGATATAAAAACATAAACAAGTCAAGTAAATATTTTATTGGAAATAAAAATAAAGTTCGAAAATAAATAAATGTCAGTTAGACGACCGTACACAGTTGCCTGAGTACGCTGATTTCTCTAGTCGACTTCAAAAAATAGCACCGCCGCATTCCACTTTTCGTTTGCGATTTTATTGACAACTATCGATTAAATTGTACAAAATCTGCCACAAAACCCCACAAAAACGTAACAATTAATAATGTAACATATATTTTATTATTTACATTAACAATGAAAGCAATTTGTTGTGTTATAATGCAATAGTTTTGTTGTAAACTATGACTGAAAAAAACGCAAAACTCCGGGCTCTCTGGGGCTCTCTGGACACTACGCGGCAGGGTTCTCTAGGGTGTTCTGGACGCTACACGGCGGGGTGCTCTGGGGTGTTCTGAACGCTAAAGGGTTAAAGGTACGCTTCACTTATGTAAAATCAGACACTACATTACACATCGAGTTGAACATGTACACCAAAGTAAGCTCATTTAAATCAATGGGCCTTCACCCATAGTATCCACAGTATCGTTATTTACTTTAGTAATGGTTCATATGGCATATAATTGACCACATTTAGGTCAAATACCTTAAAGGTACACGCCAATCGTGCATTTAAATCTAATTCATCATATCCATAAAAAAATATCGCTCTTTATTTTCAAAATCGACTGATTATCCCTCATTTTGACATACATTTTAGCAATCTACAGGCTTTCATTCATATAAAATTTCCCACTACCCACAGCCTTGTGACAAATTAGCCAACAAGTTATACGTCACATATGCATGTACATTCGATGCACGAGTCAACTACCTTCTGGACTATTTGCCCTTAATAAAGTCAACGCTCTTGATACATGTCATATTATTTCATTCATATAAAATTCACCCACTGCATGTTAAACGACAACAGCATTGAAACAAAATGGCCTTCAAGTTATACGTCACATATACGCGTACATGCGATGTACATGTGGAAGTTGAAGGGATGTGATGCAATATCGGTGTGCGAATATTAAAGGAACACAATGTGTTTGCCCCGCGTTTGCAACATAACCGTCTTTGATAGTTTGACAACAGTCTTTTAACAAATTGACCTTCAAGTTATACGTCACATATGCATGTACATTCGATGTACGAGGCAACACTCTAGTAATGATGTGCCTTTATTTACTTCAGAAATGGTTGAAATATCATACAATTGATCGCATTCGGATCACACACCTAAAGGTACACGTCACTTTTGCATTTTAAACCTAATTCAGCGTATCCATAAATAAAAACGCTCTTTATTTTCAAAATTGTCTGAAAGCCCCTCGTTTTAACATAGATTTTTAGCAATATACATGCCTTATTTCATATAAAAGTGCCGCAATGTATGTTATAACATTATAACAAATTGGCATTCAAGTTATACGTCACATATGCATGTACATTCGATGTCCATGTGGAAGTTAAGCACATGTTTTAGTCATTAATTGCTTCGGTTGCACACGATACTGTCTATTGTATTTTGTGTCTCATATACTGTATATTAATTGCTTCATTGAATGTAGGAGCATGGCAATGGTGGCTGGTTCTTCGATGTATTCTAGTCATAGTTCATTTATATTATTACTCTAAAATCTCCATTAAATGGAGAAAATAAAGAGCCCATCTGATGTAGAATAGTGTATAAATACTTACTTCCTGTATTCTTTTCATCAATTACATGTATTATAAATTATATAGAGATAGTCTGTTTTACAGAGGAAACAAAGCATGTACCATGTGACAGTCTCATGTCACGAAAGGCCTACTATTATGTATGGGGTTATCAACCATTCGTCTGGAAAAGACCTACGATGTGGACGCGTGTATACACATTTTTTTTATGTATTCTTTAATCATTCATTTCTCTTTATTGTCGTTAATTGATAGCATTATTACTAGGAATTTAGTCTAAACTAGCCATTATATGGAGAATATAATGCGTCAATACTGCTTTATTTGGGGTAAATGAAATTATTGCATCATGTATCGCAACTAAACAAGCGAGATAACTCGTCACACAACATAAATTAGTAATATTTCTGAAGCCTATAGTGGTTTGTATTATACAGTGTAAATTTTCATTATTGCTACCATTTAATAGAAACATTGCCCATGCTAGGCCTACTATGTGAACACATGTCTATATTAATTTTACATATTCTTTACCGTTCATTCGTATATACTCCAAGCTCATTAAAACATTGGTCTGGAAAAGACCTACTAAGTGGACGCGTGTATACATATTTACTTGATGTATTCTTTAATCATTCATTTCTCTTTATTGTCGTTCATTTATAGCATTATTAGTAGAAATTTAGTCTAAAATCTCCATTACATTGAGAAAATAAAGAGCCCGTCTGATGTAGTCTAATACATAAATACTTACTTCATGTATTCTTTTCATCAATTATATGTATTGTAAATCCTATAAATTTAGTCTGTTATACAGAGAAAACACGTGACACGTGACAGTTTCATGTCCCGAAAGGTCTACTATGTGAACACATGTGCATATTAATTTCGCATATTCTTCTCAAAACGCTCTATTATATACTAGGGTATCAAACATTGGTCTGGAAAAGGCCTGCTATGTGGACGCGTGTATACATATTTACTCGATGTATGATGTAGTTCATTTCTCTTACGTGTTGTTCATTTATAGCATTATTAGTAGGAATTTAGTTTAAAGTCCCGGTATATGGAGAAAATAATGCGTCAATACTGCTTTATTGGTTGTAAATGAAATTATTGCATCATGTATCGTGACTAAACAAGCGAGACAACTCATCACACCTATGGTGGTTTGTATTACACAGTATAAATTTTCATTATTGTTAGCGTATACACTTTGAGTTTATTTAGTAATAAGTCGTTGTGGATATATAGAGAGAGCTATTCTAGCCAGATATTTATTATGGTCGGCTCCGGGTGCCACTAACATCCGGCCTTAGCAGATTAATGTCTCTGATCGTTGGAGCGCATGCATCACATATGTGCTTTCTGTCATCCAAATGTTTTCATATGATGCTCATAATATACGCAGGAATTCTTAGAATATAAACATATATTCCATCGCAAGTAAGCTAGCACTACCCTCAGGTGACATATCATTAAAACTATAACTTTTTTGATGAGCAACAATGGAACATGTGATTCGCATTGTAATGTTCTACCAGCTGGGAACAGACGCACTTTGAATGCTGTTAATTCCTGGTGGTATATATACTTGAGTAACATGGAAGTAATATAAACATAAGTCCCACCTTGTTCCAAGTAAATATAATAAAAGCACATGTTATCATCGCAGGTGATACACACACAATGACTTGCATTAGACGGAGATTACATGTTAATTATCGGTGGTATAATAGTCATAATGGACACTGCGATGGGTGATATACAATAATCTGAAAGTATAGTTATTTTTCGTAAATGTTTAAAAAAAACCCTCAAATTATATATACCAGCAGCGGACTGCTTATGTGGGTGGGGGGGGGGGGGGCATTTTGGAGGAAGGTATGCCGGGGTTGGTGGGTCCACCAAACTGCCAAAAAAAACTAAAACAATTTTTTTACAACCTCTCGTAAAAGTGTTACTGGAGACTCAGCTGACTTAATGTGTGAATTATATGCATGGAGTCACCAACGTGTTACAATTGCAATTGTGCGCATAGTTAAAACTTTGTGTTTCGTCAATGGTACAATCGATAACAGAGTGCATAGTTTTGGATGACCTATATACGTCAGTCTCGGTATGGTGATTCAATATTTTCGAAGCAGAACAATCTTCATAAAACGTTATTTGTAAACATTTTTAATAGTCAGCGTATCTTACTTTTCGTAAATTAAAAACAAAAAACAATCAAAACAAATTATATATACCAGCAATGGACTGCTTATGCAGGTGGGGGGGGGGGTATTTTGGAGGAAGGTATGCCGAGGTGTGTGGGTGGACGAAACTGCCAAAAAACGCATTTTTACACCCTCTCGTAAAAGTGTTACTGGAGACTCGGCTGACAATGTATAAATTATATGCATGTAGTCACTCTTTGTGTTTCGTCAATGGTACAATCGATAATAGAGTACATAGTTTTGAATGACCTATATACGTCAGTCTCGGTATGGTGATTCAATATTTTCAAAACAAAACATTCTCCATAAAACGTTATTTGTAAACCTTTTTAATAGTCAGCGTATCTCACAAGTATGCTCAAAACGTGAATTAGAGAATACACGAGACTACTGGGTATACGATTCAGAATCCGACCCGGGTTTCGATTGTAAACGTGTATAATATGTATTAGTTTGCATCATTTGTTCAGGTATAATCAATTGTTCAGTTAGTGCCCAATGATAACGCATATCAGTTCTCAATCCCATGCTTTTCTTTGTCTGGTGTATTTTACACATTCATCAACCAAGAGCACCTACAGTGTCGCGCACTCAGTTCTCAGTGTGCTTTGAATAAAGCCACGAATGGCCTTGGTGGTAGGTTATAATTTAAAAATAAAAGTTGCCAAATTATTAACATTTACTCAATATAATATACTAATAGTATAGTATAATGACATTAAGAATGCGATATTATCCAAAACAAAAAAACACACACTTTGTGCGAGTCGAGGTTGTGTTTATACACAGCACATAATGAGTGTGCGATAAGCAAAACACTCAACAACATTTTGGGAGAGTGATCACGGTGATCAATTCAACTCCGAAATATTGAGTGGAGATGATTAGCGAGGCTATACAGAATTTTGTAAACAACATGGTGGCATTTTAAACCAAAGTTAACATTAGTGTGGTCTTCCCGGTGTTGGGGTTTTTGCTTATCGCACACACTTTACGTACGGTATTGTAACATAACTTTGCCTTTTTTTACATAATACAGCGTACGTACTCGACAATAACATACTATTTACGCGATATTTATGATTGATGTGAGAACAAAGCCTGTCCATATTTTAATATTCTTTCTGTTAATGACGCGCGGTTTTAACGGACGTGACTATTTTAACATGCAGCAGTGCCATCGCCAAGCACATCCATGCTTTTAATATACCGTCAGGCAACTAATTGTCCGGAAACGATTTTAGATATATATAAAAAATCAATACTATCAATAGTATGACATTATATGGAATCGAGATCTGGGACTTTGAAAACTTATAGCGTACTTCCGAAAACTAGAAGCGTGCATGGTTCATGAGATTCATATTTAACATAAACAAGACAGTCAATGACTGTGGGGTCGCTCACCAGACTGCAAAGACTGATAAGACTGGGACTCTGGAGACCAAAACAGTGAGCACTTTTCATAATCACTTTAAAAGAAGTAGATTTAAACAGGATATGTGGCTAGAGAGACTTCAAGTATGTAGCTTGGTAAAAAACCACCTTGAAATTGCCAACTGTACACTACTGATCACCCCCCTCCTCCAACTCAACAAGTCCCCTCCCGACCGGGATCCAGACTCCCAAGTCTTAGGTTGGAATTTCACAACCGACACCTCAAACTTTCTCAATTGTTGGAAATTTCCAATCTCACAAGCGCTTTTTTCTAAAACCATTTAAACATGTTTGAAGCCCAATTATCCATGGACCCAAAACACAATACATGTATGTCAGACCAATCAGTCAGGTGGTTCCAAGGTAGATGTTTTAATGAATTTGGTATTTCTATGATTTTATTGGACACAAAAGTGTTAACTCCCCATAGACTGCCATTTCTTGACAGGTTGAGCTCATTTTAACAAATCTGTATCTCAGTCACTAAAGGATCTTCCTGATTCCTCCATACTATATGTAAGCTAAATTGTCCAAAATCCCTTGAGAAGACATTTTAAGAATTACTATAGAGACATATAGTTATGTCCCTGGTCCCACCCTTTTAACCTGGTGACCCCATCTGAATAAATTTGAATCCCAGACACCAAAGAACCCTTCATACATATCATAAATATCAGTCAAATAGACCTGATGGTCCTTGTGAAGGAAGCATATTAAGAGGGAAACTGTCCTTCGCTTGGCCCCTATTTGACCAGGTGACCACATTAAAAAAATCTGAATTGCAGTCAAGGAAGAACATTCCATTCTATATAAGCCAACTAGTTCTTGCAAACATATTTTAAGAATTACTATGTAGTGAAATAGTTAAGTCTCTTGCTCTGCCCTTATTTGACTTTGTGATCCCATTTTCACAAATCTGATAAGGATAAAAATTAAGTTCCCCAGTTGAAGTTGGTGATATTCACCCATTGGGAAATTTAACTAACAACAATGTAAATTTGATACTATAGATACTTCCCAGAAGATGAGGCCTAAGCAGAATGAGGTCGTCAGAGGGTGAATTTGGTGATGCTAGCCTGCTGTGTCGGATAGCATCACAAAAAGCGTGTCTGTTCCTACATTGTGTATGCCTGGCCTCAAGCAACACAATGTATTATACAACAAGCCTTGAAATAGTGTGATAGTGTGTCTGTCATTTGCAGAGTGAGGTCCACAGAGGGTGAATTTAGTGACGCTAAATTCACCCTCTGGGGACCTCATTCTGATAAAGTCCTCAACTGCTATGGAAGACCTAGAATAAAATTGAATTTCCCCAGTTGAAGTTGGTGATGTTCACCCATTGGGCCCCTCAATTATGAATTTTATCTTCTGCAAATTAGGGGATATAGAAACTTCCTAGAAGGGAAATTTAACTAACAACAATGTAAATTTGATACTATAGATACTTCCCAGAAGATGAGGCCTAAGCAGAATGAGGTCCCCAAATGGTGAATTTGGTGATGCTAGCCTTGAATCAAGCTTTGAAATAGTCTGTCTGTTATTTGCAGAATGAGGTACCCAGAGGGTGAATTTAGTGAGGCTATCCTGCACAGCGGGCTAGTATCACTAAATTCACCCTCTGGGGACCTCATTCTGATAAGGCCCTCAACTGCTATGGAAGACCTAGAATAAGATTGAAGTTCCCCAGTTGAAATTGGTGATGTTCACCCATTGGGCACCTCAATCATGAATTTTATCTTCTGCAAATTAAGGGATACAGAAACTTCCTAGAAGGGAAATTTAACTAACAACAATGTAAATTTGATACTATAGATACTTCCCAGAAGATGAGGCCTAAGCAGAATGAGATCTTGAGACTCTAGATACTTCCCAGAAGATGAGGCCTAAGCGGAATAAGGTTCTCAGAGGGTGTATTTGGTTATGCTAGCCTGCTGTGTAGGATAGCGTCACTAAATTCACCCTCTGGGAACCTCATTCTGGCTCTGCCTGGCACTCTTTGAGAAAATGAAATTAATCTGATTTTAATGACCACTGAGTGATAATATAAACAACAAGGGTGCTTCATTGATAACACCATTAATCTCATTTAAATTATGGATGACATGAATACACTCCCTGGGGACTCTGTCTAAGGCTGCAGAATTTTTATCTCTCTATCTGCCTTGCCATGTCTATCAGTTCATAGGAGAGTTGCCTTGTAATGGGAATTTAAATAAATATACTTTATTTACCTGTGAGTTAGGATATGAGATAGGGTGGAATGCTGTTGGTTGGGGGTGGGGTTCTGGGTCATGTGGGGGGGGGTGATATATTTTTTGTGTATGTTAAATTGATCAAGGAGTTCCTGAATTTTTTTGGGGAATTATGGCCCTGGCTCCACCACTATTTGACCCAGTGACCCCATTTGAACAAATCTGAACCCCAGTCATTCAATGACCCCACATACCAAATATAAACTAAATCGGCTTAATGGTTATTGACAAGAAGTCGTTATAAGAATTACCAAGGAGGAATATAGTTATGGCCCTGGTTTCGCAACTGTTTGACACAGTGACCTCATTTGAACAAATATTAATGACAGTCACCTAGGGAACATCCACCCCAAATATGATCAAAATGCAAAAATGGAATTTTTTGGTTTTTAGAGTTATGTCCCTGGCTCTGCCCCTAATTGACCCAGTGACCCAATTTGAACAAATCTGATTCCCAGTCACCCAAGGTCCCTCAGTACCAAATATAAGCTAATTCGGCCGAACATTTTTGTAGAAGAAGTCATTGTAAGAATTACTATGAGTTATGGCCCTGGTTTCTCAACTAATTGACCGGGTGACCTCATTTGAACAAATCTGAACACCAGTCACCAAAGGACCCTCCATACCAAATATTAGCTAAATCGGCACAATGGTTATGGACAAGAAGTTGTTGTAAGAATTACTGTGGAGGAATAGAATTATGGCCCTGGTTTCGCAACTATTTGACCCAGTGACCTCATTTGAACAAATCTGAATGAGAGTCACCTAGGGAACATCCACACCAAATATGAACCAATTTGGTATGATGGTTTCAGAGGAGAAGATGTTTAAAAAAAAAAGTTGACGGACAGACGGACAGACGGACAGACGGACAGACGGACAGACGGACAGACGGACGGACGGACGGACGACGGACGAGGAGTGATGACTATAGCTCCACCGGAGACTTTGTCTCAGGTGAGCTAAAAAGACCATATCGGAAGAATTAAAATATGGGGAGCTGGGAATCAAACCAATTTCGTTGAAAATAAAAATAAAATTGTAAATGTTTTGGAGCAGAATAATCACGTCGGAAAGCACCCGACTCACGTTTATGCTATATACAATATCATGATGAATGTACGCTAAAAACTATGAAAATTCCCTGGCTGGAATAGCTCTCTCTCTATATATCTATATCCCTCCCTCTCTCCCCTCTCCCCTTCTCTCATATACGTGGCGAAACCAAGCTTTCAATAGCACAGGGGCCTCGGTGGCTGAGTCAGTTAGGGCTGATGCGGCACCAGGGACTTGGCACCCCCAAATTTGGTAAATTGGTAAGTTTCATGCCTGACACAAACTATGTTGGATATTTCACACCAACGCTATGTTTAAATTGTTGTTGTAGTTTAAAGCTTCTGGGATTTGTCAGTTTCAAGGGAAGGGGTATAGTTGGAAAAGCCAATGCGGTCCCCCCCCCCCCAACGTGGGCCATATAGGCACGTCCCTGCTCGGCATAGATTAAATAGTTTTGGTCTGCTGATATATAGTGCATGATTCATTTTTTGCTCAACTTTACTCTGTAAAGTTTGAGATATTGCCATGGCTGTGTCGCCCGTCGTCCGTGTATGCGTGTATGCGTGCGTGTGTGCGTGATTCGTCAACAGGTTCCTTTAGCACGGGCTACATGTCGTACCTTTGGTCGGATCATAATGAAATTTGTCATGGATGTTGGCATTCAGGGTTTCGGGTCGTTGTGGTTGGCATCACGGCTCCCCGAAAAATCTCACATTGCCGAAAAGGGAAAATAGGATTGCGTGTATTTAGTAATTTTAACTAATTATTTTCTCGCCAACAATGTCGTTGTTGTTGATATTTACGGCTTGGGACGGGTACTGCGTGTTGTGTGAAAACAAAAAATGCGTGTTGTGTGATTCTTATGTCTGTCGTTCCAATGAACGGGGGAATTTTACAGACGGGTGTCACGGGTACTACGTGTTGTGTGAAAACAAAAAATGCGGGGGAAATTTTCATCGGGTCAGTTTTTCCGCCCGATGTACCTTAAATCATACCTCTTTTAGGGACGGGTACTGCGTGTTGTGTGATTCTTATGTCTTCTTCACTCGTGTTATAAACAAAAAATTAATATTAACTCATTGAAAAAAAAAATTTAATTAAAAAATTAATTAAAAAAAATTGTCATGTTTCTGACGAACGCCGCAAGTGGCGGGCTAACCTGCTAGTCTATCTCATATATATTTTGAAGACCTCTGTTTGTTTGTCTGTATGTCTGTACGTTTGTCTGTCATTGATCGGGACGAAACTTGGTACGTGTGTGTAGTTTGACCAGGCGGTGGACGTTGTCGTATTGGCGAGCCCGTGCGGCGCCCACTTCGCACATGCGCAGACGAGATCTTGGAAACGGGTTGAGCTATCGACTTGAAATTTGGTATGTGAATGAATCTTGCCCCGGATACGAATTTTATCGGGTCGCCGAGCCCGTGCGACGTCAGCTTCGCGCATGCGCAGACGAGATCTCGGAAACGGGTGGAGCTATCGACTTGAAATTTGCTATGTGAATGTATCTTGCCCCGGATACGAATTTTTGTCGGGTCGCCGAGACCGTGCGACGCCAGCTTCGCGCATGCGCAGACAAGATCTAGGAAACGGGTGGAGCTATCGACTTGAAATTTGGTTTTTGAATAGCCCGGACAACGTCGGGCTGGGTAGAGCTATCGACTTGAAAATTGGTTTTTGAATAGCCCGGACAACGTCGGGCTCATCGGCTAGTCTATTATATATTTTGGAAGATCTGTCTGTGTATCTGTGTATCTGTGGTCTGTGTGTTCGCGATGAACTCGAAAACGGCCGACCCGAATTCGATGAAACTTGGTATGTGGGAGTATTTTCGGCCGGGAAGTGGCATAGGCCTATTAATTTGTCCGTGACGTGACGTGACCCTGACCTTGACCTTGAAATCAGGTAATTTCAAGGTCAAACGCCCGAATATCAAGGGATTTCGATGAAACTTGGCATGTGGGGGTACCTTCGGCCGGGGAGTGGCACAAACCTATGAATTTGCCTGTGCGACGTGACATTGACCTTGAAATCGGGTCATTTCAAGGTACAACGCCCGAATATCACGGGATTTCGATGAAACTTGGTATGTGGGGGTACTTTCGTATGGGGAGTCTCATAAGCATATTCATTTGCCCGTGCGACGTGACCTTGAAATCGGGTCAATTCAAGGTCAAATCGCCAATTTTGATGGGATTTTGATGAAATTTTATACATAGGGTTACTTTTGTCCACTGAGTGACCCCGACCTGACCTTGACCTTCAAAATAATCAATTCAAGGTCAAATCGGGAAAAACCGGATGGATTTCGACGGCACTTTTGTCGGGTACTTTTGTCCGGGCAGTGTTTTGGACTGGACTTCTGTCTGTCTGTTTGTCTGTATGTATGTTTGTCTGTCATTAATACAAATCTACGATTCTCGACCGATCGGGACGAAACTTGGTACGTGTGTGTAGTTTGACCAGGCGGTGGACGTTGTCGTATTGCCGAGCCCGTGAATGTATCTTGCCCCGGATACGAATTTTATCTGGTCGCCGAGCTCGTGCGGCGCCCGCTTCGCGCATGCGCAGACGAGATCTCGAAAACGGGTGGAGCTATCGACTTGAAATTTGCTATGTGAAATTTATCTTGCCCCGGATACAAATTTTATCGGGTCGCCGAGCCCGTGCGACGCCAGCTTCGCGTATGCGCAGACCAGCTCGGAAACGGGTGGAGCTCTCGACTCGAAATTTGGTTTTTGAATAGCCCGGACAACGTCGGGCTCATCGGCTAGTCTATACTATATATTTTGAGAACTCCGTGTATTCGAGAGATAGCCCACACCCTCCGGACCTCAATGATATGACCGTGAATGAGTATTGATATACCCCACTAAACTTTGACAAACACCAGTAATGGTGTGTAGATCATTTACATATATCTCCTATATATTTTGATACAATCTATCTAATTTACATATGTCTCTTATATATTTATGTTTGTGTGTGTGTTGTACTTCATACAAATCTACGATTCTCAACCGATCGGGGCGAAACTCGGTACGTGTGTGTAGTTTGACCAGGCGGTGGTCGTTGTCGTATTGGCGAGCCCGTGCGACGCCCGTGCAGCGCATGCGCAGACGAGATCTCGGAAACGGGTGGAGCTATCGCCTTGAAATTTGCTATGTGAATGTATCTTGCGCCGGGTACAAATTTTATCGGGTCGCCGAGCCCGTGCGACGCCAGCTTCGCGCATGCGCAGACCAGATCTCGGAAACGGGTGGAGCTACCGGGTACAAATTTTTCTTATTAAAACGCGTGGAGCTAAAAATTAAAAAAAAATATTTTTAAAATGTCATGTTTCGGACAAGCCGCCGGTGGCGGGCTAACATGCTAGTCTATACTATATATTTTGAGACTTCGTATATATATGTGTATATATGTACTTCATAGAATCCAAAACCCGTGTAAAGATTGAGCTCAAACTTCCTATGTAAGTGTCAAATCCCACCGACACGACCGTGGTCGCGGTTTAGGGAAGCTCAGAGCACCCGTTCTCCAATCTCAAATCACCGCAAAGGCACGGCGGGGGTTAATCAAGTGATTATTTAATGAGCGTTTGTTTTTGACGCATCTCTATAAAGAGCGTCTGTTTCCCATTCAACGTTATTCGCATCTGCAGAGTTATACGGGAACGCAAACGTTATCGCTCGAAATTTATTCCCTGCGAGCACGGATGGCGCGCTTTGTTTTTACAGTATATACCTTCGGTATATACCGAAATCATTCCAGATAATCACGAATATAGCATCAGATTTCTCCCCAGATATACCGTTATAAAGCTACTGGAATCTGCCAATCTACGGGAAATTCCAGGGAATGCCGATTGAGCTCAAACTTGCTACCCACGGGAAGTGTCATATATATGAGTGTGTCCTTTATAGACTCGAACCGATTGAGCTCTAACTTGCTAAATAAGAAAATAGCCCCCAAGCCGTAAATATCAACAACAACGATATTACTAAATACACGTTTTCGGCAATGTGAGAGTTTTCGGGGAGCCGTGATGCCAACAACAACGACCCGAAGCCCTGAATGCCAACAACAGATTCAATGCAATGTTATCTATTATGCAGAGAGATTTCACGACATTACGACGGGTACGGCAGACTCAAAATATTATGCAGACAGATTTCCCGACGGGAAGCGTTTGTTTTAAATTCAATGCAATATTATCGTAGAGAGATTTCACGAAACAAAGAATGTGTTGTCTGTCGTTCCTAGGAAGGGGGGATTTCTACGGGTAAATTTTTCCGACAGAAACAAAAAAATTAATTAAAACAATTTACAATTTAATTAAAACAATTTAAAATTAAAAAAAATTAACAATAAAAAAACAATTCAGAAACAAAATATATTAAATTTAAAAAACATTAAATTCATATTCAAAAGTGTCATGTTTCTGAAACAAAGCCATGGGACGAATGCCGCCAGTGGCGGGCTAACCTGCTAGTCTATACTATATATTTTGAGAACTCCGTATATGTGTACTTCATAGAATCCAAAACGCGTGTAAAGATTGAGCTCAAACTTCCTATGTAAGTGTCAAATCCCACCGACACGACTGTGGTCGCGGTTTAGAGAAGCTCAGAGCACCCGTTCTCCAATCTCAAATCACCGCAAAGGCACGGCGTGGGTTAATCAAGTGATTATTTAATGAGCGTTTGTTTTTGGCGCATCTCTATAAAGAGCGTCTGTTTGCCATTCAACGTTATTTGCATCTGCAGAGAGATATACGGAACATACATTAAATTTAAAAAACATTTGTTTCTGACCAACCCTGCGAGCACGGATGGCGCGCTTTGTTTTTACAGTATATAGTTATATACCGAAATCATCCCAGATAATCACGAATATAGCATCAGATTTCTCCCCAGATATACCATTATAAAGCTACTGGAATCTGCCAATCTACGGGAAATTCCAGGGAATGCCGATTGAGCTCAAACTTGCTACCCACGGGAAGTGTCATATATATGAGTGTGTCCTTTATAGACTCGAACCGATTGAGCTCAAACTTGCTAAATAAGAAAATAGCCCCCAAGCCGTAAATATCAACAACAACGATATTACTAAATACACGTTTTCGGCAATGTGAGAGTTTTCGGGGAGCCGTGATGCCAACAACAACGACCCGAAGCCATGAATGCCAACAACAGATTCAATGCAATGTTATCTATTATGCAGAGAGATTTCACGACACGGCAGACTCAAAATATTATGCAGACAGATTTCCCGACGGGAAGCGTTTGTTTTAAATTCAATGCAATGTTATCGTAGAGAGATTTCACGAAACAAAGAAAGCGTTGTCTGTCGTTCCTAGGAAGGGGGGATTTCTACGGGTAAATTTTTCCGCCAGAAACAAACAAATTAATTAAAACAATTTACAATTTAATTAAAACAATTTAAAATTAAAAAAAATTAACATTAAAAAAACAATTCAGAAACAAAATATATTAAACTAGCCGATGAGCCCGACGTTGTCCGGGCTATTCAAAAACCAAATTTCAAGTCTATAGCTCCACCCGTTTCCGAGATCTGGTCTTCGCATGCGCGAAGCTGGCGTCGCACGGGCTCGGCGACCCGTTAAAATTCGTATCCGGGGCAAGACACATTCACATACCAAATTTCAAGTCCATAGCTCCACCCGTTGCCGAGATCTGGTCTTCGCATGCGCGAAGCTGGCGTCGCACGGGCTCGGCGACCCGATAAAATTCGCATCCGGGGCAAGTTACATTCACATACCAAATATCAAGTCGATAGCTCCACCCGTTTCCGAGATCTCGTCTGCGCATGCGCGAAGCGGGCGCCGCACGGGCTCACCAATACGACAACGTTCACCGCCTGGCCAAACTGCACACACGTACCAAGTTTCGTCCCGATCGGTCGAGAATCGTAGATTTGTATAAATGACAGACAGACAGACAAACAAACAAACATACATACATACAGACAGAGGTCTTCAAAATATATATGAGATTTAAAAAACATTAAATTCATATTCAAAAATAAAAAAAAAATAAAAAAATAAAAAAATAATTACAAAAATGTCATGTTTCTGAAACAAAGCCATGGGACGAATGCCGCCAGTGGCGGGCTAACCTGCAAGTACTATATATTTTGAGACTTTGTATATATATATGTATGTGTGTACTTCATAGAATCCAAAACGCGTGTACAGATTGAGATCAAATTTCGTATGTAAGTGTAAAATCCCACCGACACCGCCGTAGTCGTGTTTTCGAGAAGCTCTGAGCACCCTTTATCCACTTCCAAATCACCTCAAAGGCACGGCGGGGGTTAATCGCGTTGATAGTTAAAGAGCGTTCCTATCGCATTGTAGTTGATAAAGAGCGTATATGCCTAATGTCATTCTTACGCCTGGGTCTCGGCGTGTGCGTGTAAGACTGTATGCAGACATGAGCGTGTTGTGTGACGACATTCCCAACACCTAGCAGGGACAAATATCTATTAGCCAACATCAAGGCGAGTTTTGCGACGTATTAATTCAAATGCTTTCGATCAAACAATATTATCTGTCGCACTCATATTTCGTCATCTGTACGAATCCACTGCAATCGACCTATTTTTAGAACGCAGCACATGTCGCGTTGCCGTTGGTGATGGGGTACACGGGGGGGGTAATTTAAATATGTCATGTTGGTAACAATATCTAGCCGAGAATTCCTCAGACATACAGATGAATGCGACCAGCAAATTTCAAAATTGGTCACTTGACCTCCCCATGAATATCTTCTGGGAAATGCCAGGGAACGTGTGCCCATTATCGGGCCATTGTGTGTGTCGCGGTCGCGAGGTAAATACACGTGGTTGTGAATTACGTCACGCCACGTGGGTCCAGGCGGAAGTTAACATGACCCTTCCAATGCCACGTACGTTAGTGATACCTGAGTTATAACGAGCCCGTGTCAATTAGAATAAAAAACATAAATTAAATTTTTTTAAACATTTGTTTCTGATCAACCCTGCGAGCACGGATGGCGCGCTTTGTTTTTACAGTTTGGTATATACCGAAATCATCCCAGATAATCACGAATACAGCATCAGATTTCTCCCCAGATATACCGTTATAAAGCTACTGGAATCTGCCAATCTCATATATATTTTGAAGACCTCTGTCTGTATGTATGTATGTTTGTTTGTTTGTCTGTCTGTCTGTCATTTATACAAATCTACGATTCTCGACCGATCGGGACGAAACTTGGTACGTGTGTGTAGTTTGACCAGGCGGTGGACGTTGTCGTATTGGCGAGCCCGTGCGGCGCCCGCTTCGCGCATGCGCAGACGAGATCTCGGAAACGGGTAGAGCTATCGACTTGAAATTTGCTATGTGAATGTATCTTGCCCCGGATACGAATTTTATCGGGTCGCCGAGCCCGTGCGACGCCAGCTTCGCGCATGCGCAGACGAGATCTCGGAAACGGGTGGAGCTATCGACTTGAAATTTGGTATGTGAATGTAACTTGCCCCGGATACAAATTTTATTGGGTCGCCGAGCCCGTGCGACGCCAGCTTCGCGCATGCGCAGACCAGATCTCGGAAACGGGTAGAGCTATCGACTTGAAATTTGGTTTTTGAATAGCGCTGGGTAGAGCTATCGACTTGAAATTTGGTTTTTGAATAGCCCGGACAACGTCGGGCTCATCGGCTAGTCTCATATATATTTTGAAGACCTCTGTATGTTTGTCTGTCTGTATGTTTGTTTGTCATTAATACAAATCTACGATTCTCCACCGATCGGGACGAAACTTGGTACGTGTGTGTAGTTTGGTCAGGCGGTGGACGTTGTCGTATTGGCGAGCCCGTGCGGCGCCAGCTTCGCGCATGCGCAGACCGGATCTCGGAACGGGTAGAGCTATCGACTTGAAATTTGGTTTTTGAATAGCCCGGACAACGTCGGGCTGGGTAGAGCTATCGACTTGAAATTTGGTCGACGAGCCCGTGCGACGCCAGCTTCGCGCATTGCGCAGACGAGATCTCGGAAACGGGTGGAGCTATCGACTTGAAGACGAGATCTCGGAAACGGGTGGAGCTATCGACTTGAAATTTGGTATGTGAATGTATCTTGCCCCCGGGTACGAATTTTATCGGGTCGCCGAGCCCGTGCGACGCCAGCTTCGCGCATGCGCAGACCAGATCTCGGAAACGGGTGGAGCTATCGACTTGAAATTTGGTTACTTGAAATTTGCTATGTGAATGTATCTTGCCCCGGATACGAATTTTATCGGGTCGCCGAGCCCGTGCGACGCCAGCTTCGCGCATGCGCAGACCAGATCTCGGAAACTGGTAGAGCTATCGACTTGAAATTTGGTTTCTGAATAGCCCGGACAACGTCGCCCGGACAACGTCGGGCTCATCGGCTAGTCTCATATATATTTTGAAGACCTCTGTCTGTATGTATGTTTGTTTGTTTGTTTGTTTGTCTGTCTGTCTGTCATTTATACAAATCTACGATTCTAGACCGATCGGGACGAAACTTGGTACGTGTGTGTAGTTTGACCAGGCGGTGAACGTTGTCGTATTGGCGAGCCCGTGCGGCGCCCGCTTCGCGCATGCGCAGACGAGATCTCGGAAACGGGTGGAGCTATCGACTTGAAATTTGCTATGTGAATGTATCTTGCCCCGGATACGAATTTTATCGGGTCGCCGAGCCCGTGCGACACCAGCTTCGCGCATGCGCAGACGAGATCTCGGAAACGGGTGGAGCTATCGACTTGAAATTTGATATGTGAATGTATCTTGCCCCGGATACGAATTTTATCAGGTCGCCGAGCCCGTGCGACACCAGCTTCGCGCATGCGCAGACCAGATCTCGGAAACGGGTAGAGCTATCGACTTGAAATTTTGTTTTTGAATAGCCCGGACAACGTCGGGCTCATCGGCTAGTCTACTATATAATTTGAGACTTCCGTATATATATATATACTAGCAGGGTTACCCGGCGTTGCCCAGGTTAATGCGACGAGAAACCCTTTGTATGCTGTGGATATTTGTTGGGGATAGAGAATGCTCTTGCTTAAAAGTGTTATTCGTTTTCTAAAAAAATGTATATTCAAATAGCATCATAAAACATGATTATTACAGTCATGGGATATAAGTAGTGGCTCGCCTTGTCAATTGCCATTCTGTTTGTCGCGATTAATCTGTTCCAACAATAATGAATTATGTATTTATTTACAACTGCGTATACATTAGAGGTTATAATATGATACAGGAACATCACAAACACATTAGTTCGATAAAAGATGATAATTGGGTTTTAAATATTGAAATGTATCAATCAATTTAGTGGGTTGGACTACATGTAAGTTCTCAAGGACACCTGGCTAACTCCATGACGATACAGATGTTTCAAACAAATTTCCAGGTGCTCCTCTGTTCTTGGTGCTATATATTGGCTAAATATTCTCTATTTAAACGAATGTTGATGCGTATGAATATTAGCTACCTGTGCCAGGCACAGATCGAGATTTGCTATTGCTGATTGCTATTCCCATATAAATATGACAGTTAAGAAGATATGATTGTTCAAGTGACTTAAGTGGGTCACCATATGTCGGGATTGTGAAATGTGAACGCCCAAAACTACTTAAAATGATATGGAGATGGCCTGGGTGACTGTATATAAAGGCGAATAGCAATCTTATCAATGAAAGTGCATATCCACTCTCCATCCGCGACGCAAATGACACCACATGTGATTTAAATCATGGTATATCATTAGAAAAAACGTGTATGAATTCGGTGGAAATTGGTGCCAAATAAATTTGTACCAGCGTTTGCCTCTTTTGACATATTTAAACCACTCCCATTAGACTCATGATGCATGGTATACTGGCGATGATTATATATATGTTTGGTGGTAATCAGCAACTAATCAAATTCTGAGAATAGTTATGACCCATATCTCTCACACAACCGACAGCAATTTGACGTCTTTAAATCACACGATGATATTACTTGTATCATAGAGAAGAATAATATATCAATTTTGTGGAAATTTTGGCTAAAAATAGTTTATTAAATCAATTGTTGATGCAAACGCTGACTCGAACAACGCCATATTGCGAAGGTGATTATGTATTCGTTCGGTGGAAATAGGCGACAAAAACTATTTCACGATATATTTTTAATTTTGTCGACCTCCTCATTTTCTTCCCCTGACCACCAACAGCGTCATTTTAGAATTTTTTTACCCGCACCGTTATCTTCCTTGTAAACAGTTACCCCTCTTAGAATGCCTTGGTGCCATCTCGATTGTACCGCGTGAAGTTATATATAGAACGCACACAGACAGACAGAAAGACAGACAGACAGCACGATTTGATTTCTTGTATCATTTGAGAAGAACGTGTCTGAAGTTGATGGTAATTAGTACTACAAATATTTTGTATCAGTCTTGGTGACCCTCCTGTCCCTATATTTCAGTCTCAAGCTGCACACACTAAAACTCATTAAAGATTAGAGATGCATATATATGAAATTGGTACAAATTCGTATCAAATTTAAGGTCCCCATATCTCTCACCCATATGTCACAAATTTGGTGTATCACAGAGAAGAATATGTATCAATCTGGTGGCAATCGGCACTAAACATATAGATATAATTTGTTGTGTCCCTCTCATCTCTATACACCACTGACTCGAATGGCCGAACTTATGTCATCCTTAACCCACACGATTATACTCCTGATATCATGGAGATGATTGTTTATAAGTTTGGTGATAATCGGCGACTAAACAATTTTTTTATCAAGTTTGGTACCAATCCACATCCCCCATCTCTCAAACAAACAGCACCACTATGGCGTCTTTAAATCACATGATTAGATTCCTCGTATCTTGGATAAGAACGTGTATCAATTTGGTGGAAATTGGCCCAAAAAAATTGTGCATCAATTTTTGGTGCCCCTGTCCCTTTCAATGCAACCCTGACTCGAATGAGGCCACATTTGACAGATATAAGCAACACCATAGACTCCTCATATCATGGGGATTATTTTGTATAAGTGTGGTGGCAGTCGGCGACTAAACCAATTATTATCAAATTTAGTGCCCACCCCCTCCCAAACTCTCAAACAAAAATCAACAATTTGGCGTTGTTAAAGCGCACAATTTGATTCCTTGTATAATGAAGAAGAATTTATATATATTTGGTAGAGATCGGCGCTAAAATTAGTTTTTCAATTTTGGTGCCCCTCTCCCCTTCCGTGCATCCCTGACTCGAACGACGCCACTTTTAAACCACACCGTTGGTTTTTTCATATCATGGGGATGATTATATATAAGTTTGGTGGAAATCGGCGACAGAAAAAAAATCTGCCCCTCCCCCTTCCGGGCACCCCTGACGTGAACGGCGCGACGTTAGACATATTTAAACCACACCATTAGATTCCTCATGTCATGGGGATGATTATGTATACGTTTGGTGACCATCGGCGACAATTTTTTTTCTGCCCCTTCCTCTTTTCTGCCCTGACAACAACGGCGTCACTTTAGAAAATTCTAACCCCGACCATTATCTTTCTCGTAAAAATCTACTCCTAGTAGACCCCTTTGGCATCATCTAGATGGTCTCCTGTGAATTTCTATAGAACACAGACAGACAGACAGACAGACAGACAGACAGACAGACAGACAGACAGATATTCGCAAATATAGATATAGATATAATATATATGTGTGTATGTGTGTATATATGTGGGTAGGAACGGGCATCCCCACGGCAATGTCGGCTTATAAGACATCTTTACTACACATGACAGCCGATGGACAATTGGTCTCTATATATATGTACCAAAATTACGCCGCGTTGGTGACTGGGAAATTCCAGGAATGCCGATTGAGCTCAAACTTGCTACCTACGGGAAGTGTCATATATATGAGTGTGTCCTTATAGACTTGAACCGATTGAGCTCAAACTTGCTAAATATTTACTGGGAAATTCCAGGGAATGCCGATTGAGCTCAAACTTGCTACCTACGGGAAGTGTCATATATATGTGTGTCCTTTATAGACTCGAACCGATTGAGCTCAAACTTGCAAAATACGGGAAGTGTCATGGACGGGTTCATTGAAAAACAAAAAAAAATCGGGTAAAATTGAAAAAAAAAATTAAACAGGCACAATTAACTCCTTGAAAAACCAAAAAAAATCGGGTAAAATTAAAAAAAAAAAAAAAATTCAATTAAAAAAATTAAAAAGGCACAATTAACTCATTGAAAAACAAAATAATTAACTCATTGAAAAACAAAAAAATTAGCCATGGGACGAATCCGCCAGTGGCGGGCTAACCTGCTAGTCTTCTCTTCTATATATTTTGAGAACTCCGTGTATTCGAGAGATAGCCCACACCCTCCGGACCTCAATGATATGATCGTGAATGAGTATTGATATACCCCACTAAACTTTGACAAACACCAGTAATGGTGTGTAGATCATTTACATATATCTCCTATATATTTTGATACAATCTATCTAATGTACATATCTCTCTTATATATTTATGTTTGTGTGTGTGTGTTGTACTTCATACAAATCTACAATTCTCGACCGATCGGGACGAAACTTGGTACGTGTGTGTAGTTTGACCAGGCGGTGGTCGTTGTCGTATTGGCGAGCCCGTGCAACGCCCGTGCAGCGCATGCGCAGACGAGATCTCCGAAACGGGTGGAGCTATCGACTTGAAATTTGCTATGTGAAATTTATCTTGCCCCGGATACAAATTTTATCGGGTCGCCGAGCCCGTGCGACGCCAGCTTCGCGTATGCGCAGACCAGCTCGGAAACGGGTGGAGCTCTCGACTCGAAATTTGGTTTTTGAATAGCCCGGACAACGTCGGGCTCATCGGCTAGTCTATACTATATATTTTGAGAACTCCGTGTATTCGAGAGATAGCCCACACCCTCCGGACCTCAATGATATGACCGTGAATGAGTATTGATATACCCCACTAAATTTTGACAAACACCAGTAATGGTGTGTAGATTCATTTACATATATCTCCTATATATTTTGATACAATCTATCTAATTTACATATGTCTCTTATATATTTATGTTTGTGTGTGTGTTGTACTTCATACAAATCTACGATTCTCAACCGATCGGGGGCGAAACTCGGTACGTGTGTGTAGTTTGACCAGGCGGTGGTCGTTGTCGTATTGGCGAGCCCGTGCGACGCCCGTGCAGCGCATGCGCAGACGAGATCTCGGAAACGGGTGGAGCTATCGCCTTGAAATTTGCTATGTGAATGTATCTTGCGCCGGGTACAAATTTTATCGGGTCGCCGAGCCCGTGCGACGCCAGCTTCGCGCATGCGCAGACCAGATCTCGGAAACGGGTGGAGCTACCGGGTACAAATTTTTCTTATTGAAACGCGTGGAGCTAAAAATTAAAAAAAAATATTTTAAAAATGTCATGTTTCGGACAAGCCGCCGGTGGCGGGCTAACATGCTAGTCTATACTATATATTTTGAGACTTCGTATATATATGTGTATATATGTACTTCATAGAATCCAAAACCCGTGTAAAGATTGAGCTCAAACTTCCTATGTAAGTGTCAAATCCCACCGACACGACCGTGGTCGCGGTTTAGAAAAGCTCAGAGCACCCGTTCTCCAATCTCAAATCACCGCAAAGGCACGGCGGGGGTTAATCAAGTGATTATTTAATGAGCGTTTGTTTTTGACGCATCTCTATAAAGAGCGTCTGTTTCCCATTCAACGTTATTCGCATCTGCAGAGTTATACGGGAACGCAAACGTTATCGCTCGAAATTTATTCCCTGCGAGCACGGATGGCGCGCTTTGTTTTTACAGTATATACCTTCGGTATATACCGAAATCATTCCAGATAATCACGAATATAGCATCAGATTTCTCCCCAGATATACCGTTATAAAGCTACTGGAATCTGCCAATCTACGGGAAATTCCAGGGAATGCCGATTGAGCTCAAACTTGCTACCCACGGGAAGTGTCATATATATGAGTGTGTCCTTTATAGACTCGAACCGATTGAGCTCTAACTTGCTAAATAAGAAAATAGCCCCCAAGCCGTAAATATCAACAACAACGATATTACTAAATACACGTTTTCGGCAATGTGAGAGTTTTCGGGGAGCCGTGATGCCAACAACAACGACCCGAAGCCCTGAATGCCAACAACAGATTCAATGCAATGTTATCTATTATGCAGAGAGATTTCACGACATTACGACGGGTACGGCAGACTCAAAATATTATGCAGACAGATTTCCCGACGGGAAGCGTTTGTTTTAAATTCAATGCAATATTATCGTAGAGAGATTTCACGAAACAAAGAATGTGTTGTCTGTCGTTCCTAGGAAGGGGGGATTTCTACGGGTAAATTTTTCCGACAGAAACAAAAAAATTAATTAAAACAATTTACAATTTAATTAAAACAATTTAAAATTAAAAAAAATTAACAATAAAAAAACAATTCAGAAACAAAATATATTAAATTTAAAAAACATTAAATTCATATTCAAAAGTGTCATGTTTCTGAAACAAAGCCATGGGACGAATGCCGCCAGTGGCGGGCTAACCTGCTAGTCTATACTATATATTTTGAGAACTCCGTATATGTGTACTTCATAGAATCCAAAACGCGTGTAAAGATTGAGCTCAAACTTCCTATGTAAGTGTCAAATCCCACCGACACGACTGTGGTCGCGGTTTAGAGAAGCTCAGAGCACCCGTTCTCCAATCTCAAATCACCGCAAAGGCACGGCGTGGGTTAATCAAGTGATTATTTAATGAGCGTTTGTTTTTGGCGCATCTCTATAAAGAGCGTCTGTTTGCCATTCAACGTTATTTGCATCTGCAGAGAGATATACGGAACATACATTAAATTTAAAAAACATTTGTTTCTGACCAACCCTGCGAGCACGGATGGCGCGCTTTGTTTTTACAGTATATAGTTATATACCGAAATCATCCCAGATAATCACGAATATAGCATCAGATTTCTCCCCAGATATACCGTTATAAAGCTACTGGAATCTGCCAATCTACGGGAAATTCCAGGGAATGCCGATTGAGCTCAAACTTGCTACCCACGGGAAGTGTCATATATATGAGTGTGTCCTTTATAGACTCGAACCGATTGAGCTCAAACTTGCTAAATAAGAAAATAGCCCCCAAGCCGTAAATATCAACAACAACGATATTACTAAATACACGTTTTCGGCAATGTGAGAGTTTTCGGGGAGCCGTGATGCCAACAACAACGACCCGAAGCCCTGAATGCCAACAACAGATTCAATGCAATGTTATCTATTATGCAGAGAGATTTCACGACACGGCAGACTCAAAATATTATGCAGACAGATTTCCCGACGGGAAGCGTTTGTTTTAAATTCAATGCAATGTTATCGTAGAGAGATTTCACGAAACAAAGAAAGCGTTGTCTGTCGTTCCTAGGAAGGGGGGATTTCTACGGGTAAATTTTTCCGCCAGAAACAAACAAATTAATTAAAACAATTTACAATTTAATTAAAACAATTTAAAATTAAAAAAAATTAACATTAAAAAAACAATTCAGAAACAAAATATATTAAACTAGCCGATGAGCCCGACGTTGTCCGGGCTATTCAAAAACCAAATTTCAAGTCTATAGCTCCACCCGTTTCCGAGATCTGGTCTTCGCATGCGCGAAGCTGGCGTCGCACGGGCTCGGCGACCCGTTAAAATTCGTATCCGGGGCAAGACACATTCACATACCAAATTTCAAGTCCATAGCTCCACCCGTTTCCGAGATCTCGTCTGCGCATGCGCGAAGCGGGCGCCGCACGGGCTCACCAATACGACAACGTTCACCGCCTGGCCAAACTGCACACACGTACCAAGTTTCGTCCCGATCGGTCGAGAATCGTAGATTTGTATAAATGACAGACAGACAGACAAACAAACAAACATACATACATACAGACAGAGGTCTTCAAAATATATATGAGATTTAAAAAACATTAAATTCATATTCAAAAATAAAAAAAAAAAAAATAAATAAAAAAATAATTACAAAAATGTCATGTTTCTGAAACAAAGCCATGGGACGAATGCCGCCAGTGGCGGGCTAACCTGCAAGTACTATATATTTTGAGACTTCGTATATATATATGTATGTGTGTACTTCATAGAATCCAAAACGCGTGTACAGATTGAGATCAAATTTCGTATGTAAGTGTAAAATCCCACCGACACCGCCGTAGTCGTGTTTTCGAGAAGCTCTGAGCACCCTTTATCCACTTCCAAATCACCTCAAAGGCACGGCGGGGGTTAATCGCGTTGATAGTTAAAGAGCGTTCCTATCGCATTGTAGTTGATAAAGAGCGTATATGCCTAATGTCATTCTTACGCCTGGGTCTCGGCGTGTGCGTGTAAGACTGTATGCAGACATGAGCGTGTTGTGTGACGACATTCCCAACACCTAGCAGGGACAAATATCTATTAGCCAACATCAAGGCGAGTTTTGCGACGTATTAATTCAAATGCTTTCGATCAAACAATATTATCTGTCGCACTCATATTTCGTCATCTGTACGAATCCACTGCAATCGACCTATTTTTAGAACGCAGCACATGTCGCGTTGCCGTTGGTGATGGGGTACACGGGGGGGGGGGGGGGTAATTTAAATATGTCATGTTGGTAACAATATCTAGCCGAGAATTCCTCAGACATACAGATGAATGCGACCAGCAAATTTCAAAATTGGTCACTTGACCTCCCCATGAATATCTTCTGGGAAATGCCAGGGAACGTGTGCCCATTATCGGGCCATTGTGTGTGTCGCGGTCGCGAGGTAAATACACGTGGTTGTGAATTACGTCACGCCACGTGGGTCCAGGCGGAAGTTAACATGACCCTTCCAATGCCACGTACGTTAGTGATACCTGAGTTATAACGAGCCCGTGTCAATTAGAATAAAAAACATAAATTAAATTTTTTTAAACATTTGTTTCTGATCAACCCTGCGAGCACGGATGGCGCGCTTTGTTTTTACAGTTTGGTATATACCGAAATCATCCCAGATAATCACGAATACAGCATCAGATTTCTCCCCAGATATACCGTTATAAAGCTACTGGAATCTGCCAATCTCATATATATTTTGAAGACCTCTGTTTGTTTGTCTGTATGTTTGTCTGTCATTTATACAAATCTACGATTCTCGACCGATCGGGACGAAACTTGGTACGTGTGTGTAGTTTGACCAGGCGGTGGACGTTGTCGTATTGGCGAGCCCGTGCGGCGCCCGCTTCGCGCATGCGCAGACGAGATCTCGGAAACGGGTGGAGCTATCGACTTGAAATTTGCTATGTGAATGTATCTTGCCCGGATACGAATTTTATCGGGTCGCCGAGCCCGTGCGACGCCAGCGTCGCGCATGCGCATACGAGATCTCGAAAACGGGTGGAGCTATCGACTTGAAATTTGCTATGTGAATGTATCTTGCCCCGGATACGAATTTTATCGGGTCACCGAGCCCGTGCGACGCTAGCTTCGCGCATGCGCAGACGAGTTCTCGGAAACGGGTGGAGCCATCGACTTGTGCGATGCCAGCTTCGCGCATGCGCAGACCAGATCTAGGAAACGGGTACAGCTATCGACTTGAAATTTGGTTTTTGAATAGCCCGGACAACGTCGGGCTGGGTAGAGCTATCGACGTGAAAATTGGTTTTTGAATAGCCCGGACAACGTCGGGCTCATCGGCTAGTCTACTATGTAATTTGAGACTATGTGTGTGTATATATGTGGGTACTTCATAGAATCGAAAACGCGTGTAGGAACGGGCATCCCCACGGCAATGTCGGCTTATAAGACATTATTACTACACATGATAGCCGATGGACAATTGGTCTCTATATATGTACCGGTGACTGGGAAATTCCAGGGAATGGCGATTGAGCTCAAACTTGCTACCAACGGGAAGTGTCATATATATGTGTGTGTCCTTTATAGACTAGAACCGATTGAGCTCAAACTTGCTAAATACGGGAAGTGTCATAGACGGGTTCATTGAAAAAAAAATCGGGTAAAATTGAAAAACAAAATTAAAAAGGCACAATTAACTCATTGAAAAACCAAAACAAATCGATTTAAAAAGGCACAATTAACTCATTTTTGAAAAACAAAAATATTAACTCATTGAAAAACAAAAAATTAAATTAATTAAAAAAATTATTTAAAACTTAAAAATTGTCATGTTTCTGACTATTGACGCCAGTGGCGGGCTAACCTGCTAGTCTTCTATACTATATATTTTGAGACTTCGTATATATATATGTGTGTATATATGTGTGTGGGTACTTCATAGAATCCAAAACACGTGTACATATTGAGCTCAAACTTCCTATGTAAGTGTCAAATCCCACCGACACGACCGTGGTCGCGGTTTAGGGAAGCTCAGAGCACCCGTTCTCCAATCTCAAATCACCGCAAAGGCACGGCGTGGGTTAATCAAGTGATTATTTAATGAGCGTTTGTTTTTGACGCATCTCTATAAAGAGCGTCTGTTTCCCATTCAACGTTATTAGCATCTGCAGAGTTATACGCATTGAGTGCTTGCCTATGCGGGGAGATTTATTGGAGCTCTTACAACATCATTGTTATAGTATGTATGACACTTAGGTCAGGACTTAGGGGGGGGGGGGTAGTTATAGGCATAATGCTTCTCAGAAATCCCGGTTACAAACCAACACTCACAATTTCGTATTTACGCAAACGTTATCGCTCGAAATTTATTCCCTGCGAGCACGGATGGCGCGCTTTGTTTTTACAGTATATACCTTCGGTATATACGAAATCACCCCAGATAATCACGAATATAGCAGACCAGATCTGGGAAATGGGTGGAGCTATCGACTTGAAATTTGGTATGTGAATGTATCTTGCCCCGGATACGAATTTTATCGGGTCGCCGAGCCCGTGCGACGCAAGCTTCGCGCATGCGCAGACCAGATCTCGGAAACGGGTAGAGCTATCGACTTGAAATTTGGTTTTTGAATAGCCCGGACAACGTCGGGCTGGTTTTGAATAGCCCGGACAACGTCGGGCTCATCGGCTAGTCTCATATATATGTTGAAGACCTCTGTCTGTTTGTTTGTATGTTTGTCTGTATGTTTGTATGTTTGTCATTTATACAAATCTACGATTCTCGACCGATCGGGACGAAACTTGGTACGTGTGTGTAGTTTGACCAGGCGGTGGACGTTGTAGTATTGGCGAGCCCGTGCGGCGCCCGCTTCGCGCATGCGCAGACGAGATCTCGGAAATGGTTGGAGCTATCGACTTGAAATTTGGTATGTGAATGTATCTTGCCCCGAATACGAATTGTATCGGGTCGCCGAGCCCGTGCGACGCCAGCTTCGCGCATGCGCAGACGAGATCTCGGAAACAGGTGTAGCTATCGACTTGAAATTTGGAATGTGAATATATCTTGCCCCGGGTACGAATTTTATCGGGTCGTCGAGCCCGTGCGACGCCAGCTTCGCGCATGCGCAGACGAGATCTCGGAAACGGGTGGAGCTATCGACTTGAAATTTGCTATGTGAATGTATCTTGCCCAGGATACGAATTTTATCGGGTCGCCGAGCCCGTGCGACGTCAACTTCGCGCATGCGCAGACCAGATCTCGGAAACGGGTGGAGCTATCGACTTGAAATTTGGTTTTTGAATAGCCCGGACAACGTCGGGCTCATCGGCTAGTCTCATATATATTTTGAAGACGTCTGTCTGTCTGTCTGTCTGTTTGTCTGTTTGTCATTAATACAAATCTACGATTCTCGACCGATCGGGACGAAACTTGGTACGTGTGTGTAGTTTGACCAGGCGGTCGTCGTTGTCGTATTGGCGAGCCCGTGCGACGCCCGTGCAGTGCATTCGCAGACGAGATCTCGGAAACGGGTGGAGCTATCGACTTGAAATTTGCTATGTGAATGTATCTTGCCCCGGATACGAATTTTATCGGGTCGCCGAGCCCGTGCGACGCCAGCTTCGCGCATGCGCAGACCAGATCTCGGAAACGGGTGGCGCGATCGGGACGAAACTTGGTACGTGTGTATAGTTTGGCTAGGTTGTCAATATCAGCTCATCAGATTTCAGATCCGAGATAAACTTTTCACGTGGCGAGGTCAAATCTGTTTTTCGCCGTTTTGCGCTTATATATTTCAGTTCGGTGCTCAGAAATCGATTCGATATAACGCGAATAATAAATTGCCAGTCATATAATTTGCATGGCTAGAATCTGTGGCGCTTCCTCTTTCCAACGATATACCACACGCATGTGTCCGTTTAAAGTTTCTACCTTAATTATCGGGAAGAACGCAGGACCATGCTTCAGTAATCGAAAAACATTCCGTGAATCTATTACGCCGTCAAGAGATTGTGACGTTATCGCGTTTAACTCTTAACCGGCCGATGTCGCGTTAACTCATCGCCGGCCGAGGTATCCGCAAATCAGACCAGATCTCGGAAACGGGTGGAGCTATCGACTTGAAATTTGGTATGTGAATGTATCTTGCCCCGGATACGAATTTTATCGGATCGACGAGCCCGTGCGACGCCAGCTTTGCGCATGCGCAGACCAGATCTCGGAAACGGGTGGAGCTATCGACTTGAAATTTGGTTTTTGAATAGCCCGGACAACGTCGGGCGCATCGGCTAGTCTATCTATTATATATTTTGGAAGATCTGTGTGTCTGTGTGTGTGTCTGTGTGTGTGTCTGTGTGTTCGCGATGAACTCAAAAACGGCCCACCCGATTTCGATGAAACTTGGTATGTGGGGGTATTTTCTGCCGGGGACGAACATAGGCCTATTAATTTGTCCGTGCGAGGTCAACTTTTCACGTGCCGAGGTCAAATCTGTTTTTACGCCGTTTTGCGCTAATATATTTCAGTTCGGTGCTTACAAATCGATTCGAAACAGCGCGAATAATAACATGCCAGTCATAATAATGACACTATGAGAATCTTTCGTGTTTCCTCTTTCCAACGATATATAATATGTATGTATCCGTTTTAGTTATCTGCCTCAATTATTAAGAAGAAGTGGTACGATCTTCTATCAGGGTAAAAACAATGCGTAACTTCTATGACGTCGTTAGAGGTCATACAGTTAGATCACGTTAACTCTTACCCGGCCGATGCATTTGACTGTTTCAGACGTCTTGGCGATATCTCGGGCACCGATGGTAATTTATCTTTACGTTGAAACTTGATCATTAATGAGCGTGTGTATATGAGGCGCGTTTATATACTTCAGTGGAAATCAAATCGGGTTAAACTGGCGGATTTTTACGGACGAAATTTGATGCATAGGGTATCTCGGTATCCGCTGGGCCGATTTCCCGGTATCCGCTGGGCCGATTTCCACCATTTTTGGGGTGTTGCTGTTTGACCCCACCTGACCTTGACCTTCAAAATGGTCAATTCAAGGTCAAATCGGGTAAAACCGGATGGATTTCGACGGGTACTTTTGTCGGGTACTTTTGTTCGGGCACTGTGTTTTGGACGGGTCAAATCGTGACCCCACTTGACCTTGGCCTTCAAAATAGACAATTCAAGGTCAAAGCCCGGACGAAGTCGGGTCACCTTCTAGTACTATATATTTTGAGACTTCGTATATGTGTGTGTGTGTACTTCATAGAATCCAAAACGCGTGTAAAGATTGAGCTCAAACTTCCTATGTAAGTGTCAAATCCCACCGACACGACCGTGGTCGCCGTTTAGGGAAGCTCAGAGCACCCGTTCTCCAATCTCAAATCACCGCAAAGGCACGGCGGGGGTTAATCAAGTGATTATTTAATGAGCGTTTGTTTTTGACGCATCTCTATAAAGAGCGTCTGTTTCCCATTCAACGTTATTCGCATCTGCAGAGTTATACGGGAACGCAAACGTTATCGCTCGAAATTTATTCCCTGCGAGCACGGATGGCCCGCTTTGTTTTTACAGTATATACCTTCGGTATATACCGAAATCATCCCAGATAATCACGAATATAGCATCAGATTTCTCCCCAGATATACCGTTATAAAGCTACTGGAATCTGCCAATCTCTTCTATATATTTTGAGAACTCCGTGTATTCGAGAGATAGCCCACACCCTCCGGACCTCAATGATATGATCGTGAATGAGTATTGATATACCCCACTAAACTTTGACAAACACCAGTAATGGTGTGTAGATCATTTACATATCTCTCCTATATATTTTGATACAATCTATCTAATTTACATATCTCTCTTATATATTTATGTTTGTGTGTGTGTTGTACTTCATACACATCTACGATTCTCGACCGATCGGGACGAAACTTGGTAAATGTGTGTAGTTTGACCAGGCGGTGGTCGTTGTCGTATTGGCGAACCCGTGCGACGCCCGTGCAGCGCATGCGCAGACGAGATCTCGGAAACGGGTGGAGCTATCGACTTGAAATTTGCTATGTGAATGTATCTTGCGCCGGGTACAAATTTTATCGGGTCGCCGAGCCCGTGCGACGCCCGTGCAGCGCATGCGCAGACGAGATCTCGGAAACGGGTGGAGCTATCGACTTGAAATTTGCTATGTGAATGTATCTTGCGCCGGGTACAAATTTTATCGGGTCGCCGAGCCCGTGCGATGCCCGTGCAGCACATGCGCAGACGAGATCTCGGAAACGGGTGGAGCTATCGACTTGAAATTTGGCATGTGAATGTATCTTGCGCCGGGTACAAATTTTCATGCGCAGACCAGATCTCGGAAACTGGTGGAGCTACCGGGTACAAATTTTTCTTATTGAAACGCGTGGAGCTAAAAATTTAAAAAATATATATAAAAATGTCATGTTTCTGACAAGCCGCCGGTGGCGGGCTAACCTGCTAGTCTCATATATATTTTGAAGACCTCTGTATGTTTGTCTGTCTGTATGTTTGTTTGTCATTAATACAAATCTAAGATTCTCCACCGATCGGGACGAAACTTGGTACGTGTGTGTAGTTTGGTCAGGCGGTGGACGTTGTCGTATTGGCGAGCCCGTGCGGCGCCCGCTTCGCGCATGCGCAGACGAGATCTCGGAAACGGGTGGAGCTATCGACTTGAAATTTGGTATGTGAATGTATCTTGCCCCGGATACGAATTCTATCGGGTCGCCGAGCCCGTGCGACGCCAGCTTCGCGCATGCGCAGACCGGATCTCGGAAACGGGTAGAGCTATCGACTTGAAATTTGGTTTTTGAATAGCCCGGACAACGTCGGGCTGGGTAGAGCTATCGACTTGAAATTTGGTCGACGAGCCCGTGCGACGCCAGCTTCGCGCATGCGCAGACGAGATCTCGGAAACGGGTGGAGCTATCGACTTGAAGACGAGATCTCGGAAACGGGTGGAGCTATCGACTTGAAATTTGGTATGTGAATGTATCTTGCCCCGCATACGAATTTTATCGGGTCGCCGAGCCCGTGCGACGCCAGCTTCGCGCATGCGCAGACCAGATCTCGGAAACGGGTGGAGCTATCGACTTGAAATTTGGTTACTTGAAATTTGCTATGTGAATGTATCTTGCCCCGGATACGAATTTTATCGGGTCGCCGAGCCCGTGCGACGCCAGCTTCGCGCATGCGCAGACCAGATCTCGGAAACTGGTAGAGCTATCGACTTGAAATTTGGTTTCTGAATAGCCCGGACAACGTCGCCCGGACAACGTCGGGCTCATCGGCTAGTCTCATATATATTTTGAAGACCTCTGTCTGTATGTATGTTTGTTTGTTTGTTTGTTTGTCTGTCTGTCTGTCTGTCATTTATACAAATCTACGATTCTCGACCGATCGGGACGAAACTTGGTACGTGTGTGTAGTTTGACCAGGCGGTGAACGTTGTCGTATTGGCGAGCCCGTGCGGCGCCCGCTTCGCGCATGCGCAGACGAGATCTCGGAAACGGGTGGAGCTATCGACTTGAAATTTGCTATGTGAATGTATCTTGCCCCGGATACGAATTTTATCGGGTCGCCGAGCCCGTGCGACACCAGCTTCGCGCATGCGCAGACGAGATCTCGGAAACGGGTGGAGCTATCGACTTGAAATTTGATATGTGAATGTATCTTGCCCCGGATACGAATTTTATCAGGTCGCCGAGCCCGTGCGACGCCAGCTTCGCGCATGCGCAGACCAGATCTCGGAAACGGGTAGAGCTATCGACTTGAAATTTTGTTTTTGAATAGCCCGGACAACGTCGGGCTCATCGGCTAGTCTACTATATAATTTGAGACTTCCGTATATATATATATACTAGCAGGGTTACCCGGCGTTGCCCAGGTTAATGCGACGAGAAACCCTTTGTATGCTGTGGATATTTGTTGGGGATAGAGAATGCTCTTGCTTAAAAGTGTTATTCGTTTTCTAAAAAAATGTATATTCAAATAGCATCATAAAACATGATTATTACAGTCATGGGATATAAGTAGTGGCTCGCCTTGTCAATTGCCATTCTGTTTGTCGCGATTAATCTGTTCCAACAATAATGAATTATGTATTTATTTACAACTGCGTATACATTAGAGGTTATAATATGATACAGGAACATCACAAACACATTAGTTCGATAAAAGATGATAATTGGGTTTTAAATATTGAAATGTATCAATCAATTTAGTGGGTTGGACTACATGTAAGTTCTCAAGGACACCTGGCTAACTCCATGACGATACAGATGTTTCAAACAAATTTCCAGGTGCTCCTCTGTTCTTGGTGCTATATATTGGCTAAATATTCTCTATTTAAACGAATGTTGATGCGTATGAATATTAGCTACCTGTGCCAGGCACAGATCGAGATTTTGCTATTGCTGATTGCTATTCCCATATAAATATGACAGTTAAGAAGATATGATTGTTCAAGTGACTTAAGTGGGTCACCATATGTCGGGATTGTGAAATGTGAACGCCCAAAACTACTTAAAATGATATGGAGATGGCCTGGGTGACTGTATATAAAGGCGAATAGCAATCTTATCAATGAAAGTGCATATCCACTCTCCATCCGCGACGCAAATGACACCACATGTGATTTAAATCATGGTATATCATTAGAAAAAACGTGTATGAATTCGGTGGAAATTGGTGCCAAATAAATTTGTACCAGCGTTTGCCTCTTTTGACATATTTAAACCACTCCCATTAGACTCATGGATGCATGGTATACTGGCGATGATTATATATATGTTTGGTGGTAATCAGCAACTAATCAAATTCTGAGAATAGTTATGACCCATATCTCTCACACAACCGACAGCAATTTGACGTCTTTAAATCACACGATGATATTACTTGTATCATAGAGAAGAATAATATATCAATTTTGTGGAAATTTTGGCTAAAAATAGTTTATTAAATCAATTGTTGATGCAACGCTGACTCGAACAACGCCATATTGCGAAGGTGATTATGTATTCGTTCGGTGGAAATAGGCGACAAAACTATTTCACGATATATTTTTAATTTTGTCGACCTCCTCATTTTCTTCCCCTGACACCAACAGCGTCATTTTAGAATTTTTTTACCCGCACCGTTATCTTCCTTGTAAACAGTTACCCCTCTTAGAATGCCTTGGTGCCATCTCGATTGTACCGCGTGAAGTTATATATAGAACGCACACAGACAGACAGAAAGACAGACAGACAGCACGATTTGATTTCTTGTATCATTTGAGAAGAACGTGTCTGAAGTTGATGGTAATTAGTACTACAAATATTTTGTATCAGTCTTGGTGACCCTCCTGTCCCTATATTTCAGTCTCAAGCTGCACACACTAAAACTCATTAAAGATTAGAGATGCATATATATGAAATTGGTACAAATTCGTATCAAATTTAAGGTCCCCATATCTCTCACCCATATGTCACAAATTTGGTGTATCACAGAGAAGAATATGTATCAATCTGGTGGCAATCGGCACTAAACATATAGATATAATTTGTTGTGTCCCTCTCATCTCTATACACCACTGACTCGAATGGCCGAACTTATGTCATCCTTAACCCACACGATTATACTCCTGGTGATAATCGGCGACTAAACAATTTTTTTATCAAGTTTGGTACCAATCCACATCCCCCATCTCTCAAACAAACAGCACCACTATGGCGTCTTTAAATCACATGATTAGATTCCTCGTATCTTGGATAAGAACGTGTATCAATTTGGTGGAAATTGGCCCAAAAAAATTGTGCATCAATTTTGGTGCCCCTGTCCCTTTCAATGCAACCCTGACTCGAATGAGGCCACATTTGACAGATATAAGCAACACCATTAGACTCCTCATATCATGGGGATTATTTTGTATAAGTGTGGTGGCAGTCGGCGACTAAACCAATTATTATCAAATTTAGTGCCCACCCCCTCCCAAACTCTCAAACAAAAATCAACAATTTGGCGTTGTTAAAGCGCACAATTTGATTCCTTGTATAATGAAGAAGAATTTATATATATTTGGTAGAGATCGGCGCTAAAATTAGTTTTTCAATTTTGGTGCCCCTCTCCCCTTCCGTGCATCCCTGACTCGAACGACGCCACTTTTAAACCACACCGTTGGTTTTTTCATATCATGGGGATGATTATATATAAGTTTGGTGGAAATCGGCGACAGAAAAAAAATCTGCCCCTCCCCCTTCCGGGCACCCCTGACGTGAACGGCGCGACGTTAGACATATTTAAACCACACCATTAGATTCCTCATGTCATGGGGATGATTATGTATACGTTTGGTGACCATCGGCGACAATTTTTTTTCTGCCCCTTCCCTCTTTTCTGCCCCTGACAACAACGGCGTCACTTTAGAAAATTCTAACCCCGACCATTATCTTTCTCGTAAAAATCTACTCCTAGTAGACCCCTTTGGCATCATCTAGATGGTCTCCTGTGAATTTCTATAGAACACAGACAGACAGACAGACAGACAGACAGACAGACAGACAGATATTCGCAAATATAGATATAGATATAATATATATGTGTGTATGTGTGTATATATGTGGGTACTTCGTAGAATCGAAAACGCGTGTAGGAACGGGCATCCCCACGGCAATGTCGGCTTATAAGACATCTTTACTACACATGACAGCCGATGGACAATTGGTCTCTATATATATGTACCAAAATTACGCCGCGTTGGTGACTGGGAAATTCCAGGGAATGCCGATTGAGCTCAAACTTGCTACCTACGGGAAGTGTCATATATATGAGTGTGTCCTTTATAGACTTGAACCGATTGAGCTCAAACTTGCTAAATATTTACTGGGAAATTCCAGGGAATGCCGATTGAGCTCAAACTTGCTACCTACGGGAAGTGTCATATATATGTGTGTGTCCTTTATAGACTCGAACCGATTGAGCTCAAACTTGCAAAATACGGGAAGTGTCATGGACGGGTTCATTGAAAAACAAAAAAAAATCGGGTAAAATTGAAAAAAAAAATTAAACAGGCACAATTAACTCCTTGAAAAACCAAAAAAAATCGGGTAAAATTAAAAAAAAAAAAAATTCAATTAAAAAATTAAAAAGGCACAATTAACTCATTGAAAAACAAAATAATTAACTCATTGAAAAACAAAAAATTAGCCATGGGACGAATTCCGCCAGTGGCGGGCTAACCTGCTAGTCTTCTCTTCTATATATTTTGAGAACTCCGTGTATTCGAGAGATAGCCCACACCCTCCGGACCTCAATGATATGATCGTGAATGAGTATTGATATACCCCACTAAACTTTGACAAACACCAGTAATGGTGTGTAGATCATTTACATATATCTCCTATATATTTTGATACAATCTATCTAATGTACATATCTCTCTTATATATTTATGTTTGTGTGTGTGTGTTGTACTTCATACAAATCTACAATTCTCAACCGATCGGGACGAAACTTGGTACGTGTGTGTAGTTTGACCAGGCGGTGGTCGTTGTCGTATTGGCGAGCCCGTGCAACGCCCGTGCAGCGCATGCGCAGACGAGATCTCCGAAACGGGTGGAGCTATCGACTTGAAATTTGCTATGTGAATGTATCTTGCGCCGGGTACAAATTTTATCGGGTCGCCGAGCCCGTGCGACGCCCGTGCAGCGCATGCGCAGACGAGATCTCGGAAACGGATGGAGCTATCGACTTTAAATTTGCTATTTGAATGTATCTTGCGCCGGGTACAAATTTTATCGGGTCGCCGAGCCCGTGCGACGCCAGCTTCGCGCATGCGCAGACCAGATCTCGGAAACGGGTGGAGCTACCGGGTACAAATTTTTCTTATTGAAACGCGTGGAGCTAAAAATATAAAAAAAAATATAAAAAAAAATGTCATGTTTCGGACAAGCCGCCGGTGGCGGGCTAACCTGCTAGTACTATATATTTTGAGAACTCCGTATATATATATATGTGTGTGTGTGTGTACTTCATGGAATCCAAAACGCGTGTACATATTGAGCTCAAATTTCGTATGTAAGTGTAAAATCCCACCGACAAGGCCGTGGTCGCGTTTGGAGAAGCTCAGAGCACCCTTTATCCACTCCCAAATCACCGCAAAGGCACGGCGGGGGTTAATCGCGTTGATAGTTAAAGAGCGTTCCTATCCGCAGTGTCGTTGATAAAAAAGCATATGTGCGTAAATGTGATTCTTACGTCTGGGTCTGGGCATGTGCGTCATTATACATACACGAGCGTGCTGTGTGATTCTTACGTACTTATGGCTTCGTAGGAACGCAGATCGGGTCAGTTTTTCCGCCCTAGGTGATCTTCACCTTGAAACGGATACCCACAAATGATATATATGTGGGTGTCCTTTATAGACTGGAACCGATTGAGCTCAAACTTGCTCTTCGGGGTTAATCGCGTTGATAGTTAAAGAGCGTTCCTATCCGCAGTGTAGTTGATAAAGAGCGTATGTGCGTAAATGTGATTCTTACGTCTGGGTCTGGGCATGTGCGTCATTATACAGACATGAGCGTGCTGTGTGATTCTTACGGCTTCGTAGGAACGCGGATCGGGTCAGTTTTTCCGCGCTAGGTGATCTTCACCTTGAAACGGATACCCACAAATGATATATATGTGGGTGTCCTTTATAGACTGGAACCGATTGAGCTCAAACTTGCTCTTCGGGGTTAATCGCGTTGATAGTTAAAGAGCGTTCCTATCCGCAGTGCAGTTGATAAAGAGCGTATGTGCGTAAATGTGATTCTTACGTCTGGGTCTGGGCATGTGCGTCATTATACAGACATGAGCGTGCGGTGTGATTCTTACGTACTTATGGCTTCGTAGGAACGCGGATCGGGTCAGTTTTTCCGCCCTAGGTGATCTTCACCATGAAACGGGTACCCACAAATGATATATATGTGGGTGTCCTTTATAGACTAGAACCGATTGAGCTCAAACTTGCTACCTACCGGATGTGTCATGGACGGGTTAAATTGTGACCCCGACCTGACCTTGACCTTGAAAAAACATCAATTCAAGGTCAAATCGGGTAAAATATTGAAAAACCAAAAATTAATTCAAAAATATAAACAAAAAATTAAATTAAAAAATTAATATGTCATGTTTCGGACAAACGCCGCCGGTAGCTCAAATTTCGTATGTAAGTGTAAACTCCCACCGACACCGCCGTGGTCGCGTTTGGAGAAGCTCATAGCACCCTTTATCCACTCCCAAATCACCGCAAAGGCACGGCGTGGGTTAATCAAGTGATTATTTAATGAGCGTTTGTTTTTGACGCATCGCTATAAAGAGCGTCTGTTTGCCATTTAACGTTATTAGCATCTGCAGAGAGATATACGGAACATAAATTAAATATAAAAAAACATTTGTTTCTGACCAATCCTGCGAGCACGGATGGTGCGCTTTGTTTTTACAGTATATACCGAAATCATCCCAGATAATCACGAATACAGCATCAGATTTCTCCCCAGATATACCGTTATAAAGCTACTGGAATCTGCCAATCTATCTATTATATATTTTGGAAGATCTGTGTGTGTGTGTATCTGTGTGTCTGTGTGTGTGATCGCGATGAACTCGAAAACGGCAGACCCGATTTCGATGAAACTTCGTATGTGAGGTTACTATCGGTCGGGAAGTGGCATAGGCATATTAATTTTCAGATCCGATGTCAACTTTTCACGTGCCGAGGTCAAATCTGTTTTTACGCCGTTTTGCGCTAATATATTTCAGTTCGTTGCTCACAAATCGATTCGATATAGCGCGAATAATAAATTGCCAGTCATATAATTTGCAAGGTTAGAATCTGTGGCGCTTCATCTTTCTAATGATGTATCACACGCCTGTGTACGTTTAAAGTTTCTACCTTAATTATCGGGAAGAACGCAGGACCATACTTCGCTCATCAAAAAACATTCAGTAAATATATTACGCCGTCAACAGATCGTGACGTGATCGCGTTTAACTCTTAACCGGCCGATGTCGCGTTAACTCATCACCGGCCGAGGTATCCGCAAATGACATTGGGCTATTATCTCGGAAACGGGTGGAGCTATCGACTTGAAATTTGGTATGTGAATGTATCTTGCCCCGGATACGAATTTTATCGGGTCGCCGAGCCCGTGCGGCGCCAGCTTCGCGCATGCGCATACCAGATCTCGGAAACGGGTGGAGCTATCGACTTGAAATTTGGTTTTTGAATAGCCCGGACGAAGTCGGGTCACCTTCTAGTCTATTATATATTTTGGAAGATCTGTGTGTCTGTGTGTCTGTGTGTCTGTCAGTGTGTTCGCGATGAACTCGAAAACGGCCCACCCGATTTCGATGAAACTTGGTATGTGGGGATATTTTCGGCCGGGGACGAACATAGGCATATTAATTTGTCCGCGCGACGTGACCTTGACCTTGAAATCGGGTCATTTCAAGGTCAAACGCCGGAATATCACGGGATTTCGATGAAACTTGGTATGTGGGATACTTTCTTATGGCGAGTCTCATAAGCATATTCATTTACCCGTGCGACGTGACCTTGACCTTTGAAATCGGGTAACTTCAAGGTCAAATCGCCAATTTTGATGGGATTTCGACGAAATTTGATACGTGGGGTTACTTTTGTCCACTGATTGTTTTGGACGGGTCCAATCGTGACCCCGACCAGACCTTGACCTTCAAAATGATCAATTCAAGGTCAAATCGGGTAAAACCGGATGGATTTCGACGGACACGTTTGTCAGGTACTTTTGTCCGGGCAGTGTTTTTGGACTGGTCAAATCGTGACCACACTTGACCTTGACCTTCAAATTTACAATTCAAGGTCAAAGCCTGGACGAAGTCGGGTCACCTTCTAGTCTCATATATATTTTGAAGACCTCTGTTTGTTTGTTTGTCTGTCTGTCTGTCATTTATACAAATCTACGATTCTCCACCGATCGGGACGAAACTTGGTACGTGTGTGTAGTTTGACCAGGCGGTCGTCGTTGTCGTAATGGCGAGCCCGTGCGACGCCAGCTTCGCGCATGCGCAGACCAGATCTCGAAACGGGTGGAGCTATCGACTTGAAATTTGCTATGTGAATGTATCTTGCCCCGGATACGAATTTTATCGGGTCGCCGAGCCCGTGCGACGCCAGCTTCGCGCATGCGCAGACGAGATCTCGGAAACGGGTGGAGCTATCGACTTGAAATTTGCTATGTGAATGTATCTTGCCCCGGATACGAATTTTATCGGGTCGACGAGCCCGTGCGACGCCAGCTTCGCGCATGCGCAGACCAGATCTCGGAAACGGGTGGAGCTATCGACTTGAAATTGGTTTTTGAATAGCCCGGACGACTTGAAATTTGCTATTTGAATGTATCTTGCCCCGGATACGAATTTTATCGGGTCGCCGAGCCCGTGCGACGCAAGCTTCGCGCATGCGCAGACCAGATCTCGGAAACGGGTGGAGCTATCGACTTGAAATTTGGTTTTTGAATAGCCCGGACGACTTGAAATTTGCTATTTAAATGTATCTTGCCCCGGATACGAATTTTATCGGGTCGCCGAGCCCGTGCGACGCAAGCTTCGCGCATGGGCAGACCAGATCTCGGAAACGGGTGGAGCTATCGACTTGAAATTTGGTTTTTGAATAGCCCGGACAACGTCGTAATGGCGAGCCCGTGCGGCGCCCGCTTCGTGCATGCGCAGACGAGATCTCGGAAACGGGTGGAGCTATCGACTTGAAATTTGGTATGTGAATGTATCTTGCCCCGGATACGAATTTTATCGGGTAGCCGAGCCCGTGCGACACCAGCTTCGCGCATGCGCAGACGAGATCTCGGAAACGGGTGGAGCTATCGACTTGAAATTTGCTATGTGAATGTATCTTGCCCCGGATACGAATTTTATCGGGTCGCCGACCCGTGCGACGCCAGCTTCGCGCATGCGCAGACCAGATCTCGGAAACGGGTAGAGCTATCGACTTGAAATTTGGTTTTTGAATAGCCCGGATGAATAGCCCGGACAACGTCGGGCTCATCGGCTAGTCTCTTATATATTTTGAAACAATCTGTCTGTCTGTTTGTCTGTTTGTCTGTCTGTCTGTCTGTCCTTTATACAAATCTACGATTCTCGACCGATCGGGACGAAACTTGGTACGTGTGTGTAGTTTGACCAGGCGGTGGTCGTTGTCGTATTGGCGAGCCTGTGCGACGCCCGTGCAGCGCGTGCGCAGACGACATCTCGGAAACGGGTGGAGCTATCGACTTGAAATTTGCTATGTGAATGTATCTTGTGCCGGGTACAAATTGTATCGGGTCGCCGAGCCCGTGCGACGCCAGCTTCGCGCATGCGCAGACCAGATATCGGAAACGGGTGGAGCTATCAACTTGAAATTTGGTTTTTTTAATAGCCCGGACAACGTCGGGCTCATCGGCTAGTCTATTATATATTTTTGGAAGATCTGTCTGTGTGTCTGTGTGTCTGTAATCGATGGACTCGAAAACAGCCTAACCGATTTCTATGAAACTTGGTATGTGGGGGTATTTTCGGCCAGGGAGTGACATAGGCCTATTAATTTGTCCGTGCGACGTGACCTTGACCTTGAAATCGGGTCGATCAAAGTCAAATGCCCGAATATCACGGGATTTCGATGAAACTTTGTATGTGGGGCTACCTTCGGCTGGGGAGTGGCATAAACCTATTAATTTGCCCGTGCGACGTGACCTTGACCTTGAAATCGGGTCATTTCAAGGTCAAACACCCGAATATCACGGGATTTGGATGAAACTTGGTATATGGGTGTACTTTCGTATGGGGAGTCTCATAAGCCTATTCATTTGCCAATGCGACGGGACCTTGACCTTGAAATCGGGACAATTCAAGGTCAAATCGCGAATTTTGATGGGATTTCCACGAAATTTGATACATAGGGTTACTTTTGTCCACTGAGAATTTAGGACGGGTAAAATCGTGACCCCGACCTGACCTTGACCTTCTAAATGATCAATTCAAGGTCAAATCGGGTAAAACCGGATGAATTTCGGCGGGCACGTTTGTCGGGTACTTTTGGCCAGGCAGTGTTTTTGACTGGTCAAATCGTGACCCCACTTGACCATGACCTTCAAAATGGACAATTCAAGGTCAAAGCCCGGACGAAGTCGGGTCACCTTCTAGTACTATATATTTTGAGAACTCCGTATATATGTATGTATGTGTGTGTGTGGGTGCTTCATATAATCCAAAATGCGTGTAAAGATTGAGCTCAAACTTCCTATGTAAGTGTCAAATCCCACCGACACGACCGTGGTCGCGTTTTAGGGAAGCTCAGAGCACCCGTTCTCCAAACTCAAATCACCGCAAAGGCACGGCGTGGGTTAATCAAGTGATTATTTAATGAGCGTTTGTTTTTGACGCATCTCTATAAAGAGCGTCTGTTTCCCATTCAACGTTATTAGCATCTGCAGAGTTATACGGGAACATTGAGTGCTTGCCTATGCGGGGAGATTTATTGGAGCTCATACAACATCATTGTTATAGTATGTATGACACTTAGGTCAGGGCTTAGGGGGGTAGTTATAGGCATAGTGCTTCTCAGAAATCCCGGTTACAAACCAACACTCACAATTTCGTATTTACGCAAACGTTATCCCTGCGAGCACGGATGGCGCACTTTGTTTTTACAGTACTTCGGTATATACCGAAATCGTCCCAGATAATTACGAATATAGCATCAGATTTCTCCCCAGATATACCGTTATAAAGCTACTGGAATCTGCCAATCTATTCTCGTATATATTTTGAAGACCTCTGTCTGTTTGTTTGTTTGTCATTTATACAAATCTACGATTCTCGACCGATCGGGACGAAACTTGGTACGTGTGTGTAGTTTGACCAGGCGGTGGACGTTGTCGTATTGGCGAGCCCGTGCGGCGCCCGCTTCGCGCATGCGCCGACGAGATCTCGGAAACGGGCGGAGCTATCGACTTGAAATTTGCTATTTGAATGTATCTTGCCTCGGATGCGAATTGTATCGGGTCGCCGAGCCCGTGCGACGCCAGCTTCGCGCATGCGCAGACGAGATCTCTGAAACGGGTACAGCTATCGACTTGAAATTTGGTATTTGAATGTATCTTGGCCCGGATACGAATTTTATCGGGTCACCGAGCCCGTGCGACGCCAGCTTCGCGCATGCGCAGACGAGATCTCGGAAACGGGTAGAGCTATCGACTTGAAATTTGGTTTTTGAATAGCCCGGACGTCGGGCTGGGTAGAGCTATCGACTTGAAATTTGCTATGTGAATGTATCTTGCGCCGGGTACAAATTTTATCGGGTCGCCGAGCCCCTGCGACGCCCGTGCAGCGCATGCGCAGACGACATCTCGGAAACGGGTGGAGCTATCGACTTGAAATTTGCTATGTGAATGTATCTTGTGCCGGGTACAAATTGTATCGGGTCGCCGAGCCCGTGCGACGCCAGCTTCGCGCATGCGCAGACCAGATATCGGAAACGGGTGGAGCTATCAACTTGAAATTTGGTTTTTTTAATAGCCCGGACAACGTCGGGCTCATCGGCTAGTCTATTATATATTTTTGGAAGATCTGTCTGTGTGTCTGTGTGTCTGTAATCGATGGACTCGAAAACAGCCTAACCGATTTCTATGAAACTTGGTATGTGGGGGTATTTTCGGCCAGGGAGTGACATAGGCCTATTAATTTGTCCGTGCGACGTGACCTTGACCTTGAAATCGGGTCGATCAAAGTCAAATGCCCGAATATCACGGGATTTCGATGAAACTTTGTATGTGGGGCTACCTTCGGCTGGGGAGTGGCATAAACCTATTAATTTGCCCGTGCGACGTGACCTTGACCTTGAAATCGGGTCATTTCAAGGTCAAACACCCGAATATCACGGGATTTGGATCAAACTTGGTATATGGGGGTACTTTCGTATGGGGAGTCTCATAAGCCTATTCATTTGCCAATGCGACGGGACCTTGACCTTGAAATCGGGACAATTCAAGGTCAAATCGCGAATTTTGATGGGATTTCCACGAAATTTGATACATAGGGTTACTTTTGTCCACTGAGAATTTAGGACGGGTCAAATCGTGACCCCGACCTGACCTTGACCTTCTAAATGATCAATTCAAGGTCAAATCGGGTAAAACCGGATGAATTTCGGCGGGCACGTTTGTCGGGTACTTTTGGCCAGGCAGTGTTTTTGACTGGTCAAATCGTGACCCCACTTGACCATGACCTTCAAAATGGACAATTCAAGGTCAAAGCCCGGACGAAGTCGGGTCACCTTCTAGTACTATATATTTTTAGAACTCCGTATATATGTATATATGTGTGTGTGTGGGTCATTTATACAAATCTACGATTCTCGACCGATCGGGACGAAACTTGGTACGTGTGTGTAGTTTGACCAGGCGGTGGACGTTGTCGTATTGGCGAGCCCGTGCGGCGCCCGCTTCGCGCATGCGCCGACGAGATCTCGGAAACGGGCGGAGCTATCGACTTGAAATTTGCTATTTGAATGTATCTTGCCTCGGATGCGAATTGTATCGGGTCGCCGAGCCCGTGCGACGCCAGCTTCGCGCATGCGCAGACGAGATCTCTGAAACGGGTACAGCTATCGACTTGAAATTTGGTATTTGAATGTATCTTGGCCCGGATACGAATTTTATCGGGTCACCGAGCCCGTGCGACGCCAGCTTCGCGCATGCGCAGACGAGATCTCGGAAACGGGTAGAGCTATCGACTTGATATTTGGTTTTTGAATAGCCCGGACGTCGGGCTGGGTAGAGCTATCGACTTGAAATTTGGTTTTTGAATAGCCCGGACAACGTCGGGGACCAGATCTCGGAAACGGGTAGAGCTATCGACATGAAATTTGGTTTTTGAATAGCCCGGAGAACGTCGGGCTCATCGGCTTGTACTATATATTTTGAGAACTCCGTATATATGTATGTATGTGTCTGTGTGTGTGGGTACTTCATAGAATCCAAAACGCGTGTAAAGATTGAGCTCAAACTTCCTATGTAAGTGTCAAATCCCACCGACACGACCGTGGTCGCGTTTTAGTGAAGCTCAGAGCACCCGTTCTCCAATCTGAAATCACCGCAAAGGCACGGCGTGGGTTAATCAAGTGATTATTTAATGAGCGTTTGTTTTTGACGCATCTCTATAAAGAGCGTCTGTTTCCCATTCAACGTTATTAGCATCTGCAGAGTTATACGAGAACATTGAGTGCTTGCCTATGCGGGGAGATTTATTGGAGCTCTTACAACATCATTGTTATAGTATGTATGACACTTAGGTCAGGGCTTAGGGGGGTAGTTATAGGCATAGTGCTTCTCAGAAATCCCGGTAACAAACCAACACTCACAATTTCGTATTTACGCAAACGTTATCGCTCGAAATTTATTCCCTGCGAGCATGGATGGCGCGCTTTGTTTTACGGTATATACCGAAATCATCCCAGATAATCACGAATATAGCATCAGATTTCTCCCCAGATATACCGTTATAAAGCTACTAGAATCTGCCAATATATACTATATATTTTGAGAACTCCGTATATAAGTATATATGTGTGTGTGTGGGTACTTCATAGAATCCAAAACGCGTGTAAAGATTGAGCTCAAACTTCCTATGTAAGTGTCAAATCCCACCGACACGACCGTGGTCGCGTTTTAGTGAATCTCAGGGCACCCGTTCTCCAATCTAAAATCACCGCAAAGGCACGGCGTGGGTTAATCAAGTGATTATTTAATGAGCGTTTGTTTTTGACGCATCTCTATAAAGAGCGTCTGTTTCCCATTCAACGTTATTAGCATCTGCAGAGTTATACGGGAACATTGAGTGCTTGCCTATGCGGGGAGATTTATTGGAGCTCATACAACATCATTGTTATAGTATGTATGACACTTAGGTCTGGGCTTAGGGGGGTAGTTATAGGCATAGTGCTTCTCGGAAATCCCGGTTACAAACCGACACTCACAATTTCGTATTTACGCAAGCGTTATAGCTCGAAATTTATTCCCTGCGAGCACGGATGGCGCGCTTTGTTTTTACAGTACTTCGGTATATACCGAAATCGTCCCAGATAATTACGAATATAGCAACAGATTTCTCCCCAGATATACCGTTATAAAGCTACTGGAATCTGCCAATCTATTCTCATATATATTTTGAAGACCTCTGTCTGTTTGTTTGTTTGTCATTTATACAAATCTACGATTCTCGACCGATCGGGACGAAACTTGGTACGTGTGTGTAGTTTGACCAGGCGGTGGACGTTGTCGTATTGGCGAGCCCGTGCGGCGCCCGCTTCGCGCATCCGCAGACGAGATCTCGGAAACGGGTGGAGCTATCGACTTGAAATTTGCTATTTGAATGTATCTTGCCTCGGATGCGAATTGTATCGGGTCGCCGAGCCCGTGTGACGCCAGCTTCGCGCATGCGCAGACGAGATCTCGGAAACGGATACAGCTATCGACTTGAAATTTGCTATGTGAATGTATCTTGCCCCGGATGCGAATTTTATCGGGTCGCCGAGCCCGTGCGACGCCAGCTTCGCGCATGCGCAGACGAGATCTAGGAAACGGGTGGAGCTATCGACTTGAAATTTGGTATGTGAATGTATCTTGCCCCGGATACGAATTTTGTCGGGTCACCGAGCCCGTGCGACGCCAGCTTCGCGCATGCGCAGACGAGATCTCGGAAACGGGTGGAGCTATCGACTTGATATTTGCTATGTGAATGTATCTTGTCCCGGATACGAATTTTATCGGGCCGCCGAGCACGTGCGACGCCAGCTTCGCGCATGCGCAGACGAGATCTCGGAAACGGGTAGAGCTATCGACTTGAAATTTGTTTTTTGAATAGCCCGGACGTCCGGCTGGGTAGAGCTATCGACTTGAAATTTGGTTTTTGAATAGCCCGGACAACGTCGGGGACCAGATCTCGGAAACGGGTAGAGCTATCGACATGAAATTTGGTTTTTGAATAGCCCGGACAACGTCGGGCTCATCGGCTAGTCTATTATATATTTTGAAAGATCTGTGTGTGTGTTTGTAAGTTTGTAAGTTTGTGTGTTTGAAATCGATGGACTCGAAAACGACTAAGCCAATTTCAATGAAATTTGGTATTTGGATGTGTTTTCGGCCGGAGACGAACATAGGCATATTTATTTGTCCGTGCGAGGTCAACTTTTCACGTGCGGAGGTCAAATCTATTTTTACGCCGTTTTGCGCTAATATATTTCAGTTCGGTGCTCACAAATCGATTCGATATAGCGCGAATAATAAATTGCCAGTCATATAATGTGCACGGTTAGAATCTGTGTGGCTTCATCTTTCCAACGATATATAATATGTATGTATCCGTTTTAGTTATCTGCCTCAATTATTAGGGACAAGTGGACGTACGATCTTTTATCAGGATAAAATCAATGCGTAACTTCTATGACGTCGTCAGAGGTCATAAAATTAGATTACGTTAACTCTCACCCTGCCGATGCATTTGACTGTGTCGCGTTAACTCATCACCGGCCGAGATATCCGCAAATGACATTGGGCTATATATCTCGGAAACGGGTGTAGCTATCGACTTGAAATTTGGTATGTGAATGTATCTTGCCCCGGATACGAATTTTATCGGGTCGCCGAGCACGTGCGACACCAGCTTCGCGCATGCGCAGACCAGATCTAGGAAACGGGTGGAGCAATCGACTTGAAATTTGGTTTTTGAATAGCCCGGACGAAGTCGGGTCACCTTCTAGTACTATATATTTTGAGAACTCCGTATATATGTATGTATGTGTGTGTGTGGGTACTTCATATAATCCAAAACGCGTGTAAAGATTGAGCTCAAACTTCCTATGTAAGTGTCAAATCCCACCGACACGACCGTGGTCGCGTTTTAGGGAAGCTCAGAGCACCCGTTCTCCAATCTGAAATCACCGCAAAGGCACGGCGTGGGTTAATCAAGTGATTATTTAATGAGCGTTTGTTTTTGACGCATCTCTATAAAGAGCGTCTGTTTCCCATTCAACGTTATTAGCATCTGCAGAGTTATACGAGAACATTGAGTGCTTGCCTATGCGGGGAGATTTATTGGAGCTCTTACAACATCATTGTTATAGTATGTATGACACTTAGGTCAGGGCTTAGGGGGGTAGTTATAGGCATAGTGCTTCTCAGAAATCCCGGTAACAAACCAACACTCACAATTTCGTATTTACGCAAACGTTATCGCTCGAAATTTATTCCCTGCGAGCATGGATGGCGCGCTTTGTTTTACGGTATATACCGAAATCATCCCAGATAATCACGAATATAGCATCAGATTTCTCCCCAGATATACCGTTATAAAGCTACTAGAATCTGCCAATATATACTATATATTTTGAGAACTCCGTATATAAGTATATATGTGTGTGTGTGGGTACTTCATAGAATCCAAAACGCGTGTAAAGATTGAGCTCAAACTTCCTATGTAAGTGTCAAATCCCACCGACACGACCGTGGTCGCGTTTTAGTGAATCTCAGGGCACCCGTTCTCCAATCTAAAATCACCGCAAAGGCACGGCGTGGGTTAATCAAGTGATTATTTAATGAGCGTTTGTTTTTGACGCATCTCTATAAAGAGCGTCTGTTTCCCATTCAACGTTATTAGCATCTGCAGAGTTATACGGGAACATTGAGTGCTTGCCTATGCGGGGAGATTTATTGGAGCTCATACAACATCATTGTTATAGTATGTATGACACTTAGGTCTGGGCTTAGGGGGGTAGTTATAGGCATAGTGCTTCTCGGAAATCCCGGTTACAAACCGACACTCACAATTTCGTATTTACGCAAGCGTTATAGCTCGAAATTTATTCCCTGCGAGCACGGATGGCGCGCTTTGTTTTTACAGTACTTCGGTATATACCGAAATCGTCCCAGATAATTACGAATATAGCAACAGATTTCTCCCCAGATATACCGTTATAAAGCTACTGGAATCTGCCAATCTATTCTCATATATATTTTGAAGACCTCTGTCTGTTTGTTTGTTTGTCATTTATACAAATCTACGATTCTCGACCGATCGGGACGAAACTTGGTACGTGTGTGTAGTTTGACCAGGCGGTGGACGTTGTCGTATTGGCGAGCCCGTGCGGCGCCCGCTTCGCGCATCCGCAGACGAGATCTCGGAAACGGGTGGAGCTATCGACTTGAAATTTGCTATTTGAATGTATCTTGCCTCGGATGCGAATTGTATCGGGTCGCCGAGCCCGTGCGACGCCAGCTTCGCGCATGCGCAGACGAGATCTCGGAAACGGATACAGCTATCGACTTGAAATTTGCTATGTGAATGTATCTTGCCCCGGATGCGAATTTTATCGGGTCGCCGAGCCCGTGCGACGCCAGCTTCGCGCATGCGCAGACGAGATCTAGGAAACGGGTGGAGCTATCGACTTGAAATTTGGTATGTGAATGTATCTTGCCCCGGATACGAATTTTGTCGGGTCACCGAGCCCGTGCGACGCCAGCTTCGCGCATGCGCAGACGAGATCTCGGAAACGGGTGGAGCTATCGACTTGATATTTGCTATGTGAATGTATCTTGTCCCGGATACGAATTTTATCGGGCCGCCGAGCACGTGCGACGCCAGCTTCGCGCATGCGCAGACGAGATCTCGGAAACGGGTAGAGCTATCGACTTGAAATTTGTTTTTTGAATAGCCCGGACGTCCGGCTGGGTAGAGCTATCGACTTGAAATTTGGTTTTTGAATAGCCCGGACAACGTCGGGGACCAGATCTCGGAAACGGGTAGAGCTATCGACATGAAATTTGGTTTTTGAATAGCCCGGACAACGTCGGGCTCATCGGCTAGTCTATTATATATTTTGAAAGATCTGTGTGTGTGTTTGTAAGTTTGTAAGTTTGTGTGTTTGAAATCGATGGACTCGAAAACGACTAAGCCAATTTCAATGAAATTTGGTATTTGGATGTGTTTTCGGCCGGAGACGAACATAGGCATATTTATTTGTCCGTGCGAGGTCAACTTTTCACGTGCGGAGGTCAAATCTATTTTTACGCCGTTTTGCGCTAATATATTTCAGTTCGGTGCTCACAAATCGATTCGATATAGCGCGAATAATAAATTGCCAGTCATATAATGTGCACGGTTAGAATCTGTGTGGCTTCATCTTTCCAACGATATATAATATGTATGTATCCGTTTTAGTTATCTGCCTCAATTATTAGGGACAAGTGGACGTACGATCTTTTATCAGGATAAAATCAATGCGTAACTTCTATGACGTCGTCAGAGGTCATAAAATTAGATTACGTTAACTCTCACCCTGCCGATGCATTTGACTGTGTCGCGTTAACTCATCACCGGCCGAGATATCCGCAAAATGACATTGGGCTATATATCTCGGAAACGGGTGTAGCTATCGACTTGAAATTTGGTATGTGAATGTATCTTGCCCCGGATACGAATTTTATCGGGTCGCCGAGCACGTGCGACACCAGCTTCGCGCATGCGCAGACCAGATCTAGGAAACGGGTGGAGCAATCGACTTGAAATTTGGTTTTTGAATAGCCCGGACGAAGTCGGGTCACCTTCTAGTACTATATATTTTGAGAACTCCGTATATATGTATGTATGTGTGTGTGTGGGTACTTCATATAATCCAAAACGCGTGTAAAGATTGAGCTCAAACTTCCTATGTAAGTGTCAAATCCCACCGACACGACCGTGGTCGCGTTTTAGGGAAGCTCAGAGCACCCGTTCTCCAATCTGAAATCACCGCAAAGGCACGGCGTGGGTTAATCAAGTGATTATTTAATGAGCGTTTGTTTTTGACGCATCTCTATAAAGAGCGTCTGTTTCCCATTCAACGTTATTAGCATCTGCAGAGTTATACGGGAACATTGAGTGCTTGCCTATGCGGGGAGATTTATTGGAGCTCTTACAACATCATTGTTATAGTATGTATGACACTTAGGTCTGGGCTTAGGGGGGGGGTAGTTATAGGCATAACGCTTCTCAGAAATCCCGGTTACAAACCAACACTCACAATTTCGTATTTACGCAAATGTTATCGCTCGAAATTTATTCCCTGCGAGCACGGATGGCGCGCTTTGTTTTTACAGTATATACCTTTCGTATATACCGAAATCATCCCAGATAATCACGAATATAGCATCAGATTTCTCCCCAGAAATACCGTTATAAAGCTACTGGAATCTGCCAATCTCATATATATTTTGAAGACCTCTGTCTGTATGTATGTTTGTTTGTTTGTTTGTCTGTCTGTCTGTCTGTCATTTATACAAATCTACGATTCTCGACCGATCGGGACGAAACTTGGTACGTGTGTGTAGTTTGATCAGGCGGTGAACGTTGTCGTATTGGCGAGCCCGTGCGGCGCCCGCTTCGCGCATGCGCAGACGAGATCTCGGAAACGGGTGGAGCTATCGACTTGAAATTTGCTATTTGAATGTATCTTGCCTCGGATGCGAATTGTATCGGGTCGCCGAGCCCGTGTGACGCCAGCTTCGCGCATGCGCAGACGAGATCTCGGAAACGGATACAGCTATCGACTTGAAATTTGCTATGTGAATGTATCTTGCCCCGGATGCGAATTTTATCGGGTCGCCGAGCCCGTGCGACGCCAGCTTCGCGCATGCGCAGACGAGATCTAGGAAACGGGTGGAGCTATCGACTTGAAATTTGGTATGTGAATGTATCTTGCCCCGGATACGAATTTTGTCGGGTCACCGAGCCCGTGCGACGCCAGCTTCGCGCATGCGCAGACGAGATCTCGGAAACGGGTGGAGCTATCGACTTGATATTTGCTATGTGAATGTATCTTGTCCCGGATACGAATTTTATCGGGCCGCCGAGCACGTGCGACGCCAGCTTCGCGCATGCGCAGACGAGATCTCGGAAACGGGTAGAGCTATCGACTTGAAATTTGTTTTTTGAATAGCCCGGACGTCCGGCTGGGTAGAGCTATCGACTTGAAATTTGGTTTTTGAATAGCCCGGACAACGTCGGGGACCAGATCTCGGAAACGGGTAGAGCTATCGACATGAAATTTGGTTTTTGAATAGCCCGGACAACGTCGGGCTCATCGGCTAGTCTATTATATATTTTGAAAGATCTGTGTGTGTGTTTGTAAGTTTGTAAGTTTGTGTGTTTGAAATCGATGGACTCGAAAACGACTAAGCCAATTTCAATGAAATTTGGTATTTGGATGTGTTTTCGGCCGGAGACGAACATAGGCATATTTATTTGTCCGTGCGAGGTCAACTTTTCACGTGCGGAGGTCAAATCTATTTTTACGCCGTTTTGCGCTAATATATTTCAGTTCGGTGCTCACAAATCGATTCGATATAGCGCGAATAATAAATTGCCAGTCATATAATGTGCACGGTTAGAATCTGTGTGGCTTCATCTTTCCAACGATATATAATATGTATGTATCCGTTTTAGTTATCTGCCTCAATTATTAGGGACAAGTGGACGTACGATCTTTTATCAGGATAAAATCAATGCGTAACTTCTATGACGTCGTCAGAGGTCATAAAATTAGATTACGTTAACTCTCACCCTGCCGATGCATTTGACTGTGTCGCGTTAACTCATCACCGGCCGAGATATCCGCAAATGACATTGGGCTATATATCTCGGAAACGGGTGTAGCTATCGACTTGAAATTTGGTATGTGAATGTATCTTGCCCCGGATACGAATTTTATCGGGTCGCCGAGCACGTGCGACACCAGCTTCGCGCATGCGCAGACCAGATCTAGGAAACGGGTGGAGCAATCGACTTGAAATTTGGTTTTTGAATAGCCCGGACGAAGTCGGGTCACCTTCTAGTACTATATATTTTGAGAACTCCGTATATATGTATGTATGTGTGTGTGTGGGTACTTCATATAATCCAAAACGCGTGTAAAGATTGAGCTCAAACTTCCTATGTAAGTGTCAAATCCCACCGACACGACCGTGGTCGCGTTTTAGGGAAGCTCAGAGCACCCGTTCTCCAATCTGAAATCACCGCAAAGGCACGGCGTGGGTTAATCAAGTGATTATTTAATGAGCGTTTGTTTTTGACGCATCTCTATAAAGAGCGTCTGTTTCCCATTCAACGTTATTAGCATCTGCAGAGTTATACGAGAACATTGAGTGCTTGCCTATGCGGGGAGATTTATTGGAGCTCTTACAACATCATTGTTATAGTATGTATGACACTTAGGTCAGGGCTTAGGGGGGTAGTTATAGGCATAGTGCTTCTCAGAAATCCCGGTAACAAACCAACACTCACAATTTCGTATTTACGCAAACGTTATCGCTCGAAATTTATTCCCTGCGAGCATGGATGGCGCGCTTTGTTTTACGGTATATACCGAAATCATCCCAGATAATCACGAATATAGCATCAGATTTCTCCCCAGATATACCGTTATAAAGCTACTAGAATCTGCCAATATATACTATATATTTTGAGAACTCCGTATATAAGTATATATGTGTGTGTGTGGGTACTTCATAGAATCCAAAACGCGTGTAAAGATTGAGCTCAAACTTCCTATGTAAGTGTCAAATCCCACCGACACGACCGTGGTCGCGTTTTAGTGAATCTCAGGGCACCCGTTCTCCAATCTAAAATCACCGCAAAGGCACGGCGTGGGTTAATCAAGTGATTATTTAATGAGCGTTTGTTTTTGACGCATCTCTATAAAGAGCGTCTGTTTCCCATTCAACGTTATTAGCATCTGCAGAGTTATACGGGAACATTGAGTGCTTGCCTATGCGGGGAGATTTATTGGAGCTCATACAACATCATTGTTATAGTATGTATGACACTTAGGTCTGGGCTTAGGGGGGTAGTTATAGGCATAGTGCTTCTCGGAAATCCCGGTTACAAACCGACACTCACAATTTCGTATTTACGCAAGCGTTATAGCTCGAAATTTATTCCCTGCGAGCACGGATGGCGCGCTTTGTTTTTACAGTACTTCGGTATATACCGAAATCGTCCCAGATAATTACGAATATAGCAACAGATTTCTCCCCAGATATACCGTTATAAAGCTACTGGAATCTGCCAATCTATTCTCATATATATTTTGAAGACCTCTGTCTGTTTGTTTGTTTGTCATTTATACAAATCTACGATTCTCGACCGATCGGGACGAAACTTGGTACGTGTGTGTAGTTTGACCAGGCGGTGGACGTTGTCGTATTGGCGAGCCCGTGCGGCGCCCGCTTCGCGCATCCGCAGACGAGATCTCGGAAACGGGTGGAGCTATCGACTTGAAATTTGCTATTTGAATGTATCTTGCCTCGGATGCGAATTGTATCGGGTCGCCGAGCCCGTGCGACGCCAGCTTCGCGCATGCGCAGACGAGATCTCGGAAACGGATACAGCTATCGACTTGAAATTTGCTATGTGAATGTATCTTGCCCCGGATGCGAATTTTATCGGGTCGCCGAGCCCGTGCGACGCCAGCTTCGCGCATGCGCAGACGAGATCTAGGAAACGGGTGGAGCTATCGACTTGAAATTTGGTATGTGAATGTATCTTGCCCCGGATACGAATTTTGTCGGGTCACCGAGCCCGTGCGACGCCAGCTTCGCGCATGCGCAGACGAGATCTCGGAAACGGGTGGAGCTATCGACTTGATATTTGCTATGTGAATGTATCTTGTCCCGGATACGAATTTTATCGGGCCGCCGAGCACGTGCGACGCCAGCTTCGCGCATGCGCAGACGAGATCTCGGAAACGGGTAGAGCTATCGACTTGAAATTTGTTTTTTGAATAGCCCGGACGTCCGGCTGGGTAGAGCTATCGACTTGAAATTTGGTTTTTGAATAGCCCGGACAACGTCGGGGACCAGATCTCGGAAACGGGTAGAGCTATCGACATGAAATTTGGTTTTTGAATAGCCCGGACAACGTCGGGCTCATCGGCTAGTCTATTATATATTTTGAAAGATCTGTGTGTGTGTTTGTAAGTTTGTAAGTTTGTGTGTTTGAAATCGATGGACTCGAAAACGACTAAGCCAATTTCAATGAAATTTGGTATTTGGATGTGTTTTCGGCCGGAGACGAACATAGGCATATTTATTTGTCCGTGCGAGGTCAACTTTTCACGTGCGGAGGTCAAATCTATTTTTACGCCGTTTTGCGCTAATATATTTCAGTTCGGTGCTCACAAATCGATTCGATATAGCGCGAATAATAAATTGCCAGTCATATAATGTGCACGGTTAGAATCTGTGTGGCTTCATCTTTCCAACGATATATAATATGTATGTATCCGTTTTAGTTATCTGCCTCAATTATTAGGGACAAGTGGACGTACGATCTTTTATCAGGATAAAATCAATGCGTAACTTCTATGACGTCGTCAGAGGTCATAAAATTAGATTACGTTAACTCTCACCCTGCCGATGCATTTGACTGTGTCGCGTTAACTCATCACCGGCCGAGATATCCGCAAAATGACATTGGGCTATATATCTCGGAAACGGGTGTAGCTATCGACTTGAAATTTGGTATGTGAATGTATCTTGCCCCGGATACGAATTTTATCGGGTCGCCGAGCACGTGCGACACCAGCTTCGCGCATGCGCAGACCAGATCTAGGAAACGGGTGGAGCAATCGACTTGAAATTTGGTTTTTGAATAGCCCGGACGAAGTCGGGTCACCTTCTAGTACTATATATTTTGAGAACTCCGTATATATGTATGTATGTGTGTGTGTGGGTACTTCATATAATCCAAAACGCGTGTAAAGATTGAGCTCAAACTTCCTATGTAAGTGTCAAATCCCACCGACACGACCGTGGTCGCGTTTTAGAAAAGCTCAGAGCACCCGTTCTCCAATCTGAAATCACCGCAAAGGCACGGCGTGGGTTAATCAAGTGATTATTTAATGAGCGTTTGTTTTTGACGCATCTCTATAAAGAGCGTCTGTTTCCCATTCAACGTTATTAGCATCTGCAGAGTTATACGGGAACATTGAGTGCTTGCCTATGCGGGGAGATTTATTGGAGCTCTTACAACATCATTGTTATAGTATGTATGACACTTAGGTCTGGGCTTAGGGGGGGGGGGGGGGTAGTTATAGGCATAACGCTTCTCAGAAATCCCGGTTACAAACCAACACTCACAATTTCGTATTTACGCAAATGTTATCGCTCGAAATTTATTCCCTGCGAGCACGGATGGCGCGCTTTGTTTTTACAGTATATACCTTTCGTATATACCGAAATCATCCCAGATAATCACGAATATAGCATCAGATTTCTCCCCAGAAATACCGTTATAAAGCTACTGGAATCTGCCAATCTCATATATATTTTGAAGACCTCTGTCTGTATGTATGTTTGTTTGTTTGTTTGTCTGTCTGTCTGTCTGTCATTTATACAAATCTACGATTCTCGACCGATCGGGACGAAACTTGGTACGTGTGTGTAGTTTGATCAGGCGGTGAACGTTGTCGTATTGGCGAGCCCGTGCGGCGCCCGCTTCGCGCATGCGCAGACGAGATCTCGGAAACGGGTGGAGCTATCGACTTGAAATTTGCTATGAGAATGTATCTTGCCCCGGATACGAATTTTATCGGGTCACCGAGCCCGTGCGACACCAGCTTCGCGCATGCGCAGACGAGATCTCGGAAACGGGTGGAGCTATCGACTTGAAATTTGCTATGTGAATGTATCTTGCCCCGGATACGAATTGTATCGGGTCACCGAGCCCGTGCGACGCCAGCTTCGCGCATGCGCAGACCATATCTCGGAAACGGGTAGAGCTATCGACTTGAAATCGTCGGGCTGGGTAGAGCTATCGACTTGAAATTTGGTTTTTGAATAGCCCGGACAACGTCGGGCTCATCGGCTAGTCTCATATATATTTTGAAGACCTCTGTCTGTATGTTTGTTTGTTTGTCTGTCTGTCTGTCTGTCTGTCTGTCTGTCATTAGTACAAATCTACGATTCTCGACCGATCGGGACGAAACTTGGTACGTGTGTGTAGTTTGACCAGGCGGTGAACGTTGTCGTATTGGCGAGCCCGTGCGGCGCCCGCTTCGCGCATGCGCAGACGAGATCTCGGAAACGAGTGGAGCTATCGACTTGAAATTTGCTATGTGAATGTATCTTGCCCCGGATACGAATTTTATCCGGTCGCCGAGCCCGTGCGACACCAGCTTCGCGCATGCGCAGACGAGATCTCGGAAACGGGTGGAGCTATCGACTTGAAATTTGCTATGTGAATGTATCTTGCCCCGGATACGAATTTTATCGGGTCGCCGAGTCCGTGCGACGCCAGCTTCGCGCATGCGCAGACCAGATCTCGGAAACGGGTAGAGCTATCGACTTGAAATTTTGTTTTTGAATAGCCCGGACAACGTCGGGCTCATCGGCTAGTCTCATATATATTTTGAAGACCTCTGTTTGTCTGTCTGTCTGTATCTCTGTCATTGATACAAATCTACGATTCTCGACCGATCGGGACGAAACTTGGTACGTGTGTGTAGTTTGACCAGGCGGTCAACGTTGTCGTATTGGAGAGCCCGTGCGGCGCCCGATTCACGCATGCGCAGACGAGATCTCGGAAACGGGTGGAGCTATCGACTTGAAATTTGCTATGTGAATGTATCTTGCCCCGGATACGAATTTTATCGGGTCGCCGAGCCCGTGCGACGCCAGCTTCGCGCATGCGCAGACGAGATTTCGGAAACTGGTGGAGCTGGTGAAGGTTTTTGAGTAGCCCGGACAACGTCGGGCTCAACAATTTTTCATCGGGTCAGTTCTTTCCGTCCGATGTACATTAAGCATGTATGGGGTTACCTTGAAAAACTAAAGTTAATTGATCGACCAAAGCCATGGGACCAATGCCGCCAGTGGCGGGCTAACCTGCTAGTCTCATATATATTTTGAAGACCTCTGTCTGTTTGTCTGTATGTTTGTCTGTCATTAATAAAAATCTACGATTCTCGACCGATCGCGACGAAACTTGGTACGTGTGTGTAGTTTGACCATGCGGTCGTCGTTGTCGTATTGGCAAGCCCGTGCGACGCCCGTGCAGCGCATGCGCAGACGAGATCTTGGAAACGGGTGGAGCTATCGACTTGAAATTTGCTATGTGAATGTATCTTGCCCCGGATGCGATTTTAATCGGGTCGCCGAGCCCGTGCGACGCCAGCTTCGCGTATGCGCAGACCAGATCTCGGAAACGGGTGGATCTATCGACTTGAAATTTGGTTTTTGAATAGCCCGGATAACGTCGGGCTCATCGGCTAGTCTCATATATATTTTGAATACCTCTGTCTGTCTGTCTGTCTGTCTGTTTGTTTGTCTGTCATTTATACAAATCTACGATTCTCGACCGATCGGGACGAAACTTGGTACGTGTGTGTAGTTTGACCAGGCGGTCGTCGTTGTCGTATTGGCGAGCCCGCGCGGCGACCGCTTCGCGCATGGGCAGACGAGATCTCGGAAACGGGTGGAGCTATCGACTTGAAATTTGCTATGTGAATGTATCTTGCCCCGGATACGAATTTTATCGGGTCACCGAGCCCGTGCGACGCCAGCTTCGCGCATGCGCAGACCAGTTCTCGGAAACGGGTAGAGCTATCGATTTGAAATTTGATTTTTGAATAGCCCGGATAACGTCGGGCTGGTAGAGCTATCGACTTGAAATTTGGTTTTAGAATAGCCCGGACAACGTATATATATATATATACTAGAAGATGACCCGACTTCGTCCGGGCTTTGACCTTGAATTGTCCATTTTAAAGGTCAAGGTCAAGTAGGGTCACGATTTGACCAGTCCAAAACACTGCCCGGACAAAAGTACCCGACAAACGTGCCCGTCGAAATCCATCCGGTTTTACCCGATTTGACCTTGAATTGATCATTTTGAAGGTCAAGGTCAAGTCGGGGTCACGATTTGACCCGTCCAAAACACTCAGTGGACAAAAGTAACCCTATGTATAAAATTTCGTCAAAATCCCATCAAAATTGGCGATTTGAGCTTGAATTGACCCGATTTCAAGGTCAAGGTCACGTCGCACGGGCAAATGAATATGCTTATGAGACTCCCCCCCCCCGTACGAAAGTACCCCCCACATACCAAGTTTCATCGAAATCCCGTGATATTCGGGCGTTTGACCTTGAAATGACCCGATTTCAAGTTCAAAGTCACTTCGCACGGGCAAATTAATAGGCCCATGTCACTCCTCGGCCGAAAATACCACCACATACCAAGTTTCATCGAAATCGGGTCGGCCGTTTTCGAGTCCATCGATTAGAGACAGACACACAGACAGACAGACAGATCTTCCAAAATATATAATAGATAGCCGATGAGCCCGACGTTGTCCGGGCCATTCAAAAACCAAATTTCGGCGACCCGATAAAATTCGTATCCGGGGCAAGATACATTCACATACCAAATTTCAAGTCGATAGCTCCACCCGTTTCCGAGATCTCGTCTGCGCATGCGCGAAGCTGGCGTCGCACGGGCTCGTCGACCCGATAAAATTCGTATCCGGGGCAAGGTACATTCACATAGCAAATTTCAAGTCGATAGCTCCACCCGTTTCCGAGATCTCGTCTGCGCATGCGCGAAGCTGGCGTCGCACGGGCTCGTCGACCCGATAAAATTCGTATCCGGGGCAAGGTACATTTACATAGCAAATTTCAAGTCGATAGCTCCACCCGTTTCCGAGATCTCGTCTGCGCATGCGCGAAGCGGGCGCCGCACGGGCTCGCCAATACGACAACGTCCACCGCCTGGTCAAACTACACACACGTACCAAGTTTCGTCCCGATCGGTCGAGAATCGTAGATTTGTATTAATGACATACATACAGACAGACAGACAGACAGACAAACAAACAGAGGTCTTCAAAATATATATGAGACTAGCCGATGAGCCCGACGTTGTCCGGGCTATTCCAAAACCAAATTTCAAGTTGATAGCTCTACCCAGCCCGAAATTTCAAGTCGATAACTCTACCCGTTTCCGAGATCTGGTCTGCGCATGCGCGAAGCTGGCGTCGCACGGGCTCGGCGACCCGATAAAATTCGTATCCGGGGCAAGATACATTCACACACCAAATTTCAAGTCGATAGCTCCACCAGTTTCCGAGATCTCGTCTGCGCATGCGCGACGCTGGCGTCGCACGGGCTCGGTGACCCGATACAATTCGTATCCGGGGCAAGATACATTCACATAGCAAATTTCAAGTCGATAGCTCCACCCGTTTCCGAGATCTCGTCTGCGCATGCGCGAAGCGGGCACCGCACGGGCTCGCCAATACGACAACGTCCACCGCCTGATCAAACTACACACACGTACCAAGTTTCGTCCCGATCGGTCGAGAATCGTAGATTTGTATCAATGACAGACACACAGACAGACAGACAGACAGACAAACAAACAGAGGTCTTCAAAATATATATGAGATATCTATTATATATTTTGGAAGATCTGTGTGTGTGTGTGTCTGTAATCGATGGACTCGAAAACGGCCGACCCGATTTCGATGAAACTTGGTATGTGGGGATATTTTCGGCCGGGGAGTGACATAGGCATATTAATTTGCCCGTGCGACGTGACCTTGACCTTGAAATCGGGTCATTTCAAGGTCAAACGCCCGAATATCACGGGATTTCGATGAAACTTGGTATGTGGGGGTACCTTCAAATCGTGACCCCAACCTGACCTTGACCTTCAAAATTATCAATTCAAGGTCAAATCGGGTAAAACAGGATGGATTTCGACGGGTACTTTTGTCCGGGCAGTGTTTTGGACGGGTCAAATCGTTACCCCCAACTGACCTTGACCTTCAAAATGGTCAATTCAAGGTCAAAGCCCGGACGAAGTCGGGTCACCTTCTAGTATATATATATATATATATAGCTATATAGCTATATATATATATATATATATATATATATGTATGTGTGTATATATGTGGGTACGTCATAGAATCGAAAACGCGTGTAGGAACGGGCATCCCACGGCAATGTCGGCTTATAAGACATATTTACTACACATGACAGCCGATGGACAATTGGTCTCTATATATGTACCAAAATTACGCCGCGTTGGTGACTGGGAAATTCCAGGGAATGCCGATTGAGCTCAAACTTACGTCGTTCCTTGGAACGGGGGAAGTTTTCAATCATACCTCTTTTAGGGACGGGTACTGCGTGTTGTGTGAAAACAAAAAATGTGTGTTGTGTGATTCTTATTCTTGCGGGGGAAATTTTCATCGGGTCAGTTTTTCCGTCCGATGTACCTTAAATCATACCTCTTTTAGGGACGGGTACTGCGTGTTTTGTGATTCTTATGTCTTCTTCACTCGTGTTATAAACAAAAAATTAATATTAACTCATTGAAAACAAAATTTAAATTAAAAAATTTAAATTAAAAAAAATAAAAATTGTCATGTTTCTGACGAACGCCGCCAGTGGCGGGCTAACCTGCTAGTCTACTATATCTTTTGAGACTTCGTATATATATATATGTGTGTATATGTGTGTGTGTATATGTACTTTATAGAATCGAAAACGGCTGTACCGATTGACCTCAAACTTCCTATCTAAGGGTAAAAGCACACGGGACGCGTCGTCGTGGCGTTTTCGATCCCATGAGACGTGACCTTGACCTTCAAACCCGTGACCTTGAACTCATATCTCGGGATCCGCCGAGTCGATTTCCACAGAATTTTGTGTGTGGGGGTAGATTGAGGCGCGGAACAATTTCGTCGCACCCGGATGCCCGTGCGGCGTGACCTTGACCTTTCAATGACCTTCAACCTGTATATCGGTATCCACTGGGCCGATTTCCACCATTTTTGGGGTGTTGGCGTAGTTTGACCCGTGGAGTAACATGGGCCTATCCGTTTGCACGTGCGGTGTGCTCTTGACCTTCAAATGACCTTGAACTCATATCTCGGGATCCGCTGAGCCGATTTCTAGTTTCTGACGATTGTCGCCAGTGGCGGGCTAACCTGCTGGTCTACTATATATTTTGAGTCTTCCCTATATATATATATATATATATATATATATATATATATATTTATATTTGTACTTTATAGAATCGAAAACGGCTGGACAGATTGAGCTCAAACTTCCTATCCAATGGTAAAAACCAACGGGACGCGTCGTCGTCGTCGCGTTTTGGATAAGCTCAGAGCACCCGTTCTCCACTCTCAGTCAGAAAAAAGGCAGGGGTTAATCGCGTTGATAGTTAAACAGCGTTCGTATTCACAGTGTCGTTGATAAAGAGCGTATGTGTGTAATGTGATTCTTACGTCTGGGTCTGGTCGTGTGCGTGTAAGACTGTATCCAAACATGAGCGTGTTGTGTGACGTACTTAGGGCTTCCTAGGAACGGATCGGGTCAGTTTTTTTTAGCCCGAGGTGTTCTTCACCTTTAAACGGGTACCCACAAATGATATGTGTGTGTGTGCTTTATAGACTCGAACCTATTGAGCTCAAACTTGCTACCTACGGGAAGTGTCATGGACGGGTTAAATTGTGACCACGACCTGACCTTGAAAATGATCAATTCAAGGTCAAATCGGGTCAAATTGAAAAACAAAAAATTAAATTAAAAAATAAAAAGGCACAATTAACTCATTGAAAAACAAAAAATTAAATTAAAAAATTCATTAAAAAAAATAATTAAAAAAATTAATAAAAAAATTAAAAATTGTCATGTTTCTGACGATTGCCGCCAGTGGTGGGCTAACCTGCTAGTCTACTATATATTTTGAGAACTACGTATGTGTATATATATATATACTTTATAGAATCGAAAACGGCTGCACCGATTGAGCTCAAACTTCCTATCTAAGGGTAAAATCACACGGGACGCGTCGTCGCGGCATTTTTGAGAATCTCACAGCACCCGTTCTCCACTCTCAGTAACAAAAAACGGCACTGTGGGTTTAATCCCGTTGACAGTTGAAGAGCGTTCGTATCCGCAGTGTCGTTGATAAAGAGCGTTTGCGTGTAGTGTCATTCTTACGTCTGGATCCGGTCCTGAGCGTCACTGTATCCAGACATGAGCGTGTTGTGTGAATCTTACGTACTTAGGGCTTCCTAGGAACGGGGGAGATTTTCATCGGGTCAGTTTTTTCGCCCGATGTGATCTTCACCTTGAAACGGGTCCCTTCAAATGAAATATATGTGTGTGTCCTTTCTAGACTCGAACCGATTGAGCTCAAACTTGCTACCTATGGGTACTTTTGTGCGGGAAGTGTCATAGTGTCATGGATGGGTTAAATTGTGACCCCGATCTGACCTTGACCTTGAAAATGATCAATTCAAGGTCAAATCGGGTAAAACAGGTGGATTTCGACCAAATTTTACACTTAGGTGCAGCATACGTGTCTCGGAAGCTGTTGCAATTGCTTTTTCGAACAAAGCCATGAGACGAACCACGCCAGTGGCGGGCCAACCTGCTAGTCCTATAGATTCATAAACAATGTTTCTATATTCCCGGTATGAGAACATTAAGATATTTTAACCTAAAAAATTGCATAAATCTAACATCTAGTGATCCAACTCCAGACAAATGCACACGGCTATGGGCACGAGACCAGGACACACCAGACTGACCATGGTTGTTGAGAACATTTTGAAAATTATACAAGAAAATCGCAAATTCTTAACTGGCCTCAACTGAAGCTTTCCTATAGTGTTGGAAATTTAAAATCTCATACTCCCCCTCGGGTTGGAAAATTCTCCAACTGATGACCATTTCAGTCACAAGTTTGACCATATGTAGTAAAATATTATTTTGTCAAACTAATTAGCAGTTTTGTATTGGCCATGTGGGAGGGACAATGCCACACGGGGCGGTCCATGGTTCGGCCCGGTGTGCACAAATTTTGAAATCTGAACAAGAAAATCGCAAAATTCTAGAATATAGACTAGCCTCAATCCGATTAGGGTGCATTTTAAGAGAATCGAGTGGATAAAACTTGGTAACATCAGAAACGCGAAATCTGCCATCACATGTTTCTGTATGATGTAGGCGAACTAACTCTAAATTTTCGGCAAGTATTTAACCCATCAATCCCCATTACGGTGGTAGTTGAAGGGTGAATGAGTGGTCGCACGGGCTCGGGTGCGATGACACTTCCCTTGGATGTTTACCCTTAGATAGGAAGTTTGGGCTCAATCGGTCGAGCCGTCTTCGAGTCTATAAACGATATACATATATATATATATATACGGAAGTCTCAAAATATATAGTAGACTAGCAGGTTAGCCCGCCACTGGCGTGATTGGTCAGAAACATGACAATGTTTTATGTTTTGTTTGTGTTTTTCAATGAGTTAATATTGGGTTTTTCAATATTTTACCCGATTTGACCTTGAATTGATCATTTTCAAGGTCTAGGTCATGTCGGGGTCACAATATATAATTTGTGGGTACCCGTTTGGACTGGCGTGGTTCGTCTCATGGCTTTGTCAGAAACATGACTTTTTGTTTTTCAATGAGTTAATTCTGCCCTTTTAATCAAGAGAAATAATGGTCTCACCATGGACCAATAACAATTCAAGTACAACATTTGGGAATTTTTCCCCACACCATTTCAATTTCCTGAGTTACTGAATTTGCATTTTTCTGTCTATACATTCACTCATCTAAGAGTTTCTTAATACATTAATTATAGTCGTTGATTGATTCGTTAATTGAACTGAATAGTCAAAAAACATAACGCGCACGCTATAACTCCGGTATCACTAACGTACGCGGCATTGGAAGGGTCAGGTTAACTTCCGCCTGGACCCACGTGGCGTGACGTAATTCACAACCACGTGTATTTACCTCGAAAGTGTTAAAATTGTGCGACCGCGACACACACAATGGCCCGATAATGGGCACACGTTCCCTGGCATTTCCCAGAAGATATTCATGGGGAGGTCAAGTGACCAATTTTGAAATTTGCTGGTCGCATTCGTCTGTATGTCTGAGGAATTCTCGGCTAGATATTGTTACCAACATGACATATTTAAATTAATCCCGCCGTGGACCCCATCACCAACGGCAACGCGACATGTGCTGCGTTCTAAAAATAGGTCGATTGCAGTGGATTCGTACAGATGACGAAATAGATAATATTGTTTGATCGAAAGCGTTTGAATTAATACGTCGCAAAACTCGCCTTGATGTTGGCTAATATATATTTGTCCCTGCTAGGTGTTGGGAATGTCGTCACACAACACGCTCATGTCTGCATACAGTCTTACACGCACACGCCGAGACCCAGACGTAAGAATGACATTAGGCATATACGCTCTTTATCAACTACAATGCAATAGGAACGCTCTTTAACTATCAACGCGATTAACCCCCGCCGTGCCTTTGCGGTGATTTTGGGAGTGGAGAACGCGTGCTGCGACGACGATTCCCGTGGGTTTTTACATTTAGATGGGAAGTTTGAACTCAATCGAGCGAACCGTTTTCGATTCTATGAAGTATATATATACGGAGTTCTCAAAATATATAGTACTAGCAGGTTAGCCCGCCACTGGCGGCATTCGTCCCATAGCTTTGGTCGATCCATTAATTTTAGTTTTTCAATGTAACCCCGTACAGGACCGGGCTACTCAAAAACCAAATTTCAAGTCGATAGCTCCACCCGTTTCCGAGATCTGGTCTGCGCATGCGCGAATCTGGCGTCGCACGGGCTCGGCGACCCGATAAAATTCGTATCCGGGGCAAGATACATTCACATACCAAATTTCAAGTCGATAGCTCCACCCGTTTCCGATATCTCGTCTGCGCATGCGCTGCACGGGCGTCGCACGGGCTCACCAATACGACAGCGACGACCACCTGGTCAAACTACACTCACGTACCAAGTTTCGTCCCGATCGGTCGAGGTCTTGGTATCTGATGCAAAAGACGAAATTGTGAGTGTTGGTCAATAGTCCCCGCCGTGAACCTCATCGTCGCAAAGAGCGGACAGTCAATTAACCCCGTTGTGAACCTCAATCACCAACGCGACGTAAACATGTGTTGCGTTCTAAAAATAGGAACGCATTTTCTCTCTGCATAATTCTGCAGATGCTAATAACGTTGCTCCCCGTAGGTAGCATACCGTAGCAATATCGTTGTTGTTGATATTTACGGCTTGGGGGCTATTTTCTTATTTAGCAAGTTTGAGCTCAATCGGTTCGAGTCTATAAAGGACACACTCATATATATGACACTTCCCGTGGGTAGCAAGTTTGAGCTCAATCGGCATTCCCTGGAATTTCCCGTAGATTGGCAGATTCCAGTAGCTTTTTATAACGGTATATCTGGGGAGAAATCTGATGCTATATTCGTGATTATCTGGGATGATTTCGGTATATAACTATATACTGTAAAAACAAAGCGCGCCATCCGTGCTCGCAGGGTTGGTCAGAAACAAATGTTTTTTAAATTTAATGTATGTTCCGTATATCTCTCTGCAGATGCAAATAGCGTTGAATGGCAAACAGACGCTCTTTATAGAGATGCGTCAAAAACAAACGCTCATTAAATAATCACTTGATTAACCCACGCCGTGCCTTTGCGGTGATTTGAGATTGGAGAACGGGTGCTCTGAGCTTTTCTAAACTGCGACCACGGTCGTGTCGGTGGAATTTGACACTTACATAGGAAGTTTGAGCTCAATCTGTTCACGCGTTTTGGATTCTATGAAGTACACACACACATATATACGAAGTCTCAAAATATATAGTATAGACTAGCAGGGTAGCCCGCCACCGGCGGCTTGTCCGAAACATGACGTTTTTTGTTTTTCAATGAGTTAATTGTGACATTTGTTTATATATTTTTTTTATTTTTAGCTCCACGCGTTTCAATAAGAAAAAATTGTACCCGGTAGCTCCACCCGTTTCCGAGATCTGGTCTGCGCATGCGCGAAGCTGGCGTCGCACGGGCTCGGCGACCCGATCAAATTTGTACCCGGCCCAAGATACATTCACATAGCAAATTTCAAGTCGATAGCTCCACCCGTTTCCGAGATCTCGTCTGCGCATGCGCTGCACGGGCGTCGCATGGGCTCGGCGACCCGATAAAATTTGTACCCGGTGCAAGATACATTCACATAGCAAATTTCAGGTCGATAGCTCCACCCGTTTCCGAGATCTGCCTTTCTGCATAATATTTCGAGCGATAACATTGCATTGAAATGTCAGACTCCCATCGTGAACCTCAACACGAAGTAAACACGAGTTTCGAGCGATAACATTGCATTGAAATGACTCCCATCGTGAACCTCAAGACGACGTAAAACACTTGTTGCGTTCTAGGAAATGCACTCAATGCAGATGCTAATAACGTTGACTTCGTATATATATATATAATGACGTTATTAACCCCGGCCGTGCCGTTTGAGCTGATTTTTATGACTGGGAGTGGAGTACGGGTGCTCGGAGCTTCTGGAAAACGCGTGGACGACATCGTACGTGGTATTTTACCTTTAGATAGGAAGTTTGAGCTCAATCTGTCCAGCCGTTCCCGTCCTAATGTACTATTTCGAGCGATAACAATTGTCAGACTCCCATCGTGAACCTCAACACGAAGCAAACACGTGTTTCGAGCGATAACATTGCATTGAAGTCAGACTCCCATCGTGGACCCCCAAGACGACGTAAACACGTGTTTGTTCCGGTATAACTTTGGAGACTCTTGACTTCATATATATATATAATGACGTTATTAACCCCGGCCGTGCCGTTTGAGCTGATTTCGATGACTGGGAGTGGATAAAGGGTGCTCAGAGCTTCTCGAAAACACATCTACGGCGGTGTCGGTGTGATTTTACACTTACATACGAAATTTGATCTCAATCTGTACACGCGTTTTGGATTCTATGAAGTACACACATATATACGAAGTCTCAAAATATATAGTATAGACTAGCCGATGAGCCCGACGTTGTCCGGGCTATTCAAAAACCAAATTTCAAGTCGATAGCTTGACGTTGTCCGGGCTATTCAAAAACCAAATTTCAAGTCGATAGCTCTACCCGTTTCCGAGATCTGGTGTGCGCATGCGTGAAGCTGGCGTCGCACGGGCTCGTCGACCCGATAAAATTCGTATCCGGGGCAAGATACATTCACATAGCAAATTTCAAGTCGATAGCTCCACCCGTTTCCGAGATCTCGTCTGCGCATGCGCGAAGCTGGCGTCGCACGAGATGGGCGACCCGATAAAATTCGTATCCGGGGCAAGATACATTCACATACCAAATTTCAAGTCGATAGCTCCACCCGTTTCCGAGATCTCGTCTGCGCATGCGCGAAGCGGGCGCCGCACGGGCTCGGCGACCCGATAAAATTCGCATCCGGGGCAAGATACATTCACATAGCAAATTTCAAGTCGATAGCTGCACCCGTTTCCGAGATCTCGTCTGCGCATGCGCGAAGCGGGCGCCGCACGGGCTCGCCAATACGACAACGACGACCGCCTGGTCAAACTACACACACGTACCAAGTTTCGTCCGTATCGGTCGAGAATCGTAGATTTGTATTAATGACAGACAGACAGACAGACAAACAAACAGAGGTCTTCAAAATATATATGAGACTAGCCGATGAGCCCGACGTTGTCCGGGATATTCAAAAACCAAATTTCAAGTCGATAGCTATTCAAAAACCAAATTTCAAGTTGATAGCTCCACCCGTTTCCGAGATCTGGTCTGCGCATGCGCGAAGCTGGCGTCGCACGGGATCGGCGACCCGATAAAATTCGTATCCGGGGCAAGATACATTCACATCAAGTCGATAGCTCCACCCGTTTCCGATATCTCGTCTGTGCATGCGCGAAGCTGGCGTCGCACGGGCTCGGCGACCCGATAAAATTCGTATAAGATACATTCACATAGCAAATTTCAAGTCGATAGCTCCACCCGTTTCCGAGATCTCGTCTGCGCATGCGCTGCACGGACGTCGCACGGGGTCGCCAATACGACAACGACGACCACCTGGTCAAACTACACTCACGTACCAAGTTTCGTCCCGATCGGTCGAGGTGTTGGTATCTGATGCAAAAGACGAAATTGTGAGTGTTGGTCAATAGTCCCCGCCGTGAACCTCATCGTCACAAAGAGCGGACAGTCAATTAACCCCGTTGTGAACCTCAATCACCAACGCGACGTAAACATGTGTTGCGTTCTAAAAATAGGAAAGCATTTTCTCTCTGCATAATTCTGCAGATGCTAATAACGTTGCTCCCCGTAGGTAGCAATATCGTTGTTGTTGATATTTACGGCTTGGGGGCTATTTTCTTATTTAGCAAGTTTGAGCTCAATCGGTTCGAGTCCATAAAGGACACACTCATATATATGACACTCCCCGTGGGTAGCAAGTTTGAGCTCAATCGGCATTCCCTGGAATTTCCCGTAGATTGGCAGATTCCAGTAGCTTTTTATAACGGTATATCTGGGGAGAAATCTGATGCTATATTCGTGATTATCTGGGATGATTTCGGTATATAACTATATACTGTAAAAACAAAGCGCGCCATCCGTGCTCGCAGGGTTGGTCAGAAACAAATGTTTTTTAAATTTAATGTATGTTCCGTATATCTCTCTGCAGATGCAAATAGCGTTGAATGGCAAACAGACGCTCTTTATAGAGATGCGTCAAAAACAAACGCTCATTAAATAATCACTTGATTAACCCACGCCGTGCCTTTGCGGTGATTTGAGATTGGAGAACAGGTGCTCTGGGCTTTTCTAAACTGCGACCACGGTCGTGTCGGTGGGATTTGACACTTACATAGGAAGTTTGAGCTCAATCTGTACACGCGTTTTGGATTCTATGAAGTACACACATACACACATATATACGAAGTCTCAAAATATATAGTATAGATAGACTAGCAGGTTAGCCCGCCACTGGCTGCATTCGTCCCATGGCTTTGTTTCAGAAACATGACATTTTTGTAATTATTTTGTTTTTATTTATTTTAGTTTTTTATTTTTGAATATGAATTTAATGTTTTTTAAATTTAATATATTTTGTTTCTGAATTGTTTTTTTATTGTTAATTTTTTTTAATTTTAAATTGTTTTAATTAAATTGTAAATTGTTTTAATGAATTTTTTTGTTTCTGGCGGAAAAATTTACCCGTAGAAATCCCCCCTTCCTAGGAACGACAGACAACGCATTCTTTGTTTCGTGAAATCTCTCTACGATAACATTGCATTGAATTTAAAACAAACGCTTCTCGTCGGGAAATCTGTCTTCGGGTCGTTGATCTCTCTACGATAACATTGCATTGAATTTAAAACAAACGCTTCCCGTCGGGAAATCTGTCTTCGGGTCGTTGTTGTTGGCATCACGGCTCCCCGAAAACTCTCACATTGCCGAAAACGTGTATTTAGTAATATCGTTGTTGTTGATATTTACGGCTTGGGGGCTATTTTCTTATTTAGCAAGTTTGAGCTCAATCGGTTAGAGTCTATAAAGGACACACTCATATATATGACACTTCCCGTAGGTAGCAAGTTTGAGCTCAATCGGCATTCCCTGGAATTTCCCGTAGATTGGCAGATTCCAGTAGCTTTATAACGGTATATCTGGGGAGAAATCTGATGCTATATTCGTGATTATCTGGGATGATTTCGGTATATACCGGTATATACTGTAAAAACAAAGCGCGCCATCCGTGCTCGCAGGGAATAAATTTCGAGCGATAACGTTTGCGTTCCCGTATAACTCTGCAGATGCGAATAACGTTGAATGGGAAACAGACGCTCTTTATAGAGATGCGTCAAAAACAAACGCTCATTAAATAATCACTTGATTAACCCCCGCCGTGCCTTTGCGGTGATTTGAGATTGGAGAACGGGTGCTCTGAGCTTCCCTAAACCGCGACCACGGTCGTGTCGGTGGGATTTGACACTTACATAGGAAGTTTGAGCTCAATCTTTACACGCGTTTTGGATTCTATGAAGTACACACACACACATATACGAAGTCTCAAAATATATAGTATAGAATAGCCGATGCGCCAGACGTTGTCCGGGCTATTCAAAAACCAAATTTCAAGTCGATAGCTCCACCCGTTTCCGAGATTTGGTCTGCGCATGCGCAAAGCTGGCGTCGCACGGGCTCGGCGACCCGATAAAATTCGTATCCGGGGCAAGATACATTCACATACCAAATTTCAAGTCGATAGCTCCACCCGTTTCCGAGATCTGGTCTGATTTGCGGATACCTCGGCCGGTGATGAGTTAACGCGACATCGGTCGGTTAAGAGTTAAACGCGATAACGTCACAATCTCTTGACGGCGTAATAGATTCACGGAATGTTTTTCGATGACTGAAGCATGGTCCTGCGTTCTTCCCGATAATTAAGGTAGAAACTTTAAACGGACACAGGCGTGTGGTATATCGTTGGAAACAGGAAGCGCCACAGATTCTAACCATGCAAATTATATGACTGGCAATTTATTATTCGCGTTATATCGAATCGATTTCTGAGCACCGAACTGAAATATATAATAGATTTGACCTCGCCACGTGAAAAGTTTATCTCGGATCTGAAATCTGATGAGTTGATATTGACCACCTAGCCAAACTATACACACGTACCAAGTTTCGTCCCGATCGCGCCACCCTTTTCCGAGATCTGGTCTGCGCATGCGCGAAGCTGGCGTCGCACGGGCTCGGCGACCCGATAAAATTCGTATCCGGGGCAAGATACATTCACATAGCAGATTTCAAGTCGATAGCTCCACCCGTTCCGAGATCTCGTCTGCGCATGCACTGCACGGGCGTCGCACGGGCTCGCCAATACGACAACGACGACCGCCTGGTCAAACTACACACACGTACCAAGTTTCGTCCCGATCGGTCGAGAATCGTAGATTTGTGTTAATGACAAACAGACAAACAGACAGACAGACAGAAAGATGTCTTCAAAATATATATGAGACTAGCCGATGAGCCCGACGTTGTCCGGGCTATTCAAAAACCAAATTTCAAGTCGATAGCTCCACCCGTTTCAGAGATCTGGTCTGCGCATGCGCGAAGTTGACGTCGCACGGGCTCGGCGACCCGATAAAATTCGTATCCTGGGCAAGATACATTCACATAGCAAATTTCAAGTCGATAGCACCACCCGTTTCCGAGATCTGGTCTGCGCATGCGCGAAGCTGGCGTCGCACGGGCTCGGCGACCCGATACAATTCGTATTCGGGGCAAGATACATTCACATACCAAATTTCAAGTCGATAGCTCCAACCATTTCCGAGATCTCGTCTGCGCCGCACGGGCTCGCCAATACGACAACGTCCACCGCCTGGTCAAACTACACACACGTACCAAGTTTCGGTCCGATCGGTTGAGAATCGTAGATTTGTATAAATGACAAACATACAAACATTCAGACAAACATACAAACAAACAGACAGAGGTCTTCAAAATATATATGAGACTAGCCGATGAGCCCGACGTTGTCCGGGCTATTCAAAACCAGCCCGACGTTGTCCGGGCTATTCAAAAACCAAATTTCAAGTCGATAGCTCTACCCGTTTCCGAGATCTGGTCTGCGCATGCGCGAAGCTTGCGTCGCACGGGCTCGGCGACCCGATAAAATTCGTATCCGGGGCAAGATACATTCACATACCAAATTTCAAGCCGATAGCTCCACCCGTTTCCCAGATCTGGTCTGCGCATGCGCGAATCTGGCATCGCACGGGCTCGGCGACCGGATACATTTCGTATCCGGGGCAAGATACATTCATATGATGACGGCACAATTTCGCTATTTCTTTTTAATTCCTCCTTAACATTCTTACAGCCATTACACTTTACTGGCATGCAATTTAATAAATTAATTATGTCGCTTGTATTTCTTTTTTGCAATAGCTCTGATATTCTAATAGAAATGATGACGGCACAATTTCGTTATTATTGACCAGATTTTAGTGGATGAATGTTAGTGGGAAGAATTGTCCTTGTTCTGATAACATAAAGTTTTAGGGGAAGATATGCTTGTGATTAATACATTTCAAGTCGATAGCTCCACCCTTTTGCGAGACGTGGTACTGCAATGGTAATCAAGAAATCAGAAAAGATATTCCACGAAGCTCTGATTCAAGGAGAGCGGACCCCAACATATAAAGAGCGTTATCTGTGAACGGATTCCTGATATGGAAATAATAAAGAGCGTCTTTATCATGTTTGATATTCTAATAGAAATGCATTTTCACAGTTCACAGTTCACGCCAGAATAGGGGAAGATATGCTTCTGATTAATTAAATTAATTATGTCGCTTGTATTTCTTTTTTGCAATAGCTCTGATATTCTAATAGAAATGCATTTTCACAGTTGACAGTTCACGCCAGAATAGGGGAAGATGTGCTTGTGATTAATTAATGGATCAACAAATGCACAAAACGTAAAGTATAAAGTCTTGTTTTTTCTTGCATGTATCGAGGGCTGCACGGACTCGGCGACCCGATAAAATTCGTATCCGGCGCAAGATACATTCACATACCAAATTTCAAGTCGATAGCTCCACCCGTTTCCGATATCTCGTCTGCGCATGCGCGAAGCTGGCGTCGCACGGGCTCGGCGACCCGATAAAATTCGTATCCGGGGCAAGATACATTCACATACCAAATTTCAAGTCGATAGCTCCACCCGTTTCCGAGATCTCGTCTGCGCATGCGCGAAGCGGGCGCCGCACGGGCTCGCCAATACGACAACGTCCACCGCCTGGTCAAACTACACACACGTACCAAGTTTGGTCCCGATCGGTCGAGAATCGTAGATTTGTATAAATGACAAACATACAAACATACAGACAAACATACAAACAAACAGACAGAGGTCTTCAAAATATATATGAGATAGACTAGCAGATTGACCCGTCGAAAACACTCCCCTGTAAAAAAGTATCCCTAGGTATCAAATATTGTCAAAATCCGTCTGTTTTACCCGATTTGACCTTGAATTGACCATTTTGAAGGTCAAGGTCAGGTCGGGGTCACGATTTGACCCGTCCAAAACAAAGCAGCACCCTTATGGCGTCATACAGATAAAGCCTCTCGGCGATGACGTCAATAACGATATGATTACGGACAAACTCAAAAATTGCCAAATTATGCTAGCCAATTTGACCCCACCTGCTGCTGAAAATTACAATGTATTTTAAATGTCTGGACACAGACATAAGAATCACACTAATGTTTCTGTACGATGTAGGCGAAGTAACTCTAAAATTTCGGCAAGTATTTTCATTCAGCAATCCCCGTGTATCCAACGACGGTGGCAGGAAAGGGCGAAGGAGTGCTCGGACGTTCTCAGAAGTGGTGCGATGACACTTCCCATGGCTTTTTACCCTTATATAGGAAGTTTGGGCTCAATCGGTCGAGCCGTTTTCGAGTCTATAAAGGATATACCTACACATATATATACATATATACGGAAGTCTTAAAATATAAAGTAGACTAGCAGATTTGCACGCCACTGGCGGGATTCGTCCCATGGCTTTGGTAGATCCATTAATTTTTGTTTTTCACCCGACAAAAATATCGCCCGTCCCGAGTTGACAATACATAAGAAATTTCACGTCGATGTCACCGCTGACGACCGAGATATCGCCCAAGGTCATTTGTGGGTACCCGTTTCAAGGTCAATGTCACACAAGGCGGCCAAACTGACCCGACGAAAATCTACCCGTCCCTTGGAAGCCCTAAGTACGAAATCCAGAGTTTCCGAGACGGTCGATTGATGCGTATTTATACTCGTCGTGTATATAAACGCTCTTTAACGACGACAGCGCATAATGATAACAAATTGCACGTATTCAATACGTTGTGTGAATTTAGAGTTGTCCTTCCTGCATCGGGTCACACACATCAAAGAGACAATTTAACCCATCAATTCCAACGACGGTGGCAGTTGAAGGGTGAAGGGGTGCTCGCACGGGTTTTCGAATGGTCCGATGACACTGCCCGCGGATTTTTACCCTTAGATAGCAAGTTTGGGCTAAATCGGTCGAGCCGTTTTCGAGTCAATAAAGGATGTACACACATATATATATACATATATATATATATACGGAAGTCTCAAAATATATGGTAGACTAGCTGGTTAGCCCGCCACTGGCGTGGTTGGTCAGAAACATGACATTTTTAAAATAAATTTTTGTTTTAATTTTTTAATGATTGATTCGTTAATTGAACTGAATGGTCAGAATACAGAACTGAAAACGTGAGGAGACACATGAGATTATCAATGACCCGATTTGACCTTGAATTGATCATTTTCAAGGTCAATGTCAGGTCGGGGTCATAATTTATCCAGTCCACGACACTTCCAGTAGATAGCAAGTTTGAGCTCAATCAATATATATCATTTGTGGGTACCCGTTTCAAGGTGAAGATCACCTAGGGCGGAAAAACTTACCCGATCCGCGTTCTTAGGAAGCCCCAAGTACGTAAGAATCACACAACACGCTCATGTCTATACACGCCCAGACCCAGACGATGAAAAATGATTTTTTTTTAACCTGCCCGTGGCCATTGAGCAGCCCCTGGCAGAGGTTGTCCACCCTTACGAGATGGTCAATATTCCCCGCAAAGAGCGGACAGTCAATTAATCCCGTCGTGAACCCCAACACCAAATCGACGTAATTTTGTTTGTTAGCACGTGTTGCGTTCTAAAAATAGGTCGATTACAGTGGATTCGTAAATGACGAAATATGAGTGCGACAGAGAATATTGTTTGATCTAAAGCAACATATGCAATTGACATTGGAAAAAATGATGACATGCGTTTTCTTCGCCATCGCCGCATCTACAGGCTTTGGACATCGCAATATAATTGAAGTATTTATCTGATTGGAGTTCACTGCATTCGCACCTGAGTCGACATTGTAAGATATTTAATGATCGTTTCCCTGTAGAAAAATACTTGGGGGGTTTAACCGGATTGCGAATTAGTGATTGTCGGAAACATTCATAATTCAGATTTCTTATTTTTTTATCGCATTTATTCCAGTCATTTATACACTTGGGCATGAAAGTGGACTCTTTTATTTGTAGTTGCATTTCATAGGGATAAAATTTGATGCATTTCTGATATCATGGTCATTTCGGGCACTGAATTTGGGAACTATAAGTTCTGTCAGATAGTTCGGTGTTTTTTTGTTTACTATATTGTGGAATGTTAAAACCTGTTTGTAATATCTTCGAGTTTCTAACGTCTCCCAGCCTAGTTCGGTCAGAAGTCTAATATTTGAAATTGACCTGGTGCAACCGGTGACTATTCTAGCCGCTTCATATTGGACATCTTCTAGATCTTTTAGTAAGTATTCAGGTGCGCCTGGCCAAACGTTACTAGCATATTCCATGAGGGATCGAACATGAGATAAATAGAGGGTTTGAAGTGTTTCGCGATTTAGCATTGTTCTTAGTTTACGCAATTGTGACAGGCGTGCGTATGCCTTAGTGTATATATTACCAATGTGTGTATTCCAAGTTAGGTGGTCATCAATATCCAATCCTAGGTGTTTGTGGCTATTTGAGTAGTCTAGTGTTACCCCATCGAATATGATTGTAGGTTAAACTACACTTGGCTTGGAAAATAACATTAGATTGGTTTTACTACTATTAAATTTGACACACCAATTTTCAGCCCAATCTCTGATTTTGTTCATGTCACTATTGACTGTCGATTGAAGGTTATAATTATCACTCTCACCGTTGATTAAACATGTGTCATCAGCATAAAGTCTTGTGCTAGATTTAATTTTATCGGCAATGTCATTAATGTAAATTAAAAACATCAGAGGCCCGACTACAGATCCCTGGGGCACACCAGCTGCTATTGAGGAATACTGCGAAAAGCTTGAGTTGACTCTAACTCTTTGCTGTCTATTTTGTAGATAGTTTATCAACCATTTCAGAATATTACCTTTCAAACCATATTTCTCTAATTTTAAAACAAGAACTCGGTGCCAGACTTTGTCAAACGCTTTAGAAATGTCGAAAAAAAACTTGTATTGATTGGGAGTGGAGAACGGGTGCTCTGAGCTTGTCCAAAATGCGACGCCGACGATCCCCGTGGCATTTTTCCCTTAGATATGAAGTTTGAGCTCAATCTGACCTGCCGTTTTCGATTCTATGAAGTACCCTCACACACACACATATATATATATATACAGAAGTCTCAAAATATATAGTATAGACTATCAGGTTAAGCCCGCCACTGCAGCAATCGTCAGAAACATGACAATTTTTAATTTTTTTAATTAATTTTTTTTTTTTCTTTTTTTTTTTCAATGAGTTAATTGTGTCTTTTTAATTTTTTAATTTAATTTTTTTTTTTTTAATTTTACCCGATTTTACCTTGAATTGATCATTTTCAAGGTCAATGTCAGGTCGGGGTCACAATTTAACCCGTCCATGACACTTCCCGTTTGTAGCAAGGTTGAGCTCAATCGGTTCGAGTATATAAAGGACACACACATATATAGCATTTGTGGGTACACACACATATATATAATTTGTGGGTACCCGTTTCAATGTGAAGATCACCTCGGGCGGAAAAGTGACCGATGAAAATCTCCCCCGTTGCTAGGAAGCCATAAGTACGTAATAATCACACAACACGCTCATGTCTGGATACAGTCAAGCTCACGCCGGACCCAGACGTAAGAATCACATTACACGCATACGCTATATATCAACGACACTGCGGATACGAACGCTCTTTAACTATCAACGCGATTAACCCAACAGAGCAGTTTTTGTGACTGGGAGTGAAGAACGGGTGCTCGCAGCTTCTCCAAAACACCGCGACGACCATTCCCGTGGATTTTTACCCTTAGATGGGAAGTTTGGTCTCGATCGGTGCAGCAGTTTTCGAGTCTATAAAGGACAAATATACACATATATTTATATACGTAGTTCTCGAAATATATAGTAGACTAGCAGGTTAGCCCGCCACTGGCGTGGTTGGTCAGAAACATGACATTTTTTTAAATATTTTTTTTTTTTTTTTTTTTTTATATTAATTTAATGTTTTTTAAATTTAATATATTTTTTTTCTGAAATTTTTTTAATTTTAAATTGTTTTAATTAAATTTTTGGTTTCTGGCGGAAAAATTTAGCCGATGAAATCCCCCCTTCCTAGGAACGACAGACAACGCATTCTTTGTTTTTCTCTTTTTTAAACCTGCCCGTACCCGTCCTAATGTCGTGAAATCTCTCTAGGAACGACAGACAACGCATTCTTTGTTTTTTCTTTTTTTTAACCTGCCCGTACCCGTCATAATGTCGTGAAATCTCTCTGCATAATATTTCGAGCGATAACATTGCATTGAATTGAAAACAAACACTTCCCGTCGTGAAATCTCTCTACGATAACATTGCATTGAATTGAAAACAAACGCTTCCCGTCGGGAAATATCTCTGCATAATATTTCGAGTCTTTATTTCGAGCGATAACATATTTCATTGAATTGAAAACAAACGCTTCCCGTCGTGAAATCTCATACAGATAAGTAGATAGCGAAAACGACGCTCTTTATATAGACACTGCGGAAAACGAACGCTCTTTATATATCAACGCTATTAACCCCGTGATTTTTATGATTGGGAAGGGAGAAACGGTGCTCTGAGCTTCTCCAAAACGCGACCACGGCGGTGTCCGTGGGATTTTACACTTATATACGAAATTTGAGCTCGATGGGTGCAGTCGTTTTCGATTCTATAAAGTACACACATATATATATATACGGAAGTCTCAAAATATATAGTATAGACTAGCATAATAGCCTGCCATTGGCGGGATTGGTCCCATGGCTTTGGTCGATCCATTAATTTTTGTTTTTCAAGGTAAACCCATACAGGCACGCCGAAAGCAACCAGACAAAAATATTCCCCGTCCCGAGTTGACCAGACATAACAAATTTCACGTCGATGTCACCGCTGACGACCGAGATATCACCAACGTCATTTGTGGGTACCCGTTTCAAGGTCAAGGTCATCTCAGGCGGACAAACTGACCCGACGAAGGTGGACAATCGAATAAGTTAACTAATACTGAAGTAATCAATCAGAAACCATCTCGGACGAATGGACGGGCAGACAGACATGCTGATTACACATTCATTTTTTTTTTATGAAAAGACTCAGTTCTGGTTATCGGGCTCACGGAACCACAAAGCAACTGTCCACATTAAACATTCATTTTTTGTTTTATGAAACGACTCAGTTCTGGTTATCGGACTCACGGAACGACAAAGCAACTGTCCACATTACATTGAACGTTCGGCCCATTTCGCAGCAACGAAATAGCGCATAATGATATGATGTTGGCCACGTTGCCTATATCGCGGCGTTGCGAACACTTTGGGGTTTTGTTATAATAACTAATAGATTGTCATGATATTGAAGCATTTTGGGAATGATATGTACATGTCAGCTTATATCTGCACATTCCGTATACAATTCGCTTAATTTTGGTGTGATTCATATTCTTGATTACACGAAGGTGGTGAATTAGTCTGCACTTTAACACATATTTATATATATTTTACGAATACCCGACGAACGTGCAATGACAAACAACTTTCACGTATTCAATACGTATTCAATACGTTGTGTGAATTTAGAGTTGTCCTTCCTGCATCGGGTCACACACATCAAAGAGACCATTTAACCCATAAATTCCAACGACGGTCGCTGTTGGAGCGTGAAGAAGTGGCCGCACGGGCTCGCGAATTGTCCGGTGACATTTCCCGTGACTTTTTACCCTTACACAGCAAGTTTGGGCTCAATCGATCGAGCCGTTTTCGAGTCTATAAAGGATATACAAATATATATATAGGGAAGTCTCAAAATATAAAGTAGACACCGCAGAATGTTCGTAAGTGATACGTATATGCTACGTTGTGTGAATTTAGAGTTGTCCTTCGTGCATCTGGTTACACACATCAAAGAGACCATTTAACCCATCAATTCCAACGACGGTGGCGGTCGAATGGTGAAGGAGTGCTCGGACGTTCTCAGAAGCGGTGCGATGACACTTCTCGTGCTTTTTACCCTTAGATAGCAAGTTTGGGCTCAATCGGTCGAGCCGTTTTAGAGTCTATAAAGGATATACACACACATATACGGAAGTCTCTAAATATATTTTTCGATTATCGACAAACAATGAAGCATATTGTGTATATTGCCTTCATATCACACAATTTAGCAATTTCCCCATTGACCGCAGTGCTAAATATAATGCCAAAAAAGACAACGAATAAGATGAGTTAGAATAATACAATCGATGTGGTAAACCCATATATATATCTACTATATATTTTGGGACTTCTGTCTGTCTGTTTGTTTGTTAGTTATGGCCGGGAAAACTGCCGGACGGATTGAGCCCATACTTCCTATCTAAGGGTAAACTCCCACATGAAGTGTCATCTGAGAACGTCAGAGCACTCCTTCTCCAATCTCAGTCACCAAAATGACCGTCCTTGGCACTGTGGGGTTAGTCGCGTTGATAGTTAACGAGCTGTCGTGTCTGCAGTGTCGTTGATAAAGAGCGTATGTGTGTAGTGTGATTCTTATGTCGGGGGGGGGGCAGACGTGAGTGTGTCTGTATCCAGGCATGAGCGTGTTCTTATTTCTGTCTTCGTACTTAGAGGTTCCAAGGAACGGGGAGATTTTCATCAGGTAAGTTTTTCCGCCCGAGGTGATCTTCACCTTGAAACGGGTACCCACAAATTAACTCTTTTAGGGACGGGTACCATCACGGGACGGGTACCATCATTTCTCTTGATTAAAAAGGCAGAAATAACTCAAATTAAATTAAAAAATTGACGGATTACGACGAAATTTGATTCCTAGGGATACTTTTGTCGGGGGAGTGTTTTGGATGGGTCAAATCGTGACCTCGACCTGACCTTGAACTTCAAAAAGGTCAATTCAATGTCAAATCGGGTAAAACGGGACGGATTTCGACGAAATTTGATACCTGGGGTTAATTTTGTCCGGGGAGTCTTTTGGACGGGTCAGATCGTTACCCCGACCTGACCTTGACCTTCAAAAAGGTCAATTCAAGGTCAAATCGGTTAAAACGGACGGATTTCGACGAAATTGGATACCTAGTGGTACTTTTGTCCCGGGAGTGTTTTGGACGGTTCAAATCGTGACCCGACCTCACCTTGACATTCAAATTAAAGGTCAAATGGCGAATTTTGACGGGATAACTAGGGTTACTTTTGTCCGAGAAATGTTTTGGACGGATCAAATCGTGACCCCAACCTGACCTTGACCTTCAAAATGGTCAATTCAAGGTCAAATGGCGCAATTCGCCGAAAAGCAGAGGGGAAACAACCCGGACGAAGTCGGGTCCACCAGCTAGTCTCATATATATTTTGAAGACCTCTGTCTGTCTGTTTGTTTGTCTGTCTGTTTGTCTGTCATTTATACAAATCTATGATTCTCGACCGATCGGGACGAAACTTGGTACGTGTGTGTAGTTTGACCAGGCGGTCGACGTTGTCGTATTGGCGAGCCCGTGCGGCGCCCGCTTCGCGCATGCGCAGACGAGATCTCGGAAACGGGTGGAGCTATCGACTTGAAATTTCGGGCTGGGTAGAGCTATCGACTTGAAATTTGGTTTTTGAATAGCCCGGACAACGTCGGGCTCATCGGCTAGTCTACTATATATTTTGAGACTTCCGTATATAAATATATATGTAAATATATATATACTTTATAGAATCGAAAACGGCTGCACCGATCGAGACCAAACTTCCCATCTAAGGGTAAAATCCCACGGGAATGGTCGTCGCGGCATTTTGGAGAAGCTCCGAGCACCCGTTCTCACTCCCAGTAACAAAAAACGACACAGTGGGGTTAATCGCATTGATAGTTAAAGAGCGTTCGTATCCACATTGTCGTTGATAAAGAGCGTATGCGTGTAATGTGATTCTTACGTCTGGGTCCGGGCGTGAGCGTGACTGTATCCAGACATGAGCGTGTTGTGTGATTCATACGTACTTATGGCTTCCTAGGAACGGCATCGGGTCACCTTTTCCGCCCGAGGTGATCTTCTTCTTGAAACGGGTACCCACAAATGATATATATGTGTGTGTCCTTTATAGACTCGAACCGATTGAGCTCAAACTTGTTACCTACGGGACGTGTTATGGACGGGTTAAATTGTGACCCAGACCTTACCTTGACCTTGAAAATGATATGTTCAAGGTAAAATCGGGTAAAATTGAAAAACACAAAATTAAATAATAAAAAAATTAAATTAAAACAATTATAAATTGTCATGTTTCTGACGATTTCCGCCAGTGGCGGGCTAACCTGCTAGTCTCCTATATATTTTGAGACTTCCGTATATTCGTACTTTATAGAATCGAAAACGGCTGCACCGATCGAGACCAAATTTCCAACCAAGGGTAAAACCCCAAGCGAATAGTCGTCGCGGCGTTTTGGAGAAGCTCCGAGCACCCGTTCTCCACTCTCAGTCACAAAAAACGACACTGTGGGGTTAATCGCGTTGATAGTTAAAGAACGTTCGTATCCACAGTGTCGTTGATAAAGAGCGTATGCGTGTAATGTGATTCTTACGTCTGGGTCCGGGCGTAAGCGTGACTGTATCCAGACATGAGCGCGTTGTGTCATTCTTATGTACTTAGGGCTTCCTAGGAACGGGGGAGATTTTCATCGGGTCACTTTTTCCATCCGATGTGATCTTCACCTTGAAACGAGTACCCACAAATGATATATATGTGTGTGTCCTTTATAGACTAGAACTGATTGAGCTCAAACTTGCTACCTACGGAAAGTGTCATGGACGTGTTAAATTGTGACCCCGACCTGACCTTGACCTTGAACACGATCAATTCAAGGTCAAATCGGTTCAAATTGAAAAACAAAAAATAAAATAAAAAAATAAAAAAGACACAATTAAATCATTGAAAAACAAAAAATTTAATTAAAAAATTAAATTAAAAAAATTAATTAATGAAAGTGTCAATGACACTGTAGCTCAACTTGGAAAGGGAATAATTTAATGTATTACAGTCAATGGAGCCATTAGGAATGTGGAAAGTTGAATATCTAATACATGTTTATAGACATGAAGAGAAAAGTAAAATCCAAGATGGCTGCTGGCGGCCATGTTTTCCGCCGAATGACCCCAAAATGAGTCGTTCCCATCTACATGTCATCGTTAACATCCATGACAAATTTTATGACGATCAGACTAAATGTACGACCTGTAGCCCATGCTAAAGAATTTAGTCATACAAAGAGTAAAATCCAAGATGGCTGCTGGCGGCCATGTTTTTTGGCCGAATGATCCCAAAATGACTTGTTCCCATCAACATGTCATTATTAACATTCATGACAAATTTTATGATGATCAGACTAAAGGTATGACATGTAGCCCGTGCTAAAGAATTTAGTCATACAAAGAGTAAAATCCAAGATGGCTGCTGGCGGCCATGTTTTCGGCCGATTGACCCCAAAATGAGTCGTTCCCATCTACATGTCATCGTTAACATCCATGACATATTTTATGATGATCAGACTAAAGGTACGACCTGTAGCCCATGTTAAAGAATTTAGTCATACAAAGAGTAAAATCCAAGATGGCTGCTGGCGGCCATGTTTATTGGCCGAATGACCCCAAAATGACTCGTTCCCATCTACATGTCAATATTATCAACCATGACAAATTTCATGATCATAAGACAAACAGTACGACCTGTGGCCCGTGCTAATGGATTAAATTTTTAAATCCAAGATGGCCACTGGCGGCCATGTTTTTTGTCCGAATGACCCCAAAATAACTCATTCCCATCTACATTCCAATCTCAACAACCATGACAAATTTTATGATGATCAGACTAAAGGTACGACCTGTAGCCCATGCTAAAGGATTTAGTCATACAATGAGTAAAATCCAAGATGGCTTCTGGCGACCAGGTTTTTTGGCCGAATGACCCCAAAATTACTCGTTCCCATCTACATGTCAATATTATCATCCATGACAAATTTCATGATGATCAGAAGAACAGTACGACCTGTGGCCAGTGCTAATGGATTAAATTTTGTAATCCAATATGGCCGCTGGCGGCCATGTTTTTTGACCGAATGACCCCAAAATAACTCGTTCCCATCTACATTCCAATTTCAACAACCATGACAAATTTTATGATGATCAGACTAAAGGTACGACCTGTAGCCCATGCTAAAGGATTTAGTCATACAAAGAGTAAAATCCAAGATGGCTGCTGGCGGCCATGTTTTTCGGCCGAATGACCTCAAAATGACACGTTCCCATCTACATGTCATTATTAACATTCATGACACATTTCATGATGATCAGACTAAAGGTACAACATGTAGCCCGTGCTAAAGGATTTAGTCATACAAAGAGTAAAATCCAAGATGGCTGCTGGCGTCCAGGTTTTTTGGCCGAATGACCCCAAAATTACTCGTTCCCATCTACATGTCATTATTAACATTCTTGACAAATTTTATGATAATCAGACTAAAAGTAGGACCTGTAGCCCGTGCTAAAGGATTTAGTCATACAAAGAGTAAAATCCAAGATGGCTGCTGGCGACCATGTTTTTTAGCCGAATGACCCCAAAATTACTCGTTCCCATCTACATGTCATTGTTAATATCCATGACAAATTTTATGATGATCAGACTAAAGGTACGACCTGCAGCCCGTGCTAAATAATTTAGTCATACAAAGAGTAAAATCGAAGATGGCTGCTGGCGGCCATGTTTATTGGCCGAATGACCCCAAAATGACTCGTTCCCATCTACATGTCAATATTATCATCCATGACAAATTTCATGGTGATCAGACGAACAGTACGACCTGTGGCCCGTGCTAATGGATTAAATTTTGAAATCCAAGATGGCTGCTGGCGGCCATGTTTTTTGTTCGAATGACCCCAAAATGACTCGTTCCCATCTACATTCCAATTTCAACAGCCATGACAAATTTTATGATGATCAGTCTAAAGGTACGACCTGTAGCCCGTGCTAAAGGATTTAGTCATACAAAGAGTAAAATACAAGATGGCTGCTGGCGGCCATGTTTTTTGACCGAATGACCCCAAAATGACTCGTTCCCATCTACATGTCATTATTAACATTCTTGACAAATTTCATGAAGATCAGACAAACAGTACGGCCTGTAGCCCGTGCTAATGGATTGAATTTTGAAATCCAATATGGCCACTGGCGGCCATGTTTTTTTTCCGAATGACCCCAAAATTAATAATTCTGGTCTAAATGTTGATGTCAACAGCTATGACAAATTTCATAATGATCCGACGAAAGGTACGACCTGTAGCCTGCATTGTTGACGCCTTACGTACACACGTACACACGCGCACACGCACACACGCACACACGGACGACGGACGACAAAGCCATGGCAATAGCTCAAACTTTACAAAGTAAAGTTGAGCTAAAAAAGCCAGTAAATTAAAAAGTCACAATCAACTCATTGAAAAAAAAAATTAATTAAAAAATTAATGGAAAAAATAAAAAATTGTCATGTTTCTGACGATTGCCGCCAGTGGCGGGCTAACCTGCTAGTCTACTATATATTTTGAGAACTACCTATATATATGTGTGTATATATATATATATGTGTGTGTATGTGGGTACTTCATAGAATCGAAAACGGCTGCGCGGATCGAGCTAAAATTTCGCATATAAGGGTAAAAACCCACGGGGATCGTCCGCGTCGCATTTTGGACAAGCTCATAGCACCACTTCTCCCCCAGTCACAAAAATGGCAATGTGGGGGTTAACACGCTAACGCTCCTTATATCTTCCATATTGGGAGATTTAACCGGTTAACGCTCTTTATATTCATCGCTATCGATTCACGACCGATCCAAGAGGCGTAACTCTACATTTGTTATATCTTTTGTTGGACGAAATTTGATAGCTAGGGGTACATTTGTCCCGTGAGTGTTTTGGACTGGTAAAATGGTGACCCGACCTGACCTTGACCTTCAAAATGGTCAATTAAAGGTCAAATCGGGTAAAACGGCCGGATTTCGACGAAATTTTATACCTAGGGTTACTTTTATCCGGGGAGTGTTTTCGATGGGTCAAATCGTTACCCCGACCTGACCTTGACCTTCAAAATGGTCAATTCAAGGTAAGACGGACGGATTTCACCGAAAGTTGATACCTAGGATACTTTTGTCCGGAAAGTGCTTTGGACGGGTCATTTTGTGACCCTGACCTGACCTTGACCTTCAAAATGGTCAATTCAAGGTCAAATCGTACCTGTCGACGGAAGCAGAAGGGAAACAGCCCGGACGAAGTCGGGCCCACCAGCTAGTCTAATATATATTTTGGGACTTCTGTCTGTTTGTCTATGGCCGGGAAAACTTTCAGACGGATTTTGACGAAATTTTATACCTAGTGTTAATTTTGTCCGGGGAGTCTTTTGGACGGGTCAAATCGTTACCCCGACCTGACCTTGACCTTCAAAGAGGTCAATTTAAGGTCAAATCGGGTAGAACGGACGGATTTCTACGAAATTTGATACCTTGGGGTACTTTTGTCCGGGAGTGTTTTGGACGGGTCGAATGGTGACCCCGACATGACCTTAACCTTCGAAATGGTCAATTCAAGGTCAAATCGGGTAAAACCGGATGGATTTCGACGGGTACTTTTGTCCGGGCAGTGTTTTGGACGGGTCAAATCGTGACCCCACCTGACCTTGACCTTCAAGATGGACAATTCAAGGTCAAATCGCGCAATTCGCCGAAAAAAAGAGGAGAAACAGCCCGGACGAAGTCGGGTCCACCTGCTAGTCTAATATATATATTTGGGACTTCTGTTTGTCTGTCTGTCTGTTAGCTATGGCCGGGAAAACTGCCGGACGGATTTAGCCCAAACTTGCTATATAAGGGTAAAAAAAAACCACGGGAATCGTCATCGGACCGCTTCTGAGAACGTCAGAGCACTCGTTCTCCAATCCCACGCCACCGCAAAGGGTATTTCATTGGTTAATCGCGTGATAGTTAAAGAGCGTTCGTATCCGCAGTGTCGTTGATAAAGAGCGTGTATGTGTCCAGACATGAGCGTGTTGTAAGGGTAATTTTGTCCGGGGAGTGTTTTGGACGGGTCAATTCGTTACCCCGTCCTTACATTGACCTTCAAAATGGTCAAGTCAAGGTCATATCGGGTAAAACTGACGGATTTCGACGAAATTTGATACCTTCAAAATGGTCACTTCAAGGTCAAAACCCGGACGAAGTCGGGTCACCTGCTAGTCTATACTATATATTTTGAGACTTCCGTGTGTGTGTACTCAGATCAAATTTCCTATGTAAGTGTCAAATCCCACCGACACGAAAGTGGTCGCGGTTTAGAAAAGCTCAGAGCACCCGTTCTCCACTCCCATTCATCAAAATCAGCTCAAACGGCACGGCCGGGGTTAATAACGTCATTATATATATATATGAAGTCAGAGTCTCCAGAGTTATACCGGAACAAACACGTGTTTACGTCGTCTTGGGGGTCCACGATGGGAGTCTGACTTCAATGCAATGTTATCGCTCGAAACACGTGTTTACTTCGTGTTGAGGTTCACGATGGGAGTCTGACAATTGTTATCGCTCGAAATAGTACAACGGCTGGACAGATTGAGCTCAAACTTCCCATCTAGAGGTAAAATACCACGTACGATGTCGTCCACGCGTTTTCCAGAAGCTCCGAGCACCCGTACTCCACTCCCAGTCATTAAAATCAGCTCAAACGGCACGGCCGGGGTTAATAACGTCATTATATATATATATGAAGTCAGAGTCTCCAGAGTTATACGGGAACAAACACGTGTTTACGTCGTCTTGGGGGTCCACGATGGGAGTCTGACTTCAATGCAATGTTATCGCTCGAAACACGTGTTTACTTCGTGTTGAGGTTCACGATGGGAGTCTGACAATTGTTATCGCTCGAAATAGTACATTAGGACGGGTACGAAATGCATTTATCTCGATTAAAAAGGCAGATCTCGGAAACGGGTGGAGCTATCGACTTGAAAATTGCAATGTGAATGTATCTTGCGCCGGGTACAAATTTTATCGGGTCGCCGAGGCCATGCGACGCCCGTGCAGCGCATGCGCAGACGAGATATCGGAAACGGGTGGAGCTATCGACTTGAAATTTGCTATGTGAATGTATCTTGGGCCGGGTACAAATTTGATCGGGTCGCCGAGCCCGTGCGAAGCCAGCTTCGCGCATGCGCAGACCAGATCTCGGAAACGGGTGGAGCTACCGGGTACAATTTTTTCTTATTGAAACGCGTGGAGCTAAAAATTAAAAAAAAATATAAACAATGTTTCGGACAAGCCGCCGGTGGCGGGCTAACCTGCTAGTAGTATATATTTCTTGAAAATCCCGCTAAAAATAAACATATGGACCCAAATAAGCACCATACAGGGCGGTAACTTTTCCAAAAATTAATAAGCATACGGGTTTGTTTATTTGGATCCCAAGAGTAAGTTATATTTGGTAGCGAAAGATGGGTCCGAAGTTATACCTGTACTATACATACACAAGGAATGCACCTGGAATTCACCTGTTTCCACCCCTATGTAGGCACCACATATGAAACTCGTGATGCAATGTGTTCTTTTACACACAATTTTGCATTGATCAAATGACACACAAAAATATGAGACAATGAACATGTAATTTTTTCTCATCACACATGAGTTCCAACGTATGTTGACTTCCACGTAACGCCCTGTAATCGGATATACGCGGATAGTTGGACAAACACAGTTCGGAGCATGAAAAATAGTGGACACCACTCAATAAATTCCATATTTTTTTAACACAAAAAAATGGTTTTGACGACATGAGTTGACTATTCTCTAATTTTTAATATGGTGATTATATACTCAGCAGATTTATACGTTCGATTGTCAGTATTTACGTAAAATGTTCGGGAAGATTCGACCAAAACCTCTGTTTTATCCAGTTCACGACCCAATAGCACATTTAACGGGACATGTATCAGAAAACATCACACACCTAAACTTGTTGAATAATTTATTGTCCCCGCAATCGCGAACTCTTCGTGAATCGTCACAAAAGAAATCGATCACTAGAAATTGTTGTTAACGTCAGTACGGAGAAGATGTCAACAATACTTCCGAGAATTCGTGTGATGCTGAATACTACTGATAGACCGGAGTAATGTATATTTCAAACGCTAGAAACAAGTCTCGTTCGGAGAAAAATAATCAATAAAACTTCGTCAAATTAAATTATAGTCCACTTGATGTGTTTGGGAAAAAAATATTGATTAAATTATGTCAAAATTAACAATTTAAATTAACCAGGATCTGATATCAATTACGACAAAATGAACATACATGTATATGAGAACTGGTGTAAGCTATAGGGTCTAGATATTAGCACCAACTTCCACACACACACACACACACACACACATATATATATAATTTTATAACGACCCATGGTTAAAATAAAGCAAAGATAAAGACTTTTTTGGCGAATAGGTTCCCTACCGAAACCTTTTTTGCGAATAGGATCCCTATATCGAACTGTATTGTCGAGGAGGGACATTTTAACGAATGCTGAAATAAGATATTTACATCAACTGAATATTACGTTGCGGACTGAAATGGTTGCGACCAAAGGACAGCCACAGATGATGCCATGAAGACGCCATCGCGCCCACATCAACTCGAGTGATATCAGATCAACCACGGATCTCTACTCTGGCTAACGCCCACAGAGATAATATTCCACCAGTACAAAACGTGGGAACCTTATAAAGTCGAAAAATAACACGGAGAATATCTTTCTTAGTTATTATATGTTCCTTAATAATGTAATTTACTGTAAGTGAAGGGAAGATGTGCACGGGTATGATGATAAAACGAGTTTAAAGTATGCCTGCTTTGTGCGAGCGTGGAAGACAAGGAAGAGACAGACTGTTGCCAATTTGATTATAGCAGTGTTGTGTGTGTAAGATTGTAAGTGCCAATTCGTTAATAGTCTTCTCGGTATAGACGTGCGCTGGGTTTATATAATCGCAGCATCTTCTAATGATGTCGAGAGAAAAAAACTTAGCATTGTCGCACCAGGAATGGGGTGGTGGCAATTGTTGTTTGGTTGAATGTAATTCGTCATTTATTTTGCACCAAATAACTCGAAGCAATATGCCAGGGAACGTCAAACTTTTAGATTTCGTTGCAGACCTGACGTTTTTTAATTGGTATGTTGTGGGTGCCCCAATAATTAGAGGGGCCGTGTAGTTAAATCAGCATTTAATGTATAATAGCTGCTCAATATCAAAGCTCGCTCTTAGCAACAGGCCTTCCTCGGTTGAACATTTGCGTCAAAATTGTCCATCATAACGACATAGAGTCCCATTGACGTAATCACACTGGCGCGGGAATTGAACCCTCTACCGTCTCGTGTGTCGATTCTTAAAATCATGGGCACATGGGCCGCAGGCCCATAACGCACAAGGGGACCACAGGCCCCTTTGTGCAGAAGTCGCAGGCCCCTTCAACGCTGAGTGAACATGTTTTAGCTCGTAGGTTATAATTTAGAAATAATAGTTACCAAATTATGAAAAGGTGGTGTGCACCGCGTTTTCATTTGTCTGGATTTAGACAAATAGACGTTAGGATTTATGCAATTTCCAGGTTCAGATATCTTAATGTTATCATGCCGGATATAAAGAACCATGCATGGATAGGCTAACATGCGCTGAGCACTGGGTTGAAAAAGGGGGGGGGGGGGGCGAATGAAATAATGGATTTCTGCCAAACTTATGGTTCGGACCGGTGTGAGAACATTTTGAATTCTAAACAAGAAAATCATATAGCATCTAGACTGGCCACAATCTTTCCTAGTGTTGGAAATTCAAGTTCAAACCTCATACTCAGTATTACCCAGCCTTTGGTTGGGAAATTTCCAATTGATGACCATTTCAGTCCATAATTTTGAACAAATGTAGTAAAATATTGTTTTCTTAAACTAATAGCTATTTTTTATTTGCCACGGGGGAGGGACCAGGACACACCAAGCCGACCATGACCAAGAAAATCGCAAAATCCTAGCATCTAGACTGGTCTCAAGCCTTCCTATATAGAGTTAGAAATTTCAAACCTGACACCCCCGCTTAGGTTGGAAAATTTCCAACCGATTACAATTCCAATGACAATTTTGACCAAATGTAGGAAAAGTAAATTCTTAAATTAAATAACAGTTTTTGACTAGCCACGGGGGAGGGTCCAGGACACAAGCTTTCCAAGTGTTGGAAATTCCAACTGATGGCTATTTCAGTCCAAAATTTTGACAAAAAGAGGAAAATATGCTAATATTGGTCCAAAAACAATAAATCCCCCCAAATAAATTGTTTGAAAATCAAACTATAAGAACAATTTCAACCGTTTGTTGGGTTGAAATTTCCAACTAATGTTATATGTTTCAGGAATGAAATTTCCAACAGCTGAAAAATTTGACAAAATTTGAGAGAACCCCCTCCAAAAAACCACCCCTGCTAGTATAGTATCATGATAGTATGAATGCGATATTATCCGCAAAACACACTTTGTGTGAGCCGAGCGTTTGTTTATATTCAGCGCATAAATATTGAGCAATAAGCAAAGCATTCAACACCGTGGCATTTTTTTTAGGAGAGTGATTCACGGTGACCCATTCAACACCGAAATTTTGAGAGGCGAGGATTAGCGAGCGCTATATCGGTATGTTGTAACTTGTAAACAACTTGGTGGCATTTCTAACCACTTAGGTCCCCACCGGTGTTGACTGTTTTGCTTACCCTTTACGTATGCTTTAGATAACATGGCGTTTGTTTGCATAACAGAGTACTAACACGGGAATAACATGTAATGTACGTGAAGTTTATGATTGGTATAAGAACCAAATTTGTCTATTAATACAATACGCTTTCGTTTTATGGCGGTTTTAACGAATGTGAATATTTTAACAATGATACCCACCGCAAACGCTTACCGTATATTTAAGGTAAGTGCGAGGTCGTTGCAAATTTAAATAAAAGTGTCAATGACACTGTAGCTCAACTTTGAAAGGGAATAGCTTCATGTGTTACAGTCAATGGAGCAATTAGAAATGCGGAAATGTCTAAGTAATACTAGATTATCAACACTGAGATATATATAAAGTAAAATCCAAAATGGTTGCTGTCGGCTATGTTTTCCAATGAAATTCAAAAACATTTGATAACTTCTATCTATTAGATCGATATCAAGATTAATATTAAGTTTGGTGATGATCGGATGAGGGTAGTGGACTGGAGGGCGTGCCAAAGAGTAAAATCCCAGATGGCTGCCAGCGGACATGCTTTATGGCCGAATCACCCTAAAATGACTCGTTCCCATCTACATGTCAATGTTAACCACTGTCGGATACCCGTTTAGGTTTGGACGTTTCAAGATGGTGGCGCCCAGTTGACAGGATAAACGGTAAGTGTATATATTGTCTCGAAGCCTCAATTAACGACATCTTTCGGTGATACACCTTTAATCAGTTATGTAGGAATTTGTATTCCCAACACATATGTTTTGGCCATGGGCTCGAGATGCAAAACTGGCGATATTTTTATTGTCTAACTCCGAAAAACGACCTTTGAAAATTCAAAATGTTCAGGTTCAGATTCGCAATATTTCCGATGATTCTGTTCAGGTTCAGAAACAATTTTCGTTCAGTACCTCACCGAGAAGCGAAATGCCCAGCTGCAGTCGCGATGTTATTGTGCGTGTTGTTTGCTCCGCGTGTATAATGTTTCGCTGATTCTTTGTATATACATCACAGTGGCTAAACCGTACAAACATATAATCGGAAGTTTCTTCGCCAAGACGAAAAATTCTATTTTTAGAACATAAATACTACAGAAGAATCAAAACAACACCATAAAAACAAGTGTTTTTTTTAGACCGGATAGACGGTTTCCCAACAGCAATAAACGTCAGTATAAATTGTACATACACATTTGCTGATCACAAGCGGGCTCCATTTGAGCGAATGACTCTTTTCTATAGATACAAACAAACGGCCTTTGATCACTTCAGAAAATAATTTTCTCGCAAAAATTCCCTCTTCAAATGTCATTTTAACACATATACAGCATCTCTCGGAAATCCCACTATATTGCAACGGAAAGGCCGTTGTGTGTGTAATATAATTATATTTACATTACCTTGGCTCTAGTGTATTCACAATCTGAAAGTAGAGACTATTTATTTGGACACCCCACTCGTCAGTCTCTGTATGCCTAGTTATTTAAGTTGCTGATCACTAGTTGTCAAAATATATGTACGTCAAATTGTGATAATGGGATTTGTGTGCAAAGACGAAACCATGCATGAATTAGGTTTCCATATTAAACATGTTCCACCTCCCGATGGTCATTATTAACATTCAGTCAGACGACGAAGGTGCATATGTTCCCTTCCACATCCGTTTTCCGATTTCTCGACAAAATTTGTTCATATATGTTCCAGCACCGAACGTAACTATATGTATCAATATATACCATGCTGAAATATTTAAGTGTATTTGTAATCTATTTTAAAATGTATTATGACATTGAATTACATGATGTAGTTCCTCGAAAAGTATGGTACGTATTCTGCTCTACATGTACATGTATACCTGCATATTACTTCTCGTTTTCCGGTGACTCAAGAGATGAAACTATGTCTTTTCAATATAAATACCAAAAGCATTTCAAATAAAATTAAGTAAACATAATATAATAATGTAGTATTAAACTTCAAGTCTTGAATGTTCGTTATCAGCACTTTGAGTGATTTAAGCGACAGGAAACTGACATATGCATGTACAATCAAAATCGACATCGCATGACATCTCTCTTAACGGGGTACGTCTGTACATAACACACTTTTTCAGATCGATATTGTGATCAGAAGACATATTTAGGCACAGTGAGCCGTAAAATACAGTATATCTCTCCAGTTAACGAACATCGACAATTGCGATATTGTCGTCCCAATTGTGACACAATATATTTTATCCACACATATCTTAGCCAAGTCTACTTATGTGGACATCTGTGGTTTTATTGGAGACACTGTGTCTAAAATGTGGGCATATATAGTCATTTATCTTACAATATAGCTATATTTCATCAAATACACGCGAAGACGCCTAGGCGGTTTCCGATCTTGTATCCTGGATGGCAACAAGGATATCGTGGATGGCAACAGCTGGTGCACGTGCGTTTCCACAACTGGCTTGTTTTCAAAACAAAACTTCTAAATAACCAACTAAAAGTCGTAAAATAATATATTCGTGTGCTACGAATGTAAAATAATCAATAATTAGTTCAATAAAGTTGACAAAATGTGAAGACAGGGCCCAAAAAGCTCAAAAATATCACCCAAAAATGTTTGGAAATCGAAAAATTAACGAAGTTTACACATTGTTTACAGCGCGCACGAATACGAACTATTTGACAATTTCTATTTTAGCGAAGTAGGGAATTCCCCTTAATTCAGTACGGTCTTGATCAAAAGCTACTGAACGCATTTTTTATTCGATAAAATACAGAAGGGAAAATCAAATTAATTTTATCTTATGTTAAGAATATAAAACAGAATACTTACGAAAAGTCCGTGATTTATTGCATTTCCTCTAAATGAATTTTAATGGGTGATTTCAGTACGAGTCAGAACTCGATTGTGTCGGAAAGTTCAAAATTCACCATTGAAAGTCTGAATGGACAGTCATCTCCGGCAATGCCTCTCGCCAACACTATCACTATCCAAGGAGATTGCACCATAAAACAATACAATTATCCTGTTAAAAGTGACAATTATGTCGAACATTTGAAACGAACATATCGTCGCCTCATCATTGAATCGGATTCTAGCCAAAGTGAAATTGAATAGTGACGTGAATTTCTCAGAATTTGACTTATCACAACGTCGCGTGCTGAGAATCGTGTACGTTGTGTGTTGCGCGTAATAAAATAGTTCCTGTTTTAAATTGAGTTTCATTGCATTTTTATGGGACGAATTTTGTAAGATAAATTGGTTATCATCACCCTGTGTGTTTCAGAGATCCGTATTCAAGTCTCGCTGCCTTCTCTGTGCTGTCTATCGACTCGTCCTACGGACTCGTCGATAGACTGCCCAGAGAAGGCAGCTCGACTTGAATACGGATCTCAGAAACACACATGGTGGTGATAACCTATATGTATCCAGGGAATTTGTGATGTGCGAGCTCTATTGTTTTTGGGTTTTAAATATGAATCTCAATCGAACTACCAATGCATGGGCAGGGTGGGGTTGGTGGTAATTTTCTCCAATATGTGAGTCTCTGCCGGAAAATTCCAACACAAGAGGTGCAACTCGAAGCTAGCACTTGTAGGACTTTTCGGGACTGGCCATTCGATATCCATGCATGTCGTGATACACAAGGAGGCACTCGCAGTCACGACCTCTTCGTCACATCACCGTAAATATATAAGGCGATGATGCCACATATGACCTGTATGTTTTATTAGTAATTTCCCACGTATACACAATTTCATCACAGAATATAGCACACAGCTCCCAACCCAAATACAGTTTGTTACTTGCGGAGTCGAATAAAAGTCGCTAAATATTAATAAAAATACCTTGTGTGATTCAGACAGGGTCTATAAGTTCAATGGCGTGACACTTCGAAGATATAGTTATGTTTAAATGGGTCGAAAGGAACATATCATTACTGTACCATTTCTGTACAACGTCGCAACTGACGAGTGTCGTCGTACACAACTAGGCGTACAGAGAATGACGAGTTGGTTCTCCAAATATATAGTCTCTACTTTCAGATTGTGAATACACCTGAGCCAAGGTAATGTCAATATATGTTGCACATGCACATAACGGCCTTTCCGTTGCGATATATTTGGATTTCCGACATATGATGTATATGTATTAAAATGACATTTGTATTTCTGAAGTGATCAAAGGACGTTTTTATCTTATAGAAAAGAGTCCTTCGCTCAACTGGAGCCCGCTTGCGATCGACAAATGTATATGTACAATTTATACTTACGTTTATTGATGTTGGGAAACCGTCTATCCGGTCTGAAAACTTGTTTGTATGGTGTTGTTTTGATCATTCTGTGGTATTTATGTTCTAAAAATAGAATTTTTCGTCTTGGCGAAAGCAACTTCCGATTATATGTTTGTACGGTTTAGCCACTGTGTACATGGGCCATGCGCGTTTTATATAGAGATGGAAATTTATGGGACGGATTAAACGTCGAACTGCGACCCGGAGGCCGAGTCCGGTAAAAGGTGTAATTGGGAATTCTGGTGAGAAGCATGAGAAACATTCAGTGATAGAGTTGTTGTAATAATTTGAAGTATTAGTTGTTTTAACGGATTATGAGTTGGTCTTTCGTGAAACCAATATATTTTATATTCTATATTATAATCATGGGTATATAATATATGATCTTGAGCGCGTTACCATTTCTGACATTGGTTTTCATGTACGGTATGTAACAATCATGGCAATGTCATTTCATTCCCCACTAGCTGGTGTATAGCCGACATTGCTCGAGATTATTGCCAACAATAATTAACTGTGGCTTTTCTCCCACTAATTCGGAGAATTTACCACCTACATTTGGAAATTTCAGCTGACATCTTTAGATATAACAATGCGTCTTCGTAAACAACACGCACAATAACAGCGCGAGTGCAGCTAGGCATTTCGCTTCTCGGTGAGGTTTTGATGCGTCCGAACCTGAACGAAAATTGTCCGAACCTGAACGAAAATTGTTTCTGAACCTGAACAGAATCATCGGAAATATTGCGAATCTGAACCTGAACATTTTGAAATTTTCAAAGGTGTTTTTCGGAGTTAGACAATAAAAATATCGCCGGTTTTGCATTCCGAAGATGTGTGGTAGCCTAATCTGCTCAGGACAATACATAATTTTGCGGATCCATGAGCCCATGGCCAAAAAATTACGAAAAAGCGAACATTTCGCCACTTCGATAAAATTTCGAAAATTATGACTTCACACGCCAAATACAACATTTCGCATGCCTGTCATGCGAAAGGCATGTTACATATGTGTTGGGCATACAAATTCCTACATAACTGTTTAAAGATGTATCACCGTAGGATAAACGGTAAGTGTATATATTGTCTCCAAGCCTCAATTAACGACATCTTTCGGTGATACACCTTTAAACAGTTATGTAGGAATTTGTATTCCCAACACATATGTAACATGCTTTTCGCATGACAGGCATGCGAAATGTTGTATTTGACGTGTCAAGTCGTCATAAATTTTCGAAATTTTATCGAGGCGGCGAAATGTTCGCTTTTTCGTAATGTTTTGGCCATGGGCTCGAGATGCAAAACTGGCGATATTTTTATTGTCTAACTCCGAAAAACGACCTTTGAAAATTTCAAAATGTTCAGGTTCAGATTCGCAATATTTCCGATGATTCTGTTCAGGTTCAGAAACAATTTTCGTTCAGGTTCGGACAATTTTCGTTCAAGTTCGGACACATCAAAACCTCACCGAGAAGCGAAATGCCCAGCTGCAATCGCGATGTTAATGTGCGTGTTGTTTGCTCCGCGTGTATAATGTTTCGCTGATTCTTTGTATATACATCACAGTGGCTCAACCGTACAAACATATAATCGGAAGTTTCTTCGCCAAGACGAAAAATTCTATTTTTAGAACATAAATACTACAGAAGAATCAAAACAACACCATAAAAACAAGTTTTTTTTAGACCGGATAGACGGTTTCCCAACAGCAATAAACGTCAGTATAAATTGTACATACACATTTGCTGATCACAAGCGGGCTCCATTTGAGCGAATGACTCTTTTCTATAGATACAAACGGCCTTTGATCACTTCAGAAAATAATTTTCTCGCAAAAATTCCCTCTTCAAATGTCATTTTAACACATATACAGCATCTCTCGGAAATCCCACTATATTGCAACGTTAGAATCTGGCCCCAATTTGTTTTATATAACGACTGTCACAATTACAAGATGTATACGCACACGTAGACATCTTTAAAAGCTCGGAAAGAAGTTATATTATCGTGTTACTAAACATCGTTTTAAAACGAGTGTAAATCCATCGCCGAGAGGTTCTTTTGTTTTGCAATGCATCGTCCTTGAACTTCGTTAGCTGTAACGCGATTGGCCAGTTACCACTGTCAGTCAATAATCTGAGGTTCGTCAATTGTCCGAACCTGAACGAAAATTGTCCGAACCTGAACGAAAATTGTTTCTGAACCTGAACAGAATCATCGGAAATATTGCGAATCTGAACCTGAACATTTTGACATTTTCAAAGGTGTTTTTCGGAGTTAGACAATAAAAATATCGCCGGTTTTGCATTCCGAAGATGTGTGGTAGCCTAATCTGCCCAGGACAATACATAACTTTGCGGATCCCATGGTCAAAACATTACGAAAAAGCGAACATTTCGCCACCTCGATAAAATTTCGAAAATTATGACTTGACACGCCAAATACAACATTTCGCATGCCTGTCATTCGAAATGCATGTTACATAGGTGTTGGGCATAACTGTTTAAAGATGTATCACCGAAAGATGTCGTTAATTGAGGCTTGAAGACAATATATACACGTACCGTTTATCATGTCCACTGGGCGCCGCCATCTTGAAACGTCGTAACCTAAACAGGTATCCGACAGTGTGAACAGGCATTACAAGTTTGATGATGATCAGACCAAAGGTACGACCTGAAGCCCATGTGAAAGGATTTAGTCATGCAAAGAGTAAAATCCAAGGTGGCCGCTGGTAGCCATGTTTTTTTGCCGAATGACTCCAAAATGACTCGTTCCCATCTACATATCAATGTCAACAGTCGTGACAAATTTCATGATGATGCGACGATGATGACGATGGTGAAGCAAAGGTAGGACCTGTAGCCCGTGCCAAAGGATTTTGTCACGCAAAGAGTAAAATCCAAGATGGCTGCCGGCGGCAATGTTTTATGGCCGAATGATCCCAAAATGACTGGTTCCCATCTAAATGTCAATATTAACAAGCAGACAAATTTCATGATGATCCGACCAAAGGTACCACATGTAGCCCGTGCCAAAGAATTTAGTCATGCAAAGAGCAAAATCCAAGATGGCTGCTGGCGATTGACTCCAAAATGATTCGTTCCCATCTACATGTCAATATTAACATAATTGACAAATTTCATGAGGTTCAGACAGCCAGTACGGCATGTAGCCCGTGCTAATGGACTGAATTTTTTAATTCAAGATGGCCGCTGGCAGCCATGTTGTTTTTGGCGAATGAACCCGAAATGACTCGTTCTCATTTACATGTCAATGTTAACAACCATGAAAAATTTCACGATGATCTGACCAAATGTACGACATGTAGCCTGTGTCAAAGGATGTAGTCACACAAAGAGTAAAATCCAAGATGACTCGTTCCCATCTACTTGTCAATATTAACTTCCACGACAAAGTTCATGATTATCAGACAAACACTCCGGCCTGTATAGCCCGTGCTAATGGATTGGATTTTTAAATCCAAGATGGCTGCTGGCGGCCATGGTTTATTGATGAATGAACCCAAAATGAATCATTCCCATCTACATGTCAATGTCAACACCCATGAAAAATTCACAATGATCCGACCAAAGGTACGACCTGTAGCCCATGCCAAACGATTTAGTAATGCAAAGAGTAAAATCGAAGGTGGCTGGTGGTGGCCATGTTTTTTGGCCAAATGAACCCAAAATGACGCGTTTCCATCTACATGTCAATATTAACATCCATGACAAATTTCATGATCATCAGACAAACAATACGGCCTGTAGCTCGTGCTAATGGATTTAATTTTTAAATCCAAGATGGCCACTTGCGGCCATCTTTTTTTGCCGAATGACCCCATCTACATGTCAATATCAACAGGTATGACAAATTTCATAATGATCCGATAAAAGGTACGACCTGTAGCCCGTGCTAAAGGAAATTATTGACAGACACACACACATACAAACACCCTCACACACACACAGACGGACGGACGACGGATACCAAGCCATGGCAATAGCTCAAACTTTACAAAGTAAAGTTGAGCTGATAATACAGTGTATAAGAGGATGTGCAGTGAGATTAATGGATATACAAATGCACTTCCTCCGAAATTGTATATGTGACCATACGATTACTGGTACTGGCGTAATATAAACTATATGACCAGGCATCATACACTGGTTTATGAAGACGATGTCTTGTGAACAACATTGCATTTGCAATAAATTGCAAACAGTCTTATATCTGACTAGCATGTGTTCACAGATGGCTGAATTATGTCTATGAACAAAACGTAATTTTCTATGGGTCACCGATACTTCTACACGGTTTCCACAATAACCCAGATATGCACTCCTAGCATAACAGGTACCGAGCCACTTCGTACCCGTGTTAAATTGGACTGAGGTACTCGTTGCACCATGATGTATACCATATTAGATCTATTTTAGCTTTTGTATATCTTATGAGGTGTGGATTGAACCTTATAATCTTGGTGCTCTTTTCGGCTCGTTATTGCTGGAAGCGTGTTTTGGTGCGTCTAGTATAATAATTAACAATATCGAATACAACTCGTGTGCCGCTAATCGGAGTATGGTATGAACCGTTATTGTCCTGGTCAGGGCGGGTGTAATTAGTTATACTGGTGGAATTTGTTTCGTGCACACCTGTTCTATTTTCTCCAAATATATCGGATTTTCCTCTGGATTTCATCGTCGACTCGACCGCAACATTCCTTCTGCATGCGAGCAAGGCTGTCAACGTTCTACGATCTACACCCGATGGTCTCGGCTGATGGACAATTCGAAGCTATCTATAAATAATTTGTTTTTGCTATAATGATTCACACAAGAAACCTCTATATATATACACACGTACACTGTGGTCGATAGTTCAAAGATAATTAATGCATGATCACCAGCAATCGGCAACACGCCTATTGTCACATCAAAACTGTTTTCATGCAGCTGGGCCATTTGCGTGTTACATAGTATCCATCATACACGCACATTCACATTATACCTGACATATGTCTTAAATAGGCCATTTTCATGCTACTTTCTGAATTCGATGTCTGAAATCTTTATCTAATTTCACTCGATACGGTGATATGACGAAACACATTCTCAATTTCTTATACTCAACTTTGATGTTGACTAAATATTTTATTTGGAAGTTTTATTTCGCTCGATCACACGCATGTGATTTTGCTAATTTATTTCCAGAAACGCTCATCAACTTTCACTCGACAAGTTAATATGACGACTCACATTCGAAAGTTCCAATACTCAACTTTGATCTGCAATAAATATTTTATTCGGAAATTTTATTTCGCTAAATCACACGCATGTGATATTGCTAATCAGGTTTTGTTTTGTTTTTTGTTTTTTTTTATTGTTGTTGTTGACAACTGGCATTTCTATATTAGATTATCACCGACCACCTTAACACGTGGAATTTGAAAATATCAGACCTGGCCGCATACGTGTGACATGGCATAAACACTGTTATATTAATATTGTGACTAGTATTACATTTTCATGCATATTTATGTAACTTGTATATAATTGTCATTTGTATATATGCTCTCCTAAATTGAGGAGGTTAACAATAAACTTACTTACGTAATGGCGCTAAAATGTACTTTTGAGTTTAATCGAAAAGCGAGCGCGTGCACACGATCGGCGTGAAGTGACGTGGGTGTTCACCAGTCTTCAATGAAACAAAAGCAGAATATTTGCGTCAAAATCGAATCTGGAAAATAGGCACCTCAGATATCACAGAAAGTACGATCATCACTCATTTGGGTATTTCTATTGATAAGTATGACTTTAATGGTATATTCACTGATCATATATGCGATAAGACTCGTAGCACGTTCATGATGCTAAACAACGCCGGCCTTTATCCGGGTGGTATGACACCAAAAAGTTGCTCAATAATTTATTCGTCAGTAGTTATACCTAAAGGTCTCTATGGTTCAGAACTACTATGGAATCTAAACCAAAAACACATTGAACGACTTGGGAGAACACATAGATTCTGCTTGAAGTATTACCAGGGCCTTCATCGTCGTACAAAAACGGTTATAGCCCAAGGATTGGTCGGAACCTCGTCAATGATATCACTTATTGAAAAACGTAAATTGTCATTTTGCGGTTCATTGTGCAACTTTATATCTTCTAAAACTGTGAAACAAGTATTTCTCACGAGCTTATATCAGTACATTGTTGGCAATACATGTTCATCATCAAGTTACATGTCTGACATAATTGACACTCTTAGCAAATTTGACATGACCGAAGCTCTTGAAAACTACATAGAAAATTCAATATTCCCTAAGAAATCCACATGGAAATGTGCCATAAACGAATCATGGTCAAGACTCAAAAGTTAATAGAGAAATTTGGGACATGAGCGTAAATGAGGATACTCGACTTGCCAGGTTCTCTGCCGTCCATCCAACGTTATGCATGTCCCGGCTATGGGAAAATTGTCGCATATACCCAGCCCATGAAAAATCATATCTACTTATTGCACGCCTTATATGTATCCTGGAAACAAACTAGGAAACCTGCGTATTATGTGACAACAAGCATAAAGATCTTGTAAAACATGCCTTAATCGAATAGTCTGGTCGATAAAAGGTTTGACCTAGAAAAAATTTGGACTAAGTTGGTTTTTATTCCATTTTGAAGAGGAATATTTCCTCTACAACATATCCAAAATCCGCTAAAATCCGCTTTTAGCAAACTTTTTTACAGAGATTTTTAAAAATGATCATTTTTCGACCTTGCGAAGTACGTTTTTCTACAATATCCCTCATCGGCGACACCAGAACGCATTAATCCTCCATCAGATTTATACCAGTTTGTGTAAAATAGTATAGGGGGCGAATAGAGTGACAAGGACAGAAAACAATGCAATCGCGGCGATGAAATGGCTGTCAAAATGGCCGCAACTACAATCCATGCTACGATGAAAGCAACATATTGGATAACCCCCTATAAGCGAAAATACACATTTGTAATTTACAAGAATGTTGTTATATATCTTTAAAGGTACAAATATAATTAAAACAGATCTATCTGAATGATTTATCGATCACTGCTACGCACGTTAACCCAATGATTTACGTTCGGGTTTTCTTATTAGAATACATCCAACAGTCGGACCAAAAACAGTTATTTTGGGCATGCAACACACGAAGTAATATTTCGTCACACAGTGCGTGGTAGTTTCCTTTTGGAATGATGATTAATTATTGAATGTAAAGCAGAAACTGAAGAGCCCACCCTATCTGTGTAAATACTAGTTATATTTCCAGAATTTTCAACACTCTTCGTGACAATAAACCATACACGTATGTCGTAATGCTGATTATACTGTCAAGAAACACTTATCTCTTCAACAGAATAGTACCTTATCTCACTAGATCGAAGAGACTGTACATCGTATATATTATTTAGTACTAATTTTCATGGTGCTCCCAAACCGGTTTCTTAGTGGACAATTATGTTCAAATTACTTCAATCGGCACTTTACAACATGAATATGTACCCCGCACTACACAGGCGTAGGCAACATCGCCATTTGCAAGCAATTTACAGAATTATCAATGAAGACGCCCCTTTGAATCTGACATATCTCCTACCGGCACGCTCCAGAGAACGATCGGATTATAATCTTAGATTTCCAAATAAATTTTATTCCTATTTCGCTAACACTGAGCATTTTAAACAGTCATTTCTCCCATCTGTTGTTCTGGAATGGAACAAATTACCTGTGTATGTAATCAATGCAACCTCTATTTCCGATTTCAAAGCCAATTTAGGGATTATAGATCCAATAATAAAACCACCCTCTTATTTTTATACAGGAAAAAGGAAAATTAATACAATACACTGTAAAATTCGGAATCAGTGTAGTGATCTCCGTTCGGATATGTTTGATAATCACATATCAGATTCGCCTATATGCCCCTGTAACTTAGACATTGAAGACGCCAATCACTATTTTCATGTTTGCCCTTTATTTGTAGATCAGAGAATTGACTTTTACCGAAATTTAAGTATTAATGGCTTTCAATCATTAGAAGCAAATCATTTCTTATATGGGGTAAAAGGTATATCAAATCAAAAGAACACTACTCTTTTCCGCATTACTCAATCTTTTATAGCTAAAACAGAGCGTTTTGAACAAACCCATGTATGGTAAATTTCGCTATTCATCTTTCAACTCACTGAGTTCTAGCGTTTTCTTCATAACCGAGATTGGAATACAGATGGAAACCCGACATCCGCAGCACACACACTCTGCACTCTTCTTTATAAACAGTTTGCTATATCTGCTATGTATTGTTATGTATGTTCCATGATTGTATTAGGAGAGGGGCAAGTTTGTAAGTTTTGTAACTTGTGCCCTGATCCCTATGTATATTTTGTTTCTAAATACATTAAAATATGTTTAAAGTAAACAGAATAGTACCTTATCTCACTAGATCGAAGAGACTGTACATCGTATATATTATTTAGTACTAATTTTCATGGTGCTCCCAAACCGGTTTCTTAGTGGACAATTATGTTCAAATTACTTCAATCGGCACTTTACAACATGAATATGTACCCCGCAATACACACTATTAGTTGTCAGTATCTTGTTGTTTGAAATTATGTTACCATTGCCACCCGCATACTTGCGCTAAATATGAGGTCATCAGCGTTTAAAGTTATTAGTTCTGCGTTTACCATTCACTCAATGTTGCTATTTAAGGTTTTGTATGCAGCAGATATGTGTAACATTAGGGAGAATGTGTAAACGCGCCGATGCGGTTGCAGAAAAGGTCGTACGTTTCGCGTATATGTGGCCTTAGTGCATTTAAGTGCACATAATTTCCAGGTATAAAGACAGTCTCTGCCATAGAGTATGTAGGCAAATTGGGTTATGTTGAGAATTTATTGAAAATAGTCTATTGTAATCCTTTGTTTTTTGATAAATTGCGTTCATGGTATACCACCATGTATTTGTGTGATAAAAATTAAATATTCGTGTTTAATCACTTGACCGGAGGCAACTATGACTACTATTTTAAGACACGGACAATAGGATCTACACATTTTACCTAGCACCATATGAATAGCTCTCATACTGTTCTATAGCAGTGAATTTGACAGACTGTGTGTTGTAGATTCAAAAATAAATGATTATCGGTAACATTCGTGAGACTGTTTTCATTACATATATTTCTGCTTCTAGAAAAGGTCACACAATGAGTACATCCCTATTAGATCACATCTAACTGTTTTAATACACATATATTACACGATTCAAGATAAACAGTTCATATAAAACTGCGTTATTCTTCTATTTCTTGGCGCCCAAAAAGTCCACATTCAATCGTTGTATGAGACCTGGCTTTCGGTTGCTCTCTAGCGAGATACATTAGAGAGAATTCTTACATACTATTATTAATAGCTCCCCTTATACTCTGAAATCATTCTTCCTCGTATAATTCGACGGCCTGTTCGTTCTTGTATATAACCAGCTATTCAATTTTCCGCAAATTGTAAATTTCATTAGATTTTGTCCATTTTTGGCGGCCATTTTGGACAGACATTCTACCGATATGGTTTACGACTAAGGATTGTTTGTGTGGATTTTATTTTATTACTAATTTGGTATTTGTTGGCGCACCTACCACCGAAATTCAGGATTTTTCTATACCAACTGCCATCACGGACGCCATCTTGTATTACAGAAAATGCTCAAAGCGGATTTTAGCGGATTTTGGATATGTTATAGAGGATATATTCCTCTTCAAAATGGAATAGAAACCAACTTAGTCCAAATTTTTTCAAGGTTGACCCTAAAATTTTAGTTTATCGACCAGACTAGAATGTTCTTCCATTTGCGACGATCGAAATACCTTTGAATTTGAGCTACTAAACTTGTTTCATGTAGACATTTATATGCAGTATGACAAACTGGATGTAGAATCCAAAACGCGCGTTCTACTAACAGGTATATATGAAAACATATACTGTGCTCCCGAAGAAGAAAATAAACTAATAGACTTTTTCGTGAACAAAGCTGCATTCCTCTGGAGAGTATATGTTGATCGACTGACGCCAAGTCCTGACGACTAGATCTCCCAAACCTTCATATAAACTCGATCATAACATGCAGTTATAAGCGTGTTCGTAATTGTTCATATCACATGTATCTGTGTATTGTTCTACCAGTAAGTACATTTGTCTGTATGTATGTCTGCCGTTTGTTTGTTTGTCTCGTATGCCTGCTTGTCTGACTGTCGTCTGTATGTCTGTAAGTACGATATAGCTGTGTATATATATATACATGAGTGGTGCTGGGGAAATGGTCGGCTCCGAGTCGGTAAGACCGCACAAAGGCATTGCCGTTTGTGGGTATTCCAGAGAGAGAGAGAGAGATCCCTGATTTGGGTCCAACTCCGGCTTGGTCGTCTCGGAGTATGCTATTTCTCTGTCTGTAAGTACGATATGGTTGTAGAATGGAATGTCTATTTTATATAGTGCATGAGTGTGTGTATATGTTCATGTGTAGTTGGATCATCATACATATTGAGACATGTGTTGTAAATGTGTTTGTAATCTTAAATTGCTTATACACTGTATTATGCACCAAATTGTGTTTGTTCTCATAATATTAACATGTATATATGAATCTCCAGATATGGAGGATAATAAAGATATATATATATAATACATATTAATTGTATCCAATTGGTTGGCATACTGACAAGTATGTTAAGTAACGCAATTTTATTTTTATAGTTATTGGTCACATTCCATAATTGATATAATTGATTTTTCATATATTTCTAGAATACTTTGTACAGTGAGTTTGTGACACCTAGCTTTGTTCAGAATTGCATATGCTGCACTGTTTGCGTGTTGACACCTGGTTTTTCTCTTAAGGGCAAATTATTCCCAGATAATTTTTGTTTTCGGTTTGTTGACTCTGAGTTTCCACTTTAAACAATAATTGGAGAAAGTAGCAAGGGCCTGTTGCAAGCCTTCTCGTGTATTTGATATCAGGACTGTGTCGTCTGCATATATTAGTAGACTCAATTTAAGTAAAATACCATGATTCATGCCATCATAATGGCAAAATATTTATTATTAGCCGGATAAATATTTACTATAGGACTAACATAGAAATAGGGGGTTCAATTCCATGCAGATGGGAATAAATATGAATATTTGATTCCAACATGAAACATATAAAACACACTATAGTGCTATCAACACGCAGAGAACAGGAGTTGTATGTATATAATTGTCACTATCACTCAAAATCATCAAAAGTGTACGATTCAAGTTGTTCGATGAGATCTTTCAAACTTGTATTTATTGTTAGCTGCATGAGTTTGACACACATCGTCTTTCTGTAGAGCTCATTTAAAATAGCTACACTTAAACATATGATATCCAGTAAAACTTATGGGGAAAGAGGGGATGGGACTCGGTTGGAGGAAAATACAGTATTGCATGTAGGGAGGATGGTGCATCCATGTTTGGGAGTGATTTTTATTTTCAACCCTGTGTACGAACGATTTTTTTTTTTGCATACCCCCGCCATCATCGGTTGTTCTTTGATATAGCCGGTGGCAATAATGACAATGTGGCACTAGAATTTATGAAGTACCACGAGTCAAACTACTTGATGATGAACATGTAGTGCCAACGATTTACTGATATAAGCGCGTGAGAAATACTTGTTTCACAGTTTTAGAAGATATTAAGTTGCACAATGAACCGCAAAATGACAATTTACGTTTTTCAATAAGTGATATCATTGACGAGGTTCCGACCAATCCTTGGGCAAAACCATTTTTGTACGACGATGAAGGCCCTGGTAATACTTTAAGCAGAATCTATGTGTTCTCTCAAGTCGTTCAATGTGTTTTTGGTTTAGATTCCATAGTAGTTCTGAACCATAGAGAAATAAAATTACGTTACTTAACATATTGGGCTAAGCTTGTCAGTATGCCAACCAATTGGATGCCACTTAATATGTATTGTTGCATGTACAAATTGTTTCATAATAATGTTTTTAACAATCCGTGCATTATTGGGATACGAGACACGCTAAATAACATCGGAATGAGCAATGGTGACTACTATCTAGCACATAACGCGCTCCGCAAACCAGAACATGCGTGATTTATACATTCAAGAGTGGTGGACCTCCATTCACAGCCTCATCAAATTCCGAACTAAAACCACATGCTTCCCATAGAGAAAGGTTCGTGGAACAACGTTGAAATAACTCAACGAGTATGCACACTATGCAGTGCCTAGATTGGTGACGAGTACCACATAATGTTACGCTGTATAGTGAACTTAGAGAACTAAGAGAAAAGTACCTTAAGTTAAGCCATATTTCTATATGACTCATGATATTTCTATAAGAGGCCAAATATGTTGAAATTAGCCACACTTTTCAGAACCCACAACGAGAAAACATTAAGAAAATTATCATTATTCATACTAAATGTGCTAAAAGTAGTACAATCTGAGCCCTCTTGATGCTTAATTCCTATACAACCATTCAAAATCCATATCCAATAAACGAACACGAAACCGATAACTCGGAACACAACAGTAACCCGATATATCTATCAAAATATAATTATATACAGATCATGACACTATCTCCTATGTATTTTGAAGACCTCTTGTCTGTATTTATGTCATTTATACAAATCTACGATTCTCGACCGATCGGGACGAAACTTGGTACGTGTGTGTAGTTTGACCAGGCGGTCGTCGTTGTCGTATTGGCGACTCCGTGCGGCGCCCGCTTCGCGCATGCGCAGACGAGATCTCGGAAACGGGTGGAGCTATCGACTTGAAATTTGGTATGTGAATGTATCTTGCCCCGGATACGAATTTTATCGGGTCGCCTAGCCCGTGCGACGCCATCTTCGCGCATGCGCAGACAAGATCTCGGAAACTGGTGGAGCTATCGACTTGAAATTTGGTATGTGAATGTATCTTGCCCCGGATACGAATTTTATCGGTTCGCCGAGCCCGTGCGACGCCAGCTTCGCGCATGCGCAGACCAGATCTCGGAAACGGGTGGAGCTATCGACTTGAAATTTGGTTTTTGAATAGCCCCGAATTTTATCGGGTCGCCGAGCCCGTGCGACGCCATCTTCGCGCATGCGCAGACGAGATATCGGAAACGGTGGAGCTATCGACTTGAAATTTGGTATGTGAATGTGTCTTGCCCCGGATACGAATTTTATCGGGTCGCCGAGCCCTGCGACGCCAGCTTCGCGCATGCGCTGACCAGATCTCGGAAACGGGTAGAGCTGTTTTCTGAATAGCCCGGACAACGTCGGGCTGGGTAGAGCTATCGACTTGAAATTTGGTTTTTGAATAGCCCGGACAACGTCGGGCTCATCGGCTAGTTGCTATATACAACTATATTATATCCACATGTGCATCCATGCAGCAATTTATATTTGCATCGATTTTTGCAATATGTTTTGATGATCAATTTTGATGATCAGAATACTAATAAATTTATTTGAATTGAATTGGTATCCAACATTGATACAGTACCAGTCAAAAGAAGTGCAAACTTGTACTTGCAAAATAATATTGCAAAATAATACTTGCAAAATAATATTGCAAGTACAAACGCTTATAACGCGCCGATTGCAATATTTTGCGCTTAATATCGCAATATTTCGCGCTTAATAGTGCGACATCTTGCGCTCAACATTGTGACATTTAAATCAAATTATTGCTTCTTCTACATATATACTGTTTATTGCATAAATATAGACAATGTTTTAGATTTGTATATAATTATAGTTGTAAATGCTATATATGTGTACACTATATGTACACTATATGCACATTATTTATCTAATATAAATATAACACTATCGGGTCTGTGTGGAATTTTGCGCGCTTAATATCGCAATATTTTGCGTTCAATATCGCAATAATAAGCTCGACAGCTTTTTGGTATTGCGCTATAATCGCACATTTTCCAAAATTAAACGCGCTCAATGTCGCAATAAAGGCTAGATATGGCAAGAAACGGAGCAGAAAGTTATGGGGGTATGTTTTTGTCCCATGTAGAAAGCCTTGGGACAGAGCGGGACAAGCGTTACAAACGCTGACAAAAGACATATATACTTATTTCTAATGGTTATCTGCGTCTCAGTAGACACTTAGAGAAGTGTTATAATTTCTCATCGTCTTCTGTGTCCCAGTAGTAACACATGGGACAGATCGGGACCAACGTTACAGCAGTTTAAGGAATCTTTTTTATTCTAGTGAATATCTGCGCCTCAGTAGCTAGTAACCCTTGGGACAGAGCGGGACAGACGTTACAGAAGTTTAAGTAATCGTTTTTATTTCTAGTGATTATCTGCGTCTCAGTAGTAACCCTTGGGACAGAGCGATACAAGCGTTACAGCAGTTTAAGGAATCGTTGTTATTACTCATCGTTATCTCCGTCCCAGTAGTAACCCTTGGGACAGAGCGGGACAGACGTTACAGAAGTTTAAGGAATCGTTTTTATTTCTAGTGATTATCTGCGTCCCAGTAATAACCTTCGGGGCAGAGCGATACATATAAGCGTTATGTACAGCAGTTTAAGGAATCGTTTTTATTTCTCATCGTTATCTCCGTCCCCCAGTAGTAGTCATAGAGTGGCTCCTCCCCCAATCATGTAAGTTGAGTCAATATAGCGTGTCGGCAAGCTGCATTAAATATCGGAACACTTAAAGGTACTCAATCAGATCAGGCCCTTATAAATTACTATTTCTTTGGCTTCGGGGATAAACAATAATTGATTCGAGACGAGTAACCTACCTATCAACGCTCATAGTGATCAGATTGTTTTTTGAAGTTTTGTTATTTCTATTGTTTCTGGCCCAGAAACACGCCGTCAAAAGGATGGTCTCAGTCAAAATTGCGTTATTAATACACTTGATTTTAGAGTTATCCAGCTTCGCCTGTTTGAATAAGTGTTTCTGTGAAAATTATACATCTCGAGAAAATTACAAACTTAGGGGCAATTATTAGTAAGCATAATTGAAAACTTAAAAATTAATATCTAATAACTCTGAGCTTTGATGGATGGGTTCCTCGACTCGAATCAAATATTTTTTTTACCCCTGAAGTCACAGAAATTGTAATTTAGGGGTGCTTAATCGGATTGAGTACCTTTAATTTGCTGAGCTAATTAAAACTCACAAATATTTAGCGATTTTGATTTTATATTGCCAAGCCAAAAAATAAAATAAAATTTCTTCAAACTTTGATACAAAAACACCAACATTTAGAAAAGTCTGCAGACAGGCTAAAACACATATAGATAACATCTAAATACGTCCCTAAGTCGGTCAAATAAACACAAAACCGTTTAACACAGATTTTAACTATACGTTACTTATTGAACGAGAAAGTGCTCACATGGTTATTTTTAATACAATGGGGAAGCACAGAAAAAATATAACATTTCCAGTATCAAATTGAAACAGAATAGCGTATACCCATGTGTATAGACATGTCATGCATATCTACTCTGGCTTCGCCAAGATATCATACTCCACTAGTTCAAAACATGGTAACTTTCTGTTGCTCTGACAGGGAAGTTTTATAACATTGAAAAAAAATGCAGTTAACATAATGCTCGGTTATAACTGTTCCGTAATAACATTGTATTTTATAGCAGGTAAAGGTCTGGGGGACTTTAATTAATCGATTGTACTATGCGTCGCTTGGAATTTCATTGATGTTGGCTCACAAAGCTACACAAATCTTGCAACCTCGAGCTGGGAATTTATATTCAAGGAACAAGTATTAACACAGAAATATATTCCCTGCATGGTTTGTTCAATCTTCAACCCCATCAGAAGATAATAGAAAAGGCTCCCAGGGTTTGAACATATGGGAAATGATATATACGGGGGTACGGGAGCCTGATAAATTATTATGGAATGTTAACGTATTTGATGTCGAATTAGATGGGGCATCTTTAAATCAAGAAAGAAATATAGTAAGATATTGCTCACACACACTGTCCGAATCCATAGCGCAACGACAAACTTCGGAAGAAACGTCCCTCAACTGGCGAGTCCTAATTCGAATTAAATAATAATTGAAATGTGTTTGCTTTTCATCGTGGACAACACGGACATCACAAACTGTCCGTGCTGAACTGTGGGCGTGTACTCAGGTAATCAAGGCAGAGCTGTGGGCCAGACACATAGTTGGCTCCAACGACAATTCAATGAGTGGGATTTAAGTCAGATAATATTCTCAGCGTCGGGAATTCGGTAAAGAATAGACTCGGGCAAGCCCTCGTCTATTCTTTTACCGAATTCCCTCTGCTTCGAACATTATCCTTTACATAGCACAGACGGATTAAGTAGGAGTAAGAGGTGCTGGTGTTTCGCGGCCAAATCTTTACCGTTCTCCAAAATGGTCTATATCTCATTTTCACCCCTCGGGACGGTATACACCCGGGTTGCGGGATGAGGGATACTTAAAACCCGAGAATGTGGTTAGGGTTAGAGAAAGATTTAGGGTTTGGGTTTGCGTTAGTTTTAGCTCAACTTTACTTTGTAAAGTTTGAGCTATTGTCAGGGCTTGGTATCCGTCGTCCGTGTGTGTGTGTGTGTGTGTGTGTGTGTGAGGGTATGTGTGTGCGTGTGTGCGTTATTCATCAACAATTTCCTTTAGCACGGTCGTACCTTTGTTCGGATCATTATGAAATTTGTCATGGCTATTGACATTGACATGTAGAAGGGAATGAGTCATTTTGGGGTCATTCGGCCAAAAAAACATGGCCGCCAGCGGCCATCTTGGATTTCAAAATTCAATCCATTAGCACGGACTACAGGTCGTACTGTTCGTCTGATCATCATGAAATTTGTCATAGATGTTAATATTGAAATGTAGATGGGAACGAGTCATTTTGGGGTCATTCGGCCAAAAAATATGGCCGCCAGCGGCCATCTTGGATTTCAAAATTCAATCCATTAGCACGGGCTACAGGTCGTACTGTTCGTCTGATCATCATGAAATTTGTTGTGGATGTTAATATTCACATGTAAATGGGAATGAGTGATTTTGGGGTCGTTCGGCCAAAAAACATGGCCGCCAGCAGCCATCTTGGATTTTACTCTTTGCATGACTAAATCCTTTGGCACGGGCTACAGGTCGTACCTTTGGTCGGATCATTATGAGATTTGTCATGGCTGTTGACATTGACATCTAGATGAGAACGAGTAATTTTGGGGTTATTCGGCAAAAAAAACATGGCCGCCAGTGGCCATCTTGAATTTCAAAATTCAATCCATTAACACGGGCTACATGTCGTACTGTTCGTCTGATCATCGTGAAATTTGCCATCGATGTTAATATTAACATGTAGATTGGAACGAGTCATTTTGGGGTCGTTCGGCCAAAAAACATGGCCGCCAGCAGCCATCTTGGATTTTACTCTTTGCATGACTAAATCCTTTGGCACGGGCTACATGTCGGAGCTTTGGTCGGATCATCGTGAAATTAGTCATGGTTGTTAACAATGACATGAAGATGGGAACGAGTCATTTTGGGGTCATTCAGCCAAAAAACATGGCCGCCAGCAGCCATCTTGGATTTTACTCTTTACATGACTAAATTCTTTGACACAGGCTACAGGTCGTATCTTTTGTCGGATCATCATGAAATTAGTCATGGATGTTAACAATGACATGTAAAGGGGAATGAGTCTTTTTGGGGTCATTCGGCAAAAAAACATGGCTGCCAGCGGCCATCTTGGATTTCACTCTTTGCATAACTAGGCCTTTCAACTTTCCACATTCCTAATCACTCCATTGACTGTAACACATGAAACTATTCCCTTTCAAAGTTCAGCTGCAGTGTCATTGACACTTTCATTATGGTTATTATAATTATAGATTATGTGAGGATAGTGAATAGGCTTATATTTATGCATAGTGTTAGTGCTTGGGTCAGGGTTAAGATTATAACCATGAGTAAGGTTATTGGTTATTGTCAGGGAAAGCTACGCTAATGGGCTAGGGCTGGTTATGGTTATAATAATAGTTAACACTATGGATATGTTTATGGTTACGGCTAGAACAGTGGTTAGTAGATTTGGGTTAAGGTTGTCATCATATTTCCCGACAGATGAACTTAATTGAATTACAAAAGAAATATATATAGTATGGTAGTAATCACACGGAGTATGACTACTTTAAAGTGCATGGTCTGACAAGCGATGATATATTGGACAGTCCTCTTTGAAATAGGATATAAATTGCTATTGCTATATATAGGCCCCATCTGCAGAAGGTATTTGTTTTAATTCGATAAGACTAAGATTAGAATAATCAATGTTCGTAATCGAAAAATCGTGCTCAGAATACTCACACAAGAGAGCGAAATTCGAAGTTCACATCGACACGGAATCGTAGCGAAAATATCGGAAGAGAGTAGCGTGTTTTCTGACTTGAACCGTGGCGATTTTCTTGTGGACATTTCGGAGATAGACACGGCTTTTATTGTAATATGAGCTTTCTTGTAGTAGATTTCGTATATTTCATAAAATATTTAGTTCGTTGAGAGTATAAACATTTTATTTGGACACTATTTGGAATGAGAATAGATTTGATAATTGTTATTCTACCGATGGGAGATATGTCTATGTTTCCATTTGTCTATTATCTTTTTCATGTTGTCGATCTTGTCTCTGAAATTAATTTATGGTATTTCGGACATGTTGGTGCTGTATTTAATTCCGAGGGCTGTGAATGTATTCGAAACTTTAAGTTTGCATTCTGAAGGAACTGATGTGTTCATTTTCTGAGATCCCAACCAGACTATTTGGCATTTGTCCAGATTAGCCTTCAGGCCCGACATAGTATCAAATGATTCAAGCACGGATAGAGATTCTTTGAGGCTGGCTTCGCTCCCATCTAGTACAAGTGTAGTGTCATCTGCATATTGGTTTATTTTGTACTGTCTCGTCGAGGGTAATACCTGTTATTTTCTTATTTCCTCTTATAATCTCAGCGAATATCTCAGCGCATAAGAGAAAAATATACGATTTGAAGACAAATTGCCATTAACTAAGACGGCCGATTGAATATCATTGTAAAATGTTTTGATCCACCTTTTGATCGTTTCTCCATAATTAATTTTTTCTAAGCATTGTTCGATGAAATACCAGGAGACCGTATCAAATGCTTTCTCGCAATCAATAAGTAGAAGCATACCAGACATGTTCCGTTTGTCCGTTTCATATAAAATATCATATATTATGCATATACTGTCACCGATGAAACGGTCCGGGATAAACCCTGGCTGATCTACGTTTATAATGAAATGGAGTGTTTTCTTCACGCGGCTAGCAATACAAGCGGATGCCAGTTTGTAAGACACATTCGGTAGTGTAATTGGGCACCAGTTCTTTAGGTATGTCCTGTCTTTGTCTTTTTTGGGGGATCATGGTTATAACTCCTTGTTTCTGCATTATGGACAGTTCGCCTTTTTGAAAACAATGATTCAATGATTCTAATATGGACCTATTTCTGGCCAAAATAGTTTATAAAATTCAACCGTAAACCCGTCGGGACCAGGTGATTTTCCGTTTTTCATGTTGCTAAGAGCTTCTGTTAGTTCTGAGAGAGATAATTCGCCTTCAATAGACGATGTTTGCTGTGGGGTAAGCGGGGTAACTCTAATGTGATGTGGAATTTGTTTTGTATCGTGATTGGCCGACAAAGGTTTTTCGGTGCACAACTCTGTGTAAAAGTTTTTGGTACATTCAATAATTCCGGTGGGTTCAGAAATCTGTTGACCGCTATTGTCTATAACTTCTTTAATTGTTTTTAAAATGAAATTTCGTTTTTGCATGTTAAGGGAATCTTATAGTGCCGGCGTCTCGTGGCTTTTAATAACAAATATATGCCATGATGTCATCATTGCCAGGTAAATTCAAGCCAAGTTAAAACACATGGAAATGCAATTTGTGTACACACTGAGGTACCAACACCCATGTGTTAAACTTTCAACATGCGGAGATATAAACACGACCACCCAAACTATTGACAACAAATCAAGACCGAAGTCGGAACAAAACCCTACAGCTTGTGAGAATTCAAACGGCGAGAAAAAACATGATATATGCGAAAGAAATGTAGGATACGAAGTCTATTGTATTTTGACGACAAGCACGTTTTTTGCTCAAAGCCATACGTAACGAGAGGCCGATCACGATCGGCAGATGTTTAACCCATCCCTTGGCGATAGTAAATTGTTATAATCAGAATCATAATCTTTTAATGTTGAATTATAGAGTATACTGTTATGATCTAAAGTAGTATATGGCAAATGTACATAATAACCAGTAATAACACAAATTATTGGAATGTATGAGTCAATATAGAAGGGTTAAATAACATCTAAACTCTAGAGCCTGTCACCACTATCATAGTGTACGCAGTTCTATTCATGTTGTTGCAAATTGCCATGTGAGATGCCAAAATAATATAATTATTTATTTAATGGAAAAGGTTAAAAGACATGGAATGGGTAAAAGGGGTTAAATCACCTATCTCTGCCCTGTTTGATCCAATGTAGTCCCATCATCCAAGGACTTAGAGAGCTCCATTGGTCTAGTTAAATAAATTCACATTAAGTTGTGGTTAATAAGATAGCTAAATCAATACATCCAATAATTCACCAATTTGTGTCTCTTATACAGAGGGAACATATGAGGGCTATAAATAACTCTCAATAAACCATGTCTTTTTATCTCTCTCACAGAGAAGCTGTGAGGCTGAGGTATTCATTAATTGTAAGTTACTTGGGTTATAATTGGATAATTCTTAGTTGATATAGGGCCATATCTCTGGTATAACAAATTGGATCTAACCCATATTCAAACTCGTTCTGTATTTTGAGTTGAGAAACTCATATACCAAATTTGGCTCCTATCAGATGAAAAATGGTTGCTTTATCGAAGTATGTGTGAACTATATGTCAAAGGACCATAACTCCATTAAAAAACATCCGATCAAACCCATATTCGAACTCAATCAGTCAGTATGTTGGTCTGAGAACCTCATATACCATATTTGGTTACAATCAGATAAAAAATGTTTGAGTTATGGCAGAATTCATGAATTCTAAGTAAAAAAAAGGGCCATAACTCTGTAAAAAAAACTCGGATCAAACCCATATTCGAACTCGGTCTGTATTTTGGGCCGAGAAACTCACATACCAAATTTGGTTCCGATCAGATAAAAAATGTTTGAGTTATGGCAGAATGCGTGAATTCTAAGTCGAAAAAGTTCCATAACTCTGTAAAAAAAAGTCGGATCAAACCCATATTCGAACTCGATCTGTATTTTGGGCTGAAAACCCCATATACAAAATTTGGTTTTAATCAGGTAGAAAATGTTTGAGTTATCGCATTACACGTAAAGTGTCTACGGACGGACAGACGGACGGACAGACGGACGGACAGACGGACGGACGAACGACGAGTGGTCAATCCGGACAACGACACTATGTTTACCATACATGGTATGGGTAAACATAAAAAACGAGGTTGAACTAAAAATAGTAAAATAAACAGTAACTGAGTCAGCAGGTCAGTGTGAAATATTTACAATCACAATTAATATGGAATACTGCAATGATACATATAATTCATTTCTAGAAATAATCAGCTATAGCAAAGGATGAAATTTATTAATTATACCTTTCTGTGTCAACTTAATTAAGGCCGACTATTATAGACTACAAGCGCACGCATGATTTACGCTCCTTCCGATGTTTCAATGCAGTGCGGTATTGCGCATGCGCATCAACAAAAGAATGTAGGCGTGATTTTCAGAGCAATCGTCCAATCAAATTGAAGGTGTGTGGAATTTATTTCTTGCAGGGTGCATAAAAAACACACGCTGAAACACGCCGCTGAATCTACGGCGTTTTTACGAAATACATCCCATAATGCAACACGATGTTAGCCGCCAATTCTTGGTTAACACCCCGAGGTTAACTAACGAGGTAACGGGAAAAAGTACCTCGGTAATTTCATATACCGTGTGGGTGTAGTCCAGTGTTTTACCTCGGTTGGTAATAAAAACAAGTCCACCCTCACACACACGCCCTCACACACACACACACACACACACACACACACACACACAAATACCCTCTCATACACACACCCTCACTCTCACACACACACCCTCACACCCTCACACACACACACACCCTCCCTCACACACACACACACACACACACCCTCACACGTAACTCCCATATTACAATGTTATACCCATATCTCATTTCCAAATATGTAATAACATTCCAATCAAACAAAAACTCTATTTCCTTCACATGAGGTAACATTTATTCCACGAGGAGAGGACTTTTAAAAATCCTTTTGCTTGTTGTCCAATCCTCTTTCTCAATATCGGTGTATCTACATGTGTATCGTGTTTGTGTTATTTGTTTTTTTTAAATATAAATATTATTTACACCAAGTAGCCTAAAATTTCTTGCGGCTCCTATAATATGCTTGAAGAACCCCAGTATTATTTCAAGTGATGTGATGTCGATTTAAATTATAACCTTCAGTGCGAACCCGTTTCCTCATAAACTATATATAGGCCTATATATACTCTAGTAGCTCATGGTGGTTTTGTATGCACTTGCATGTCCAGAGCAAAACTCTTCATGAATCCACTAATTGAAGGTACACGAACAATATTTGGTTGGTAACACATTTCCCATTGACGGCGAAATGAGTCAAATGGCCACGCCCCTTTTTGCGCGAAGTATTACCACCCGTCGTGACTATATCTCAAGAACCGTTGGACATAGGGGGGCCGCACATTTTGAGTGGTCACACGTCCCCCTATGTCCAACGGTTCTGCTATGCTATGCTTTAATCTCTAAGACATGAGTTCACATGTAACTGGCGAGATGTGCAATATTTACAAGGTGCTTAGTGCGAAATATATACATATACATAAATGAACACAGAAAATGAAGAGGAAGCAGACAGAAAAAGAAGAAGAGGAAAAGAATGAGAGGAAAAGAAGAAGAAGATAAGAAGAAGAATAAGATAGAAGAAGATAGAAGAAGATAGAAGAAGATTGGTCGATAGATATGGCGGTAGTCTCTCTGTTAACCATCGTCAGTCCTCATTATCGTCGTTTTTATATTCATCTAATACGTTCTATCAGGATACTTTTCGAGGATGTCTTATATCAATACTAATATAATACTAACAACAACAACAACAACAACAGCAGCCATAACATTTTGACTTGATATTTCAATAACATTAATAAAATGTATTCAGCTATAAATTTCGGGTCCTACTAAACAACGAACACAAACGAACACAGACGAACATAAACGAACACAGGTCCAAAAAGCGGAGTAGAAGGGTGAAATTTGGTTTGTGTGTGCGCGTGTGTCCATTCTATGTGTATGTGGTGTTATTTCCAACTTTGATGATTTATTTTTTGAGTTATTAGCATTATTTGAATACAAAACTACTAAACAATGAACACAAACGAACATAAGATTAGCGGCAGTGCAGAGGCTACCATGCATGCAGGTGTTAATTAACTACGGCTTACTCTGTCTCCTTGTTTTTACTGCAAGATGATTGTCAATTTTATCACTGATGGCAATAAAAACACGGGGAAACATCATAGGTCGGCGTTTTAATGCATAGCTAACAAAACATTTGAGTGAATGTGAGTGAGTCATTGTTGTCAGTCTCTGAGATGGCTATATATTTTTTCTCAGTCTCGGAGATCACTCTGGTAAATGCTATTTCTGCTTGCTTTCCTGATACACGCATCGTAATTTAAGTAAAACAGACAGTGATCAAACTGTCAATAAGATGGAAAAGTATTCAATAGCGAGAGCGGCTTGGTAACAATAGAAAACAAAATCATTTATGACGAAATACAGACAGACATAATTGACAAATATATGTGACAACAGACGATACCTTACATTTATGGAAAGACTAAAGACGAAAGTTTTCAATGCTAGAAAAAAAAATTCAACAATTCCGAAATGTTGGACAAATAACAATTATGAAAGCATTAAAGGTGCGGGAGTCCTTGGCAGTGGGTATATGCTGTGAAAATATTTCCAACGGTCAACAACCGACACAAAAAGTTAAATGTAGACAGACTTTGTCCGTATACAAATAAGAAATATCGCATAAACAGACTAATGCGAAGACTTCTTAATTTTGTGAGTGACAATTCCAAATTCCAAACTTCAACTGACGACAATTAACTATACCCAAAACTAGCTACCGCTCTCGCAAAAAAACCTGGACCAAAAAAAGGAAAGAGTGAAGGCATCAAAAACCAAGACCTTCACCAATAAACGACAGAAAGTTAGCATATAGTATGCAAATATAAATAGAAGATCTCACATGAGTTTCTATTTTATACGGAATTTATCAACCGAGTTCACTAAATTCGATTTGAGCCGTGGTTTACCGAGGCTCAAATAGAATTTAGTGGACGAGGTTGATAAATTACGTATAAAATAGAACGAGTTTGAGATACTTTTTATCACATGATCATATAATCGCTTAAATTTTTATCGAAAACAACAATAATTAACAGACAGAGAACTTTGTCCCAAAGAGCAGCGTGACGTCATTGCACGCAACGATATTACACGTGTCTATTACGCTCGAATATTACATAGGAAAATAGTGCTAATCATGTGATAAAATAACATATAGACTTCTTGGATTCATATCAAATAAGTGCATTACTTGATTTTAATGATTTAAATAATGCAACATTTTGCTGGAGCCATTTTCATCCATGCACTGATTTCAAGGAGAACAAACTCTGCCCATCGTTCCGCCGGGGCTGAGTTGTAAAATAATATATAAATATTCGATTGTATACCGTAAAACAAACTTTGATTCTAGTACCTGAAGTTCTACTGAAAGAGCAGTGTGATGCCAGGGAAGTTAAACGAAGTAATAATAAGACAAACTAACTAAGTCAAAACAACTCAGTGACAAAGAGACAGAGTATAAGCCATAGAGAAGGCGGTAGTTAATTAACACCTTTATTAACACCTTTGCCATACGGCTAATCTCATGTTCGTTTGTGTTCGTTGTTTAGTAGCTTTGCATTCAAATAATGCTTATAACTCGAAAAATAAGTCATCAAAGTTGGAAATAACACCACATACACATATATTGGACCCACACGCACCCACAAACCAAATTTCACCCTTCTATTCCGCTTTTTAGACCTGTGTTCGTTTATGTTCGTTTATGTTCGTTTGTGTTCGTTGTTTAGTAGGACCGTAAATTTCTATTTCTATATTTGAACGCTAATTTCAGAAAAAGTGTTAATTTTCTCAAGTCAACGCGACCAGACTTTGTCAGTAGCTCGTAAAACTTTTTCTTAGAAGGTGGGTTCCAATAGTGTTCGGATATGTATTTTACCCGCAGGTGCCTCAAGTTGGCGCACTTCATAACAAAATGGTATTCATCACCCAGTTCATTTTTGCACAAGCTACATAAATCTCTTTTTGCTCCTCGCTTTCCCCATCTACTTGTTTCTACTTCCAATCTATGATTGCATGTACGTATTTTTATCAAATATTTTCTCAGACTGAAGGGGAAATCGATAATATAGTTTTCTAAGCGGAGGGTTGACTTCAGTTCTTTGTAAAATATTCCTCGTGATGACGATTCTATATCTAACCACCATTGCTGAGTAAACTGGTCAATCAAAGTTTTGGTTATGTCTTTTTTCTGGCTGTCTATCAACTGTGCCTGGTTCGACCATTCCACGCCGAAACCAGCTGAGTGTATTATTGTTTTAGTAATGTTAATATGTCTAAATAGTTTACCGTCGTGTTCCATAAGACGAAACAAGATATCATATAGTTTCTTGGCCAGAACGGACCCCTCTCCCGTCATGAGTCTCGACCAGTAGCTTACTATTCTCTGCTTTGCCATTATGGCCAATGGGTATCTGCCCAGTTCCCCATACACCATGTAATTCGGAGTGCTGGTCTTCATGTGCATCAATATTTTGCAGAATTTTAAATGTACGCTCTCAATTTCTTTCATATTTTCGAACCCCCATATTTCGCAGCCATATAACAAAATTGGAACTACAGTCGAGTCGAACAATTTAAGAGCGACCTCGACTGATAAGTCTAGTTTCCTGACTTTACTCAGTAAGCCAAACATGGCTTTACAAGCGGTTTCTTTAATCATTTTGATTGCATTATGATATCGCCCGGTATAAAATAGTTTTACTCCCAAATAAGGAAACTCGTCCACAATATCTAATGATTTGTCGCATAATTTGAATTCCACATCTGTCACCACCCTCTCCCTGCTGAAAATCATAACCTTGGTTTTACTAGTGTTCACGTTCAGTTTCCAAGATTCTGCAAAGTCGCTAAAAGCGTCAAGGGTACGTTGCATACTTACAAAATCTTCAGCGAACAGGACAGTATCATCGGCGTAGAGTAAACATATAAGTTTCAAATAAATGCCTAATTTGTCGTGGGAAACATTGTTCAACTCGGTCAGGCCATCAACTACACAATCGTGCAGAAAATTTTCAAGATCGTTGATATAAATCGAAAAGAGGAAAGGGGAGAGCATCACCCCCTGCCGTACTCCCACACTACAGGGGAAAAATTCGGACAGATGTTCATTTTGAGAAACACATGACTTCGTGCATTCATACATACTTCTAATTATTCGGAAAACTTTACCATTTATACCTTGTTTTAAAAGTTTGACCCACAGACCTTGTCGCCAAACTGTGTCGAAGGCTTTCTGGAAATCAACAAATGTGCATACCAGTTTCTTATTGCTTTTTATGTACAACTCGATAATACTCTGCAATATGAATAATCCGTCTGTAGTTGAATGCCCTTGTCTGAATCCAATTTGATTATCATTTATGACACCGTTTTCTTGGGCGAAAGTAGAAAGCCTTTTATTCAATACACTCGTAAATAACTTGCCTATAGCACTCAAGAGTGTGATCCCTCTATAGGAGTTCGGGTCACGTTTGTCCCCCTTTTTCTTGTATAGGGGCAGTATTACACCCAAACCCCATTCTTTCGGGTATATTCCTGTGTCAAGAATTAAGTTAAAAAGCTTAGTATAACATGGGACCAGCACGTATGCCGTGGCTTTAATATATTCGTTACAGATACGGTCGTAGCCAGGGGCTTTCTTATTTTTTTTTTTTTTTTTTTTTTATAATATTTTTATTAGGTCAACAAAAATATATATATATAGGTGATATATTAAACATATTGTATGTAAAATAGAAAAGGAGAATTAGTGAAGTCAGTTATAGAGAATTTGATAGTTGAAATCGGGGAGAATTTAGTAGAGGGAAAACAAAAAAAGAGATAGAGTGTGGAAAAATACATTTTAAAAGATAATATTTTGGTTTTCCTATTGCTGTTTGTCATGTGCCTAGAATAATAAAATATGGGTGAGCTACTATCAGTTTTTTTTTCTATATCAAGGCTCTAGGATTGGCTTTGCGTTTTTATCAGATTTGTAATATTGTTGATTAGAATTCTGATTTATTCAGGGGGGTTGTTGATCTCAGTTAAATTCCATACAGTATATTGACCAACATTTTATGTTGAATTATGTAGATAAATTAATTAAGGACAATTTACTGTATGAGGCAGAACTGGAACTTAGGCATTCTATATTTATTTTATTCCAAAAAGATCAATTCATAAAGACTCAGCCAAGCTAACAGGAGGGGCAATCCATCTAATACTATAATTTAGTACCTCTTGATTCTCTTATTATTTGACTAAGCGCTCCCAGCCAGTCCAACGATCCGTAAATTTGTCATAAAGACATTGATTGAAAAAAGCTATTTTTTCAGCATTATAATAGAATTTTAAATCTATTTTAAACTCATTAAAAACAGGAATTTTTTCCCTCATTTTTGATTTGAATATATAGAACTTAGCAAAAATTATCAGAAATTGGGCTAGGTCAAAGTGTTCAGAGTTTCCAAGAATTAAATTTTTTGGTGACAAATCTATTGTGTATCCAGTTTGTCTCAAAACCCACATTTGAATTTCATGCCAAAGTGAATTAATTATAGGACAGTCACAAAAGAGATGTTTTATTGTTTCCTTGGCTTTACTACAGAAAAAGCATGCATCCGAGCTTTTTATATTCATCTTTTTCAAAAGTTCATTAGTTCCTAGAATTCTTGTGTTAATTCGGTATTGAAACCATTTGTATTTGGTTTCCACGCAACAGTGAAATGGAGAAATCAAAATCTTAGCCCATTCATCTGTAAGCCTATCATTTAATTCCAATTCCCATTTCTTCATGAAAGGTTTAACTGTTTTATCTTGTCCACACATTGAATATATATGTTTTTTGATGAAGATTGTTGAAGAACACTTAACTGAAAAGGCATTATTGGGTGTTGAAGCTTTCTTGCATGGAACAATAAGCCAAATTTATCTATAAAATGTTTTACACCTGAATTAACTGAGTGATATGTCAAAAAATCTAATTTGATATAATATTCTACTTCCAGCGCTTCCCGAGACATTATATGACCATCATTATCCAGTAAATCATCAACAAATAAAATACCTTTTTTATCTAATACCTGGGACATTAACATTTTACCTTTGACGGTAATGTTAGGATTATCCGTCAATTTATTACTGTTTATATGGTCAAGAGTTTCAGGGATTATAGCATTGTAGAATTTTGCCCATGCTTCAATAACATGGGCCCAAAATTTACAAGATATGATTTTGCTTTGTCTAGTTAATGCTGTAGGGCTTGCTAGAAACCAGTTTTCTGAAAGATTATTAAAACAACATTTTAATAGATTTTGCCATTTGCCATTTTGGAAAATAAGTTTTTTCATCCAGATTGCTTTCATTGAATTCATGAATTGTTCTATATCAACCATTTTGCAACCTCCGAATGAGTAGGTTTGTTGTAGCTGTCTTCGTGAAATTTTGTCAGGCTTTTTCTGCCAAATAAATTTGTAGATTTTCTTTGTTAATTCTTTAATGTAGTCTACACTGGGGTTAGGTAAGGTTTGAAAAAGAAATGACAACTTGGATAAAATAAGAGATTTCACAACAATTATCCGTCCAAGTGGGGTCAAATTTCTGCATGACCAGGAATTTATAATTTTATCTATATCATTCATCACTTTATCATAATTTGCATTAAATAAGTCATCATTGAGTAAGTTAAAGTTAATCCCTAGAAGCCGAAAGTTTTCTGGGTTCCATTTTATTTTCCACTTGTCACATATAGTTTCTGTACAATCACGTTTGCTTCCAATCCAAACTGCAAAAGTTTTGTTATAATTGATTTTTAGCCCAGATATATAGTAAAAATATTCTAGTAGCTCAAATGTACTGTCCAGGGACTGTGCATCACCATTGAGAAATAAAGTTGTGTCATCAGCATATTGACTAACTTTGAATTCATATTTACCGATCTCAATCCCTTTTATTTTCTTACATTTTCTTATTGCTATACTTAATACTTCTGCACATATTAAAAAAATATATGGTGATATTGGATCACCCTGTCTACAACCACGGTGTATCATGAAAGATGGAGACACATTTCCATTAATGTTAAGATTTGAGCTGATTCCTCTATATAGAGTTTCTATGTAACCTATGAAAGTGTTGCTGAAATTAAAAATCTTCATAACCTGAGACATAAAAGTCCATGACACAGAATCAAAAGCTTTCTCAAAATCAAGCAACAACAAGAGGCCAGGAATGTGTTTTTTTTGTGTAATATGGATCAAATCTGCTACTAAGCGAATGTTTTCTCCAATGTATCTTCCAGGTATGAAGCCTGTTTGATCCTCATCTATCAAGTTTGGTAAAACATGTTTTAAACGGGCAGCGAGAATTCCTGACAAAATCTTATAGCTTACGTTTAAAAGCGATATCGGCCTCCAATTTGTTAAAAACTGTCGTGGTTTGTTATCTTTTGGTAAAAGAGTTACTACGCCATGTTTCTGTGTTACAGATAGTTCCCCTCTGACCAAACCATAATTCAAAGAGCGTACTAAGAAATGACCTAGTTTGCCCCAAAACATTTTATAGAATTCCACTGAGAAGCCAGACGAACCTGGACTTTTGTTATTTTTCATTTTTTTCCAAAATTCTAAAGCTTCAACATCAGATATTGGACTATCTAGTTTAGCGTGTATTATATTTGGAAGTTTATTTAATTCCATGTCGTTTATATTATTTAATTTGAGGAATTCAGTCAAATTTCTTGAAGAGAGTTTCTCTTCTCTTGATTCATATAATTTACCATAATATTTGCATGCCTCATTTAAAATATCTTCTTGTTTTTCTAACACTTCACCATCTGGTGTTTGTAGCATAGTTAAAGATTTATTTGTGTAGTGTCGTTTTTCAATGTTTAAAAAATATTTACTCGGTTTCTCTCCTTCGCCGATCCATTTTGCTCTAGATCTTACCATCATCCCCTCTAGTTTATGTTTCCTTATTTCTTCTAAGCTAGTTTGATATTTTTCCATCTGTTCTAATGTCTCATTAGTATTTTCCTTTTCTAATTTTTCAATTTTAGCTATAAGTTCAGTTTCTTCTTTGACTCTTTTTCTTTTAATTTTTGATGATAATTCTAAAGTTTTACCTCGTATTTCCATAAGCAGTGTTTCGAAAAAAAGTTGGTCATTAATTTCTAGATGTTTTCCCTTTTCATCAAAATATTGAGATTCTATGGTCTCAATTAATTTGTTAATTTCATTGACATAGTCTGTATTTTTCAGAAGAGAGTTATTGAATTTCCAATATCCATGGCCACGGGTAAATTCTGTCAAATTCAATTTTAATGAGATAATAGAATGATCTGTCCTATAACCTGGGTGTATATCTGCCTTTCTGGTGAGTGAAAGCATGCATTCGGATACAAGAAAGTAATCTAATCGAGCTTGTTTTATAGGTGTTTTCTTTCTCCATGTATAACGCTTTGTTTCCGGATTTAATGCTCGCCAAACATCAACTAAACCGTTACGATCCATAGCCTTCAAAAGAGCTTTATGAGCAAGAGGATTATTATGTCTCACATAGTTCACAGAATCAAAATTTTGGTTAAGCACTATATTAAAATCTCCACATACAACAAAGTTTGACTCGACGGTGGCCATATATTCACTAAGCTTTTCATAAAATTTAGGTTGATCAGTGTTTGGCCCATATATATTTAATAATGTAAAACGCCTATTTTCAATTTCAATATCTAACGAAAGAGAATTCCCTATTTCATCACGCTTGATGTCATGGATCTTATATTCAAAAGAATTTCGGAATAGAATAGCGACACCTCTCGATGATGTAGAAAAACTGTTAATGTAACACTCGTATCCCCATTCAATTTTTATATTATTTTCCTGATTTTTTCCGAAGTGCACATCTTGTAAGCAGATTATGTCAAATTTCTTACTTTTTAAGTAGTCAAATACATCTCTTCTCTTCTGGCGATTGCACAGACCCCGACAGTTCATAGACATTATATCTATCGACATGGTATAATATAAATTTGAAATATGACAAACAGACAAATGGAAACAGTTGTATAGTATACATTTATGTATTTCATAATAAGAATGATGTTAGTATAGAGATAGACTGAAGCTATTTGAGAAGGAAGGATTGGGTGTATTTTATGGTTTTTATTCATTTATATAAATAGCGAAATTTCTCCTCAGGTATGTAAATTTAATTAAGATAACCAAAAAAAAACAAAAAAAACAAAAAAAACTCACAAACGAAGACCTGTATTCCCTAGCTTGGAAAAATTATGCAATTGTGCAATTAATTGCAGTATAATGAATACATTTAAAGATATAATACCATATATCATTGAGCAAAAGAACTGAAAATGTGTATGCCCTTGCATGTATATACCATATAGTATTAGGGGGGTGTACATCAAATAGTGTAATCCTAGCAAATGAAATGCTAAGTACTGCCTACTTATAACTCATACCAACAAATACATGTATATTGTTGGCTCAAATTTAAAGAATTCCTGCCTTATACTAGGTATATGTAGATATATAATAATAAAATTGGATGAAGAGTAACTTTCTCTTTTCAACCAGTAAAGTGTGGCCACAATACGATAAATACGTATTTCTAATACTAGGTCCCACATAGATAAAAGGTTGCAAACCACACATCCCGTGAATCAAGATGTCTTTTTATAATGTTCATTTATTTATTTTATTTTTTTGAGAAACAATTCGAATTATGAGAAAAAAGAGTTTGAAAATATATCCATTTAAATAAAATATATATATCCATATACAAGACATATACCATGGGCATTTGAATTGTAAATAGAAACATATATTATTATTTTTTATGTCTAAATTAATGATAGTTGTTAGAACAAAATGTTCAGCAACAAAAAAGGGCTACATCAAGAACATTAATTTTGGGTTCAGTATTTGAGATTGGGGCGGTTGGTTACCATAAACACGCAAATATCTTATTTTTACCTAACAAAGTATATACAGTACATGTTAATTCCAATCAGTTTTTCTATTAATCACTTTGAGAACTATTTTCGTTTTTCTGAGTCTTTTCTTATCACTTCGTCTATGTCGTCATTGATGTCAAATTTTATCTTCCGTCCATTAAGCAGCCTCGCCCAAATAAACCCATTTTTGTGGAATGCAAATTTTATTTCCCTGTGGTTGAATAGTCTATCCATCAAGTCCATGTTATCCTTCGTTAGCAGGTCACGAATTTTCACTTCCCTCTTGGAGCCATCATCAGCTATCTCAAATGTGTCCTTCCTTATGTCAAAGACCAACCTTCTAACTTTAGATTGGTTGAATTTAACCACACAGGGTGGGGCGATTTTGTTTTTAATAGATGGAAGTCTGTGAGCTGCTGCAATATCTGCAGGTGATATTTTCACTTTCACTTGGGAGGTATTTACTACATTACATATTCTGTCCGTTATTGTGTCCTCATTTTCACCTTCCCGAATCTTGAGTCCAAGAAACCGTAAGCAAACTTTCTTAGAGTATTGCTCTGCATTATTCAGACCGGATTTTAGTACTTTGATTTCATTCTCTTGTTTCGATATTTGCTTTGTTAAGTTATTAACTGTATTTTTCATTTCCATATAATCATCTTGCGTCTCTTTGTGCTCGAACTGGATATGTTGTAACTGTTCTTGCGTCTGTTTGCTCACCTCCTCTACCACTTCAACTCTTCGTTCCCACTTTTCATACGTCTTTTCGATTTCTCCTTTAAATTCACTTCTCCAAGCGTCGAATTTTGCATTCACCACTTTTTCTACCGTAACATCAATGTCCTTTTTAGTTGCAAGTTCATTCATTTGATTTTGTATTTGCAACATTTGTTCACTTAACGACTTAAGAAATGTCTCGCCCATTGAAGTGTCAGATCCAAAGCTTTCTTCTAGTGGTCTTTTTTTATCAGGATTTCGTGATCTATCGCGAGAAGGGTTCCTTGATTTATCCTTAGGAGCAGAGCCAGAACCTGGAAGTTTTTTTTTTTTTTCATTTTTCTTGTCCATCTTTAACTCTTTTTTTCCCTCTCTAAATATTAATATTTATAACTATTTAGAGTACAGTCTAAGGACAGAATAAGTTTTCTTTCAACCAAGAGTGAGTACGCTCTATATAAAAGGTCAGTCTGTCGCCCAAAGAATTCAGCCAAGTATTCACTCCGGCGCACGTGACAAAATTACCGATACCTCGAAGTTAGGTGACATTGCAACTTAAGTTCAGCCAGTTCATTCCAATAACGACATAAAACTACAATAGTTGTATCACAGGCATCTACACTTTATATATCCATCGAATTTCCTGTTATACATAGGTTATCATCCATAATTAAGCTTTCCTGAGAGAATTCTCGAGAGCAATTTTTTACATTCTCCGTCGATCACCTAAGGGAGGAAAGATTTTTCTGCTTTCTTATTTTTCAATAATTTTATTGCGGTCCACACTTCTGGTTCAGTTATCGGATCATCACAGTGCCCGTTATCTTGAACCATGTCACTGATACATTCTGTCAGGTCAGTATCATTACTGTTAACTGTATTTAAATCTTTAAAATGTTTTAAAAGCGAATCAAGACAAGATATAGTCACGACGGGTGGTAGTACTTCGCGCAAAAAAGGGCGTGGCCATTTGACCCATTTCGTCGTCAATGGGATATGTGTTACCAACCAAATATTGTTCGTGTACCTTCAATTAGTGGATTCATGAAGAGTTTTGCTCTGGACATACAAGTGCATACAAAACCACCATGAGCTACTAGAGTGTTAACATTTATACTTTTCGTTTACACCCTTAATCGTGATTCTTCATATTCTGAATCTCAAAGTAGGCGTCTATATATACACCCGAATTGAGATTGTTTTATCCACATATTTGTTTCTTGCTGTTTATTAAAAACAAACAGAAGCTGCAAGGTAAATACCAACACCCAACATGTGCACGCCTCTTGTCCGGTCCGTGATAACTTGGTTAATATACGCTTCAGTATTTTATCGGCGGAGCGTATAGTAACGCTGACAGAAAGCTGATTTTTTCAATGATAATCACCATGTAGACTTCTTCTAAGATACATTGTTTTGATATAGCAAACACGACAGGTAACATCACCTGGGCTGGCACAATATCTCGCTTTGAGGTACAACATGCCAAGTAGTACGTTTGGGGGGGGGGGGTAACACCGGGATGGCTCGGTCTATTCCTTCATCCCTCATGTTCAGCTTTTATTAAGAAATAAAATTAAAAAATCAGCATTTTTTTATTTAATTTTCCTGGATTCTCTTATTTCAATGGTGGTGGCTTTCTTCAATAGGTAATCATGCCTTCGCGGTTGAACCAGGCGTTTACTGGTGAATGTTCTAAATGGTCTGGTCCTCTGAAAATTTGATGGTCTCTTATTGCAGGTGGAATTCGTAATTATTAGTGTAAACGTATTTTTATTTCCAAATCCAAACAAATGACATAATAGATTACAGATGACATATATATACAAAATAGAAGAGTTAATGTATGGAAACGCGGATCAGACAAGGCCGAGGGCTTATATGAAGTCTTCACCTCTTTGGCGACATGCCCCGTCCCCAATAAGTGAGGGAGGGGTACATATCGGATGGGTTCAATTACTGCTCTTTCCAGATCAGTGAACTGCACTTGCCAAACGCAGATAAAAATAAACAGTCCAACTGCAGTGCTTGGGTATTCTGTTCACTTAATTAAGGCTTAACCAAAGCACTCCAATATGGACTCCGGTTCAAATTTGGGTAATATTTTAAATAGGGAAATAAATGGCACAAACTTCACATGAGAAGCTAAAAACAACTATACGTATATTATATGTAGTAAATAAAGGGTTACTACTGAGACACAGATAACGATGAGAAATAAAATCACCTATATAAGATTATGTAACGCTTGTATCGCTTTGTCCCAAGGGTTACTACTGGGACGCATACTCACTAGAAATAAAAACGATTCATTAAACTTCTGTAACGTCTGTCCCGCTATGTCACAAGGGTTGCTACTGAGACTCAGATAATCACTAGAAATAACGAGAGGCCGATCACGATCGGCAGATGTTTAACCCATACCTTGGCGATAGTGACTAGCCATAACTGATAATTTGTCAAAGATATGATCACAGGAATTAATCCATTTATCAGTACCCAACTTGAAATCAAAAGCTCAAATAATTTGTCTTAAGAAAGGGTTAAAGTATTTGGGTTGGGGGAGGCGTAGTTTTAAATCTCATAACTCTGTCCCTATTCACACAAGGACCTCTCACTGTGAGATCCAATGGTTTAGTGATTTCGGAGGACATGTTTAGGAGTTTAAGTTAATTCATTGGAAGCAAAAGTGATAAATCCCTATCTTTGCCACTTTTGACATGCCAGATATTCCAAATTTATTATTCACTTCTAAAGAGAAATTATAATTGTTGACAAGCCAGACTGCTTAGAACGACATATATGTAGGGGATTCCATCTCGTATTTAAATGGTACTTTAATTACCCCCCCCCCTTCCCGCATTCTCCCCAGTTATTTGTTTATCAAACATGGACAGATATAAGATCAGATCTGACCTGTGTATTAAATAAGATTAAGTGTTTCATAACAGGGGTGTATGTTTTTCAAAAATATATGTAGTTTATACAATTCAAAAGTATTATCTATATAATGTTATACAGACATAATATGATGGGGATGACCACTAAATCGTTCATATAAAAGAAAGTAAGTTAGCCCTCATTTGAATGGTTTCACACATTACAATGTTTTACAAGTAGCTTGGGCACTAAAGCCACAACCTTCAATGTTAATCTTCTAAGTGCTCTGTGGCCCCTAAAATTCAATCAACCATGAAAATGTGAACAAATGGGAAAATAAGGTTCCTGGAAATACTAACATCTACCATATTGATTTTCAAAACAAGTCATCACTTACAATAGTCATGTATATTTATCTGCCTGTTTCCCCATTGCATAGATAAATCAAATTGGCTATCAGCTGTTGTTTTAATTTTGAAAGCACGTGTCTGAAGGGTTAATATATTTTTCAAAAATCAATTAATCAGTCAATACCAAAATTGATAGAAGTGTGCAAAGATACCCAATATATATTAAGAGATATGAGGAAGAGTCCATGTACATTATAGCATGTGTCTATGGAAAACTTGGAAAGGGTTAATTATTTTTGAAGCAAATTAATGGAATTTAGAAGACACTTATATAGGTGAGGGGGCCCTTATCTCATCCTGTAATGAAATTTCAAGAATAGGAAAAACACCTGTCTTGTGCTGCCATTAATCAATTTGACAGTTAGAATAAACAAACAGCCAGCCACCAGTGTTGTTTATCTTGCTTGACCCACCAGAGCTCTGTATCATATGTCATCACTCATTTCATAACAGATTTCACTTGGAATGACAACATCTATAAAAATCCTCTGATATACTCTGGATGTTGGATTACATGGTAATTTATTGATATCATTATATTACATGAAACTATTGCAATAAAATCTTCATATTTTCAAAACAGGATATCACACGGATTCACACCTAATTAATCGTATAAAACTAAAATAAATGAAAGTGTCAATTTTTTTTTATTATTTAATTTTTTTTTTTATTGTTATTAAAGTTCAAACACAAAATTTAATATCTGTATATGCTAAATTTAGCAAGGAGCTAAATCTAAAAAAAATGAATTTTTTTTTAAAGTTTTTTTTCTCGAAAAAGGGTCATAACTCCTTTAAAATTAATCGGATCAAACCCATATTCGAACTCGATCTGTATTATGGGCTGTGAAACTAACATACCAAATTTGGTTCCAATCAGATAAAAAATGTTTGAGTTATGGCAGAATGCGTGAATTCTAAGTTGAAAAAGGGCCATAACTCTGTAACAAAATCTTGGATCAAACCCAAATTCGAACTCGATCTGTATTTTGGGCTGAGAAACCCATGTACAAAATTTTGTTTCGATCGGATAAAAAATGTTTGAGTTATCGCATTACTCGTAAAGTGTCTACGGACAGACGGACAGACGGACAGACAGACGGACCAACGACGAGTGGTCAATCCGGGCAACGACACTATGTTTACCATACTATGGTATGGGTAAACATAAAAACTAATCTTTAAACTTCTGTAACGTCCGTCTCGCTCTGTCCCAAAGGTTACTACTGGTACGCAGATAATCACTAAAAATAAATACGATTCCTTAAACTGCTGTAACGTTTGTCCCGCTCTGTCCCAAGGGTTACTACTGAGACACAGAATGCTGATAACGATGAGAAATAAAATCACCTCTATAAGATTCTGTAACGCTTGTATCGCTCTGTCCCAATAGTCTGGTCGATAAACTCAAATTTTAGGGTCAACCTAGAAAAAATTCGGACTAAGTTGGTTTTTATACCATTTTGAAGAGGAAGCTCTCCTCTATAACATATCCAAAATCCGCTAAAATCCGCTTTGAGCATTTTTTGTAATTCAAGATGGCGTCCAATATGGCTGCCATTTTCCTATAAGTCAGCTTGATGCAATTATAGTGAGAACATCTTGTCATATATAGACACATGTATACATTTTTGTGAAGCTAAGACATAACGCCACCTTTATTTGCTAAAATTGGAACTCCCCGTCCAAGATGGCCGCCAAAATGGCGACCGGAAGTGGAATGTTTAAGTTGTTTTACTAATATCTTTAAGATAAGTTTCTCTGGTTTGGAACTGGATGAGAATTGTGACTTTATTTTGTATTTAGCATGTTAAATGACCATTGGAGCAATGAAATATGTTGTTCGTGGAGTCCATACTCCTTCCGATCACTCAAAAATTCGATTTTACAAAACGCGGTATAACATTTCACAAAAGATCCCCATTGGAATTCTAGTCATATTTCATCAAGAAGTGGGAAGAACTGTGCAATGTAAGTGATGCATTCTATATCTAATTGATATTCGAACTCAATGGTACTAAAATTGTCACTTTGGCTCAAAATGGCTGCCAAAATGGCCGCCAAATTATGGAAAATGGAAATTATTATCCCAGCGTGCCATGCAACCGCTTACAAGTTGTGGTGATGCACACAATTGATTATTCTGTCTTATATACATTGAATACCAACATTACTTATGCACCTTGATTAATTTTTACTATTTACTATTCTGAAATTACCAGAATTATGGGATTTTTCTATCACAAACAGCATCAAACTCGGCAAAAAATCACTTTTCATGTTTGGACCATTTTTTTCAAGTAAAATGGAACTATCTTTGGTATCAAAGTTTCTTTTATTTTGATATGCATTAAATGTGTCAAATTGTGGCGTTTTAGACAATATTACTCAAGATGACTTACAAAATGGCAACCAAATTTGGTAAAAAGTTTATATTCCGAACATTATTCTCTGCTGTTCCGAAATGGTAGTAAATTGTGACTCACTTGGTTATTAAACATGCTACTTAATCAACTGACAACTAAATTTTATATTCTGGTTGTCCCAGCACCTTATGCGGCACGACAAATTCAGTTTAAGGGATGCAGTATGGATTTTGCCGAACACCTCTTTAGGGATTCTGTCCATGTTTTTTAACGGAAACGGACAGAATGTTGAAACTGAACTGAAAGGGATCATATTATGTGGCTACTCTGGCTCATTTGCATCAAAATTGATTAACTTATAAACTATTATCAGTAAAACCGTTTTCTTCACATTGCATATAAAACGCAATTAATGTGGATATTACCTCTATCGATTAGCATATCCTTGAGTTATTGTGGAAAGCGATAGTCACACATGTGCACCAGTACAAATCACACATGAGCATGCAGTCACTCCATATATACATGGACACCACATAAATGGTCATGTGCCACTCGCTGTGTAGACATACACCTCACCCATTACCATACAGCCACACTTGGGTTTATCCATACACCAAAGCATGACCCTATAGCCGTGAATAACCATGCAGACACACCAGGTATACTCCTACACCTCACACGACCTGTATACATATTCACTACATACATGAACACAAAGTAACCTCTTGTATACCTATTCGCCTCACCATATGCCATACAGTAACTCCATGTATATTTATTTGCCACATGCATAGCTATATAACCACTAAAGATATACATATACACCACACCGATGACCATACAGTCACTCCTGGTATACATGTTCGTTACATCCATGATCATACATCTCTTTTTGTATACCTATTTGCCTCACCCGTGGTCGTACAGTCTCACGCCATGTATATATATATATATATATATTTGCGACACCCGTGGCCATATAGCCACTCAAGATATACATATACACCCAACCCAAAACCATAGAGTCACTCCAGGTATATACATATAGACCTCACCAATGGCCTTACAGCCCTTCTAGATGTAGCAATGTCCCGTACCGCGCACACGGCCATTCATACACTCCAGGCTTGCATATACACCTGACCCATGACAATTCAGCATCTCGCTGTATACGCATAAACCACATTCGTGATCATAGTCACACCTTGTATATCAATTCACCCCACCATTAATTTGTGCCATACTGTCAATCCCTATATACATATTGCCCGTGGCCATATAGTCACTCATGATATACACATACACCTCACCCATGACCACAGCGTCACTCCAGGTGTATATATATATACCTCATCATTGGCCATACAGCCCTTCTAGATATACCACTACCCCGCACACACGGCCATTCGTACACTTCAGACTTGCATATACAGCTCAACCGAGACAATTCAGCCACTCGCTGTATACATATACACCGTCTCCATGAGCATTCAGCTATTCACTGTATGCTTGTACACACCACCAATGACAATACAATAGGCCCTACATATAAACATATACATCCCACCATCACCATGAGGTCACTATATATATACACTAGCCGCCAATGGCATCAAAGTGTACTCCATGTATGCATATACACTTCAACAATGACGTGCAGTCATTCCATGTACACATATACACATTGCCCATAACCATACAACCACATCCTATTTATACAAACACCCATCCATTACCATACATCCAACATATGTATAAATATACACCCACCCATGGCAATACAGCCACCCAATGTACACATGTACAGCCCACCCCTGACCACACAGTCACTCCATGTATACATCCAGGACAGTGTAGCTGCTCTTGTTATGCCCATACACCACTTCAATGACCAGACAGCCACTCACTGTAAACATGTTCACCTCACACATCACCATACAGCTACTCCTTATATACCTATACATCTCACCATGGGCACCCCATCCATGACCATATGGTCACACATTGTATAACTATTCACATCATTCATGAATACATTAACTCCATGTATACCTACTCACCTCGCCTACAGTCAACAGACATACACACTGTATTAAGTTGATTGATGTTGATGCTAATGGGCCAGACTAGCCACATAATATGATCCCTCTCAGTTCCGTTTCAACGTTCTGCCCATTTCCGTTCAAAAGCAAGAAAGTTTTTGGCAAAATCCATATTGCATTCCTCAAAATGAACTTGTCATGCCTCGTAGGGTACCGGGACAACCAGAATAGAACATTTAGTTGATTAAGTAGCATGTGAGTCACAATTGATTATGTATACATATACACCACGTATATACACATATGCATATGTATATAATAATGTTTACCAAATTTGGTTGCCATTTTGGAAGCCATCTTGAGTAATTCTGTCTAAAACACCTCAGTGTGACACGTGTAACACATATCAAAACAATAAACATATTTGATACCAAACATGGTTTCATTTTACTTAAAAAAAATGTCTCAAACCTGAACAGCGATTTTTTTGCCGATTTTGATATCAGATTTGTGATTGAAAATTTCGAATAATTCTGGTAATTTCAGTGGTTAAAATAGTAACAAATACCCAAGGTGCATCAGAAATGTTAGTAGTCAAGCTATATAAGACAGAGTAGTCAATTGTGTGCATCAACACAACTTGTAAGCGGTTGCATGGCACGCTGGGATAATAACTACCATTTTCCATATTTTGACAGCCATTTTGGCAGCCATTTTGAGCCAAAGTGACAATTTTGGTACCATTGAGTTAAAATATCAATAAGATATAGAATGCATCACTTACAGTGCACAGTTCTTCCCACTTCTTGATGAAATATGACTAGAATTCCAATGGGGATCTTTTGTGAAATGTTATACCGCGTTTTGTAAAATCGAATTTTTGAGTGATCGGAAGGGTTGTGGACCTCAAGAACAGCATATTCCATTGTTCCAATCGTCATTTAACATGCTAAATACAAATTAAAGTCACAATTCTCAACCAGTTCCAAACCACAGAAACTTATCTTAAAGATATTAGTAAAAAAAACATTAAAATTCCACTTCCGGTTGCCATTTTGGCGGCCATCTTGGACGGGGAGTTCCTATTTTGGCACATAAAGGTGGCGTTATGTCTTAGCTTCACAAAAATGTATACAGGTGTATACATATGACAAGATGTTCTCACTATAATTGCATCAAGCTGACTTATAGGAAAATGGCAGCCATCTTGGACGCCATCTTGAATTACAAAAAATGCTCAAAGCGGATTTTAGCGGATTTTGGATATGTTATAGAGGAGAGCTTCCTCTTCAAAATGGTATACAAACCAACTTAGTCCAAATTTTTTCTAGGTCAAATCTTTTATCGACCAGACTAGACGTCCCTCAGTCGATTTAATCCCTCGTGTATTCGTAAAAAATAATGCCCACGGGCATTCTTAAAAAATAATGCCCACGGGCATTCTTAAAAAAGAATGACTGTTGGCGTTAAAATAATGCTCATGCGATCAAAACGCTTGAGCGTTCTGCCAGATAAGAGCCCTGTCCGGACAAAGGGATAACACGCCGGTGGGTTTTAAGCCTGGATAATCCCCGTCAATGGTGGTAGCACCAACACATCCCTTAGCCTGCCCGGTGATTGGCGTGACAACTCGGCGGATTATGAGTTCTTTAATCCCCGCAGATTTGGTCGATGTACTTTCGCTACTGCAAGTGGCCCGATACCGTCCCAAGCCCGCGGGACGACACAGTACAGGGGTACAGCTGTGACCGGAAAGAGGAGGAGAAAGAGCTCTTCACATCGGCGCAGGGACGCGGATAGGAAGGCCAGGTGGAGGCAACGATCTGAGAGACGCCCAGATCCACCTCCCCACTCAGCCACTGAACTGGAACACCATTCGACTGCCGAGTCTGAAGACTCCAACATACAGCCGACCGATGAAGCCAGGCAACTGCAGTGGTCTGTGGTGGAAGTGAAATCGGCATTCACACAACACACGCCGGAATATCATCACAGCCCGGTGTCTTCCACCATCACCACCCACAATAACACAAACAGCGGCTCCACATTCTCAGCAGCGGAGACCGCAGATATCTTCGGAAGTGCTCAGGAGCTAATAGCCGAGAACAGTGTCTTCGTGGCAGAATTCAAAGCCAAAGCAGAGAGGAAAGAACACGAGCTGAAACAACATCAGTCTGAAGAACGATCAGCTACAGTCGACCGCAACTACTGCACAACCAACAACAACAGATGAAAGAAAAATAAAGAAAGCTAAGAAAAAGAAAAAAATATTTGACAACTTATTTTTAGTCATGTTTTGTTTATATTTATTGTATTAACCCCCCCCCCCCCCCCCCCCCATGAAAGTTTCCAAGTGGCTTGTTGGAAAGGGCCTCCGGCCCTGTCAAATCGTCCGGGGTCAAATCCCCAAACCCCGAATAATAAATTGACAAACGTGGTGTTCCACCAACTATATAGACGGGGGGGGGGTGAAAAAGTTAAGCAGAAACTTCCAGTGATTCAGTCGGCATAAAACTTTTATTTCCCAAAAAGCGAAGTTGTAATGCCTGGAGTGAATGTATCAAAAAACATTATGTCATCTACACGAAATATATCAATTCTATGTCGCCTACATATAAACGAGCATGCAACTTCCTACTCCACTGTCCAATATTCGAACGTGAAAGAGTCCGTTGTTTAGCTAATCTAAATGCGAACTAGGAAGTCAAAATATTACTGAATAGATGTATAGATATACATCGAGTGGTCTTCCCCTTAACATCTCATTTTCAGCTTTCATTTTAGAATCATACAACAAAGTTAAACATTTTACAAAGATGGACACTTCTTTTTTTCCCTTGGGTGCTGTTTCTCCCCAGAATATGGGGGAGACGAAGATTTTGACTATCTCAGATGTTGTTGTTGTTGTTGTTGTTGATATTCTTTCCATTTGTTTTACTCTTCATGCCATTCATCTTTCCGTATGTCATCGAGCGTTTTTAGGATGAAGGCTTTTGTTGCTTCCTCATCTTCGGCTCTCTTGGTATTTCGGCGTCGCAGCGACGGAGGTGTTAACATTCCGCCCCTGGTGGAGACTGGCTGGGTGTTAGTGTAAACAATATTTTATTCTCAATAGCAAGTGTGTACATACATATATAATTTTAATTACAACACATATATTTATTACAAAATGTTAACACGTGTGTCCCAGCATATAAGAGATGAGAAAAGGATCTGACTGTAAGCTTTGTAAGCTTATATTTGTCATTTCCCCATTGGATATTCACATGGGTGATAACTGGTTTATCATTAATATCTAAATGAGTTATGTTGACTGCGAATTAATAATGGATATATATAGCTTCCTGCCTGCCCACCCCTCAGCGCCCATATGGCCCCCATCAACCCGTTCAAGGAGACAAGGGTTGCCGCATTGTTGATAGCATAGTTTGTTTTCTCTCAGTTAGTCGCGAATCTTTTTGTAGGTATATATTTCTGTACTCTTGCGAAGATATCGATGTTTTGTTAATAGATTTTTGTTAATAGATTGTTAATGACTGAGATCCTTTAATAATATAATTTAAACATGGTCTGTTGTGAAGACCTTGGAAGCATATCGTTCGTTCGTTCGTGAACTTTCGACAGTATAAGAAGAAGTGTTCAGTAGTCTCTGTCAGGCCACAATAAGTACAATCGGAATTATCCTGTAAGTGATTTTGGTGCAAGTGATCATTCAGATTACTGCATTCAAGACGTATTCGACAGTGGATTATTTGACTTTGTTTAAAATCGGAAACCGTTTCGCACATTTTCGCTTCGTCTGATAATTCATTCCAAAGTTTTTTTTTTTTTTTTTTTTTTTCAATATCTTTATTTACATATTAACTCCAAGATAAAAATAATATAGCAATGCGTTTACAAACTATATTGACACATGTGTTTACATGATAATATCAATCAGAAATATAATTTAGAAATATGAAGGTGTTGGGTGGGTGTGGGGGAGGGGGGTGTGCTCATTTGTTTTCACAATAATTCGTAAACGTGGTATGCTCTTTTAACAGTTAACTTAGTGGACTATTCTCATGCGTTGCCTCTAATAACATGAAGTAAAATAAATCAAGAAGTTAGTTGAAGTAAAATAATATTGTTCGGTTGTATTGATATATAGATATATAAATGTATTATTCGTATCACTGTATCATGTTCTATTTTGTATTCAAACAAAAATCTAATGGGAGACATTACACTATACCACTCATAGTCGAATTCGTGGATATGGTCATTGTTAAGTGCTATAATCCGTTCAATTCTACATCTATTCTTAATTTCCAAAATAAGTGACTTTAAAGACAAGACATCCGGGGTGAACTTTGTTTTATAGATATAGTACTTCAATAGTGTGATCAGTGTGGTAGTTATTTTGTTTTTATTGCATGCTGTGGTGGTAGGAGCAAACTTTCCTTTGATGTGGAAATATATATACCGGATTTTGCGAACCAAGCTTCAACATCATTTAAACGAGAGGCCGATCACGATCGGCAGATGTTTAACCCATACCTTGGCGATAGTGATCGCTATTTTCAGTTCTGACACGAAAATCCATAAACCATAACTCTGTTTAAAATATAAAAAAATGGATCAAACCCAAATTCGAAATCTATCTGTATTTTGGGCTGAGAAATTCACATACAAAATTTACATACATCTCAATAAAATGAGATATATCAGATGAAAGGTATTTCTGCTAAGTATAAGGAATGTTGAGAATTAAGGGTTCATTTTAACCACAAAAATCCATACAAGTGAAAGGGATATAATAGGAGAATGATTACATGAAAAATATACAAAAGCATAAAATTGATGACAAGGGTTAACAATTTTAACTCAATAAAATTAGGTACAGGTATGTCACTGGAACACTTCATTGATATCCTAAACCAGAGAGCTGTATGGAAATACAATAAACAACAGATGGTTCTCTGTCCAATTACAGCTTCCACAGTGCCCTGACAATATGATGGCTAAAAATAACTCTAATTTCCAATAATACAAGTTAATCTATTCTCTCTCTCAGTGCTAACTGATATCACAGGGGTTATATATCTGCTATGGTTCTACATGATAAGCATAAAAATATCGAATCTGTTCAATCCTTAGTTAAAAAGGGCCATAACTCTGGTATAAAAAACAGGTTCTAACCCATATTCAAACTTGATCTGTATTTTGAGTTGAGAAACTCACATACCAAATTTGGTTCCTATCAGACGATAACTGGTTGAGCTATCGAAGCATGGATGAATTCTATATCAAAGGGCCATAACTCCATTAAAAATAATCTGATCAAACCCATATTCGAACTCGAATTGTATTTTAGATAGAGAAACTCACATAACAAATTTGGTTCTCATGAGATAATATTTTTGTTAGTTATCGTAGCATCCATGAATTCTAAGTCGAAAAAGGGCCATAACTCCGTAAAAAAAACTCGGATCAAACCCATATTCGAACTCGATCTGTATTTTGGGCTCTGAAACTCGCATACCAAATTTGGTTCCGATCAGATAAAAATTGTTTGAGTTATGACAGCATGCGTGAATTCGAAGTTGAAAAAGGGCCATAACTCCGTAAAAAAAACTCGGATCAAACCCATATTCGAACTCGATCTGTATTACGGTCTGAGAAACTCATATACAAAATTTAGTTCCGATCGGATAGAAAATATTTGAGTTATCGCACCATGCGTAAAGTGTCCACGGACAGACAGACAGACAGACAGACAGACAGACAGACAGACGGACGGACGGACGGACGGACGCACGACGAGTGGTCAATCCGGACGTCGACATTATGTTTACCATACTATGGTATGGGTAAACATAAAAAGACTTTACCATAGGACAATCGAAGAAAATGTGAATAATAGTTTCGTCGTTTGCATGACATCTCTGGCATGATCCATCTGTTACTATGCGCATGTTTTTCAGTAGTTTATTCGTTCCGATGATCCTAGTTATTATACGGTATTGAAACCAGCGGAATTTAATATCTGGTAGTAGTTTGAAAGGGTTCGATAGTATTTGCTTCTATGGGATGGGAGGTTCATGCTTAAATCGTTGTTCCATTTACGAATGAATGACGATACAGGGTTTATATTTTCCGTGATGAATGTGTCATAGAAGTACCTCCCTCCCTGGTTTTGGCGAATCAGTAATGAAATATTGTTTGGAATTATCGGCCCATGAATTTTTCGTAGAGGCAAATTTAAATTACGAGAAAGAGTCATTACTTGTCTTCTAATTCCTAGTAGTGTAACAAAGTTTGTCGATACACCAAAATTCGATCTCAGCGATTCAACTGAATGAAATTGGTCATCGGCTATGCAAAGATCGTTAATAAAAATGATCCCTTTCGCTATCCACTCGTTCACGTTTATCGTGTCTTCATTGATTGTTAAGTTATTATTGTTCCATATGGTCTGAGTCATAATGTTTATTAGTAATTTCGAGAAACTTCCGCCAGGCGGTTAAAACGTCGCGCCAAAAATGGTTCTTAGTTGATCTTTCTGAATTATTAATGTACTTGGAGCCGTACGCCGCGAATAATGGGTCCTCGGATATCTCTGTTGGAGCAAGTGGAAGCCATGGGACAGATTTGGAGATACACCTTCTCATCCAAGTTATTTTAATTGCATCTATAAAGGAGTAAATATTTAACATTAATTCGCAGGCCCCCATTTTCATAATTTTGATAGAGTTGTGTTCGTTTTATTCCAAAGTTTAATAGCATGTGGTATGAATGATTTTTGTAAAGAGGTAGAAAAGCAACAGGGACGTTTTAAGTTATCGTGCCTGAATGGGTATCCACTTGAAGTTGTTGAATCCCTTGGGACATAGTTATATAGGTATTGTGGGGTTGATTTTCTCGTCATTTTATAGAATTGAGCAAGTTTTGATTTTTCTCTCCTTTTCGATAGTTTCTGCCATCCAATTTCTACCAATAATTCATCCCTATTAAAACTCCTAGTAGCCCCAGTTATTATCCGTGCTGCTTCATATTGTATATCTTCTAATAATTGTGATTCTTCAGCCGTGCAATTGTCCCACACAGAGGAAGCATATTCCAAGCCGGGGCGTATAAATGATAGCTAATGTTCTCCTATCTAGGGCATATTTATTCTTCCTGAGTATGTATAATCGTTGTGAGGCTCGCTCTTCAATATCTTCGATGTGATTTTTCCACTTCCCTTCATCATTAAATGTCAGTCCTAGATGCTTATGTTCAGTCACCTCTATGATATCTTCACCTGCCAATCCTAAGGGGTGGATGATCTTCAATAATATTCTTCCGTGATACTAAGATAGACTCTGTTTTCAATGGATTAAATTTAACGGCCAAGATTTGCGACCATTCGTATATTCGCTGTATATCTTGGTTCATTACGTTGGTAGCAAGGGTGCATGGGGTCTTCAACGGCAAGAAAAAGGGAAGTATCATCCGCAAATAGGCGAATATTGCTAGTTACCCCTCCAACAATATCATTTATGTAGACCAAAAATAGCAGAGGGACGAGTAAGGACCCCTGGTGGACACCAGCTGAAACAGACACCCAATTAGAGCTCACCCCATCTGCTCTCTAGATTCCAAGTAATTTTCAAGAAGTTTATACATATTTCCTATTATTCCCATTCTTTTCAATTTAAAGAGCAGTCCTCGATGCCAGACATTATCAAAAGCTTTACTAATATCGCAAAAGACATATATTATTTCTTTCCCCTCATCTAGCGATGACATGATATAGTGGTATATGTCGATTAATTGAAATACAGTACTGTCGTTGGGAGTAAACCCTGATTGCAGATCGGACAACAATTTGTGTTCACGCAAATAGTCTGACAGACGACGGTATATGCATTTTTCAAAGATTTTAGAGAGACAACTCAGAAGGGAAACAGGGCGATAGTTTGACGGTATACAATGGTCATTTTTTTTAAAGATTGGACATACATTTGCCTTCTTCCACTCAATGGGAAAGTATGCATGTTTTAAAAAAATATTAAAAATAAATCTTAATGGTGCAGTTAAAGAAGAGGCACAGTTTTTCAATACTTTTGGGCTTATGCCATCATAACCGGAGGCTTTTGACGTCTTAATTGACCGTAGGCATTTGTGAACAAGTTCGTCGTCGATTTCTATGTCACTTAGTTCGCTTTCTGTTAACTGGTCAAAGCGAGGTAACTCTATATCCCTTTCGTTTGGCAAGACGATATAGAACAAAAGTATTTGTTGAAGGTGTTGGCTTTTTTTTAGTTGTCATTTATCAATTCATCGTTAAAAATGAGTGCTGGTATAGGCTTAGGTTCCGGTTTCATTAATTTATACTGCCTTGTATAATCGTTTTCTCTGCCTTATCATACCACGGATTTCGTTATTCATCCATTCTTTTTCATTTTGGCGAGTAGTTACTTGTTTGTTTGGTATCTATTACAATGTTATTTCATTTATTTTATTTGTCAATATATTCGCTAATTCGATGTATGGGATATTAGCAGGGGTGGCGCCAAGGGGGGGGGGGTCAGGGGGGCTACAGCCCCCCCCCCCCCCCCCCCGTCGGGGATGGTCAGCCCCCCCCGTCGGGGATATCTGCCAAATTCGTCGGGGAGATAAAATTATGCAAAGACGATAAACATTGGAAAATGTTCCGACAAATTATTGTCATTATCACGAATAATTATGTCACGCAAGTATCAGTCATAGCAACTTATCCGAACTTTAAAAACTCTTAAATGGTTCGGGTGGCTAGCCCACGGTGTCTACTGTCTACGAAAGGACAGGGTGTCCATATATATACAGTCCATATCCGAACTTTGATGTTTTCACGGCTTTATGTCAGTGTGTTAGTTGAGTCGAGTTCAATTAATTGTCAGTGACACATGCCACGTGCAGGAGCAACACTGAGTACCAATCAGATCGCTATTGTGTGGCAACAATAGCAAAGCGATCTGATTGGTAATCAGTGTTGCAATGCTCACACACGTAGCATGTGTCAACAGTTACTGACAATTAATTATCAGATGATTTCAGGTCACATCATGAATTTTATTCTTTGAAAAGATAGTGTTTCGCCTTGCATGCATTATATCATGCTTACTAGTACTTCCCCGGGATAGATTATTACTTGAGGGATTTAAAGAATAATAACACAACATAAATTGTGGACTGGATAGAATTTTAATTCAGTGGTTTATGGGATAATCCTCATCCAACTTTGTTCTCTCCTTCAAATAGCTTTCTGCATCAATTTTTCACATCGTATGTTACCTGAACAAATTTACATCTATTATACGCTCCTAAATGATGTTCACGGACTCATGGTTCATCCGTCTTTGTAAGTTGATCCAACTACCTGTGGCGAAAGATTTACGGTGAGTTAACTTAAGATCAATTCCATATTGTCATTACTATTGTATTTTTGTTACTACAGTATTTTCAGGATAACCCTGTCTTATTTAATCCTATTTAGTGACTTCATACTTAATGATTATTAGGAATTTCCATGATACAAGATATATACACCATTAAATTGTCATGTGTCCTTGTTTGTCAACTTTTTGTATTTTTCTGTTTGGACCCAATAAAATAGGCTGTGCCTGAGTTTTGGGTCCAATTTCATTCATGAGTTAATGAATAAAAATGTATTTAAAAAAAAAAAAAAAAAAATTACTATTGTATATGCTGATTTTTTTTCTCCAAATACTCAAGTAAAAGTGACAATTATGATCCCCTAGAACAGTGTGTATGTTGACACCAGAACACTCCAGAATCGATCTCAGGCTATGTATTTTCAAAATTTTCGTGGGGGAGGTCCCCCAAACCCCCCGTAAGAGAGGGGACACCCCTCTCGCGCTCTCCCCGGGGCTGCCTTCGGCAGCCGCCGATGACCTTCGGTCACCGGTCTAGCCCCCCTGTCGGGGACCATAGCCCCTCCGTCGGGGAAATCCTGGCGCCACCCCTGGATATTAGATAGTTCTCTCTTGTAATTCCAATTTTCAAATTCGGCATTCATTGCATTATAATCTGCTCTTGAGTAGTCCCATACCTTCCTTTTCACGATTCCACTCGATTTCTCTATACGAAAATTCAAATACATCACTATTGGACAGTGAAATCGAGTCAAATCTGAGAAGAAAGGGTCAATAACTTCGCTATGTTTAACAAATTGTCCTTGATTTGTTAAAAATAAGTCTATGAGAGAAGATGAACTATCTGTAAAATGAGTTGGATCTTTGATTAACTGTTGCATTCCGAATCGATTACGAATATATTTAACATATTTTGATTAAGATGGAAGTTGATTGGAATTGAAGTCGCCAGTTAGAATCACGTGACGAATAACTTTCCTGTCTCCAAGGGCCATATCTATATTTGAATATATTTTCTCCCACGTATCTACTGGTAGATTTGGAGGTTTATATAATGTACCAAGTAAAAACTTTGTTGACGACGAAAGCATGACTTCCACCCAGATACATTCGATTTCCGGAGTTTCTAGATCAGCACGTCCCCTAATAGTACGAATCCTTTATATACACAGCCACTCCTCCTCCTAATGTGGGTCTATTTAATCTCTCTGGTGCATGGAACCCGAGTATGCTCAGTTCTGCATTCGAAGTTTGTTCAGTGAGCCAGGTTTCAGTGAATGAGACAATATCTTAACTAGATGCTTCTATCGCCACAACGTCTAATTTTGGAAGCAAACTTTGTATATTCAAACACATAATGGAGAATGTATGTTCATAGTTATCTGCGGTGGGACCTGGATTAATTTTTATATCAAATGCTCGCCTTATTAATCCAATTATGGTAAGTGCAATAGTTCTGGAAAGATTTGTTATACTATTTGTAACATCGCAATGTTTCCTTCGCATGTATTTCTGAAGTAACGCCCTATATGTTTTATTTTTCATTTTGGAATATTTAGTTTTTAATAGTTGTTTTAGATGCAATGCAAAAACAATAGTATTTCGCACGATACTTTCAGTTATGCCTGAGTTTTCCGACATCATTTCAAATTTATACGCAATTTGGTAAGGCAGTGTGCAATTGAGATCAAGCATAAAGTGCATTACAACTGTCAAAAACGCAATTTCCTGAGATAAACCTCGCGCCCTTAATGTAATATATGAAAGTAAATTCAAAGATGCCAATGGGCTTAATGGTCTGTCTCTTGTCCCCTTGAAAGCTCTACCGTAGTACGACCCAATTCTTGCCCTATATGTTTCCAGACTAATCATTACAATATGAACACGGAATAAAAATCCGTATCCAATAATCAGACACATTGAGGGCAAGTCTTGGGCTATACACGATTAATCCTAATAGCATGATGCTGGTGTGGCTGGGTGTTGTTGCCAACTTTCGTACCAGGAACCATAAAATCCCAATAGAATATGGCGCGTGGACCCAATGACACATATTTGGATAGGTTGTGTACCCTCTGCAACTCAGAAATAGGCGACGAGTATCATGTCATCATTAAATGTATTGAACTCCAAGACATATGCATACAATACCTGAGACCATACTATTACCGGAGACCAAACGCTAACAAGTTTTTAACAGCACTATTCAATAACCGCAACAGAAGAATTACCAAGAATCTCTCAGTTTTTATAAAAAAAGGTCATTGATATATTTCGGAACTCTTGAGACTACATTTTCGGACAAACAAGTACCTCCCTTCAAAATATACCGATATAATATACTTGTTTCTTACACATGTACCAAAACTTTATAAAGAAGGACCTCAACACCAATATTATACAACTTATCGCCCTCGATTGAGTGAGACACGGGGATTTGTTGCCCGCTCGAGACCTGGAATGTCACTCGAGGGCCGCTAGGCCCGAGGGTGACATTCCAGGTCGAGAGCGGCGACAAATCCCCGTGTCTCACGAAAACAAGGGTGATAACTGTTTTGTTATCTGACAAAGGAGTACACACGAGCCTCCTTAATAGCAGGCCTAAGTGCGTGCGTATATTCTTTAATCCAGTTCGAAGAGTTAATTTTATGTTTTTCAGAAAATAAAACATTCACATTCTGGACCAATTAACACACCCATCATTTGCGCAGCTATTCTCCGGTCAGTTTGCTGGTCGCATGGTGGGAATCAGTTCACGGAAAGAGGAGTAAAGCAATTTCGAGGTTGAGTAGCATGCAGCGAAATGTTCGGTTTCGTTCAAATGAGCGTAAAGACGCAGGCACACGTGTTATTTTCCAGAACGCTAAACTGTGAAACTAACACGTTGTAGTTGTGCAAAAAGAAATTGACATATGTTACAGATTGTTACGCAACATAAGTGTATTCTTCTGAAGTCTGAGGAATGTATTGCCGAAAAGAAATAGTCAATTGATAAACAGTAAAGAGTGGCTATTTGATCTAGTACATAAACTTATTTGTAACGTATGTACATCGTATGTGCGAATGTCTGCATCACATACCAACTTCATAATAAGGATTATCTATTTGTCCCACGGTTTTTATTAGTGATATAAAAATGTCCAATAGGAACATTACACCTTATAACGGATTTGTGTCCGTGATAACACCATTTATACATAGCGTGCTTTAATTGCAAATAACAAAAACACACCATTATGCAAATTAGCAAACACCACAGTTCGCTGTTGTTATGAAACAGTGGGGTTTATAAAAACAGTGTTTTCGAATATTATTAGAGAGCTGTGAGAGTGTCTCTGCACGTTGAGTTCTTCGTAGTTCTATGTTTACTGGTAACAGCTGAGCGGTCAATAACTGAGACAATGTTACCCCCGAGGGTAATATTATACAGTTGTCGCCCGTTGTCGAGGGAGACATTGAGATTTGTCACCCGCTCGAGAACGGAATGTCTCCCGTTCGCTCCGAGGGAGACATTCCGTTCTCGAGCGGGTGACAAATCTCAATGTCTCTCGAGAAGAAGGGCAACAACTGTTTTGTTATCCGATTATACCACAGAAAATATCCTTGCCATCCACACGCGCGATGTTGCACTGAGTCATGAGTGCTTTCTTTCCCGATTATGTATATTTTCAGTAACTACTTATCGTCCCATAGGATTTCTGTTCCATAAACGTTAGTCAAGCTTTTAAGCGTTTGATAATCCGCGTTTATTTACGATCATTTTGGTGGTCAAATCGTCAATATCGGTCAATGCAATGTAAACCAATAAGCCATATAGCTATGTTCTCGTCTTCTGCAAGGCATATTCAATGTCGTCTTGTGCGCGCAATTTACTCGCGATGTTAATTTCATAACGGTCTTCCCCGAAAGCTATTGGGAAGTTGTCAATTTCATTAATGTACATTCATATGTGTCGGTGCTCATGGCGATCCTCGCATAAAATACTTCTATGATCACATTGCAGACATCGCGGAAGATAAGCGTACAGTACCATTCATTCGCGACAAACGTATGTATTACGTTGTCTACCAGCGAACACGTATAACCAACCAACCTAAAGGGATCCTCTCTTTCAATATTGCATCATAATGTCGACATGAACACATTGAATCACCGAGGTGTTGCGATGTAAAAAGTAAATAATAACGCTTGTCCGATAAAAGTATCAACTTAAAACTTAAGAATATTAGTGTTCACTAAATATATGCAAATTAGCAAACACCACAACTGGTGTGTTTTGCGAATCCGTGGGGTATATAAGATCTATGATTTTTTTGTACGTTGTAGTGATGCGAAGTAGATGAGTTACTGCAGTCTGTGTTTGGAGATATTCTTGCGATATAACATCAGGCGGGCGACAAAAACAATGTCTCCCAGGTCAGCGGGCGACAGTGTGATTTGTCGCCCGGCACGTGACAGCACATGGGCCAATCAGAAGGGTGGAAAATAGGGAGGAGGGTAACAAGGTGATTTACGGCCCGCCATGTGAAGCACCCTCATCCAATCAGAAAAGAGGATGAAATGGGATGAAGGATAACAAAATTGTTTATGGCTGTAGATGTGCTTATTTGATAAGCGCCACAAGTATTACAGTCTGATTCCTCTTGAGGCTGAATCACTTAAACCATTCATATCCATTGACCGAACACGTAACCATTACGCCAAAATTAATAACCATAGTTATATACCGAAATCCTGAATAATGCGACCAATTCACGCACATACCGAAATTAGGCAAAGCTCTTTATATAAAAAGTTTCCTCTTAAAAAAACGCTCTTTATGGCCAAATGTTGTAAATCGAAAATATATCTGCACTTTTTTATGACTGAACCATTTACATTCAAATAGTAAACATCGTTACATATGTGGATAGTCATTAAACACACGATTGCATGATTCAGTGCATGATATATGTGCTCATATCTTAGCTCTCTTTTTGGAAATGCCTTGAAACCAGTACCCCACTTTAAGGTCAATTTTGAGGTGGTTGTCGTCATCCGAAATGGCGACAACCAGTTTTAATGGATTCAGCATATTCGAATTAGGTTCTAAAGTGTGTTTGTGTACTTTTCCCCCAAAATGCTTCTAGGTTTGTTATTTGATGAATATTGCGGTTTTCTGTCTAGTCTAGTACAAGTAATTCAAATTCTCAGATGGAAAGCATGATAAAATCGTTGCAGGACTCGTAGTTGCCGGCTACGGTGACATATGTATGGGGGCCCTTTTCACATTTATTATTTATTTACGCTTAAGCGAAAATATAAGTCCAAATTACATCTATCATTTGCGCTTAAGCATTGACCCCCCCCCCCCCCGAATTAATTTTAAATGGCACAGTCCTAAACACATCACTAAAGTCTATATAGGCCCACCATATTAGGGAAGCAATCCCCCAGTAAACTATGGGCGCATGATAATATACTATGAGATGGACTCAACCATTCACAACCAGAGGGAAGTAAGGGAGTGTTAGGTATTTCCGCTTAAGTGCAAATAAATTGATCTAATATATATTTTGGGACTTCTGTTAGTCTGTTTGTTTGTCTGTTAGCTATGGCCGGGAAAACTGCCAGACGGATTTTGACGAAATTTGATACTTTGTTACTTTTGTCCAGGAAGTATTTTGGACGGGTCAAATCGTGACTCCGACCTGACCTTTACCTTCAAAAAGGTCAATTCATGGTCAAATCGGGTAAAACTGGACGGATTTCGACGAAATTTGATACCTACAGATAATTTTGTCCGGGGAGTCTTTTGGACGGGTCAAATCGTTACCCCGACCTGACCTTGACCTTCAAAAAGGTCAATTCAAGGTCAAATTGGGTAAAACGGACGGATTTCGACGAAATTTGATACCCATGGGAACATTTGTCCGGGGAGTGTTTTGGGCGGGTTAAATCGTGACCCCGACCTGACATTAACCTTCAAAATTGTCAATTCAAGGTCAAATCGCGAATTTTGACGGGATTTCGACAACATTTGATACATAGGGTTACTTTTGTCCGATGAGTGTTTTGGACGGGTCAAATCGCGACCCCAACCTGACATTGACCTTCAAAATGGTCAATTCGAGGTCAAATCGGGTAAAACCTGACGGATTTCGACGGGTACTTTTGTTGGGTACTTTTGTCCGGGGAGTGTTTTGGACGGGTCAAATCGTGACCTCGACCTGACCTAGACCTTCAAAATTGTCAATTCAAGGTCAAATCGCGCAATTCGCAGACGGGAAACAGCACAGACGAAGTCGGGTCCACCAGCTAGTAGACATATATTTACGCTTAAGCGCAAATGATTAGCATTTAAGCGCAAATGATTTACGTTTAAGCGCAAATAAATAATAAATTTGAAAATGGCCTCCCATGAAAATGGCCGCCCGATATTAATCTCACTTCGCCTCATATGACACATATCCGGCAACAACTCGCCCTGTAACTTATATTATTATCTCAGCTCTTGCAATTAGCCAATTAGCATCGATATATATAGACTAAGTGACGGAATATGAACCCATACTAGGTCGGTGACCTAATATGAAATAAATATTAGGTGTATCTGCCATCTTGTTTTTTTCAGAAACTCAGTCGCCTCGGGAATAATATTGTTGTATTATGGCGCCAAGAAAGGGTTTCTGTCAGAAATCATTTTCTGTGAATTTAAAGACATAGTACCATGTACCAAAACCTGCATGCGATATATTTGAGGAATTCTAAAAGACTATCAAACTCAACAACTTGTCCTACTTCTGGTAATTAGTCATCGACTCAATGCGTTGACATGCAATTGCCATGACGCGTCACTGTGACGTTACATGAGTCAATGGACATAGACGACACATTTATCTTACCAAATTACAATAAATTACAGCGACGATTAATTAAAGGGATATGCTGGATTTTCTCCCCTGAAAATAATAAATACGTTACGGTACGGTACGCTTAGTGGTCGGACATGGTGTCATGTGAGGCTCAGCAAGATCAATATTAGGATCGGCTTACGGCATCGCCTAATATTGATATCACCTCGCCTCACATGACACCATATCCGACCACTAAGCGTTCCGTAACTTATAATCTGCTATGGGTACACCCTTTAAAGGAAGCCCATTGACCAGAGCTGAACTGCGTATCAGTCTTAACATGGGTTTGCTCGAAGTGCATGTATAACACGGAATGGATATATGCCATTCTCAGGACAGCACAATGTACTTCTTCAGAAAATGTATTTTGTAACCATTAATTCGATTACTGACATCCTGTCGAATTTTATACAGCATTCACTATACAACATTACTACTAACCTTACGTCGGTTGAATGAGGCCAGACACCCTTGCTTAGTAACTGCCACATAAGTTCGGTTGCTTAGTAACCGCCAATACAAATCACATTCTGGCTGAGAACTAAAGTACGACTCATTCAAAGATTTGAAAAGTTTATAATAATTTTTGTATGCTCTGGTTAATTTATTTCGAAGTAAGTTGAAATTCCTCATTGTGATTGTCATTTTCTTGACATCCATATCAAAACTGTATATACTTCTTCGGAACGGAGATGTTGCGTCATTAATGAACTCCTCGACATACACATTGAACGTATTCCGAGGAAATGTATCGACCCTAATTGGTTTAATAACATATTTAATCCGTTGATGACCTTTGTCAGTCAGTGAGTCATCAATTGTGCCATCGACAAATTGATCCTCGTTGTTATATACACCAGGGAAGTACCCAGCAATATTCCGAAAATCGTTTAACAGACGTGAACAAATGGCCAGTTCCACAAAGCATGCTGCCAGCAGAAATCCGTCTAATAACCTCATTGTTCGCGGGTCTCCAAGTCATCCCGGAAAAAGATCCAACACATTTAAATCCCCTGTACGATGGAACAACACATAATAGGAGGATTCAACCGACACATGAGAGTGTTAGCGTTGCAGTGGCGATTATCCGCCTGCTAAGCTCTTCATACCTGCAATTACCAGTTATACGAGGCAACAAACAGGTTGTATAGTGTTGTATTCGGCGTATGAGAAAGTAAGCGACGATGCCTGTCGCTGATCTCCCCGATATAACTAACTCGCCCACTGTTGTATGTATTTGATCGCACATTACCTTAGCCGAGCACGCGCTGTCATAAGAACCTATAGTCTCTACTTTGATAGATGCTGATTGAGACACTGATCAAACTACATATAGAATGATGCGCACAATCTAAACTGTTTCCATCTTCAAAAGAAAAAGGCCATGCGTTGATTTTGACACGAAAAGAAGCAGAGATGCATGTCCTGTTATTTCAAATACTATGAAGGCTGCTGTGAAAGCCTGCGTTGGCGTCGTCTGTAGTGGATTCTTCCAGCCATGATATCAAACATTTTCCACTGTCCACGTTATTTGAAATCTTTGTTTTCATTCTGAGCGTCGACCTTTGATATAGAGCTCTTCCATTCTGCCCCCTCTAAAATTTTACGGAGGACTATAATAATCAACACGTGCCAATATGTCCGTCTATGCAGAGACGTGGCGACAGAGGTGGGGTGTCTCACCCCCAACTTTGGTCAAAATTTTCAGCAGTTGGAAATTTCATACCTGCTAAAACATTAGTTGGAAATTTCACACCAACAATAGGTTGCAAATGTTCTTGTAGTTTGGTTTTCAGACAATTTATTTGGGGGAATTAATTGGTTTTTTTAACCAATAATTGCATATTTTCCTATTTTGTTTAGTAAAAATGGTCATCAGTTAGAAATTTTACTACCTTAGGGTGGGGGTGACATGTTGGAAATTTCGAACACTTGGAAAGCTTGTGTCCTGGTCCCCCCCCCCCGTGGCCAGGCAAACACTGCTAATTAATTTAAGAAAACAATATTGGCATACATTTGGTCAAACTTGTGGACTGAAATGGTCATCAGTTGGAGATATTTCCAACCTGAATGAGGTATGAGGTTTGAAATTTCCCCACACTAGGAAAGCTTTAGTTGAGACCAGTCTAGATGCTAGGATTTACGATTTTCTTGTAAATTTTTTAATTTTCTCACACCGGGGCGAACAACCATTGTCAGACCGGTGTGTCCTGGTCTCTTGCCCGTAGCCGTGTGCATTTGTCTGGAGTTAGACCACTAGATGTTAGGATTTATGCAATTTTTCAGGTCAAAATATATCTATCGGTGGGCGTTATTGTGTGAAGGCCAGTGCTTTTTCCAGAATTAACCACTTCTGTTGAAATGGTGTTATTTCCATGTTGCATCGTGCCAGTAACTTAGCAGTCATAACGAAATCTGAGTTCATCAAAAAATTCGTTCAAGCTGAGTAATTTTTCAGAAAACTTTGATTTATAAAGGTATTGTTTCAAAATAAGTAAAAAATAGTTTATCACGCTGTTTGGTTTACCCACATACACTAGCGATGTGCCCGACTTTGTCCGGGCTATATTTAGGGATTTAATTGTGATTGCCTCCGCCTGGACAAACTGTGAACAAACTTTTGTTTGATCGGTCAAGAAACATGCCTATATGAGCTGTTCCCTTGATCAAAGTAGGCCTACATACCAAATTTTAGTCGGATCGGTCGAGCAGTGTTCGAGTCTATAACACACATACATACATATATACATACATACATACATACATACATACATACATACATACAGAAGTTCCAAAATATATAATAGATATATATATATTTAAAGGTATGTGGTACGGGCTCAGTGGAGTAAATCACTTCTTTCTTTCACTGTCTTTCAAGTTGGTGAACATTAAATGTGAGTCACCCCTGCGCATGCTTGCCTTGAGGGTGATTGAAATACCACGCTGCGGAGTCATTTAAGCATACCGATGCTGGTTAATAAATTAAGAATTTGCCATTAATTAATAAACAAAGGTTAAACAAACATATTTCTTTCAAAAAGTTGGCAAGTGTTTTCTCATGTTTTGAGCCTATTTGACAGTATAAGCTCTCTGCACAGTACAGAAGTTAATCTCCATTGTAGATCCATAACTCCACGTACAGTGCTTTGAAGCCACTGGCAATCCGAGCCAAAACACTACCAAACACAAACACCTTGTAAAAGTGACTGGAACTACTCATCAGTGAAATGGGGAGCACAAGACCGGGACATTCAGGTGCGACTAACTGACCTCATGTCAGAAAAGGGATTGCAGCTGGTACACGACCAACTACCACTTGAGACTAACCTTCTAGACCTCGTCTCCACAAACAACATATCACTAGTCAAATAATCAAACAGCATACCAGGCATATCAGATCATGAAATAATCATCACCGACATCGACATGAAACACAGCTATCAGTACTCCAAACCACGAAATAGATATACAAAAAGGTGATTGGACACAACTGGGAACTGACCTGCAGATATTAGGCGAAGGACTGCGAACCATACAGAGTTCAATTGTGGAGAATTTGTGGCAACACCTGAAGGAGGGCATTCTTGGAGCTATGGACAAGTACATACCACATAAATCAGTAACATCAAAACTCCATGAATAAACCATAAAGTCAATAAAATGCTACGAAAAAACAACATTACAAGCAGATTAAAAACTGGTCAAACTACCGGACCATCCAAAAAGAATGAGCAGAATGGAACTATATCAACACGAAGATCCAAGAAGGAATGGACCAGAAAACAACAAAACCCTTTCAAGAGCAGACGCCAGGACAACATCGTAGTCTCACCACTAAAAGACCATGGCAAATTGTTGTCGACCCAAAAGGTAAAGCCGAAGTCCTAGTGAAACAATTCCACTCGGTAGGATAGGATAGGATAATTTATTTACAATATACACATGAATAATACAATGACAGTAACATATAATAATTTAAATGCTGTATATATTGTTGGGGGTTAGCCTAGCCCTATCGGGCTGTCTTCCTGCTACCCCCTAAAACAAGTATCACTATAATTATTTGCATAGATGGCTTGTATTTTTATCCACGCATACGTACAGACTACATGTATTATCGTGTATAAACTAACTAGAAACTAGTTTTGGGGCATATCACAGACAAGTGTTGGTGTGGTTGTGAGACAATCCAGACGAATTGTAAGATACCGCAGTCTTTAGTTAAGTAAGTAAGATAGGAATTATCTATATATATCGCTGGAAAGTCTTGTTTTGTTTGTTGAGTGAGGTGTTGGGATATTCAAATTAACAGTATTACATATATGTAATGTTTATATGTATGTTAGTGTCGAGAACAATTATGATTTTGCATCGAGTATAACAATGAATATTCATATTATTTATAGAGCACAGTCGGGGCATCCTTTGTTTTTACAGCGTACATTTTCTTGGTAATTTCTAAGCATTGCTATCTGTAAGCGCTTCTTCAACGTGTGCCTGCTTTGGTAAGATGTATAGTCTTTTTCCATGTTGTTCCATGTTGTGGGGTAGGCGTGGTGTGGCAATTTACCTGACCAGTCAGTTCTAGGTAGTTCTAACAGTACGGGAATCGGGTGTCTTGGTGTTGATTTTGCTCGTTTATTGTACATCATTCCAAAAGACGCAGACAGGCGGTTATAACACCAGTCATGCCTGAAAATGGAGGAATTGAGGGTGTGTAAGTCATATATTTTCAAGATATTCGGGACATGACAATCTGCGGGATGGGATGGGATATGGGACAAAATTACAATCTGCGGGACAGGATTTTCAAATTGCGTGGGACGGCTGATATATCGAGGAATACAGGGCGTAGGGGGCTCATTTTTGTGTCTAATGAAAGGCCCACATTCGCCCTATCCACTCATATTAACACCGCCACTGACCGGACACCGGAAGTTACATTATTCGGTCGACAATTGACCTAACATAAAATGCCACAAACACGAAAAACTGCGTTCGACATTAATGTTTAGAATTTAGATTTCTCGATGAATACGCTAGCAAACAACAAGTTTTAGGTATCAAATAACGCAGTGGAATACTGTGCATTCCTTTTTAGCTACAATATGGCTGTTTTAGTGCGAATATTGTAATGGCGAACACGCAAACACGCGCCGATAAAACAGCTAAAAATAGACTCGATGTTTACAATTACAGGATCGATTTCAGCTGGTATATTCAATATAATGGGGCATATATTATATCAAAATGTAGGATTAGACACAGGGAATGTATTTTTTTCCATATTGATCCACCAGGCGCTGAAATTGTTGCAGAAATTCGCTCCAAGATATTCGCACTTATTTTTATTTCAGTTGTGACTAAAAGGCCAGATGCAGGAGCCCGGCGACTACAAGTCAGTTACAAAATAGATCAACTGGTTTGAACGAATGAATATGTCAATGGCAAGACTATTCAAAAGAATATTCAAATCAAATAGTGTTTATAGACTTAAAAACTTATGTGTCCGCCATTCATATGCGGTGGAGGTTCTCATATTATCTGCCAGTCATACGCGGGGGAGGTTCTCAAATGAACATATTATCTGCCGGTCATCAGCGGTGGAGGTTCATATTATCTGCCAGTCATACGCGAGGGAAGTTCTCATATTATCCTCCGGTCATACGCGTGGGAGGTTCTGATATGAACATATTCTCCGCCGGTCATACGCGGTGGAGGTTCATATTATCCACCGGTCATACGCGAGGGAGGTTCTCATATTATCCTCCGGTCATACGTTGGGGAGGTTCTCATATGAACATATTATCCGCCGGTCATACGCGAGGGAGGTTCTCATATTATCCACCGGTCATACGCGAGGGAGGTTCTCATATTATCCTCCGGTCATATGTAGGGGAGGTTCTCATATGAACATATTATCCGCCGGTCATACGCGAGGGAGGTTCTCATATTATCCTCCGGTCATACGTGGCGGAGGTTCTGATATGAACATATTATCCGCCGGTCATACACGGTGGAGGTTCATATTATCCACCTGTCATACATAGGGGAGGTTCTCATATGAACATATTATCTGCCGGTCATACGCGGTGGAGGTTCTCATATGAACATATTATCCGCCGGTGATATGCGAGGGAGGTTCTCATATTATCCACCGGTCATACGCGAGGGAGGTTCTCATATTATCCTCCAGTCATACGTGGGGGAGGTTATCATATTATCCTCCGGTCATACACGGGGGAGGTTCTCATATCAACATATTATCCACCGGTCATAAGCGGTGGAGGTTCTCATATGAACATATTATCCACCGGTCATACGCGAGGGAGGTTCTCATATTATCCTCCGGTCATACGTAGGGGAGGTTCTCATATGAACATATTATCCGCCGGTCATACATGGTGGATGTTCATATTATCCGCCGGTCATACGCGAGGGAGGTTCTCATATTATCCTCCGGTCATACGTGGGGGAGGTTCTGATATGAACATATTATCCGCCGGTCATACGCGGTGGAGGTTCATATTATCCACCTGTCATACATAGGGGAGGTTCTCATATGAACATATTATCTGCGGGTCATACGCTGTGGAGGTTCTCATATGAACATTTTATCCGCCGGTGATATGCGAGGGAGGTTCTCATATTATCCACCGGTCATACGCGAGGGAGGTTCTCATATTATCCTCCAGTCATACGTGGGGGAGGTTATCATATTATCCTCCGGTCATACATGGGGGAGGTTCTCATATCAACATATTATCCACCGGTCATAAGCGGTGGAGGTTCTCATATGAACATATTATCCACCGGTCATACGCGAGGGAGGTTCTCATATTATCCTCCGGTCATACGTTGGGGAGGTTCTCATATGAACATATTATCCGCCGGAGGATAATATGAGAACCTCCCCCACGTGTGACTGGACGATAATATGAGAATCTCCCTCGCGTATGACCGGTGGATAATATGAGAACCTCTCTCGCATATGACCGGCGGATTATATGTTCATATGACAACCTCCCCTACGTATGACCGGTGGATAATATGAAACTCCATTGCGTATGACCGGCAGATAATATGAACCTCCACCGCGTATGACCGGCGGATAATATGTTCATATGAGAACCTCCCCTACATATGACTGGAGGATAATATGAGAACCTCCCTCGCGTATGACTGGTGGATAATATGAGAACCTCCACCGCGTATGACCGGTGGATAATATGTTCATATGAGAACCTCCACCGCGTATGACCGGCGGATAATATGTTCATATGAGAACCTCCCCTACTTATGACCGGTGGATAATATGAACCTCCATCGTGTATGACCGGCGGATAATATGTTCATATCAGAACCTCCCCTACGTATGACTGGAGGATAATATGAGAACCTCCCTCGCATATGACTGGTAGATAAAATGAGAACCTCCACCGCGTATGACCGGTGGATAATATGTTCATATGAGAACCTCCACCGTGTATGACCGGCGGATAATATGTTCATATGAGAACCTCCCCTACGTATGACCGGTGGATAATATGAACCTCCATCGCGTATGACAGGCGGATAATATGTTCATATCAGAACCTCCCCCTCGTATGATCGGAGGATAATATGAGAACCTCCCTCGCGTATGACCGGCAGATAATATGAACCTCCACCGCATATGACCGGCAGATAATATGTTCATATGAGAACCTCCCCTACGTATGACTGGAGGATAATATGAGAACCTCCCTCGCGTATGACTGGTGGATAATATGAGAACCTCAATCGCGTATGACCGGCGGATAATATGTTCATATGAGAACCTCCCCAATGTATGACCATAGGATAATATGAGAACCTCCCTCGCGTGTGACCGGTGGATAATATGAACCTCCACCATGTATGACCGGCAGATAATATGTTCATATTAGAACCTCCCCTGCGTATGACCAGAGGATAATATGAGAACTTCCCTCGCGTATGACTGGCGGATAATATGAACCTCCACCGCGTATGACCGGCAGATAATATGTTCATATGAGAACCTCCACCGCGTATGACCGGCGGATAATATGTTCATATGAGAAACTCCCCTACGTATGACCAGTGGATAATATGAACCTCCATCACGTATGACCGGCGGATAATATGTTCATATGAGAACCTCCCCCACGTATGACCGGAGGATAATATGAGAACCTCCCTCGCGTATGACCGGCAGATAATATGAACCTCCACCGCGTATGACTGGCAGATAATATGTTCATATGAGAACCTCCCCTACGTATGACTGGAGGATAATACGAGAACCTCCCTCGCGTATGACTGGTGGATAATATGAGAACCTCCCTCGCGTATGACCGGCGGATAATATGTTCATATGAGAACCTCCCCAACGTATGACCGGAGGATAATATGAGAACCTCCCTCGCGTATGACCGGTGGATAATATGAACCTCCACCATGTATGACCGGCGGATAATATGTTCATATCATAACCTCCCCCGCGTATGACCGGAGGATAATATGAAAACTTCCCTCGCGTATGACTGGCGGATAATATGAACCTCCACCGCTTATGACCGGCAGATAATATGTTCATATGAGAACCTCCCCCGCGTATGACTGGCAGATAATATGAGAACCTCCACCGCATATGAATGGCGGACACATAAGTTTTTAAGTCTATAAACACTATTTGATTTGAATATTCTGTTGAATAGTCTTACCATTGACATATCCATTCGTTCAAACCAGTTGATCTATTTTGTAACTTGGCTTTTAGTCGCCGGGCTCCGGTATCTGGGCTTTTAGTCACAACTGAAATAAAAATAAGTGCGAATATCTTGGAGCGAATTTCTGCAACAATTTTCACCGCGTAGTGGACTCATTTGGAAAAAAATACATTCACTGTGTCTAATCCTACATTTTGATATACTATACGCCCCATTATATTGAATATACCAGCTGAAATCGATCCTGTAATTGTAAACATCGAGTCTATTTTTAGCTGTTTTATCGGCGCGTGTTTGCATGTTCGCCATTACAATATTCGCACTGCGTTATTCCACTGCGTTATTTGATACCTAAAACTTGTTGTTTGCTAGCGTATTCATCGAGAAATCTAAATTCTAAACATTAATGTCGAACGCAGTTTTTCGTGTTTGTGGCATTTTATGTTAGGTCAGTTGTCGACCGAATAATGTAACTTCCGGTGTCCGGTCAGTGGCGGGGTTAATATGTGTGGATAGGGCGAATGTGGACCTTTCGTTAGACACCAAATGGTGCGTTCTACGCGCTGTATTCCTCGAGATATCGGCCGTACCACGCAATTTGAAAATCCTGTCCCGCAGATTGTCATTATATCCCAAATTCCACCCCATGTTAGGTCAGTTATCGATCAAATAATGCAACTTCTGGTGTCCGGTCAGTGGCGGGGTTAATATGTGTGGATAGGGCGAATGTGGGCCTTTCATTAGACACCAAAATGAGCACCCTACGCCCTGTATTCCTCGAGATATCGGCCGTCCCACGCAATTTGAAATTCTGTCCCGCAGATTGTCGTTTTGTCCCATATCCCATCCCATCCCGCAGATTGTCATGTCCCAGATATTCTCTCTTTTAAAGAGTGGATCTGTGTGACTCCTATGCTTCTTATTGCATATTTATACGCATTGCTCTTTTTTGTAATAGGAATATTTTCTTGACTTCCGGAACATGACCCCATATTTGGATACCATAAACTAAGTGGCTTTGAATCAGTGCATAGTACAATGTTTTCAATGCTTTACTTGGGAAACATTTTTTCACCTTATTGATGCAGTAGATTGCATGTGATAATTTTGAGCAGATTATGGATATGTGCTTTTTGAATGTCAAGTTCTCATCAATGTGAATACCTAGAAATTTTGCCGATGATTCATGTCCAAGATTCCCTATTCGGTTCAATTAAGTGTTATTTAGCTTTAATTTCAAAGTATTCCACTTTTGATCATTGTTTTGGGGGTGTAATAGCATGTAGTTGCTTTTATTAATATTAATTGAGAGTTTATTACAGCAGCACCAGTTGATACATTGGCTAATTCATTGTTGACGTAACTTTGTACTAGTTCGCCATCTTTACCGCTTGTAAACAGTGTTGTGTCATCGGCATACGATAAAATGTCTATTGTTGTAGAATTTACCATATCATTCACGTATATTAAGAAAATAATCGGACCAAGAATGAGCCTTGGGGGACCCCGCAGGAAGTGTTCATAAGGTCCCATAGTTCATAGTCCCACCATATTCAACGTATTGCCTCCGCTCATTCAAATAACTATGGAACCATGACATTGCTACACCCCTGGTGACATAGTGTTCCAGTTTCGATATCAGTATGTCGTGGTCGATCGTATCGAATGCTTTAGATAAATCAATAAATACAGCTAAGGTGGAATCCCGTGTCGGTTTATCATTATTTTAACGAGATGGTCTAGAAGGTGAAAAATGGGGTGAAAAGTTGAGTGATTTGGTCTAAATCCATATTGGTGTTTATACAATATTTCATGTTCATTTAGAAAATCTACTAGTCGTTTTTGCATTATTTTTTCAAGTAGTTTAGAGAACGATGGCAGGATAATGATTGGGCGGTTGTTTGTTATTTCCTTTGAGTCATTTATTTTAGGAATGGGGACTACTTTGGAAACTTTCATTTTAGCTGGGAATATTCCTTGTTCGAACGATAGATTAAATATATGCTTAAGTGGTGTGGCTATTGTGAAGATACTCTCTTTCATAAGTGCGGTCGATATGCCGTTGTAATCTTTGCTCATTTTCCCTTTCATAGTATAGCATGTCAATATTATTTCCTGTATCGATGTAGGTTCGATTTCGAGTGCGTTTATTTGCCTGTCTCGAAGATAATCAGTGAAATTTGCATCGTTTTCAGTGTGTATGGAGTTGCTGGTGTTTCGACCGATTTTTGAAAAGTAGTCATTGAATTTTTCGACTATTATGTTCGGGTCAGATAGCTCTGTATCGTTATCATTAAATGTCTGAGGGTAGTTACATGATTTTTGATTTTTATTGATTGCGTTTTTAAGAATTTTCCATGTGTTTTTTATATCATTCTTATTTTTTTCTAAGCTATCGCAGTAATAATTATTTTTACATTTCCTTATTAGTTTATTGTATAATTGACGATAATTTAAATAGGCGATTTTATTTGTTTCTGAATGTGCCTTCAGTTTATTAGAGTATAATTCTTGCTTAGTAATAGAGGATTTAATGAGTCCAGATGTCATCCATGGTTCGCGTTTTATATATTTTTTGGGTACATTTCGTGTTCTGAGAGGAAAGGTTAGGTCATGTGCATTCATATATATGTCTAAAAATAATTCATATGCCTTATCAGGGGAGTTACAACCGAGAACTGAGTCGAATTTAAATTATTTTAACAAGTTTTTGAAAATATTAACATTGTTAGTGTTGTAGTTCCTGTACGTGACTTTTTGATGAGGGGGGTTTATGGGTTTGTGTTTGTTTGATTCAGATAGGAATATGCCGAAATGATCGGAGATGTCGCAAGTAATTATCCCTGTTTGGTGACCAGCTTGTACTTTGTTGGTATAGATGTGATCAATTAGGGTAGCAGAGTGCTCAGTCATTCTTGTCGGTTTCGTTATCATGGGCACGAATCCTCTCGTGAAGACATTGTTTATAAAATCGTTAGTTTTTTTATGCGTATCGAAATTTAAGAGGTCGATGTTGAGGTCTCCTATTATGTAAGACTTGGTATTGTTCACTTGTTCTAATATATTATCGAATTTCAACATAAATTTGTCCAAATCGGCCTTTGGTGCTGTGTTCGGTCTATAGATACATCCTACTATATAATTATCGTTCGATCCCTCTGTTTATTTCTATAAATATTGTTTCTATTACATGTGGTATAAATACTGTTAAATCTGGTCTGGGTTTATATTGAATATTTTCCTTTATATAAATACCAACGCCGCCTCTGGCATCGTCGCCGTCAGGTCGAGATTTGAATTCTAAGGGGTGATATCCTGGCAGTGAAAAATCTGAGGGACTATGCACTTTGAATATTTCTGTTAGGGCAATAACATCAAACAAATTTTCTTCTGTTTTCAAGTCACAAAGTAGATTTTTTAGATCTCCGTAATTTGCGTTAAGGCTTCTGCAATTTAGGCCGAAGATAGATAATTTTATATTATTTGATAGCATCTTTTTACCCTGTATGGGCGAAAAATATTGGCATGTATTTTGATTCCAAAGTTGGATGCTATCGGGATTGAATTCATCTCATTCTAATTGAGACCATTTCGCCGCGAAATCATGTGCCTGTGTATCCCGAACCTCACTCAAAGTTATTCTATTTGCAGACATAGTGGAAATTTCTAAATTGCTGTAATGTGCGCCCCGGTATCGCCATATGTTTATGTTGTCGTGCGGAAGATCGATATGTATGCGTGGAAATTAATACGAGTATCATTTTTGCTAAACTTGAATTCAAGTTCTTTGGTGGAATTGTATCAATAAATTTATGCGTGAAAAACATCAACCACCGATACCAGCCCTCAAACCAAGACAAAACAACACCGACAAACACAGTGTGACAATAAATGGCGTCGAGGCCCTACTAAAGAGAATAAATTCTTCCAAAGCATCTGGCCCAGATGGTATCCCAAACACCATTCAGAAAAAAAATCGCAATACAACTTGCACCTGCCTTCGTTGGAAGATGAGTCTGAAGGCAGGTGCAAGTTGTATTGCGATTTATCACTCGACACCGACACTCTACCAAGAGAATGGCGAAGCGCAAACGTAGTAGCTGTCTTAAATCATGGCTTTCGCGATGGACACTCCTGCGAAACACAACTAGCAGTGACCATGCACACACGACATCCTGACAACATACGACAAGAAAAAACCATATTAGATTTCTCTAAGGCATTTCTCATGGCCAAGCTGACACATTACGGAATAATAGGCCGAATCCACCAATGGCATTCCCCAACGAAAGAAATATGATGGTAGTACTGGAAGGGGTGGAAGAGGTGGACTCATGCAGGGAACAATACTGGCCCACTTCTCTTTCTGTGTCATATCAACGACCTGTCGGACACAGTGAAGTCACAAGTTAGACAGTACAGGGACCATGAAATATTACAAGAAGACCTCCACAAACTAAAACAGTGTGCTTTAAAGTGGGGAATAATCCATCGAAGTGTTATATGATGAGCATCAAACAGCTAGCAGAACAGATAATATGATCGTACGTGACACGTAATGGAGCAACCACCAAGGTGATCATCATGTTCAATATTACAATAATTATAGGATGTTACGTACTACATGTGCTACGCCACTCGGAGAGTTATCTGTATGATCACACTAAAATACCATGTTAGATTGAGATATTCGTATATAGTCACCAATAGCCGGGTTACTACCGTAGTACCTGACATTGCCCATCTTGCGAACTACTAGTATTCAAATGATAGCTGAGAACCTGGTGTGAATTGAACTGTGGTGGGGTCTCAAGTCTATCTACCCCTGTATGTCAGAACAAAATTATGCCATTAAATGGCATAAGTAGTTTGAGGATGGCAGTGAACCATCATCCCACAGTGATTTCAACCAGACCAACAGGTCCTCGATCACATTACCACAAGTACCGGTTTAGTTTCACTTTAATATTTTAGTTGGACATAGATTACTAGTACCTTAGCTGAAGGCAATCAATACAATAAGCGATGTAGAAACAGAAATTATTTAATGAAGTGTAGTGAATATGAAGCGTCACTTTAATGAAATATGGATTGGGTTAAAAAAAATGTCACTTTAATAGTTAACAGTTAATTGAATCTATCAGAAGCCATGGAAATCAATGGAGATTTAGAAATTGAGGATGATGACTCTGTACATAATTTGTTATTTACCGCAGTTGAAACACAAAGTAAACTTGATACCTCCATAATGATGCATGATTATTGTGGGCCCATCGACACCTCAACAATTCCTAGTTATCGACATCAGGAAGTGCAAACATTACCTTATTTCTGTGATATGGTGACATTTTCATGCCAGACATCGGAATCAAGTTTTGATAGAGCATGTTTAGTGGACATTGGTCATCAAACTGATCTTCCACAATTGAAAATTGAAGATGTGGCAGATGAGGATATGATGTTCTATACAGGACTGCCTGACAAACTCACATTCAATTTATTGTTTGATGAAGCAACAGCTGTGAAACGAGAGGAGAGGGGGAAAGGGACGACCAACCAAACTACGACAAGTCGATGAGTTTTTTATGACATTAATGAGTTTACGCCTTGGGTTGTTAACCACCGACATAGCAAGACGATTCATGGTCGCACAATCGACAGCGAGTGTTATTTTTAAGTTGAATTTTCTCATTGATTGGTCATCACAGGAGGCAGTTAGGGCCAATATGTCAGTATCCTTCAAGTCACGATTTCCAAATACGCGAGTGATTCTAGACTGTACGGAGACGCCAAAATCACTTTTGAAGAAAACTTTAATGTATTCTGACTATAAAAGTAATATGACATGGAAGGTGCTTGTGTGACCTGGGACTAGTATACAGAGGGATAGGGAACTCCGCGAATCTCGTGTACATATCGCGGCGGTTATTGTTATGCTAATTAACTTGGTTTTTCAATATTTTACCCGATTTGACCTTGAATTGATCATTTTCAAGGTCAAGGTCAGGTCGGGGTCACAATTTAACCCGTCCATGACACATCCGGTAGGTAGCAAGTTTGAGCTCAATCTGTTCCAGTCTATAAAGGACACCCACATATATATCATTTGTGGGTACTGTTTCAAGGTGAAGATCACCTAGGGCGGAAAAACTGACCCGATCCGCGTTCCTACGAAGCCATAAGTACGTAAGAATCACACAGCACGCTCATGTCTGTATAATGACGCACATGCCCAGACCCAGACGTAAGAATCACATTTACGCACATACGCTCTTTATCAACTACACTGCGGATAGGAACGCTCTTTAACTATCAACGCGATTAACCCCGAAGAGCAAGTTTGAGCTCAATTGGTTCCAGTCTATAAAGGACACCCACATATATATCATTTGTGGGTACCCGTTTCAAGGTGAAGATCACCTAGGGCGGAAAAACTGACCCGACCCGCGTTCCTACGAAGCCATAAGTACGTAAGAATCACACAGCACGCTCATGTCTGTATAATGACGCACATGCCCAGACCCAGACGTAAGAATCACATTTACGCACATACGATCTTTATCAACGACACTGCGGATAGGAACGCTCTTAACTATCAACGCGATAAATTTTACCCGATTTTGTTTGGTTTTTCAAGGAGTTAATTGTGCCTTTTTAATTTTGTTTTTCAATTTTACCCGATTTTGTTTTGTTTTTCAATGAACCCGTCCATGACACTTCCCGTATTTAGCAAGTTTGAGCTCAATCGGTTCGAGTCTATAAAGGACACACACATATATATGACACTTCCCGTAGGTAGCAAGTTTGAGCTCAATCGGCATTCCCTGGAATTTCCCAGTCAATATTTAGCAAGTTTGAGCTCAATCGGTTCAAGTCTATAAAGGACACACTCATATATATATGACACTTCCCGTAGGTAACAAGTTTGAGCTCTATCGGCATTCCCTGGAATTTCCCAGTCACCAACGCGGCGTAATTTTGGTACATATATAGAGACCAATTGTCCATCGGCTGTCATGTGTAGTAAAGATGTCTTATAAGCCGACATTGCCGTGGGGATGCCCGTTCCTACACGCGTTTTCGATTCTATGAAGTACCCACATATATACACACATACATACACACACATATATATATATATATATATATATATATATATATATATATACGGAAGTCTCAAATTGCCGACATTGCCGTGGGGATGCCCGTTCCTACACGCGTTTTCGATTCTATGAAGTACCCACATATATACACACATACATATATATATATATATATATATATATATTTGGAAAGTGTGGAGAGCGCTGGCACAGGTCCGTTATCCGATTTCTTATGTAATTATTTCTATGGAACTAGCTAAATTTTGTTAGGTTGTGTCGGAAATTGACATAAAATATTGTGTTGAGCACAAACAAAGGATAATGATGTTGAAATTGCTAAAAAGCTAATTGAACTGCGTGTTAATCAAGGTCTGAGTCTAGATTGAACGAGCATATCTCTCAAACTGGGATTTTTCTTGTAGGCAATAATAACCCGTTTGTCGAGAGGCTCGGTCAATTTAGTGTTTAATAATGCAAAGTTTTTTCTGAAAATGTTTGCGATTTCAACATTTCTACGATTGTAGATCAGAGGAAAGCACAAGAAATTTCGAGAAACACCTTTGTAGTCAATGTTAAGTCCGAACGGAAGATATGTTTTAAGTACGCCCATCCAATGATTTTCGCGTTCTAGGCGTATTGAATCGGTTTGGTCTTCGTCGGCTAGAATTGGTGTCTGTTCTATTGGCTGAAAGCTGAAATGGGATTTAATGTCATGATTAGATGAGTTGAAATGATCGGAAATTTGCATGTCGAGTTTTTTGCGAACACTGGAAAGATGATTAGACATTCTAACTTTGAGAGAGGTTTTTGTTTGTCCAACATATTGTATACGGCATCTTTTGCATGTGATTAAGTAAATTACATTTTTAGAATCACAATTAAGTTCGCTATGCATTTGTTACGATATGCGTGTTTGTTCGCTGGTGAAAGTGTTACTAGTATTGATATATCCTATTGTATTGATGTAACATCGTTTTTTGTGACAAAATGAGGCTGAACCATTACCCAACACCGGCCGGTTGTGCCGTATCCTTGTTGGTTCAGTCGATGTTGGGTCATGGCGTGACGAGTCCAATTCTCTGAGAGTTTCGGACTTTACTTGGCGCAGTAATCTACTAGAGTAGCCTCGCGGTCGTACAGCCTGGAAAAGCACTGAACAAGCTTGATTTAGGTCGCTTCTGTTCGTGCAGTTCCGGTGATATCGAATGATTTGAGATTTAATCAATCCATTGAAAAGTTTTGGCGGATGGAAAGATTTACGATGAAGTATCTGGTGAGAATCCGTTGGTTTCGTAAAAAGTTTTGTATCTAAAATGTTGCATGATGTAAATTGTGGGCCCTTAAAAATTGTTAAATCAAGGAAATCAATGCTGGTTTGCGATATTGATTCTTTGAGTTTGATTGATTCGTCATGACTGTTCAAGATGTCCAAGAACACCCTAAACTCATCCAGACCATGAGTCCAAATGATAAATATGTCGTCCAAGAATCTATAATAGGCTAATGGTTGTTTATCAGATTTGGCCTTTCTCCCACTCTGCAACAAAAATTGAGGCAAAATTAGGACTAAACTTCTTGCCCATACTGCAGCCGGAGACCTGTAAATAATATCGTCCATTAAATTCAAAGTCATTCCCTTTAAGAGAAAGTTCTAATAATTGAAGTAGTTCATCTCCAGGTCTATGAGGATCATGAGTAGTAATGGTGGGCACTATGGCCCAGTACCCCCCAGACATGGGCACTATGGCCCAGTACCCCCCAGACATGGGCACTATGGCCCAGTACCCCCCAGACATGGGCACTATGGCCCATGGGCCATAGTGCCCATGTCTGGGGGGGTACTGGGCCATAGTGCCCATGTCTGGGGGGTACTGGGCCATAGTTCCCACCCTGAGGATAGATGTTCCTGTCATTGATGTGACATTTCTGATCGAAAAAATGAAAATGGACTTAGAAATATTTTTTTTCAAAAGGAAAAGCTCACTTTGGAAAATATCAATTAGCTATCAAGAATATCTTTTCGATCATTTGGTGGCCCTGAAAAGGGCCGTTTTATTTTTGTTATAGTTTAGAATCCGCCACATTGAACTTCATTGTTCGCCAAAACTTCAATTGATTTGTCTCCTCGCCTCATCCATATTTCGCATTCACAATAATGCTCGTGGCAAACGTGGGGTATCCACACTAGAGGTATTGTTGACTTGAATCTTGGTGTTGATTTGTAGCCGCCTTTGGTAGCATCAAACATGACGATAGGTCGCTGTATAACAGTCGCCGCTAATTCAACCATCAATCTTGATTCGGCCAAAAGAGGTGTGCGCCGTAAATCTTGTGCCGACGCACCAAGTTCGTCACTCTCTGCGTAGTACAGGTCAACTGCCGCATCTCTCAGAATCATCCATCCATCGGTCGTCCCGTAAATCCCGAGGCTGAGTGCCCTCCAAAATAGCGATATTTCTTCACCGTACACTGCTTTACAGTATACCCCACCGCTCATTATCTCGTCAAGATCTGTTATGTTTACAGCAGTCATCTTTGAATGTAGAATAAGTCTGAAGATCCGTCTTGAACATATATCACGATTGCGCGGGCGGTAGAGAAAGCACATAATACTTTGACGTTAAAAATGACAAAGGTTCCCTGACGTTGTGTTTCTTTTCAGTGCATTATCTGTTAGTTTCACCATTTCGATATGTTATAGATTAAATTCATGATAGTATATACAATTAATTAAGATATTTTAACATATGAATTCATCTTCGTTCATAAACGATGACCAAGTAAAGTTATCAAATGCAATGATCAAGAAAAATGTTCAGTATGTTTCTTGTGTTCAGTTTTTATGTATAAAATATGTACAATTCCAAAACCAAAAACTAGAAAAACATTCCATATTTGCCTAACGAGGTAATAAATATATCAATCATGTGTACCAAATAATAGATAATGATCTAACGAAATTAAAAACATTTGTTTGATCGCTATGCAATAATGATCAAGAAAAATATGCATGTTGATCCGGTTCTGAAAAAACACAACGTCAGGAAATATTTGTCAATTTTAACGCCAAAGTATTATGTGATTTCATTGACGCCCGTGTAACAATCTTGTGTTCAGTTTTATGTATAAAATATGTACAATTCCAAAAACAAAAACTAGAAAAACATTCCATATTTGCATAACGAGGTAATAAATATATCAATCATGTGTACCAAATAATTGATAATGATCTAACGAAATTAAAAACATTTGTTTGATCGCTATACAATAATGATCAAGAAAAATATGAATGCTGATCCGTCTCTGAAAAAACACAACACCAGGAAACATTTGTCATTTTTAACGTCAATGTGACATGTGATTTCATTGACGCCCGTGTCAAATGTATAAAAATATTTTCGAATTTGATCAACGTTACATTGCATTGCTATCAAAGATGGATCCGTTAACAGAATTTCTTCAGAGTGAGATATACAGTAATCCTGTTGCACAGAATACATATGCGGCACCACAGTCTACAGGCCAAGCTAATACGACAATGACTATAGGTGGTGATACACTCATTTTAAAAGCGATTTTAGATGAACTGAGATGTCTTCGCAGGGATATTGACGTGAAAACACAAGTAACGCATCAAGAAGTAAAAGTGAATCTTCGTTTCGTTGCAGAAGAGATAGATATACCAATCAGGGTTCATGATGTTCAGAGATCGAAAGAACAGAAACAGATCAAAAAAGAAAAAATATTGGCGGCGAAAGAAAAAGAACCTAAAAGTATCACGAAGCCTTCTACTGAGACAAAAGTCAGATTTCGTCTTCCTTGTAAAGAATCTAAAGATACAGAGAAAAGTGATGAATTCGCAAAAGCTATCGGTTCTCATGGGAAAGATATGTCAAGATATAAGAAAAACACAAAACGATGTTAAAGTCAGATGATAATTTTAAAACGGCCCTTTTCAGGGCCACACACATTTCCCAAAAGGTTACTCTTTCATTGCTGAAAAAAATCAAAAACACGATTGTTCAATTTATATTTTATTCAACAACAAATATTTGCAAGTATATTTTGTTTTAAATTATTCGTGGCGTGATTTTTTCAAAACAAAACATAGGGTACAAAGAACATTATTAGTTCTTAAGCAATGCTAAAAGTTTTTCTTTTTGAAAAAATTGGTTGGTCCTGAAAAGGACCGTTTTTGTTTTTGGCCCTGAAAAGGGCCGTTTTGTATGGCATCAAAGTTCACGCCACGATTTTCTTTTGAGACTTTTGCTTTTGTTCCAACGCTGTTGTTTTTTGCATATTTGCCTAACCAGTTTTGCACTGGCGGTTACTTCTTTTGCGTGTCCGGCCCACATTATCTGGGGTGTTAGCCCTATCGTTCCTCTTAGTATAGACATCAACGGTTCGGGGATTTCGGACATCTTTGAATGCAGAATAAAAATTGTTCACGGCCGTGTTTGAACATATATCACGATTGCGCGGGCGGTAGAGAAATCACATGTCACGTTGGCATTAAAAATGACAAATGTTTCCTGGCGTTGTGTTTCTTTACAGTGCATTATCTGTTAGTTTTACTATTTCGATATGTTATAGATTAAATTCATGATAGTATATGCAATTAATTAAGATGTTTTAACATATGAATTCATCTTCGTTCATAAACGATGACCAAGTAAAGTTATCAATTGTAATGATGAAGAAAAATGTTCAGTATGTTTCTTGTGTTCAGTTTTTATGTATAAAATATGTACAATTCCAAAACCAAAAACTAGAAAAACATTCCATATTTGCCTAACGAGGTAATAAATATATCAATCATGTGTACCAAATAATAGATAATGATCTAACGAAATTAAAAACATTTGTTTGATCGCTATGCAATAATGATCAAGAAAAATATGCATGTTGATCCGGTTCTGAAAAAACACAACGTCAGGAAATATTTGTCAATTTTAACGCCAAAGTATTATGTGATTTCATTGACGCCCGTGTAACAATCTTGTGTTCAGTTTTATGTATAAAATATGTACAATTCCAAAAACAAAAACTAGAAAAACATTCCATATTTGCCTAACGAGGTAATAAATATATCAATCATGTGTACCAAATAATAGATAATGATCTAACGAAATTAAAAACATTTGTTTGATCGCTATGCAATAATGATCAAGAAAAATATCCATGTTGATCCGGTTCTGAAAAAACACAACGTCAGGAAATATTTGTCAATTTTAACGCCAACGCGACATGTGATTTCATTGACGCCCGTGTCAAATGTATAAAAATATTTTCCCTTTTTCAGTGAACTTCATTCATTATGCCGTCGTTAAAGAAATTTATCAAGAAGTTATGGAGGAAGAGAGATTCAGAGGAGACGAAAATAAGAACATATAGGAAATGGCAGGATTCTCCTGAACAAAAGGTGGTACAGAAACAGATGCTAAGAGATTTTCTGGCTCGGCGACGACCATCGCCTGAAGTATGCGATCAAGAACCAAGCAATCAAAAATCAAGCAATCTTGATCTCGTGGAGATCTTGTCACAGATCTCGAAGAAAGATCTGTGCAATGCAGCAATTGACAGCTTCGCTCAGGCTGCTGCGGCGCACAGATCAAATCCTACTTGGTCTGTGACAATTAATCCCAACGGGATATATCCTGATTTGGCAGAATTTTTATGAATTCTGGAAAAGAAAAAACGGCCCTTTTCAGGGCCACCCACATTCCCCAAAAGGTTACTCTTTCATAGCTGAAAAAAACAAAACACGATTGTTCAATTCATAATTTATTCACACAACATAATTTTCAAATGTTTGTATCGATTCGTTTATCTGTTTTTGGAATGTAGAATGGTCTCAGCTTCTTTTTCTTGGAAGTTTTCTTGGAATTTTCAAAATCTGGATGTTTATCTTCAGATTTGTTCTGTGAATCATTCGTAGGATCAACAGGTCGGGGTTGTTTGAAAACATCTGATGTTGTAGACATCTCTTCAGTTTTGATATCTGCATTTTGTTCTTGTATTGTTACTGCTTGTAGACATTTTTGTATAGTTTTCACATTTTTTTTGTCGCCGAAATCTGTTTTACAATGGAAGGACCAATGGGATTCTTGTCCGCATTTGTAACAGTAACCATATGGCGGTTTCCAATTTTTATCAGCTTTGTTTTTCTCTTGTTTCTCTTGCCATTGCATTTTGTTACAAAGTTTAAACAAATTGGCAGAGATCTGTCTCATTTCGACAAGATTATCTTGAATTTTTCTAGTCTGTGGCTGTGTAGATTTTTTTGAATCTTCTTTATGTAGCTCAATATAGCTCTCTTCAATAACTGCAGGCCTTGGTCTTTTTCTAACAATATCTTCTTCGCTGGCGGCGTCGTCTGAAACAGGTCTTTTAATTCTCTTAAACATTTTTGTCTTGAGTTTTGTCAGCAAAAAATATTGCGACTGGCTTCTTCGGAGTTGAAGTGTAAAGTGTAGAATTACATCTGCTTTTATAGCATTTTCATCGCGAATGCTATAAAAGCTATAAAAGCAGGTGTAATTCTACACTTTACACTTCAACTCCGAAGAAGCCAGTCGCAATATTTTTTGCTGACAAAACTCAAGACAAAAATGTTTAAGAGAATTAAAAGACCTGTTTCAGACAACGCCGCCAGCGAAGAAGATATTGTTAGAAAAAGACCAAGGCCTGCAGTTATTGAAGAGAGCGATATGGAAACTGATAAGGTAGAAAGTGAAGAGAGCGATATGGAAACTGATGAGGCAGAAAGTGAAGAGAGCGAAATGGAAACTGATAGGGCAGAAAGTGAAGAGAGCGATATGGAAACTGATGAGGCAGAAAGTGAAGAGAGCGATATGGAAACTGATAGGGCAGAAAGTGAAGAAAGTTCTAGTGATGGGCAGATTGGACGCGGTCGAAGACAGAATAGAGAAATTGGTGGGAAGCGAAAGAGAAGTCTGACTAGAGAGCGTGTTGTGTTCAATCCAACAAAATATTTCAAAATGGAGCTGAACTCGGAGAAATTTTCCAGAAAATTTAAATCAGCATCACGACAATTTGGTGTGAAATTCGAGAAATTTACAGATCCAATCGAAAACATTCCAGAGATATTTGAGAAGTTGACAGAAGAATTGAAACAGAAATGTTCAGCAAATGAGAAGACAAGAATCAGAGTTACGATAAATCATCCAGGACTTGATATGAGCATTTTCATTCCATTCACAAAAGCCAGTGAATTGAATGGTGGGACACTCGTGGATAATATTCAAAATGTGGTTCAATCAAATGCAGCCTTTACAATTCATGACGGTGCACTCAATTTCGAAATCTTCGTTACAGATATTCCGGAAGGTGGTACACGACACTCACTACATTATGGACCATTTGCAGACAAGAACAAGCTGACAAAAGTAAAAAGAAGTATTGTCCGGATTGAAAATGCTGATGATGTTATGTGTATGGCAAGATCTATTGTCGTCGGAATGTGTAAGGCAGATAGTGATGGATCTGCGTGCTGGTCAAAGATATGGAAAAGAATAAGACAATAAATATACACAGCACAAACAGATGCAGCAAAAAATCTACTCAACCGTGCTGGCATTCCACACGATACAGTTTGCAGTATCAATGAGTTCCACAAGATTCAAGAAATATTGTATCCAGAATATGTTGTGAAAATTCACAATGAATTTGCTGGCGCTGGATTTCTATTTGAACCTGCAGAAATGTGTTCGGATAGCAAATGTGTACACATCTACTACAACAACAATCACTTCGACACCATAACATCAATCAAAGGATTTCTAGGCACCAGCTACTACTGCGAATTCTGCGACATTGGATTCCATATGCGTGGCGATCATCGATGCAGATTTGTTTGTGCATGCTGGTCATTGACACAGTGTAATTTCACAAATTGGGTGAAGTGTAGAACGTGTCGACGATCATTCAGAAGTAAATCATGTTTCGACAACCATTTGAAGACGGAAGGAAAACAGAAAAGAAAAATATGTGATTTGGTTCAACTATGCAACAATTGTGATGAAGAAATTATCATCAATAAATCAAGCAGACATATATGTGCGGGGTTGAAGAAATGCAAACATTGCAAAGAAATCGTTGAAGCAGATCACAGGTGCTACATTCCAAAATATGAATCACCGGAAAAGAAACCTGCAAAGATTCCATATGTATTCTTTGACTTTGAATGCAGACAAGACACAGGTGTTCATATTCCAAACTTCTGTGTTGCACATACCGCTTGTGGAGATTGCATGTGCAAACCAATCGAAGAAAAATGTGAAACATGCGGACCGGATTCCAGAGAATTTGTATTCAAGGGTGACAACGTTTTAACAGACTTCACAAACTGGTTATTCCACCAAGATCACAAAGGATGTGTTGCAATAGCACATAATGCTCAGGGATACAATGCACAGTTTCTACTTCAAGCACTCATACAAAGTGGAATTCATAAACCAGAACTGATCATGAATGGAAACAAGATTCTCAGTTTAAAATGCAACAGCGTGAAAGTTATTGATTCTCTGAGTTTTATGATGATGCCGCTTTCAAAGTTTCCACAAACTTTTCAGCTGAATGAGATGGCGAAAGGACACTTTCCACATTGGGCGAATTCACCAAAGTTTCAAAATTACATTGGACATTACTTGGCTTCTGATTACTACAAACCAGACATGATGAGCGTGGAAAATCGAGAGAAATTCTTTGAATGGTACAATGAGAAAATAGAAAATTACGTGATATTCAACTTCCAAGAAGAGATGGAGAAGTACTGCAAATCAGACGTGGATATTCTTCGCCGTGGATGTGGAAAATTCAGGAAATACATATTGGAAACAGAACAGATTGACCCGTTCATTGAGTCAATAACATTGGCGCAAGTTTGCAATTTGGCATGGAGGAAGAATTCAATGCCAGAGAAAACAATTGGAATCATTCCAGATGGTGGATACCCATGTGCTAAAAACTATTCCATGAAAGCGATACGTTGGCTTCAACATATATCATTGTCACGTATGATAACAATCAAGCATGCTTTGAATGGAGGAGAAATCAAGATTGGTGGACACTACGTTGATGGATATGAGGAAGCCACAAGAACAGTTTTTGAGATGAATGGATGTCTGTTTCATGGATGTCCAAAATGTTACAACAACAGACAATACAAGAATCCCTATACGATGCTCACCATGGAAGAATTATATACAAGAACTCAACAGAAGAAAGATGAACTGGAAAGTCTTGGTTACAGAGTTGAATCAATTTGGGAGCATCAGATCGACGAAAGAATGAAATCGGATGTGAAATTCAAACAACAAATGGAATCTTTCTACAAACATCGAGACCCCATTTTGCCAAGAGAAGCATTGTTTGGTGGACGTACAAATGCCATCAAATTGTACGAGGAAATTGATCAAGATTCCACAAAAGAAATCAAGTTCATCGATGTGTGTTCGTTGTATCCATTTTGCAACAAATATAAATTCTACCCTGTTGGACATCCAGAAATTTTGAGCCAAGAGCAGATCGATCAAGAACACATTAGAGACTATGCGGGGCTTGTTAAATGTACAATTTTACCACCATCGAAATTGTATATTCCAGTTCTACCGATTCATTGTAACAAGAAAATGGTTTTTACTCTGTGCAACACTTGTGCCATCAATGAGAACGAGGCATGTAACCATTCAGAAGAAGATCGAGCTATAACCGGAGTGTGGACCACGCCAGAATTATTCAAAGCAATGGATGTTGGCTACAAAATACTTGATGTGTACCAAATTTGGCATTGGACAGATTGGACAGTTGAAATATACAAATCCTATATCGACAAACATCTAAAGATCAAACAGGAATGTAGTGGTTATCCATTTGGTGTTGAGACAGAAGAACAGAAGCAAAAGTTTGTACAGGATTATTATGCAGCTGAGGGTATAAAATTGGAGAACATCGAGAAGAATCCAGGAAAACGCCAAATATCTAAAATTATGATTAATTGTATATGGGGTAAGAATGCACAAAGAAATCTTATGTCAAAAACAGAGTATGTGGATAAACCATCACGTTATTTTGAATTGCTTACTAGTAACAATATAATTGTTCAAAATGTTACACTTCTTGATGGTGACAAATTCATTCTGGTAAATTATGTTGATATTTTAGATAATATTGAACCTCATCATTCAGCAAATGTTGTTGTTGCTTCTTTTGTTACAGCGTATGCAAGATTACAATTGTATAAAGTTTTTAAAAAACTTGGAGATAGAGTGCTGTATTTTGATACAGACAGCTGTATGTATGTCAGTGATCCATCAAAGAAGAACATCAAAACTATCGAAGGAAGATTGGGGAAATGGAGCGACGAACATCCAGATGCAAAGATTGTCAAATTTGTTGGACTTGGGCCAAAGAACCACGGATATGAATACATCAAAGATGGGAGAAGATACACCAAATGTAAGGTAAAAGGTATCACTCTTGATTACAGCACAAGTCAAAAAGTTAATTTTGAAACAATGGTACAATGTGTTAATGATCGTGAAAATTTCAAAACTGTTGTTGAGTATCCTTCCAGAATTAAAAGACAAAAGAACCATCAACTAATTAGTGAGTGTCAAACCAAAACTTTCAGATCGGTGTACACTAAACGAAAACTCGTCAATGGTATTCACACATATCCATACGGATGGAGATGTTGAGTCATTTCATGTCAAGATGTTGACAGGAGTAGTTCCTCCAGAAATTGCTGAGAAGATTTATGGATATTTGGTGGCACAGTCAACACTTATTCCAGAGATAAAGAAGGAATTACAAGAAGTCTGGTTTGAACGAGAAAAGAAAGCAATACTACGATGCTGTGATGTCGACGAATGTTTACAGAGATTGGACTATCTTGAGACAAGTATATTTTCTCATTTCTCTCAAAACTATATTAAATCATTTATTAAATTCAAAACATTTTTTCTCATTGAAAGAATATCTGATTTTTGGCTATTTGGTGGTGATCAACACCATTTAGATTTAGAAACTTTTGATGAACATGACTATATTCATTATACAAAGTATGAAGATCATTATCCTCTTGCTAGTGGAACCTTTAAATCAGTTCCTAGGATCTATGGGTATTTGTTAACAAACAAAATGTCAACATATGCAAAAATTCAAAACATTATAGGGGATGATTTTTTTATTTACAGAACAAACAGAAGAATAGAAGACTATAATAATTGGATTATTGAAATGTATGGAAATATTTACAGCTTTGGAGATTTCTCTTTAAAAACTAAATTCACACGTCGTTAAGTTCACTCTCTGATTAGGCATCAAAGTGACAACATGGAAGAATCTTTACTTTTCCAACATCCGTGTAATTTCTTTATCAGCGGACCTAGTGGATCAGGTAAAACAGAATTTGTTAAAAAAGTTATTGAATTTAAACACGATTTATTCCAAACACCACCAAAGAAAATAGTTTGGTGTTACAAAGAATGGCAAGACACATACAATCGTATAAAAGAAATTGATAACGTTGAGTTTATCGATGGCATTCCAGACGATGATGAGGAAATTGTATCAGATAAATCATTTCCTCATCTTGTTGTTTTCGATGACATGATGGGGGAACAAGATGAAGACAAAATAATGCTTTGGTTTACTAGAAAAGGTCATCATCGAAATGCTTCAATAATTTACATTACTCAAAACATGTTCCAAAAATCAAAAAGTAGCAGAACTATAAGTTTGAATGCACACTACATGGTTTTATTTCAAAGCGTTCGAGATAAAAATCAAATAAAAGTTTTGGCTCATCAAATGCAAACCAATCATTTGAAACAAGCATACGAAGATGCAACTTCAATAAATCATGGATATCTTTTAGTAGATTTTCATCCTAGAACAGAAAATTATTTGCGAATTAGAACTGATATTTTCCATAAATGGTTGACAGCTAATGACCGAGGTCCTGTCATTTATTCAAAAGTATAAATTCAGTTGTTGTTACTTTTTTCATTTTAGAACCATGTCGTCCACCGAGATGTTTAGTCATGATGAACTGTCACAAATTATAAATTTCTTCACTTTTGCAGCTGAATTATTTCTTGAACATGATTGGAAATTACCATCACAGACAAAAAAGTTTTTTCAGAGAAATAAAAATGTTCTTAAAAAAATCTCTGATCGATCAACTGATATGGAAACAAAACGCAAATTAATTTTACAACGAGGTGGTAGTGGGTTCCTTGGGGGAGTTTTAATTAGAAGTCTTTTGAAAAATTCATTTGAACAAACTGGTAGACAATCTAAAAGTAAATCAAAGGTTTCTCCAAAACGTTCAAAGATTACACTGATGCAAACACAACAAAGGGGTAATCAAAAAGAATCTAAACGTAAAACAAAGCTTTCTCTAAATCATTCAAAGTTTACACCGATGCAAACTCAACAAAATCAACATTCTAAATTTACACCTATACCTTCTCAGCAGAACCCTCAACATCAACCGTTACAAAAAAAACCAGTTATTGATCTTTAATTTTCTAAATTTATGCCGTTGTCTGATGCATCGAAATCGGCATTCGAAGCTTCAGAATGGTTCAATCAGAAAAGATAAAAGATGAAACATATAATTTTTCTGCTCATTTTGAGACAACTACTTAGACTGTGAAGATGCCTTCAAAAACTAAGAGCCGGAAAGTACCGCTGATAAAAAAATATGGGGAGTTGATTGTTGCAATGAGTAAAGTTCCATCTGCATATAAAAAGAAAATGATCAACGATGCTCCGAAACAAGTGATGGATTGCATTTCAGAATGTTGTCAAAATCTTTTAAAAGGTAATGTAAAACTGAATGAAGCTCAGAACCGCAAGTTACATTCGAAGCGTAAACATATCAGATATCTTGCAGACAAGAACAAACCTTTGCAACAAAAGAAGAAAATTTTGAATCAAAAAGGTGGCTTTTTACCATTATTATTTCTTGCTCCATTGATTAGCAAAACATTAGGTGCAGTTGTTAAAAATATTTTGTAAAAACTAAATCTCAAATAAATATGAAGAAAATGGTTATTGTACCATTCAGAATGTTGGAAGATTTCAAACAATGGAAAATGTCAGAAATGAATAAACCTCAATTACCTCCTGATCCTGCAATTTCAAATGTTTCAGATTCTTACAAAGAATTGAAATCAGTTTATGATAAAAATATTTCTGAATCAGAAAAGTCACAGTTATTTGGAGAAAATTTGTACAAATTGAAAACTTCACAAAAATCTTTAAATTCAAAATTCAGTTTACCTGAACAAAAGTTATCTGAAAACTTTGGGAACATGAGTGAACATATATTGGAAAGTGTTCCATCTAAACTTCGTGGTAAAGCACAACAAATTTTAACATTGTTGTCAACTAATCCTAAACTTAGATGGGATGATCGTGGACAATTAATTTATGGAACAGAAACAGTTACTGGATCAAATATAATTGATTTGATAAACGATGTTGTTCGTCACCGAAAAGGTTTTGACCCAGTTGGTTATGAAACATTCCTACGTGGATTGGGGGAACTTAATGTACCACAAGATTATGTAGGTAACAGGAATCGATGGTTGTGGATACAAAGACATTTAAAAGGTCACACTGGTGATGAGTTTCATACACCTCATGCAACTCCTAGCAGTGGCAAGTCAAGAAAACGTTCAGTTGATATTTTCACACCTCAAAGTTTTCCTAAAACCAGAAAATCTATTTTGAAAGAATGGTCCCCACTTACATAAAATTTGACAAACTTCTAACTGAAATTTACTACAATCCAAAAGAAGTTGGTGGTTTCAGTGGAGCAAATCAACTTTTTAAAAATGCGAAAGAAACAAATAACAAAATTAAACTTTCAGATGTTAAAAAATGGTTACAATGGCAAAAAACATATACTTTGCACAAACCAATTGTTCGGAAATTTCGCAGACGTAAAACTATTGTTGCAGGAATTGATATTCAGTGGCAAGCTGATTTGGCAGATTTGCAAACTTTGCAAAAGCACAATGACAATTACAGATATTTACTTTGTGTTATTGATGTGTTCTCAAAATTTGCATGGGTTGAAAAAATTAAAGACAAAACTGGTAAAACTTTAGTTAAAACATTTCAGAAAATTCTCAAATCATCAAAACGAAAACCAGTTTCATTTCAATCTGACAAAGGTTCCGAATTCAAAAATAAATTATTTTTACAATTTTTGAAATCCAAGAAAATTCATTTTTTCACAACAGAGAATCCAGAGACAAAAGCAAGTATAGTTGAACGTTTTCAACGGACATTGAAAACAAAGATGTGGAAATATTTTACACATAATCAAACTTTGAAATACAATGATGTTTTGCACGATTTTGTGAATTCTTACAACAAAAGTTTTCATAGAAGTATTAAGATGGCACCAGTTTTAGTAACTCGAGAAAATGAAATTGAAGTTTCCAGAAATCTTTATGGAAAGTTAAAAACGAAAAAAGATAAGATCTTGAAAGTTGGAGATTTTGTTAGAATAAATAAAACAAAGAGAACTTTTGATAAAGGATATCTTCCAAATTGGACAAAAGAAATTTTCAAAATTAGTAGTTTGTAAAAGTACACCATTAACTTACAAATTAGTAGATTTAGATGGTGAAAACATCGCAGGATCATTTTATGGTAAAGAAATTCAACATATAAAAGATAATAAAGTTTACGAAATTGAATCAGTTGTTGGTAAACGTTCAAGAAAAGTTGCTGGTAAATCAGTTAGAGAAATTAAAGTTCATTGGGCTGGTTATCCTAAAAAATTTGACAGTTGGATTCCTGCCACAAATTTGGTATAAAACTTTTAACATGGCTCAAAATGGTTCAGTTGATCTGGATGTTCCATCACAATTTCAAATCTGTGGAGAAAAAATTGCAAAAAATCAAGTAACATATTTTACACAAATTATTATAATTGTTGGTATAATCGCTACAGCAATTGTTCATTTAAGTTTACAAAGTGAAAATAACGAACTGTGGTTAATTTTACTCAGTAGTTCTTTGGGATACATTTTACCAACACCGCGTTTGAAATATTTGAAAAATCAGTCGACAGAAATTTTGAAAGTATGAATTCTTTCTACATTACAATTCCGAGCGACAGTTCAATGGTAATGTATCCAAACAATACTCAATGTTGTTTTACTGTACAATTACCAAAACCAATTCAAATTGATAAAGAAAAATGGGAAGTTGCATTAGTCGAACTGATAACACCTTCAGAAACATACAATGTTACAGGGGATTCGTGTAAATTCAATTTGATTACAACTGATGCAATAATACTGTCTGTTCTTAAAAATCGTTTTGAAGAAAAGATGTTTAAGAGACCTGATGACGTTCATGCACTTGAAATACAGATACGAGAAGGTTCGTATACCTCTGCGACAGATTTACTTGATACAATGCAAGATGTAATTGATGAAACACTTGGAGAAGCATTGCAAAACGAATACGGATTTCACATCAAGTACTCAAAAGTTACAAAACGTGTGAAAATTGTTCGCAAGAGTTTAAGTATCCCAAAACTAGGAATTGAATTACCACAATGTCTTTTGCACAAGTTGGGTTACAAAACTGAAAACGCTTCTGACGATTTTTATTTAAATAGTAGATTTCCGTTTGGTGTAGATTTGTTTGTTGGTCATAATCAAATGTTTGTTTATTCTGATATTGCCGATTTCACAATTGTTGGAAATGTTGAAGTACAAATTTTACGAGTTGTTTCTTTCAGAATTAAAAGAGATATCGACGGATTACATGTAAAACATGAATTTTTAAATTTACATTATGTTCCAGTTTCAAAGTCATACTTTGACAAAATTAGTGTAAATATAAGTGGCGACACAGGAAAATCAATTCAGTTTATTGGTGGTAAGTCTTTGGCGAAGCTGCATTTCAGAAAACGAGAGGAGTTCTAAAAACAATGTTCCCCGTGTATAGAGGCGTACCACGGCAATATGGTAACGGTATTGGTTCAATTTTCAAATCACTTATGAGATCTGCTGTACCATTTCTAAAACCGATTGGTCGGACAGCTTTACAACTTGCGAAAAAACACACTTTTGGTGTTGCAGATGAAATTATTAATCAAGGTAAAAGTCCGAAAGAAGCGTTGATGTCTGAAGGTAAAAAAGCTTTTAAATCTTTTGGAACACAAGCTAAAAATCAAATTTTGAACTCGAGACAAAAACCTAGAAAAAGAGTAGCGAATTCAAAAATGAATCATTCAGCTGTCAAACGCCGAAAAAGTCAGTCGAAAAAACATCCTAGCAGTCGAGCTCTTGATATTTTTGATTAATCATGGCACAAATGGTAAATGGATCATGCGAATGCAATAAATCGGAACTTGATATAACACATGTTCCACCAACGGTGGCTACAATGTCAGAATCGCAGTGGATCGAAAATCATCCGATTGCACCGCTGAATAATTCTGCTCCGATAGAGTTTGTCATACCATCTCAAACCGAAAAGTGGACAGATATTAATCAATCTTATCTTTATGTGAAATTCAAAATTACAAAAAAAGATGGAACTAATTTGGATGCTGGTACGGAATTAGCACCTGTTAACAATTTCTTTCATAGTATGTTCAGCAGTATCGATGTTTACTTGAACAACAAATTGATAACTTCGAATTCTGACACTTACCCATACCGAGCATATTTCGAAAATCTGTTGGGATACTCTCCAGAATATAAAGATAATCAATTAGCAAATTTAGAAATGTGGTATGGCGATACAGCAGAACATTTTGAAGAGAGTACCAAAGGTGGTACTAATGCTGGATTAACTTCTAGAGAAAGTTTGATCGGTGGTAGTAAAATTGTTGAACTATGTGGACGCTTACACACTGATCTGTTTCTTCAAGAAAAATATTTACCAAATGGAATTGAAATTCGTATCAGATTAAACAGATCACCATCAAAATTTTGCCTCATTGGCGCCGAGGATGGACAAATTGTTTTCGAATCAGCAGTGTTCCATGTCAGAACAGTTAGTCTCTTTCCAGCGGTCTCAAATAAATTAAATCAAGAAATTGTCCAGTCAAAAATGAAAATACCTATCAGACGAGTAGAAATAAAAACTTTCACAATTAGTACTGGACTTAGATCAAAAATTGAAGACCACTTATTTCAAGGACAATTACCAAAGAGAATTTTTATTGCGTTGGTCGAAAATAAAGATATGAATGGAGATTTGGGTACCAATCCATTCCACTTCAAACATTTCAGTTTGAATAAATTGGAAGTTAGTCAAGACGGTCATACAATACATAACCGTCCATTTGAACCAAACTTCGCAACAAAACAATGTCTCAGATCATATTTATCTTTGTATCAATCTTTAGGAATGTTTGGTGTTAACAAATCAATTGGCATTAATTTAAAAGAATATATGAATGGATATTGTTTGTGGGGTTTCGACTTGACACCGGACCAAGGAAGTGACGAGGGACATCTACATCCTATAAAGACAGGGAACCTGCGTTTGGAGCTTCAGTTCTTGACAGCTCTCACTACAGCCGTCAACGTTTTGGTGTATGCTGAATTCGACAGTGAAATAGAGATCACAGCTTTGAGAGAAGTGCTTACTGACTATTAGGATGGATTTCACATCACAGCTATGGAACTACTATGAAGAACACCAACGTTCACAAAACTTTGCTCCGAGATGGGACCTGATCTTGGACACACTCAACAACGCTATGATTGAAGAACTACAAGAACTTATTCGCAAGGAAGTGTCAGCAAACTGTGAAGGATGTAAAATAGAACATCCTAGTCAACGTGAACATGTTCTGTGTTTGTTCTCTACAACTGATGATTGGACAAACCAGTTTATCGACTTAGCGCTGATTAAAATTGACATATACAATGTTATGGAAAGATGGTTCCCGAAGCTGATGTGGTTAAACCCACACTGCAAGGAGAAGTTCGAAGCATTCATCATGTATGATCATCTGAGAAACAGTTTGGAGCTCAACCGCAAAAAAATCGACGCAGAGTGGACTCTGATGTGGTCACAGCGAGTCAAAGAGAATTACAACGATGCAGACAGCTGAACTTCAATATATTCTGGACAATTCCTGGTTGTGTAAACTTAACACACATGTTTGTGCTAGAGATCTGTTACCAGAGAAGAAACCACAGCATATTCAAGCATATATTGTGAACACGCACTCATCGGATCAGCCAGGAGAACACTGGACATTGATGTTATTCAAGGGAAGATCAGCTGTATACTTCGACTCATTTGGACTACCACCACCGAGACGATATATGTTACCATTCATAAAAAGGAACTCATCAGCATGGACTATGAATACAACACGATATCAACATCGTGCGACAAATGTGTGTGGATTATATTGTATATTCGCACTCCACCACATGATGAAAGGAAAGAGGATGAAAATATTATTCAATTCTCGGGATTTCTTCAAGAATGACAGAACAATAGTTCGATGGTTTGGAAAGCACTATGGTCGATTATACAGAAAAGCAAATTTGCTGTTGAATTAAACTTCACCAGGACATCGACGGCTGATATACATACAACGCAAAGAAGACGACGACCAGATAACAACGAATGTGTCAACAACTCCACAAAATAGACTCTTTTTGTTATTGATTCAGCGTAGGATGTTGTAGGATGTTCAATTAAGTTTCTTCAAATCTGAGACCTTGTTTTGTACATAAATTATTGTCCTTTTTTAATATTATTGATGTATAATAATATATTATTGTTAATTGTTCTTGTTCTTGTTTTTGAAAAATAAAATGATAAATTTCAACAAAATCGTTTTCACTGTAGGACCCCCACCATTTGATTCTGTTCGTGTCGATGTGTCATCTCTGGTCAGAATTATACAAACTTTAAATTAGTAATGAAAAAATGTCTAAGTCCATTTTCATTTTTTCGATCAGAAATGTCACATCAATGACAGGAACATCTATCCTCAGGGTGGGAACTATGGCCCAGTACCCCCCAGACATGGGCACTATGGCCCAGTACCCCCCAGACATGGGCACTATGGCCCATGGGCCATAGTGCCCATGTCTGGGGGGTACTGGGCCATAGTGCCCATGTCTGGGGGGGTACTGGGCCATAGTGCCCATGTCTGGGGGGTACTGGGCCATAGTGCCCACCATTACTACTATCATGGTGGAAATCAAATGCATTCTTAATTGACTTTAATCCGGCATCGATTCCAATATTTGTATACATAGATTCCACGTCGAGACTAATTAGGTAAGCAGAAGATGCGACTTCAATTTTCGACAATTTAATGAGGAAGTCCTCCGTGTCTTTTAGATAGCTCGGATGGCGGGTAGCAATTGGTTTCAAATAGAAATCAATAAACTCCGAAATGTGGTACGACTCCGAGCCCACGTCGCTGATGATGGGGCGACCGGGTGGTGTGTATGGATTAGTCCAACAGCTCAAAGGTTTGTGTATTTTAGGTAGCAAATAAATACTGAACATGTTTTTTCTTTAAAACGTCCTGGTCCAGCAAGCTTTTGAGAATGAGATTGATTTTTTAAACATTGGATTTCCAAATTGGCTCATCCAATGATTTGTAATATTTAGTGTTGCTTAATTGGCGTGTCGCTTCTAGAATGTAATTTTCTTTAGACATGATGACGAGCGAGCTGCCTTTGTCACAAGGTTTGATTACAATGTTTTTATTGCTGCGAAGAGTTTTTAGTGCAGTTCTTTCAACTTTAGTGAGGTTATCCTCGTTGTGAAATTTTGGTAAATTTGTGATGTTGGTTTTGACTAAGCCAGCGACCTCGGGAATGGAGTTGTCAATCTGGCGATCAGAGGGCGTCCACATCGAAGGTTCTTTAAATTGATCTTTTAAACCTGTCGAATTGCGAAAGAAATCAGCCATAGCTGTTACTTCCCTAAATTGCATGCTTGCTGGACCGCCGTTCATTTCCATGGCATACATAGAGTCTGGTAAAACCAATGTTCCATCCTCCGTCTCAACAACATGTGGTGTTTCTTTGAGATCGGGTGGGGTAGGAACAAAGGTTAGACCATACCTAAGTATTGATTTCTCACCAGCGCTCAGGGAAAGATCGGGTACAAGATTGACTATCTCGGTGCCGAGACCGACTCTTTCCGCATGGCTGATGCCCTTCTGAGGAATTAGTTTAAATGACCTTTAAAGATGTTGGTCCAGCCTTGGTAGATTTTCGCCGCCGTCTGTATATATATATATATATATATATATATATATATATACGGAAGTCTCAAATTATATAGTAGATTGGCAGATTCCAGTAGCTTTATAACGGTATATCTGGGGAGAAATCTGATGCTATATTCGTGATTATCTGGGATGATTTCGGTATATATACTGTAAAAACAAAGCGCGCCATCCGTGCTCGCAGGGAATAAATTTCGAGCGATAACGTTTGGGTAAATACGAAATTGTGAGTGTTGGTTTGTAACCGGAATTTCTGAGAAGCATTATGCCTATAACTGCCCCCCCCCCACCTAAGCCCTGACCTAAGTGTCATACATACTATAACAATGATGTTGTAAGAGCTCCAATAAATCTCCCCGCATAGGCAAGCACTCAATGCGTATAACTCAGCAGATGCTAATAACGTTGAATGGGAAACAGACGCTCTTTATAGAGATGCGTCAAAAACAAACGCTCATTAAATAATCACTTGATTAACCCACGCCGTGCCTTTGCGGTGATTTGAGATTGGAGAACGGGTGCTCTGAGCTTCTCTAAACCGCGACCACGGTCGTGTCGGTGGGATTTGACACTTACATAGGAAGTTTGAGCTCAATATGTACACGCGTTTTGGATTCTATGAAGTACCCACACACACACACACATATAAATATACGAAGTCTCAAAATATATAGTACTAGCAGGTTAGCCCGCCACTGGCGGCATTCGTCTCATGGCTTTGTTTCAGAAACATGACATTTTTTTAATTTAACCAAATTTCAAGTCGATAGCTCCACCCGTTTCCGAGATCTGGTCTGCGCATGCGCGAAGCTTGCGTCGCACGGATTCGGCGACCCGATAAAATTCGTACCCGGGGCAAGATACATTCACATACCAATTTCAAGTCGATAGCTCCACCGGTTTCCGAGATCTCGTCTGCGCATGCGCGAAGCTGGCGTCGCACGGACTCGGCGACCCGATAAAATTTGTATCCGGGGCAAGATACATTCACATAGCAAATTTCAAGTCGATAGCTCCACCCGTTTGCGAGATAACGCATTCTTTGTTTTTCAATGAGTTAATTCATGGTACCCGTCCTCCCCGTCCTAAACTTCAGAGCGGACAGTCAATTAATCCCGTCGTGAAATCCCTCTGCATAATATTTCGAGCTCTTAGATCAATTCTGCCTTTTTAGTTGCATTTCGTCCGCATCCGTATTTCGGACGCATGGGGTCAGTCGTTTAGCCACGTCCATTGGAATCCGCATCGGACGCATGGGGTATCGTTTAGCCACGTCCATTGCAATAAAGAGCGTTGATTGTTAAAACCTCCGTATAAGGTATAGATAAAGAGCGTTATTGCCTTAACCCCCGCCGTGCCTTTGCGGTGATTTGGGAGTGGATAGAGGGTGCTCAGAGCTTCTCGAAAACACTACTACGGCGGTGTCGGTGTGATTTTACACTTACATACGAAATTTGATCTCAATCTGTACACGCGTTTTGGATTCTATTAAGTACACACACACACACATATATACGAAGTCTCAAAATATATAGTATAGACTAGCAGGTTAGCCCGCCACTGGCGGCATTCGTCCCATGGCTTTGTTTCAGAAACATGACATTTTTGTAATTATTTTGTTTTTATTTATTTTTGTTTTTTATTTTTGAATATGAATTTAATGTTTTTTAAATTTAATATATTTTGTTTCTGAATTGTTTTTTTTTATTGTTAATTGTTTTTAATTTTAAATTGTTTTAATTAAATTGTAAATTGTTTTATTTAATTTTTTTGTTTCTGGCGGAAAAATTTACCCGTAGAAATCCCCCCCCCCCCCCCCCCTTCCTAGGAACGACAGACAACGCATTCTTTGTTTCGCGAAATCTCTCTACGATAACATTGCATTGAATTTAAAACAAACGCTTCCCGTCGGGAAATCTGCCTTCGGGTCGTTGTTGTTGGCATCACGGCTCCCCGAAAACTCTCACATTGCCGAAAACGTGTATTTAGTAATATCGTTGTTGTTGATATTTACGGCTTGGGGGCTATTTTCTTATTTAGCAAGTTTGAGCTCAATCGGTTAGAGTCTATAAAGGACACACTCATATATATGACACTTCCCGTAGGTAGCAAGTTTGAGCTCAATCGGCATTCCCTGGAAATTCCCGTAGATTGGCAGATTCCAGTAGCTTTATAACGATATATCTGGGGAGAAATCTGATGCTATATTCGTGATTATCTGGGATGATTTCGGTATATACCGAAGGTATATACTGTAAAAAACAGAGCGCGCCATCCGTGCTCGCAGGGAATACATTTCGAGCGATAACGTTTGCGTTCCCGTATAACTCTGCAGATGCGAATAACGTTGAATGGGAAACAGACGCTCTTTATAGAGATGCGTCAAAAACAAACGCTCATTAAATAATCACTTGATTAACCCCCGCCGTGCCTTTGCGGTGATTTGAGATTGGAGAACGGGTGCTCTGAGCTTTTCTAAACCGCGACTACGGCGGGTGTCGGTGGGATTTTACACTTACATACGAAATTTGATCTCAATCTGTACACGCGTTTTGGATTCTATGAAGTACACACACACACACACACACACACACATATATACGAAGTCTCAAAATATATAGTATAGACTAGCAGGTTAGCCCGCCACTGGCGGCAATAGTCAGAAACATGAAAAATTTTAAGTTTTAATTAATTTTTTTAATTAATTAAATTTTTTGTTTTTCAATGAGTTAATTTTTTTGTTTTTCAATGAGTTAATTGTGCCTTTTTAATTGAATTTTTTGTGTTTAAATTTTACCCGATTTTTTTTGGTTTTTGAATGACTTAATTGTGCCTTTTTAATTTTGTTTTTCAATTTTACCCGATTTGTTTTTGTTTTTCAATGAACCCGTCCATGACACTTCCCGTATTTAGCAAGTTTGAGCTCAATCGGCATTCCCTGGAATTTCCCAGTCAATATTTAGCAAGGTTGAGCTCAATCGGTTCGAGTCTATAAAGGACATACTCATATATATGACACTTCCCGTAGGTAGCAAGTTTGAGCTCAATATTTTTGTACATATATAGAGACCAATTGTCCATCGGTTGTCATGTGTAGTAAAGATGCCTTATAAGCCGACATTGCCGTGGGGATGCCCGTTCCTACACGCGTTTTCGATTCTATGAAGAACCCACATATATACGGAAGTCTCAAATTATATAGTAGACTAGCCGATGAGCCCGATAGCTCCATCCGTTTCCGAAATCTCGTCTGCGCATGCGCGAAGCTGGCGTCGCACGGGCTCGGCGACCCGATAAAATTCGTATCCGGGGCAAGATACATTCACATACCAAATTTCAAGTCGATAGCTCCACCCGTTTCCGATATCTCGTCTGCGCATGCGCGAAGCTGGCGTCGCACGAGCTCGGCGACCCGATAAAATTCGTATCCGGGGCAAGATACATTCACATACCAAATTTCAAGTCGATAGCTCCACCAGTTTCCGATATCTCGTCTGCGCATGCGCGAATCTGGCGTCGCACGGGCTCAGGGACCCGATAAAATTCGTATCCGGGGCAAGATACATTCACAAAGCAAATTTCAAGTCGATAGCTCGACCCGTTTCCGAGATCTCGTCTGCGCATGCGCGAAGCGGGCGCCGCACTGGCTCGCCAATACGACAACGTCCACCGCCTGGTCAAACTACACACACGTACCAAGTTTGGTCCCGATCGGTCGAGAATCGTAGATTTGTATAAATGACAAACATACAGACAAACATACAGACAAACATACAAACAAACAGACAGAGGTCTTCAAAATATATATGAGATTGGCAGATTCCAGTAGCTTTATAACGGTATATCTGGGGAGAAATCTGATGCTGCATTCGTGATTATCTGGGATGATTTCGGTATATACCAAAGGTATATACTGTAAAAACAAAGCGCGCCATCCGTGCTCGCAGGGTTGGTCAGAAACAAATGTTTTTTAAATTTAATTTATGTTCCGTATATCTCTCTGCAGATGCTAATAACGTTGAATGGCAAACAGACGCTCTTTATAGCAATGCGTCAAAAACAAACGCTCATTAAATAATCACTTGATTAACCCACGCCGTGCCTTTGCGGTAATTTGAGATTGGAGAACGGGTGCTCTGAGCTTCTCCAAAACGCGATCACGGTCGTGTCGGTGGGATTTTACACTTACATAGGAAGTTTGAGCTCAATCTGTACACGCGTTTTGGATTCTATGAAGTACCCACACACGCACACATATATATACGGAGTTCTCAAAATATATAGTATAGATAGATAGATAGAATAGATTGGAAGATTCCAGTAGCTTTATAACGGTATATCTGGGGAGAAATCTGATGCTGTATTCGTGATTATCTGGGATGATTTCGGTATATACCAAAGGTATATACTGTAAAAACAAAGCGCGCCATCCGTGCTCGCAGGGTTGGTCAGAAACAAATGTTTTTTAAATTTAATTTATGTTCCGTATATCTCTCTGCAGATGCTAATAACGTTGAATGGCAAACAGACGCTCTTTATAGCGATGCGTCAAAAACAAACGCTCATTAAATAATCACTTGATTAACCCACGCCGTGCCTTTGCGGTGATTTGGGAGTGGATAAAGGGTGCTCTGAGCTTCTCCAAAACGCGACCACGGGGGTGTCGGTGGGATTTTACACTTACATACGAAATTTTAGCTACCGGCGGCGTTTGTCCGAAACATGACATATTAATTTTTTGTTTATATTTTTTAATTAATTTTTGGTTTTTCAATATTTTACCCGATTTGACCTTGAATTGATCATTTTCAAGGTCAAGGTCAGGTCGGGCTCACAATTTAACCCGTCCATGACACATCCGGTAGGTAGCAAGTTTGAGCTTAATCAGTTCCAGTCTATAAAGGACACCCACATATATATCATGTTTCAAGGTGAAGATCACCTAGGGCGGAAAAACTTACCCGATCCGCGTTCCTACGAAGCCATAAGTACGTAAGAATCACACAGCACCCTCATGTCTGTAAATATTTAGCAAGTTTGAGCTCAATCGGTTCAAGTCTATAAAGGACACACTCATATATATGACACTTCCCGTAGGTAGCAAGTTTGAGCTCAATCGGCATTCCCTGGAATTTCCCAGTCACCAACGCGGCGTAATTTTGGTACATATATATAGAGACCAATTGTCCATCGGCTGTCATGTGTAGTAAAGATGTCTTATAAGCCGACATTGCCGTGGGGATGCCCGTTCCTACACGCGTTTTCGATTCTATGAAGTACCCACATATATACACACATACATATATATATATATATATATATATATATATATATATATATATATACGGAAGTCTCAAATTATATAGTAGACTAGCCGATGAGCCCGACGTTGTCCGGGCTATTCAAAAACCAAATTTCAAGTCGATAGCTATTCAAAAACCAAATTTCAAGTCGATAGCTCCACCCGTTTCCGAGATCTGATCTGCGCATGCGCGAAGCTGAGGCCCGACGTTGTCCGGGCTATTCAAAAACCAAATTTCAAGTCGATAGCTCTACCCAGCACGACGTTCCGAATTTCAAGTCGATAGCTTAACCCGTTTCCGAGATCTGGTTGGCGCATGCGCGAAGCTGGCGTCGCACGAGCTCGGCGACACGATAAAATTCGTATCCGGGGCAAGATACATTCACAAACCAAATTTCCACCGCCTGGTCAAACTACACACACGCACCAAGTTTCGTCCCGATCGGTCGAGAATCGTAGATTTGTATTAATGACAAACATACAGACAGACAGACAGACAAACATACAGACAGAGGTCTTCAAAATATATATGAGATAGATAGATAGAAGATAGATAGATAGAATAGATTGGCAGATTCCAGTAGCTTTATAACGGTATATCTGGGGAGAAATCTGATGCTGTATTCGTGATTATCTGGGATGATTTCGGTATATACCAAAGGTATATAATGTAAAATCATAGCGCGCCATCCGTGCTCGCAGGGTTGGTCAGAAACAAATGTTTTTTAAATTTAATTTATGTTCCGTATATCTCTCTGCAGATGCCAATAACGTTGAATGGCAAACAGACGCTCTTTATAGCGATGCGTCAAAAACAAACGCTCATTAAATAATCACTTGATTAACCCACGCCGTGCCTTTGCGGTGATTTGGGAGTGGATAAAGGGTGCTCTGAGCTTCTCCAAAACGCGACCACGGCGGTGTCGGTGGGATTTTACACTTACATACGAAATTTGAGCTACCGGCGGCGTTTGTCCGAAACATGACATTAATTTTTTGTTTATATTTTTGAATTAATTTTTGGTTTTTCAATATTTTACCCGATTTGACATTGAATTGATCATTTTCAAGGTCAAGGTCAGGTCGGGGTCACAATTTAACCCGTCCATGACACATCCGGTAGGTAGCAAGTTTGAGCTCAATCGGTTCCAGTCTATAAAGGACACCCACATATATATCATTTGTGGGTACCCGTTTCAAGGTGAAGATCACCTAGGGCGGAAAAAACTGACCCGATCCGCGTTCCTACGAAGCCATAAGTACGTAAGCATCACACAGCACGCTCATGTCTGTACAATGACGCACATGCCCAGACCCAGACGTAAGAATCACAGTTACGCACATACGCTCTTTATCAACTACACTGCGGATAGGAACGCTCTTTAACTATCAACGCGATTAACCCCGAAGAGCAAGTTTGAGCTCAATCGGTTCCAGTCTATAAAGGACACCCATATATATATCATTTGTGGGTACCCGTTTCAAGGTGACGATCACCTAGGGCTGAAAAACTGACCCGATCCGCGTTCCTACGAAGCCATAAGTACGTAAGAATCACACAGCACGCTCATGTCTGTATAATGACGCACATGCCCAGACCCAGACGTAAGAATCACATTTACGCACATACGCTCTTTATCAACGACACTGCGGATAGGAACGCTCTTTAACTATCAACGCGATTAACCCCCGCCGTGCCTTTGCGGTGATTTGGGAGTGGATGAAGGGTGCTCTGAGCTTCTCCAAAACGCGACCACGGCCGTGTCGGTGGGATTTTACACTTACATACGAAATTTGAGCTCAATATGTACACGCGTTTTGGATTCCATGAATAACACACACACACACACATATATATACGGAGTTCTCAAAATATATAGTACTAGCAGGTTAGCCCGCAACTGGCGGCATTCGTCCCATGGCTTTGTTTCAGAAACATGACATTTTTGTAATTATTTTGTTTTTATTTATTTTTGTTTTTTATTTTTGAATATGAATTTAATGTTTTTTAAATTTAATATATTTTGTTTCTGAATTGTTTTTTTATTGTTAATTTTTTTTAATTTTATATTGTTTTAATTAAATTGTAAATTGTTTTAATTAATTTTTTTGTTTCTGGCGGAAAAATTTACCCGTAGAAATCCCCCCTTCCTAGGAACGACAGACAACGCATTCTTTGTTTCGTGAAATCTCTCTACGATAACATTGCATTGAATTTAAAACAAACGCTTCCCGTCGGGAAATCTGTCTGCATAATATTTTGAGTCTGCCGTACCCGTCGTAATGTCGTCTCTCTGCATAATAGATAACATTGCATTGAATCTGTTGTTGGCATTCAGGGCTTCGGGTCGTTGTTGTTGGCATCACGGCTCCCCGAAAACTCTCACATTGCCGAAAACGTGTATTTAGTAATATCGTTGTTGTTGATATTTACGGCTTGGGGGCTATTTTCTTATTTAGCAAGTTTGAGCTCAATCGGTTCGAGTCTATAAAGGACACACTCATATATATGACACTTCCCGTGGGTAGCAAGTTTGAGCTCAATCGGCATTCCCTGGAATTTCCCGTAGATTGGCAGATTCCATTAGCTTTATAACGGTATATCTGGGGAGAAATCTGATGCTATATTCGTGATTATCTGGGATGATTTCGGTATATAACTATATACTGTAAAAACAAAGCGCGCCATCCGTGCTCGCAGGGTTGGTCAGAAACAAATGTTTTTTAAATTTAATGTATGTTCCGTATATCTCTCTGCAGATGCAAATAACGTTGAATGGCAAACAGACGCTCTTTATAGAGATGCGTCAAAAACAAACGCTCATTAAATAATCACTTGATTAACCCACGCCGTGCCTTTGCGGTGATTTGAGATTGGAGAACGGGTGCTCTGAGCTTTTTCTAAACCACGACCACGGTCGTGTCGGTGGGATTTGACACTTACATAGGAAGTTTGAGCTCAATCTGTATACGCGTTTTGGATTCTATGAAGTACACACACACACACACACATATATACGAAGTCTCAAAATATATAGTATAGACTAGCCGATGAGCCCGACGTTGTCCGGGCTATTCAAAAACCAAATTTCAAGTCGATAGCTCTACCCAGCCCGAAATTTCAAGTCGATAGCTACACACACACATATATATATATACGGAGTTCTCAAAATATATAGTACTAGCAGGTTAGCCCGCCACCGGCGGCTTGTCCGAAACATGACATTTTTTTAATATTTTTAGCTCCACGCGTTTCAATAAGAAAAATTTGTACCCGGTTGCTCCACCCGTTTCCGAGATCTGGTCTGCGCATGCGCGAAGCTGGCGTCGCACGGACTCGGCGACCCGATAAAATTTGTACCCGGCGCAAGATACATTCACATAGCAAATTTCAAGTCGATAGCTCCACCCGTTTCCGAGATCTCGTCTGCGCATGCGCTGCACGGGCGTCGCACGGGCTCGCCAATACGACAGCGAAGACCACCTGGTCAAACTACACTCACGTACCAAGTTTCGTCCCGATCGGTCGAGGTGTTGGTATCTGATGCAAAAGACGAAATTGTGAGTGTTGGTCAATAGTCCCCGCCGTGAACCTCATCGTCGCAAAGAGCGGACAGTCAATTAACCCCGTTGTGAACCTCAATCACCAACGCGACGTAAACATGTGTTGCGTTCTAAAAATAGGAAAGCATTTTCTCTCTGCATAATTCTGCAGATGCTAATAACGTTGCTCCCCGTAGGTAGCAATATCGTTGTTGTTGATATTTACGGCTTGGGGGCTATTTTCTTATTTAGAAAGTTTGAGCTCAATCGGTTCGAGTCTATAAAGGACACACTCATATATATGACACTTCCCGTGGGTAGCAAGTTTGAGCTCAATCGGCATTCCCTGGAATTTCCCGTAGATTGGCAGATTCCAGTAGCTTTTTATAACGGTATATCTGGGGAGAAATCTGATGCTATATTCGTGATTATCTGGGATGATTTCGGTATATAACTATATACTGTAAAAACAAAGCGCGCCATCCGTGCTCGCAGGGTTGGTCAGAAACAAATGTTTTTTAAATTTAATGTATGTTCCGTATATCTCTCTGCAGATGCAAATAGCGTTGAATGGCAAACAGACGCTCTTTATAGAGATGCGTCAAAAACAAACGCTCATTAAATAATCACTTGATTAACCCACGCCGTGCCTTTGCGGTGATTTGAGATTGGAGAACGGGTGCTCTGAGCTTTTCTAAACCGCGACCACGGTCGTGTCGGTGGCATTTGACACTTACATAGGAAGTTTGAGCTCAATCTGTACACGCGTTTTGGATTCTATGAAGTACACACACACACACACACACATATATACGAAGTCTCAAAATATATAGTACTAGAAGGTGACCCGACTTCGTCCGGGCTATTAAAAAATCAAATTTCAAGTCGATTGCTCCACCCGTTTCCTTGATCTGGTCGGCGCATGCGCGAAGCTGGCGTCGCACGTGCTCGGCGACCCGATAAAATTCGTATCCGGGGCAAGATACATCCACATACCAAATTTCAAGTCGATAGCTACACCCGTTTTCGAGATATATAGCCCAATGTCATTTGCGGATACCTCGGCCGGTGATGAGTTAACGCGACACAGTCAAATGCATCGGCAGGGTGAGAGTTAACGTAATCTAACTTTATGACCTCTGACGACGTCATAGAAGTTACGCATTGATTTTATCCTGATAAAAGAGTCGTACCACTTGTCCCTAATAATTGAGGCAGATAACTAAAACGGATACATACATATTATATATCGTTGGAAAGATGAAGCCACACAGATTCTAACCGTGCAAATTATATGACTGGCAATTTATTATTCGCGCTATATCGTATCGATTTGTGAGCACCGAACTGAAATATATTAGCGCAAAACGGCGTAAAAATAGATTTGACCTCCGCACGTGAAAAGTTGACCTCGCACGGACAAATAAATATGCCTATGTTCGTCTCCGGCCGAAAATACCCTAAAATACCAAATTTCATCGAAATTGGCTTAGTCGTTTTCGAGTCCATCGATTTCAAACACACACACAAACTTACACATAAACTTACACATACACAGATCTTTCAAAATATATAATAGACTAGAAGGTGACCCGACTTCGTCCGGGCTATTAAAAAACCAAATTTCAAGTCGATTGCTCCACCCGTTTCCTAGATCTGGTCTGCGCATGCGCGAAGCTGGTGTCGCACGTGCTCGGCGACCCGATAAAATTCGTATCCGGGGCAAGATACATTCACATACCAAATTTAAAGTCAATATCTCAACCCGTTTCCGAGATCTCGTCTGCGCATGCGCGAAGCTGGCGTCGCACGTGCTCGGCGACCCGATAAAATTCGTATCCGGGGCAAGATACATTCACATACCAAATTTCAAGTCGATAGCTACACCCGTTTACGAGATATATCTTTGCGGATACCTCGGCCGGTGATGAGTTAACGCGACACAGTCAAATGCATCGGCAGGGTGAGAGTTAACGTAATCTAACTTTATGACCTCTGACGACGTCATAGAAATTACGCATTGATTTTATCCTGATAAAAGCATCGTACCACTTGTACCTAATAATTGAGGCAGATAACTAAAACGGATACATACATATTATATATCGTTGGAAAGATGAAGCCACACAGATTCTAACCGTGCAAATTATATGACTGGCAATTTATTATTCGCGCTATATCGAATCGATTTGTGAGCACCGAACTGAAATATATTAGCGCAAAAACGGCGTAAAAATAGATTTGACCTCCGCACGTAAAAAGTTGACCTCGCACGGACAAATAAATATGCCTATGTTCGTCTCCGGCCGAAAATACCCTAAAATACCAAATTTCATCGAAATTGGCTTAGTCGTTTTCGAGTCCATCGATTTCAAACACACACACACACACACACACACACAAACAAACACATACACAGATCTTTCAAAATATATAATAGATAGATTGGCAGATTCCAGTAGCTTTATAACGGTATATCTGGGGAGAAATCTGATGCTATATTCGTGATTATCTGGGATGATTTCGGTATATACCTAAGGTATATACTGTAAAAACAAAGCGCGCCATCCGTGCTCGCAGGGAATAAATTTCGAGCGATAACGTTTGCGTAAATACGAAATTGTGAGTGTTGGTTTGTAACTGGGATTTCTGAGAAGCATTATGCCTATAACTACCCCCCCCCCCCCAAGCCCTGACCTAATTGTCATACATACTATAACAATGATGTTGTAAGAGCTCCAACAAATCTCCCCGCATAGGCAAGCACTCAATGTTCCCGTATATAACTCTGCAGATGCTAATAAAGTTGAATGGGAAACAGATGCTCTTTATAGAGATGCGTCAAAAACAAACGCTCATTAAATAATCACTTGATTAACCCACGCCGTGCCTTTGCGGTGATTTGAGATTGGAGAACGGGTGCTCTGAGCTTCTCTAAACCGCGACCACGGTCGTGTCGGTGGGATTTGACACTTACATAGGAAGTTTGAGCTCAATCTTTACACGCGTTTTGGATTCTATGAAGTACCCCCCCACACACACACACACACATATATATACGGAGTTCTCAAAATATATAGTATAGATAGATAGAAGATAGATAGATAGAATAGATTGGCAGATTCCAGTAGCTTTATAACGGTATATCTGGGGAGAAATCTGATGCTGTATTCGTGATTATCTGGGATGATTTCGGTATATACCAAAGGTATATACTGTAAAAACAAAGCGCGCCATCCGTGCTCGCAGGGTTGGTCAGAAACAAATGTTTTTTTAATTTAATTTATGTTCCGTATATCTCTCTGCAGATGCTAATAACGTTGAATGGCAAACAGACGCTCTTTATAGCGATGCGTCAAAAACAAACGCTCATTAAATAATCACTTGATTAACCCACGCCGTGCCTTTGCGGTGATTTGGGAGTGGATAAAGGGTGCTCTGAGCTTCTCCAAAACGCGACCACGGCGGTGTCGGTGGGATTTTACACTTACATACGAAATTTGAGCTACCGGCGGCGTTTGTCCGAAACATGACATAATAATTTTTTGTTTATATTTTTGAATTAATTTTTGGTTTTTCAATATTTTACCCGATTTGACCTTGAATTGATCATTTTCAAGGTCAAGGTCAGGTCGTGGTCACAATTTAACCCGTCCATGACACATCCGGTAGGTATCAAGTTTGAGCTCAATCGGTTCCAGTCTATAAAGGACACCCACATATATATCATTTGTGGGTACCCATTTCAAGGTGAAGATCACCTAGGGCGGAAAAACTGACCCGATCCGCGTTCCTACGAAGCCATAAGTACGTAAGCATCACACAGCACGCTCATGTCTGTATAATGACGCACATGCCCAGACCCAGACGTAAGAATCACATTTACGCACATACGCTCTTTATCAACGACACTGCGGATAGGAACGCTCTTTAACTATCAACGCGATTAACCCCGAAGAGCAAGTTTGAGCTCAATCGGTTCCAGTCTATAAAGGACACCCACATATATATCATTTGTGGGTACCCGTTTCAAGGTGACGATCATCTAGGGCGGAAAAACTTACCCGATCCGCATTCCTACGAAGCCATAAGTACGTAAGAATCACACAGCACGCTCATGTCTGTATAATGACGCACATGCCCAGACCCAGACGTAAGAATCACATTTACGCACATACGCTCTTTATCAACGACACTGCGGATAGGAACGCTCTTTAACTATCAACGCGATTAACCACCGCCGTGCCTTTGCGGTGATTTGGGAGTGGATAAAGGGTGCTCTGAGCTTCTCCAAAACGCGACCACGGCCGTGTCGGTGGGATTTTACATTACATACGAAATTTGAGCTCAATATGTACACGCGTTTTGGATTCCATGAAGTACACACACACACACACACACACATATATATACGGAGTTCTCAAAATATATAGTACTAGAAGGCGACCCGACTTCGTCCGGGCTATTCAAAAACCAAATTTCAAGTCGATGGCTCCACCCGTTTCCGAGATCTGGTCTGCGCATGCGCGAAGCTGGAGTCGCACGGGCTCGGCGACCCGATAAAATTCGTATCCGGGGCAAGATACATTCACATACCAAATTTCAAGTCGATAGCTCCACCCGTTTCCGAGATATATAGCCCAATGTCATTTGCGGATACCTCGGCCGGTGATGGGTTAACGCGACATCGGCCGGTTAAGAGTTAACGCGATCACGTCACGATCTGTTGATGGCGTAATATATTTACGCAATGTTTTTCGATGAGCGAAGCATGGTCCTGCGTTCTTCCCGATAATTAAGGTAGAAACTTTAAACGTACACAGGCGTGTGATACATCATTGGAAAGATGAAGCGCCACAGATTCTAACCGTGCAAATTATATGACTGGCAATTTATTATTCGCGCTATATCGAATCGATTTGTGAGCACCGAACTGAAATATATTAGCGCAAAACGGCGTAAAACAGATTTGACCTCGGCACGTGAAAAGTTGAGCTCGGATCTGAAAATTAATAGGCCTATGCCACTTCCCGACAGAAAATACCTCCACATACCAAGTTTCATCGAAATCGGCTCGGTCGTTTCGAGTCCATCGCGATCACACACACACACACACACACAGACACAGATCTTCCAAAATATATAATAGACTAGCCGATGAGCCCGACGTTGTCCGGGCTACGTTGTCCGGGCTATTCAAAAACCAAATTTCAAGTCGATAGCTCCACCCGTTTCCGAGATCTCGTCTGCGCATGCCAAATTTCAAGTCGATAGCTCTACCCGTTTCCGAGATCTGGTCTGCGCATGCGCGAAGCTGGCGTCGCACGGACTCGGCGACCCGATAAAATTCGTATCCGGGGCAAGATACATTCACATAGCAAATTTCAAGTCGATAGCTCCACCCGTTTCCGAGATCTCGTCTGCGCATGCGCGAAGCTGGTGTCGCACGGGCTCGGCGACCCGATAAAGTTCGCATCCGGGGCAAGATACATTCACATAGCAAATTTCAAGTCGATAGCTCCACCCGTTTCCGAGATCTCGTCTGCGCAATGCGCGAAGCGGGCGCCGCACGGGCTCGCCAATACGACAACGACGACCGCCTGGTCAAACTACACTCACGTACCAAGTTTCGTCCCGATCGGTCAAGAATCGTAGATTTGTATCAATGACAGACAGACAGACAGACAGACAAACATACAGACAGAGGTCTTCAAAATATATAATAGACTAGCCGATGAGCCCGACGTTGTCCGGGCTATTCAAAAAACCAAATTTCAAGTCGATAGCTCCACCCGTTTCCGAGATCTGTTCTGCGCATGCGCGAAGCTGGCGTCGCACGGGCTCGTCGACCCGATAAAATTCGTGTCCGGGGCAAGATACATTCACATACCACATTTCAAGTCGATAGCTCAACCCGTTTCCGAGATCTCGTCTGCGCATGCGCGAAGCTGGCGTCGCACGGGCTCGGCGACCCGATAAAATTCGTATCCGGGGCAAGATACATTCACATAGCAAATTTCAAGTCGATAGCTCCACCCGTTTCCGAGATCTCGTCTGCGCATGCGCGAAGCGGGCGCCGCACGGGCTCGCCAATACGACAACGTTCACCGCCTGGTCAAACTACACACACGTACCAAGTTTCGTCCCGATCGGTCGAGAATCGTAGATTTGTATAAATGACAGACAGACAAACAAACAAACAAACAAACAGAGGTCTTCAAAATATATATGAGATAGATAGAATAGATTGGCAGATTCCAGTAGCTTTATAACGGTATATCTGGGGAGAAATCTGATGCTGTATTCGTGATTATCTGGGATGATTTCGGTATATACCGAAGGTATATACTGTAAAAACAAAGCGCGCCATCCGTGCTCGCAGGGTTGGTCAGAAACAAATGTTTTTTAAATTTAATTTATGTTCCGTATATCTCTCTGCAGATGCTAATAAAGTTGAATGGCAAACAGACGCTCTTTATAGATATGCGTCAAAAACAAACGCTCATTAAATAATCACTTGATTAACCCACGCCGTGCCTTTGCGGTGATTTGGGAGTGGATAAAGGGTGCTCTGAGCTTCTCCAAAACGCGACCACGGCGGTGTCGGTGGGATTTTACACTTACATACGAAATTTGAGCTACCGGCGGCGTTTGTCCGAAACATGACATATTAATTTTTTGTTTATATTTTTGAATAAATTTTTGGTTTTTCAATATTTTACCCGATTTGACCTTGAGTTGATCATTTTCAAGGTCAAGGTCAGGTCGGGTCACAATTTAAACCCGTCCATGACACATCCGGTAGGTAGCAAGTTTGAGCTCAATCGGTTCCAGTCTATAAAGGACACCCACATATATATCATTTGTGGGTACCCGTTTCAAGGTGACGATCACCTAGGGCTGAAAAACTGACCCGATCCGCGTTCCTACGAAGCCATAAGTACGTAAGAATCACACAGCACGCTCATGTCTGTATAATGACGCACATGCCCAGACCCAGACGTACGAATCACATTTACGCACATACGCTCTTTATCAACGACACTGCGGATAGGAACGCTCTTTAACTATCAACGCGATTAACCCCCGCCGTGCCTTTGCGGTGATTTGGGAGTGGATAAAGGGTGCTCTGAGCTTCTCCAAAACGCGACCACGGCCGTGTCGGTGGGATTTTACACTTACATACGAAATTTGAGCTCAATATGTACACGCGTTTTTGATTCCATGAAGTACATACATACATACACACACACACACACATATATATACGGAGTTCTCAAAATATATAGTACTAGCAGGTTAGCCCGCCACTGGCGGCAATAGTCAGAAACATGAAAAATTTTAAGTTTTAATTAATTTTTTTAATTAATTATTTTTTTTGTTTTTCAATGAGTTAATTTTTTTGTTTTTCAATGAGTTAATTGTGCCTTATTAATTGAATTTTTTGTGTTTAAATTTTACCCGATTTGTTTTGGTTTTTCAAGGAGTTAATTGTGCCTTTTTAATTTAGTTTTTCAATTTTACCCCGATTTTTTTTTGTTTTTTAATGAACCCGTCCATGACACTTCCCGTATTTAGCAAGTTTGAGCTCAATCGGTTCGAGTCTATAAAGGACACAGACATATATATGACACTTCCCGTAGGTAGCAAGTTTGAGCTCAATCGGCATTCCCTGGAATTTCCCAGTAAATATTTAGCAAGTTTGAGCTCAATCGGTTCAAGTCTATAAAGGACACACTCATAAATATGACACTTCCCGTAGGTAGCAAGTTTGAGCTCAATCGGCATTCCCTGGAATTTCCCAGTAACCAACGCGGCGTAATTTTAGAGACCAATTGTCCATCGGCTGTCATGTGTAGTAAAGATGTCTTATAAGCCGACATTGCCGTGGGGATGCCCGTTCCAACACGCGTTTTCGATTCTATGAAGTACCCACATATATATATATATATATATATAATTATTATATATATATATATATATACGGAAGTCTCAAATTATATAGTAGACTAGCCGATGAGCCCGACGTTGTCTGGGCTATTCAAAAACAAAATTTCAAGTCGATAGCTCCACCCGTTTCCGAGATCTGGTCTGCGCATGCGCGAAGCTGGCGTCGCACGGACTCGGCGACCCGATAAAATTGGTATCCGGGGCAAGATACATTCACATGGCAAATTTCAAGTCGATAGCTCTACCCGTTTCCGAGATCTGGTCTGCGCATGCGCGAAGCTGGGCGTCGCACGGGCTCGGCGACCCGATAAAATTCGTATCCGGGGCAAGATACATTCACATAGCAAATTTCAAGTCGATAGCTCCACCCGTTTCCGAGATACTCGTCTGCGCATGCGTGAAGCTGGTGTCGCACGGGCTCGGCGACCCGATAAAATTCGTATCCGGGGCAAGATACATTCACATAGCAAATTTCAAGTCGATAGCCTCCACCAGTTTCCGAGATCTCGTCCTGCGCATGCGCGAAGCGGGCGCCGCACGGGCTCGCCAATACGACAACGTTCACCGCCTGGTCAAACTACACACACGTACCAAGTTTCGTCCCGATCGGTCGAGAATCGTAGATTTGTATAAATGACAGACAGACAGACAAACATACATACAGACAGAGGTCTTCAAAATATATATGAGACTAGCCGATGAGCCCGACGTTGTCCGGGCTATTCATCCAGGCTATTCAAAAAACCAAATTTCAAGTCGATCGCTCTACCCGTTTCCGAGATCTGGTATGCGCATGCGCGAAGCTGGCGTCGCACGGGCTCGGCGACCCGATAAAAATTCGCATCCGGGGCCAGATACATTCACATAGCAAATTTCAAGTCGATAGCTCCACCCCCGTTTCCGTGATCTCGTCTGCGCATGCGCGAAGGCGGGCGCCGCACGGGCTCGCCAATACGACAACGACGACCGCCTGGTCAAACTACACTCACGTACCAAGTTTCGTCCCGATCGGTCGAGAATCGTAGATTTGTATTAATGACAGACAGACAGACAAACAAACATACATACAGACAGAGGTCTTCAAAATATATATGAGATAGATAGATTGGCAGATTCCAGTAGCTTTATAGCGGTATATCTGGGCTCGGCGACCCGATAAAATTCGCATCCGGGGCAAGATACATTCACATAGCAAATTTCAAGTCGATAGCTCCACCCGTTTCCGAGATCTCGTCTGCGCATGCGCGAAGCGGGCGCCGCACGGGCTCGCCAATACGACAACGACGACCGCCTGGTCAAACTACACTCACGTACCAAGTTTCGTCCCGATCGGTCGAGAATCGTAGATTTGTATTAATGACAGACAGACAGACAAACAAACATACATACAGACAGAGGTCTTCAAAATATATATGAGATTGGCAGATTCCAGTAGCTTTATAACGGTATATCTGGGGAGAAATCTGATGCTATATTCGTGATTATCTGGGATGATTTCGGTATATACCTAAGGTATATACTGTAAAAACAAAGCGCGCCATCCGTGCTCGCAGGGAATAAATTTCGAGCGATAACGTTTGCGTAAATACGAAATTGTGAGTGTTGGTTTGTAACTGGGATTTCTGAGAAGCATTATGCCTATAACTACCCCCCCCCCCTAGCCCTGACCTAATTGTCATACATACTATAACAATGATGTTGTAAGAGCTCCAACAAATCTCCCCGCATAGGCAAGCACTCAATGTTCCCGTATATAACTCTGCAGATGCTAATAAAGTTGAATGGGAAACAGATGCTCTTTATAGAGATGCGTCAAAAACAAACGCTCATTAAATAATCACTTGATTAACCCACGCCGTGCCTTTGCGGTGATTTGAGATTGGAGAACGGGTGCTCTGAGCTTCTCTAAACCGCGACCACGGTCGTGTCGGTGGGATTTGACACTTACATAGGAAGTTTGAGCTCAATCTTTACACGCGTTTTGGATTCTATGAAGTACCCACACACACACACACACACACACATATATATACGGAGTTCTCAAAATATATAGTATAGATAGATAGAAGATAGATAGATAGAATAGATTGGCAGATTCCAGTAGCTTTATAACGGTATATCTGGGGAGAAATCTGATGCTGTATTCGTGATTATCTGGGATGATTTCGGTACATACCAAAGGTATATACTGTAAAAAACAAAGCGCGCCATCCGTGCTCGCAGGGTTGGTCAGAAACAAATGTTTTTTTAATTTAATTTATGTTCCGTATATCTCTCTGCAGATGCTAATAACGTTGAATGGCAAACAGACGCTCTTTATAGCGATGCGTCAAAAACAAACGCTCATTAAATAATCACTTGATTAACCCACGCCGTGCCTTTGCGGTGATTTGGGAGTGGATAAAGGGTGCTCTGAGCTTCTCCAAAACGCGACCACGGCGGTGTCGGTGGGATTTTACACTTACATGCGAAATTTGAGCTACCGGCGGCGTTTGTCCGAAACATGACATATTAATTTTTTGAATTAATTTTTGGTTTTTCAATATTTTACCCGATTTGACCTTGAATTGATCATTTTCAAGGTCAGGTCGTGGTCACAATTTAACCCGTCCATGACACATCCGGTAGGTATCAAGTTTGAGCTCAATCGGTTCCAGTCTATAAAGGACACCCACATATATATCATTTGTGGGTACCCATTTCAAGGTGAAGATCACCTAGGGCGGAAAAACTGACCCGATCCGCGTTCCTACGAAGCCATAAGTACGTAAGCATCACACAGCACGCTCATGTCTGTATAATGACGCACATGCCCAGACCCAGACGTAAGAATGACATTTACGCACATACGCTCTTTATCAACGACACTGCGGATAGGAACGCTCTTTAACTATCAACGCGATTAACCCCGAAGAGCAAGTTTGAGCTCAATCGGTTCCAGTCTATAAAGGACACCCACATATATATCATTTGTGGGTACCCGTTTCAAGGTGACGATCATCTAGGGCGGAAAAACTTACCCGATCCGCGTTCCTACGAAGCCATAAGTACGTAAGAATCACACAGCACGCTCATGTCTGTATAATGACGCACATGCCCAGACCCAGACGTAAGAATCACATTTACGCACATACGCTCTTTATCAACGACACTGCGGATAGGAACGCTCTTTAACTATCAACGCGATTAACCACCGCCGTGCCTTTGCGGTGATTTGGGAGTGGATAAAGGGTGCTCTGAGCTTCTCCAAAACGCGACCACGGCCGTGTCGGTGGGATTTTACATTACATACGAAATTTGAGCTCAATATGTACACGCGTTTTGGATTCCATGAAGTACACACACACACACACACACATATATATATACGGAGTTCTCAAAATATATAGTACTAGAAGGCGACCCGACTTCGTCCGGGCTATTCAAAAACCAAATTTCAAGTCGATAGCTCCACCCGTTTCCGAGATCTGGTCTGCGCATGCGCGAAGCTGGAGTCGCACGGGCTCGGCGACCCGATAAAATTCGTATCCGGGGCAAGATACATTCACATACCAAATTTCAAGTCGATAGCTCCACCCGTTTCCGAGATATATAGCCCAATGTCATTTGCGGATACCTCGGCCGGTGATGGGTTAACGCGACATCGGCCGGTTAAGAGTTAACGCGATCACGTCACGATCTGTTGATGGCGTAATATATTTACGCAATGTTTTTCGATGAGCGAAGCATGGTCCTGCGTTCTTCCCGATAATTAAGGTAGAAACTTTAAACGTACACAGGCGTGTGATACATCATTGGAAAGATGAAGCGCCACAGATTCTAACCGTGCAAATTATATGACTGGCAATTTATTATTCGCGCTATATCGAATCGATTTGTGAGCACCGAACTGAAATATATTAGCGCAAAACGGCGTAAAACAGATTTGACCTCGGCACGTGAAAAGTTGAGCTCGGATCTGAAAATTAATAGGCCTATGCCACTTCCCGACAGAAAATACCTCCACATACCAAGTTTCATCGAAATCGGCTAGGTCGTTTCGAGTCCATCGCGATCACACACACACACACACAGACACAGATCTTCCAAAATATATAATAGACTAGCCGATGATCCCGACGTTGTCCGGGCTACGTTGTCCGGGCTATTCAAAAACCAAATTTCAAGTCGATAGCTCTACCCGTTTCCGAGATCTCGTCTGCGCATGCCAAATTTCAAGTCGATAGCTCTACCCGTTTCCGAGATCTGGTCTGCGCATGCGCGAAGATGGCGTCGCACGGACTCGGCGACCCGATAAAATTCGTATCCGGGGCAAGATACATTCACATAGCAAATTTCAAGTCGATAGCTCCACCCGTTTCCGAGATCTCGTCTGCGCATGCGCGAAGCTGGTGTCGCACGGGCTCGGCGACCCGATAAAGTTCGCATCCGGGGCAAGATACATTCACATAGCAAATTTCAAGTCGATAGCTCCACCCGTTTCCGAGATCTCGTCTGCGCATGCGCGAAGCTGGCGTCGCACGGACTCGGCGACCCGATAAAATTCATATCCGGGGCAAGATACATTCACATAGCAAATTTCAAGTCGATAGCTCCACCCGTTTCCGAGATCTCGTCTGCGCATGCGCGAAGCTGGTGTCGCACGGGCTCGGCGACCCGATAAAGTTCGCATCCGGGGCAAGATACATTCACATAGCAAATTTCAAGTCGATAGCTCCACCCGTTTCCGAGATCTCGTCTGCGCATGCGCGAAGCGGGCGCCGCACGGGCTCCCCAATACGACAACGACGACCGCCTGGTCAAACTACACTCACGTACCAAGTTTCGTCCCGATCGGTCAAGAATCGTAGATTTGTATCAATGACAGACAGACAGACAGACAGACAGACAAACATACAGACAGAGGTCTTCAAAATATATAATAGACTAGAAGATGACCCGACTTCGTCCGGGCTTTGACCTTGAATTGTCCATTTTAAAGGTCAAGGTCAAGTGGGGTCACGATTTGACCAGTCCAAAACACTGCCCGGACAAAAGTACCCGACAAACGTGCCCGTCGAAATCCATCCGGTTTTAAGCGATTTCACCTTGAATTGATCATTTTGAAGGTCAAGGTCAAGTCGGGGTCACGATTTGACCCGTCCAAAATACCCAGTGGACAAAAGTAACCCTATGTATAAAATTTCGTCAAAATCCCATAAAAATTGGCGATTTGAGCTTGAATTGACCCGATGTCAAGGTCAAGGTCACGTCGCACGGGCAAATGAATATGCTTATGAGACTCCCCCCCCCCCCGTACGAAAGTACCCCCCACATACCAAGTTTCATCGAAATCCCGTGATATTCGGGCGTTTGACCTTGAAATGTCCCGATTTCAAGTTCAAAGTCACTTCGCAAGGGCAAATTAATAGGCCCATGTCACTCCTCGGCCGAAAATACCCCCACATACCAAGTTTCATCGAAATCGGGTCGGCCGTTTTCGAGTCCATCGATTAGAGACAGACACACAGACAGACAGACAGATCTTCCAAAATATATAATAGATAGCCGATGAGCCCGACGTTGTCCGGGCCATTCAAAAACCAAATTTCGGCGACCCGATAAAATTCGTATCCGGGGCAAGATACATTCACATACCAAATTTCAAGTCGATAGCTCCACCCGTTTCCGAGATCGCGTCTGCGCATGCGCGAAGCTGGCGTCGCACGGGCTCGTCGACCCGATAAAATTCGTATCCGGGGCAAGGTACATTCACATAGCAAATTTCAAGTCGATAGCTCCACCCGTTTCCGAGATCTCGTCTGCGCATGCGCGAAGCTGGCGTCGCACGGGCTCGTCGATCCGATAAAATTCGTATCGGTACATTCACATAGCAAATTTCAAGTCGATAGCTCCACCCGTTTCCGAGATCTCGTCTGCGCATGCGCGAAGCGGGCGCCGCACGGGCTCGCCAATACGACAACGTCCACCGCCTGGTCAAACTACACACACGTACCAAGTTTCGTCCCGATCGGTCGAGAATCGTAGATTTGTATTAATGACAGACATACAGACAGACAGACAGACAGACAAACAAACAGAGGTCTTCAAAATATATATGAGACTAGCCGATGAGCCCGACGTTGTCCGGGCTATTCATCCGGGCTATTCAAAAACCAAATTTCAAGTCGATAGCTCTACCCGTTTCCGAGATCTGGTCTGCGCATGCGCGAAGCTGCGTCGCACGGGCTCGGCTACCCGATAAAATTCGTATCCGGGGCAAGATACATTCACATACCAAATTTCAAGTCGATAGATCCACCCGTTTCCGAGATCTCGTCTGCGCATGCGCGAAGCGGGAGTCGCACGGGCTTGCCAATACGACAACGACGACCGCTTGGTCAAACTACACTCACGTACCAAGTTTCGTCCCGATCGGTCGAGAATCGTAGATTTGTATTAATGACAGACATACAGACAGACAGACAGACAGACAGACAAACAAACAGATTGTATCAAAATATATATGAGATAGATAGAATAGATTGGCAGATTCCAGTAGCTTTATAACGGTATATCTGGGGAGAAATCTGATGCTGTATTCGTGATTATCTGGGATGATTTCGGTATATACCAAAGGTATATACTGTAAAAACAAAGCGCGCCATCCGTGCTCGCAGGGTTGGTCAGAAACAAATGTTTTTTTAATTTAATTTATGTTCCGTATATCTCTCTGCAGATGCTAATAAAGTTGAATGGCAAACAGACGCTCTTTATAGATATGCGTCAAAAACAAACGCTCATTAAATAATCACTTGATTAACCCACGCCGTGCCTTTGCGGTGATTTGGGAGTGGATAAAGGGTGCTCTGAGCTTCTCCAAAACGCGACCACGGCGGTGTCGGTGGGATTTTACACTTACATACGAAATTTGAGCTACCGGCGGCGTTTGTCCGAAACATGAAATATTAATTTTTTGTTTATATTTTTGAATAAATTTTTGGTTTTTCAATATTTTACCAGATTTGACCTTGAGTTGATCATTTTCAAGGTCAAGGTCAGGTCGGGTCACAATTTAACCCGTCCATGACACATCCGGTAGGTAGCAAGTTTGAGCTCAATCGGTTCCAGTCTATAAAGGACACCCACATATATATCATTTGTGGGTACCCGTTTCAAGGTGACGATCACCTAGGGCTGAAAAACTGACCCGATCCGCGTTCCTACGAAGCCATACGTACGTAAGAATCACACAGCACGCTCATGTCTGTATAATGACGCACATGACCAGACCCAGACATAAGAATCACATTTACGCACATACGCTCTTTATCAACGACACTGCGGATAGGAACGCTCTTTAACTATCAACGCGATTAACCCCCGCCGTGCCTTTGCGGTGATTTGGGAGTGGATAAAGGGTGCTCTGAGCTTCTCCAAAACGCGACCACGGCCGTGTCGGTGGGATTTTACACTTACATACGAAATTTGAGCTCAATATGTACACGCGTTTTTGATTCCATGAAGTACATACATACATACACACACACACACATATATATACGGAGTTCTCAAAAATATATAGTACTAGCAGGTTAGCCCGCCACTGGCGGCAATAGTCAGAAACATGAAAAATTTTAAGTTTTAATTAATTTTTTTAATTAATAAATTTTTTTGTTTTTCAATGAGTTAATTTTTTTGTTTTTCAATGAGTTAATTGTGCCTTATTAATTGAATTTTTTGTGTTTAAATTTTACCCGATTTGTTTTGGTTTTTCAAGGAGTTAATTGTGCCTTTTTAATTTAGTTTTTCAATTTTACCCGATTTTTTTTGGTTTTTTAATGAACCCGTCCATGACACTTCCCGTATTTAGCAAGTTTGAGCTCAATCGGTTCGAGTCTATAAAGGACACACACATATATATGACACTTCCCGTAGGTAGTAAGTTTGAGCTCAATCGGCATTCCCTGGAATTTCCCAGTAAATATTTAGCAAGTTTGAGCTCAATCGGTTCAAGTCTATAAAGGACACACTCATATATATGACACTTCCCGTAGGTAGCAAGTTTGAGCTCAATCGGCATTCCCTGGAATTTCCCAGTAACCAACGCGGCGTAATTTTGGTACATATATATAGAGACCAATTGTCCATCGGCTGTCATGTGTAGTAAAGATGTCTTATAAGCCGACATTGCCGTGGGGATGCCCGTTCCTACACGCGTTTTCGATTCTATGAAGTACCCACATATATATATATATATATATATATATATATATATATATATATATATATACGGAAGTCTCAAATTATATAGTAGATTGGCAGATTCCAGTAGCTTTATAACGGTATATCTGGGGAGAAATCTGATGCTATATTCGTGATTATCTGGGATGATTTCGGTATATATCTAAGGTATATACTGTAAAAACAAAGCGCGCCATCCGTGCTCGCAGGGAATAAATTTCGAGCGATAACGTTTGCGTAAATACGAAATTGTGAGTGTTGGTTTGTAACTGGGATTTCTGAGAAGCATTATGCCTATAACTACCCCCCCCCCCCCAAGCCCTGACCTAATTGTCATACATACTATAACAATGATGTTGTAAGAGCTCCAACAAATCTCCCCGCATAGGCAAGCACTCAATGTTCCCGTATATAACTCTGCAGATGCTAATAAAGTTGAATGGGAAACAGATGCTCTTTATAGAGATGCGTCAAAAACAAACGCTCATTAAATAATCACTTGATTAACCCACGCCGTGCCTTTGCGGTGATTTGAGATTGGAGAACGGGTGCTCTGAGCTTCTCTAAACCGCGACCACGGTCGTGTCGGTGGGATTTGACACTTACATAGGAAGTTTGAGCTCAATCTTTACACGCGTTTTGGATTCTATGAAGTACCCACACACACACACACACACACACATATATATACGGAGTTCTCAAAATATATAGTATAGATAGATAGAAGATAGATAGATAGAATAGATTGGCAGATTCCAGTAGCTTTATAACGGTATATCTGGGGAGAAATCTGATGCTGTATTCGTGATTATCTGGGATGATTTCGGTATATACCAAAGGTATATACTGTAAAAACAAAGCGCGCCATCCGTGCTCGCAGGGTTGGTCAGAAACAAATGTTTTTTTAATTTAATTTATGTTCCGTATATCTCTCTGCAGATGCTAATAACGTTGAATGGCAAACAGACGCTCTTTATAGCGATGCGTCAAAAACAAACGCTCATTAAATAATCACTTGATTAACCCACGCCGTGCCTTTGCGGTGATTTGGGAGTGGATAAAGGGTGCTCTGAGCTTCTCCAAAACGCGACACGGCGGTGTCGGTGGGATTTTACACTTACATACGAAATTTGAACTACCGGCGGCGTTTGTCCGAAACATGACATATTAATTTTTTGTTTATATTTTTGAATTAATTTTTGGTTTTTCAATATTTTACCCGATTTGACCTTGAATTGATCATTTTCAAGGTCAAGGTCAGGTCGTGGTCACAATTTAACCCGTCCATGACACATCCGGTAGGTAGCAAGTTTGAGCTCAATCGGTTCCAGTCTATAAAGGACACCCACATATATATCATTTGTGGGTACCCATTTCAAGGTGAAGATCACCTAGGGCGGAAAAACTGACCCGATCCGCGTTCCTACGAAGCCATAAGTACGTAAGCATCACACAGCACGCTCATGTCTGTATAATGACGCACATGCCCAGACCCAGACGTAAGAATCACATTTACGCACATACGCTCTTTATCAACGACACTGCGGATAGGAACGCTCTTTAACTATCAACGCGATTAACCCCGAAGAGCAAGTTTGAGCTCAATCGGTTCCAGTCTATAAAGGACACCCACATATATATCATTTGTGGGTACCCGTTTCAAGGTGACGATCATCTAGGGCGGAAAAACTGACCCGATCCGCGTTCCTACGAAGCCATAAGTACGTAAGAATCACACAGCACGCTCATGTCTGTATAATGACGCACATGCCCAGACCCAGACGTAAGAATCACATTTACGCACATACGCTCTTTATCAACGACACTGCGGATAGGAACGCTCTTTAACTATCAACGCGATTAACCACCGCCGTGCCTTTGCGGTGATTTGGGAGTGGATAAAGGGTGCTCTGAGCTTCTCCAAAACGCGACCACGGCCGTGTCGGTGGGATTTTACATTACATACGAAATTTGAGCTCAATATGTACACGCGTTTTGGATTCCATGAAGTACACACACACACACACACATATATATACGGAGTTCTCAAAATATATAGTACTAGAAGGCGACCCGACTTCGTCCGGGCTATTCAAAAACCAAATTTCAAGTCGATAGCTCCACCCGTTTCCGAGATCTCGTCTGCGCATGCCAAATTTCAAGTCGATAGCTCTACCCGTTTCCGAGATCTGGTCTGCGCATGCGCGAAGCTGGCGTCGCACGGACTCGGCGACCCGATAAAATTCATATCCGGGGCAAGATACATTCACATAGCAAATTTCAAGTCGATAGCTCCACCCGTTTCCGAGATCTCGTCTGCGCATGCGCGAAGCGGGCGCCGCACGGGCTCGCCAATACGACAACGACGACCGCCTGGTCAAACTACACTCACGTACCAAGTTTCGTCCCGATCGGTCAAGAATCGTAGATTTGTATCAATGACAGACAGACAGACAGACAGACAGACAAACATACAGACAGAGGTCTTCAAAATATATAATAGACTAGAAGATGACCCGACTTCGTCCGGACTTTGACCTTGAATTGTCCATTTTAAAGGTCAAGGTCAAGTGGGGTCACGATTTGACCAGTCCAAAACACTGCCCGGACAAAAGTACCCGACAAACGTGCCCGTCGAAATCCATCCGGTTTTACCCGATTTGACCTTGAATTGATCATTTTGAAGGTCAAGGTCAAGTCGGGGTCACGATTTGACCCGTCCAAAATACCCAGTGGACAAAAGTAACCCTATGTATAAAATTTCGTCAAAATCCCATCAAAATTGGCGATTTGAGCTTGAATTGACCCGATTTCAAGGTCAAGGTCACGTCGCACGGGCAAATGAATATGCTTATGAGACTCCCCCCCCGTACGAACGTACCCCCCACATACCAAGTTTCATCGAAATCCCGTGATATTCGGGCGTTTGACCTTGAAATGTCCCGATTTCAAGTTCAAAGTCACTTCGCACGGGCAAATTAATAGGCCCATGTCACTCCTCGGCCGAAAATACCCCCACATACCAAGTTTCATCGAAATTGGGTCAGCCGTTTTCGAGTCCATCGATTAGAGACAGACACACAGACAGACAGACAGATCTTCCAAAATATATAATAGATAGCCGATGAGCCCGACGTTGTCCGGGCCATTCAAAAACCAAATTTCGGCGACCCGATAAAATTCGTATCCGGGGCAAGATACATTCACATACCAAATTTCAAGTCGATAGCTCCACCCGTTTCCGAGATCTCGTCTGCGCATGCGCGAAGCTGGCGTCGCACGGGCTCGTCGACCCGATAAAATTCGTATCCGGGGCAAGGTACATTCACATAGCAAATTTCAAGTCGATAGCTCCACCCGTTTCCGAGATCTCGTCTGCGCATGCGCGAAGCTGGCGTCGCACGGGCTCGTCGACCCGATAAAATTCGTATCCGGGGCAAGGTACATTCACATAGCAAATTTCAAGTCGATAGCTCCACCCGTTTCCGAGATCTCGTCTGCGCATGCGCGAAGCGGGCGCCGCACGGGCTCGCCAATACGACAACGTCCACCGCCTGGTCAAACTACACACACGTACCAAGTTTCGTCCCGATCGGTCGAGAATCGTAGATTTGTATTAATGACAGACATACAGACAGACAGACAGACAGACAAACAAACAGAGGTCTTCAAAATATATATGAGATAGATAGAATAGATTGACAGATTCCAGTAGCTTTATAACGGTATATCTGGGGAGAAATCTGATGCTGTATTCGTGATTATCTGGGATGATTTCGGTATATACCAAAGGTATATACTGTAAAAACAAAGCGCGCCATCCGTGCTCGCAGGGTTGGTCAGAAACAAATGTTTTTTTAATTTAATTTATGTTCCGTATATCTCTCTGCAGATGCTAATAAAGTTGAATGGCAAACAGACGCTCTTTATAGATATGCGTCAAAAACAAACGCTCATTAAATAATCACTTGATTAACCCACGCCGTGCCTTTGCGGTGATTTGGGAGTGGATAAAGGGTGCTCTGAGCTTCTCCAAAACGCGACCACGGCGGTGTCGGTGGGATTTTACACTTACATACGAAATTTGAGCTACCGGCGGCGTTTGTCCGAAACATGAAATATTAATTTTTTGTTTATATTTTTGAATAAATTTTTGGTTTTTCAATATTTTACCAGATTTGACCTTGAGTTGATCATTTTCAAGGTCAAGGTCAGGTCGGGTCACAATTTAACCCGTCCATGACACATCCGTTAGGTAGCAAGTTTGAGCTCAATCGGTTCCAGTCTATAAAGGACACCCACATATATATCATTTGTGGGTACCCGTTTCAAGGTGACGATCACCTAGGGCTGAAAAACTGACCCGATCCGCGTTCCTACGAAGCCATACGCACGTAAGAATCACACAGCACGCTCATGTCTGTATAATGACGCACATGACCAGACCCAGACATAAGAATCACATTTACGCACATACGCTCTTTATCAACGACACTGCGGATAGGAACGCTCTTTAACTATCAACGCGATTAACCCCCGCCGTGCCTTTGCGGTGATTTGGGAGTGGATAAAGGGTGCTCTGAGCTTCTCCAAAACGCGACCACGGCCGTGTCGGTGGGATTTTACACTTACATACGAAATTTGAGCTCAATATGTACACGCGTTTTTGATTCCATGAAGTACATACATACATACACACACACACACACATATATATACGGAGTTCTCAAAAATATATAGTACTAGCAGGTTAGCCCGCCACCGGCGGCTTGTCCGAAACATGACATTTTTTTTTTTTCAATGAGTTAATTGTGACATTTGTTTATATTTTTTTTTTATTTTTAGCTCCACGCGTTTCAATAAGAAAAATTTGTACCCGGTAGCTCCACCCGTTTCCGAGATCTGGTCTGCGCATGCGCGAAGCTGGCGTCGCACGGACTCGGCGACCCGATAAAATTTGTACTCGGCGCAAGATACATTCACATAGCAAATTTCAAGTCGATAGCTCCACCCGTTTCCGAGATCTCGTCTGCGCATGCGCTGCACGGGCGTCGCATGGACTCGGCGACCCGATAAAATTTGTACCCGGTGCAAGATACATTCACATAGCAAATTTCAGGTCGATAGCTCCACCCGTTTCCGAGATCTGCCTTTCTGCATAATATTTCGAGCGATAACATTGCATTGAAATGTCAGACTCCCATCGTGAACCTCAACACGAAGTAAACACGTGTTTCGAGCGATAACATTGCATTGAAATGACTCCCATCGTGAACCTCAAGACGACGTAAAACACGTGTTGCGTTCTAGGAAATGCACTCAATGCAGATGCTAATAACGTTGACTTCGTATATATATATATAATGACGTTATTAACCCCGGCCGTGCCGTTTGAGCTGATTTTTATGACTGGGAGTGGAGTACGGGTGCTCGGAGCTTCTGGAAAACGCGTGGACGACATCGTACGTGGTATTTTACCTTTAGATAGGAAGTTTGAGCTCAATCTGTCCAGCCGTTCCCGTCCTAATGTACTATTTCGAGCGATAACAATTGTCAGACTCCCATCGTGAACCTCAACACGAAGTAAACACGTGTTTCGAGCGATAACATTGCATTGAAGTCAGACTCCCATCGTGGACCCCCAAGACGACGTAAACACGTGTTTGTTCCGGTATAACTTTGGAGACTCTGACTTCATATATATATATAATGACGTTATTAACCCCGGCCGTGCCGTTTGAGCTGATTTCGATGACTGGGAGTGGATAAAGGGTGCTCAGAGCTTCTCGAAAACACATCTACGGCGGTGTCGGTGGGATTTTACACTTACATACGAAATTTGATCTCAATCTGTACACGCGTTTTGGATTCTATGAAGTACACACACATATACGAAGTCTCAAAATATATAGTATAGACTATCAGGTTAGCCCGCCACTGGCGGCAATAGTCAGAAACATGAAAAATTTTAAGTTTTAATTAATTTTTTTAATTAATAAAAAATTTAGTTTTTCAATGAGTTAATTTTTTTGTTTTTCAATGAGTTAATTGTGCCTTATTAATTGAATTTTTTGTGTTTAAATTTTACCCGATTTGTTTTGGTTTTTCAAGGAGTTAATTGTGCCTTTTTAATTTAGTTTTTCAATTTTACACGATTTTTGTTTGTTTTTTAATGAACCCGTCCATGACACTTCCCGTATTTAGCAAGTTTGAGCTCAATCGGTTCGAGTCTATAAAGGACACACACATATATATGACACTTCCCGTAGGTAGCAAGTTTGAGCTCAATCGGCATTCCCTGGAATTTCCCAGTAAATATTTAGCAAGTTTGAGCTCAATCGGTTCAAGTCTATAAAGGACACACTCATATATATGACACTTCCCGTAGGTAGCAAGTTTGAGCTCAATCGGCATTCCCTGGAATTTCCCAGTAACCAACGCGGCGTAATTTTGGTACATATATATAGAGACCAATTGTCCATCGGCTGTCATGTGTAGTAAAGATGTCTTATAAGCCGACATTGCCGTGGGGATGCCCGTTCCTACACGCGTTTTCGATTCTATGAAGTACCCACATATATATATATATATATATATATATATACGGAAGTCTCAAATTATATAGTAGATTGGCAGATTCCAGTAGCTTTATAACGGTATATCTGGGGAGAAATCTGATGCTATATTCGTGATTATCTGGGATGATTTCGGTATATATCTAAGGTATATACTGTAAAAACAAAGCGCGCCATCCGTGCTCGCAGGGAATAAATTTCGAGCGATAACGTTTGCGTAAATACGAAATTGTGAGTGTTGGTTTGTAACTGGGATTTCTGAGAAGCATTATGCCTATAACTACCCCCCCCCCCCCAAGCCCTGACCTAATTGTCATACATACTATAACAATGATGTTGTAAGAGCTCCAACAAATCTCCCCGCATAGGCAAGCACTCAATGTTCCCGTATATAACTCTGCAGATGTTAATAAAGTTGAATGGGAAACAGATGCTCTTTATAGAGATGCGTCAAAAACAAACGCTCATTAAATAATCACTTGATTAACCCACGCCGTGCCTTTGCGGTGATTTGAGATTGGAGAACGGGTGCTCTGAGCTTCTCTAAACCGCGACCACGGTCGTGTCGGTGGGATTTGACACTTACATAGGAAGTTTGAGCTCAATCTTTACACGCGTTTTGGATTCTATGAAGTACCCACACACACACACACACACACACATATATATACGGAGTTCTCAAAATATATAGTATAGATAGATAGAAGATAGATAGATAGAATAGATTGGCAGATTCCAGTAGCTTTATAACGGTATATCTGGGGAGAAATCTGATGCTGTATTCGTGATTATCTGGGATGATTTCGGTATATACCAAAGGTATATACTGTAAAAACAAAGCGCGCCATCCGTGCTCGCAGGGTTGGTCAGAAACAAATGTTTTTTTAATTTAATTTATGTTCCGTATATCTCTCTGCAGATGCTAATAACGTTGAATGGCAAACAGACGCTCTTTATAGCGATGCGTCAAAAACAAACGCTCATTAAATAATCACTTGATTAACCCACGCCGTGCCTTTGCGGTGATTTGGGAGTTGATAAAGGGTGCTCTGAGCTTCTCCAAAACGCGACCACGGCGGTGTCGGTGGGATTTTACACTTACATACGAAATTTGAGCTACCGGCGGCGTTTGTCCGAAACATGACATATTAATTTTTTGTTTATATTTTTGAATAAATTTTCGGTTTTTCAATATTTTACCCGATTTGACCTTGAATTGATCATTTTCAAGGTCAAGGTCAGGTCGGGGTCACAGTTTAACCCGTCCATGACACATCCGGTAGGTAGCAAGTTTGAGCTCAATCGGTTCCAGTCTATAAAGGACACCCACATATATATCATTTGTGGGTACCCATTTCAAGGTGAAGATCACCTAGGGCGGAAAAACTGACCCGATCCGCGTTCCTACGAAGCCATAAGTACGTAAGCATCACACAGCACGCTCATGTCTGTATAATGACGCACATGCCCAGACCCAGACGTAAGAATCACATTTACGCACATACGCTCTTTATCAACGACACTGCGGATAGGAACGCTCTTTAACTATCAACGCGATTAACCCCGAAGAGCAAGTTTGAGCTCAATCGGTTCCAGTCTATAAAGGACACCCACATATATATCATTTGTGGGTACCCGTTTCAAGGTGACGATCATCTAGGGCGGAAAAACTTACCCGATCCGCGTTCCTACGAAGCCATAAGTACGTAAGAATCACACAGCACGCTCATGTCTGTATAATGACGCACATGCCCAGACCCAGACGTAAGAATCACATTTACGCACATACGCTCTTTATCAACGACACTGCGGATAGGAACGCTCTTTAACTATCAACGCGATTAACCACCGCCGTGCCTTTGCGGTGATTTGGGAGTGGATAAAGGGTGCTCTGAGCTTCTCCAAAACGCGACCACGGCCGTGTCGGTGGGATTTTACATTACATACGAAATTTGAGCTCAATATGTACACGCGTTTTGGATTCCATGAAGTACACACACACACACATATATATATACGGAGTTATCAAAATATATAGTACTAGAAGGCGACCCGACTTCGTCCGGGCTATTCAAAAACCAAATTTCAAGTCGATAGCTCCACCCGTTTCCGAGATCTGGTCTGCGCATGCGCGAAGCTGGAGTCGCACGGGCTCGGCGACCCGATAAAATTCGTATCCGGGGCAAGATACATTCACATACCAAATTTCAAGTCGATAGCTCCACCCGTTCCGAGATATAAAGCCCAATGTCATTTGCGGATACCTCGGCCGGTGATGGGTTAACGCGACATCGGCCGGTTAAGAGTTAACGCGATCACGTCACGATCTGTTGATGGCGTAATATATTTACGCAATGTTTTTCGATGAGCGAAGCATGGTCCTGCGTTCTTCCCGATAATTAAGGTAGAAACTTTAAACGTACACAGGCGTGTGATACATCATTGGAAAGATGAAGCGCCATAGATTCTAACCGTGCAAATTATATGACTGGCAATTTATTATTCGCGCTATATCGAATCGATTTGTGAGCACCGAACTGAAATATATTAGCGCAAAACGGCGTAAAACAGATTTGACCTCGGCACGTGAAAAGTTGAGCTCGGATCACACACACACACACACACAGACACAGATCTTCCAAAATATATAATAGACTAGCCGATGAGCCCGACGTTGTCCGGGCTACGTTGTCCGGGCTATTCAAAAACCAAATTTCAAGTCGATAGCTCCACCCGTTTCCGAGATCTCGTCTGCGCATGCCAAATTTCAAGTCGATAGCTCTACCCGTTTCCGAGATCTGGTCTGCGCATGCGCGAAGCTGGCGTCGCACGGACTCGGCGACCCGATAAAATTCGTATCCGGGGCAAGATACATTCACATAGCAAATTTCAAGTCGATAGCTCCACCCGTTTCCGAGATCTCGTCTGCGCATGCGCGAAGCTGGTGTCGCACGGGCTCGGCGACCCGATAAAGTTCGCATCCGGGGCAAGATACATTCACATAGCAAATTTCAAGTCGATAGCTCCACCCGTTTCCGAGATCTCGTCTGCGCATGCGCGAAGCGGGCGCCGCACGGGCTCGCCAATACGACAACGACGACCGCCTGGTCAAACTACACTCACGTACCAAGTTTCGTCCCGATCGGTCAAGAATCGTAGATTTGTATCAATGACAGACAGACAGACAGACAGACAGACAAACATACAGACAGAGGTCTTCAAAATATATAATAGACTAGCCGATGAGCCCGACGTTGTCCGGGCCATTCAAAAACCAAATTTCAAGTCGATAGCTCCACCCGTTTCCGAGATCTGTTCTGCGCATGCGCGAAGCTGGCGTCGCACGGGCTCGTCGACCCGATAAAATTCGTGTCCGGGGCAAGATACATTCACATACCACATTTCAAGTCGATAGCTCAACCCGTTTCCAAGATCTCGTCTGCGCATGCGCGAAGCTGGCGTCGCACGGGCTCGGCGACCCGATAAAATTCGTATCCGGGGCAAGATACATTCACATAGCAAATTTCAAGTCGATAGCTCCACCCGTTTCCGAGATCTCGTCTGCGCATGCGCGAAGCTGGTGTCGCACGGGCTCGGCGACCCGATAAAGTTCGCATCCGGGGCAAGATACATTCACATAGCAAATTTCAAGTCGATAGCTCCACCCGTTTCCGAGATCTCGTCTGCGCATGCGCGAAGCTGGCGTCGCACGGACTCGGCGACCCGATAAAATTCATATCCGGGGCAAGATACATTCACATAGCAAATTTCAAGTCGATAGCTCCACCCGTTTCCGAGATCTCGTCTGCGCATGCGCGAAGCTGGTGTCGCACGGGCTCGGCGACCCGATAAAGTTCGCATCCGGGGCAAGATACATTCACATAGCAAATTTCAAGTCGATAGCTCCACCCGTTTCCGAGATCTCGTCTGCGCATGCGCGAAGCGGGCGCCGCACGGGCTCGCCAATACGACAACGACGACCGCCTGGTCAAACTACACTCACGTACCAAGTTTCGTCCCGATCGGTCAAGAATCGTAGATTTGTATCAATGACAGACAGACAGACAGACAGACAGACAAACATACAGACAGAGGTCTTCAAAATATATAATAGACTAGAAGATGACCCGACTTCGTCCGGGCTTTGACCTTGAATTGTCCATTTTAAAGGTCAAGGTCAAGTGGGGTCACGATTTGACCAGTCCAAAACACTGCCCGGACAAAAGTACCCGACAAACGTGCCCGTCGAAATCCATCCGGTTTTACCCGATTTGACCTTGAATTGATCATTTTGAAGGTCAAGGTCAAGTCGGGGTCACGATTTGACCCGTCCAAAATACCCAGTGGACAAAAGTAACCCTATGTATAAAATTTCGTCAAAATCCCATCAAAATTGGCGATTTGAGCTTGAATTGACCCGATTTCAAGGTCAAGGTCACGTCGCACGGGCAAATGAATATGCTTATGAGACTCCCCCCCCCCGTACGAAAGTACCCCCCACATACCAAGTTTCATCGAAATCCCGTGATATTCGGGCGTTTGACCTTGAAATGTCCCGATTTCAAGTTCAAAGTCACTTCGCACGGGCAAATTAATAGGCCCATGTCACTCCTCGGCCGAAAATACCCCCACATACCAAGTTTCATCGAAATCGGGTCGGCCGTTTTCGAGTCCATCGATTAGAGACAGACACACAGACAGACAGACAGATCTTCCAAAATATATAATAGATAGCCGATGAGCCCGACGTTGTCCGGGCCATTCAAAAACCAAATTTCGGCGACCCGATAAAATTCGTATCCGGGGCAAGATACATTCACATACCAAATTTCAAGTCGATAGCTCCACCCGTTTCCGAGATCGCGTCTGCGCATGCGCGAAGCTGGCGTCGCACGGGCTCGTCGACCCGATAAAATTCGTATCCGGGGCAAGGTACATTCACATAGCAAATTTCAAGTCGATAGCTCCACCCGTTTCCGAGATCTCGTCTGCGCATGCGCGAAGCTGGCGTCGCACGGGCTCGTCGATCCGATAAAATTCGTATCGGTACATTCACATAGCAAATTTCAAGTCGATAGCTCCACCCGTTTCCGAGATCTCGTCTGCGCATGCGCGAAGCGGGCGCCGCACGGGCTCGCCAATACGACAACGTCCACCGCCTGGTCAAACTACACACACGTACCAAGTTTCGTCCTGATCGGTCGAGAATCGTAGATTTGTATTAATGACAGACATACAGACAGACAGACAGACAGACAAACAAACAGAGGTCTTCAAAATATATATGAGATAGATAGAATAGATTGGCAGATTCCAGTAGCTTTATAACGGTATATCTGGGGAGAAATCTGATGCTGTATTCGTGATTATCTGGGATGATTTCGGTATATACCAAAGGTATATACTGTAAAAACAAAGCGCGCCATCCGTGCTCGCAGGGTTGGTCAGAAACAAATGTTTTTTAAATTTAATTTATGTTCCGTATATCTCTCTGCAGATGCTAATAAAGTTGAATGGCAAACAGACGCTCTTTATAGATATGCGTCAAAAACAAACGCTGATTAAATAATCACTTGATTAACCCACGCCGTGCCTTTGCGGTGATTTGGGAGTGGATAAAGGGTGCTCTGAGCTTCTCCAAAACGCGACCACGGCGGTGTCGGTGGGATTTTACACTTACATACGAAATTTGAGCTACCGGCGGCGTTTGTCCGAAACATGAAATATTAATTTTTTGTTTATATTTTTGAATAAATTTTTGGTTTTTCAATATTTTACCAGATTTGACCTTGAGTTGATCATTTTCAAGGTCAAGGTCAGGTCGGGTCACAATTTAACCCGTCCATGACACATCCGGTAGGTAGCAAGTTTGAGCTCAATCGGTTCCAGTCTATAAAGGACACCCACATATATATCATTTGTGGGTACCCGTTTCAAGGTGACGATCACCTAGGGCTGAAAAACTGACCCGATCCGCGTTCCTACGAAGCCATACGTACGTAAGAATCACACAGCACGCTCATGTCTGTATAATGACGCACATGACCAGACCCAGACATAAGAATCACATTTACGCACATACGCTCTTTATCAACGACACTGCGGATAGGAACGCTCTTTAACTATCAACGCGATTAACCCCCGCCGTGCCTTTGCGGTGATTTGGGAGTGGATAAAGGGTGCTCTGAGCTTCTCCAAAACGCGACCACGGCCGTGTCGGTGGGATTTTACACTTACATACGAAATTTGAGCTCAATATGTACACGCGTTTTTGATTCCATGAAGTACATACATACATACACACACACACACATATATATACGGAGTTCTCAAAAATATATAGTACTAGCAGGTTAGCCCGCCACTGGCGGCAATAGTCAGAAACATGAAAAATTTTAAGTTTTAATTAATTTTTTTAATTAATAAATTTTTTTGTTTTTCAATGAGTTAATTTTTTTGTTTTTCAATGAGTTAATTTTTGCCTTATTAATTGAATTTTTTGTGTTTAAATTTTACCCGATTTGTTTTGGTTTTTCAAGGAGTTAATTGTGCCTTTTTAATTTAGTTTTTCAATTTTACCCGATTTTTTTTTGTTTTTTAATGAACCCGTCAATGACACTTCCCGTATTTAGCAAGTTTGAGCTCAATCGGTTCGAGTCTATAAAGGACACACACATATATATGACACTTCCCGTAGGTAGTAAGTTTGAGCTCAATCGGCATTCCCTGGAATTTCCCAGTAAATATTTAGCAAGTTTGAGCTCAATCGGTTCAAGTCTATAAAGGACACACTCATATATATGACACTTCCCGTAGGTAGCAAGTTTGAGCTCAATCGGCATTCCCTGGAATTTCCCAGTAACCAACGCGGCGTAATTTTGGCACATATATATAGAGACCAATTGTCCATCGGCTGTCATGTGTAGTAAAGATGTCTTATAAGCCGACATTGCCGTGGGGATGCCCGTTCCTACACGCGTTTTCGATTCTATGAAGTACCCACATATATATATATATATATATATATATATATATATATATATATATATATATATATATATACGGAAGTCTCAAATTATATAGTAGATTGGCAGATTCCAGTAGCTTTATAACGGTATATCTGGGGAGAAATCTGATGCTATATTCGTGATTATCTGGGATGATTTCGGTATATATCTAAGGTATATACTGTAAAAACAAAGCGCGCCATCCGTGCTCGCAGGGAATAAATTTCGAGCGATAACGTTTGCGTAAATACGAAATTGTGAGTGTTGGTTTGTAACTGGGATTTCTGAGAAGCATTATGCCTATAACTACCCCCCCCCCCAAGCCCTGACCTAATTGTCATACATACTATAACAATGATGTTGTAAGAGCTCCAACAAATCTCCCCGCATAGGCAAGCACTCAATGTTCCCGTATATAACTCTGCAGATGCTAATAAAGTTGAATGGGAAACAGATGCTCTTTATAGAGATGCGTCTAAAACAAACGCTCATTAAATAATCACTTGATTAACCCACGCCGTGCCTTTGCGGTGATTTGAGATTGGAGAACGGGTGCTCTGAGCTTCTCTAAACCGCGACCACGGTCGTGTCGGTGGGATTTGACACTTACATAGGAAGTTTGAGCTCAATCTTTACACGCGTTTTGGATTCTATGAAGTACCCACACACACACACACACACACACATATATATACGGAGTTCTCAAAATATATAGTATAGATAGATAGAAGATAGATAGATAGAATAGATTGGCAGATTCCAGTAGCTTTATAACGGTATATCTGGGGAGAAATCTGATGCTGTATTCGTGATTATCTGGGATGATTTCGGTATATACCAAAGGTATATACTGTAAAAACAAAGCGCGCCATCCGTGCTCGCAGGGTTGGTCAGAAACAAATGTTTTTTTAATTTAATTTATGTTCCGTATATCTCTCTGCAGATGCTAATAACGTTGAATGGCAAACAGACGCTCTTTATAGCGATGCGTCAAAAACAAACGCTCATTAAATAATCACTTGATTAACCCACGCCGTGCCTTTGCGGTGATTTGGGAGTGGATAAAGGGTGCTCTGAGCTTCTCCAAAACGCGACACGGCGGTGTCGGTGGGATTTTACACTTACATACGAAATTTGAACTACCGGCGGCGTTTGTCCGAAACATGACATATTAATTTTTTGTTTATATTTTTGAATTAATTTTTGGTTTTTCAATATTTTACCCGATTTGACCTTGAATTGATCATTTTCAAGGTCAAGGTCAGGTCGTGGTCACAATTTAACCCGTCCATGACACATCCGGTAGGTAGCAAGTTTGAGCTCAATCGGTTCCAGTCTATAAAGGACACCCACATATATATCATTTGTGGGTACCCATTTCAAGGTGAAGATCACCTAGGGCGGAAAAACTGACCCGATCCGCGTTCCTACGAAGCCATAAGTACGTAAGCATCACACAGCACGCTCATGTCTGTATAATGACGCACATGCCCAGACCCAGACGTAAGAATCACATTTACGCACATACGCTCTTTATCAACGACACTGCGGATAGGAACGCTCTTTAACTATCAACGCGATTAACCCCGAAGAGCAAGTTTGAGCTCAATCGGTTCCAGTCTATAAAGGACACCCACATATATATCATTTGTGGGTACCCGTTTCAAGGTGACGATCATCTAGGGCGGAAAAACTGACCCGATCCGCGTTCCTACGAAGCCATAAGTACGTAAGAATCACACAGCACGCTCATGTCTGTATAATGACGCACATGCCCAGACCCAGACGTAAGAATCACATTTACGCACATACGCTCTTTATCAACGACACTGCGGATAGGAACGCTCTTTAACTATCAACGCGATTAACCACCGCCGTGCCTTTGCGGTGATTTGGGAGTGGATAAAGGGTGCTCTGAGCTTCTCCAAAACGCGACCACGGCCGTGTCGGTGGGATTTTACATTACATACGAAATTTGAGCTCAATATGTACACGCGTTTTGGGTTCCATGAAGTACACACACACACACACACACACATATATATACGGAGTTCTCAAAATATATAGTACTAGAAGGCGACCCGACTTCGTCCGGGCTATTCAAAAACCAAATTTCAAGTCGATAGCTCCACCCGTTTCCGAGATCTCGTCTGCGCATGCCAAATTTCAAGTCGATAGCTCTACCCGTTTCCGAGATCTGGTCTGCGCATGCGCGAAGCTGGCGTCGCACGGACTCGGCGACCCGATAAAATTCATATCCGGGGCAAGATACATTCACATAGCAAATTTCAAGTCGATAGCTCCACCCGTTTCCGAGATCTCGTCTGCGCATGCGCGAAGCGGGCGCCGCACGGGCTCGCCAATACGACAACGACGACCGCCTGGTCAAACTACACTCACGTACCAAGTTTCGTCCCGATCGGTCAAGAATCGTAGATTTGTATCAATGACAGACAGACAGACAGACAGACAGACAAACATACAGAGGTCTTCAAAATATATAATAGACTAGAAGATGACCCGACTTCGTCCGGGCTTTGACCTTGAATTGTCCATTTTAAAGGTCAAGGTCAAGTGGGGTCACGATTTGACCAGTCCAAAACACTGCCCGGACAAAAGTACCCGACAAACGTGCCCGTCGAAATCCATCCGGTTTTACCCGATTTGACCTTGAATTGATCATTTTGAAGGTCAAGGTCAAGTCGGGGTCACGATTTGACCCGTCCAAAATACCCAGTGGACAAAAGTAACCCTATGTATAAAATTTCGTCAAAATCCCATCAAAATTGGCGATTTGAGCTTGAATTGACCCGATTTCAAGGTCAAGGTCACGTCGCACGGGCAAATGAATATGCTTATGAGACTCCCCCCCCCCCCCGTACGAACGTACCCCCCACATACCAAGTTTCATCGAAATCCCGTGATATTCGGGCGTTTGACCTTGAAATGTCCCGATTTCAAGTTCAAAGTCACTTCGCACGGGCAAATTAATAGGCCCATGTCACTCCTCGGCCGAAAATACCCCCACATACCAAGTTTCATCGAAATCGGGTCGGCCGTTTTCGAGTCCATCGATTAGAGACAGACACACAGACAGACAGACAGATCTTCCAAAATATATAATAGATAGCCGATGAGCCCGACGTTGTCCGGGCCATTCAAAAACCAAATTTCGGCGACCCGATAAAATTCGTATCCGGGGCAAGATACATTCACATACCAAATTTCAAGTCGATAGCTCCACCCGTTTCCGAGATCTCGTCTGCGCATGCGCGAAGCTGGCGTCGCACGGGCTCGGCGACCCGATAAAATTCGTATCCGGGGCAAGGTACATTCACATAGCAAATTTCAAGTCGATAGCTCCACCCGTTTCCGAGATCTCGTCTGCGCATGCGCGAAGCTGGCGTCGCACGGGCTCGTCGACCCGATAAAATTCGTATCCGGGGCAAGGTACATTCACATAGCAAATTTCAAGTCGATAGCTCCACCCGTTTCCGAGATCTCGTCTGCGCATGCGCGAAGCGGGCGCCGCACGGGCTCGCCAATACGACAACGTCCACCGCCTGGTCAAACTACACACACGTACCAAGTTTCGTCCCGATCGGTCGAGAATCGTAGATTTGTATTAATGACAGACATACAGACAGACAGACAGACAAACAAACAGAGGTCTTCAAAATATATATGAGATAGATAGAATAGATTGGCAGATTCCAGTAGCTTTATAACGGTATATCTGGGGAGAAATCTGATGCTGTATTCGTGATTATCTGGGATGATTTCGGTATATACCAAAGGTATATACTGTAAAAACAAAGCGCGCCATCCGTGCTCGCAGGGTTGGTCAGAAACAAATGTTTTTTTAATTTAATTTATGTTCCGTATATCTCTCTGCAGATGCTAATAAAGTTGAATAGCAAACAGACGCTCTTTATAGATATGCGTCAAAAACAAACGCTCATTAAATAATCACTTGATTAACCCACGCCGTGCCTTTGCGGTGATTTGGGAGTGGATAAAGGGTGCTCTGAGCTTCTCCAAAACGCGACCACGGCGGTGTCGGTGGGATTTTACACTTACATACGAAATTTGAGCTACCGGCGGCGTTTGTCCGAAACATGAAATATTAATTTTTTGTTTATATTTTTGAATAAATTTTTGGTTTTTCAATATTTTACCAGATTTGACCTTGAGTTGATCATTTTCAAGGTCAAGGTCAGGTCGGGTCACAATTTAACCCGTCCATGACACATCCGGTAGGTAGCAAGTTTGAGCTCAATCGGTTCCAGTCTATAAAGGACACCCACATATATATCATTTGTGGGTACCCGTTTCAAGGTGACGATCACCTAGGGCTGAAAAACTGACCCGATCCGCGTTCCTACGAAGCCATAAGTACGTAAGCATCACACAGCACGCTCATGTCTGTATAATGACGCACATGCCCAGACCCAGACGTAAGAATCACATTTACGCACATACGCTCTTTATCAACGACACTGCGGATAGGAACGCTCTTTAACTATCAACGCGATTAACCCCGAAGAGCAAGTTTGAGCTCAATCGGTTCCAGTCTATAAAGGACACCCACATATATATCATTTGTGGGTACCCGTTTCAAGGTGACGATCATCTAGGGCGGAAAAACTGACCCGATCCGCGTTCCTACGAAGCCATAAGTACGTAAGAATCACACAGCACGCTCATGTCTGTATAATGACGCACATGCCCAGACCCAGACGTAAGAATCACATTTACGCACATACGCTCTTTATCAACGACACTGCGGATAGGAACGCTCTTTAACTATCAACGCGATTAACCACCGCCGTGCCTTTGCGGTGATTTGGGAGTGGATAAAGGGTGCTCTGAGCTTCTCCAAAACGCGACCACGGCCGTGTCGGTGGGATTTTACATTACATACGAAATTTGAGCTCAATATGTACACGCGTTTTGGGTTCCATGAAGTACACACACACACACACACACACATATATATACGGAGTTCTCAAAATATATAGTACTAGAAGGCGACCCGACTTCGTCCGGGCTATTCAAAAACCAAATTTCAAGTCGATAGCTCCACCCGTTTCCGAGATCTCGTCTGCGCATGCCAAATTTCAAGTCGATAGCTCTACCCGTTTCCGAGATCTGGTCTGCGCATGCGCGAAGCTGGCGTCGCACGGACTCGGCGACCCGATAAAATTCATATCCGGGGCAAGATACATTCACATAGCAAATTTCAAGTCGATAGCTCCACCCGTTTCCGAGATCTCGTCTGCGCATGCGCGAAGCGGGCGCCGCACGGGCTCGCCAATACGACAACGACGACCGCCTGGTCAAACTACACTCACGTACCAAGTTTCGTCCCGATCGGTCAAGAATCGTAGATTTGTATCAATGACAGACAGACAGACAGACAGACAGACAAACATACAGAGGTCTTCAAAATATATAATAGACTAGAAGATGACCCGACTTCGTCCGGGCTTTGACCTTGAATTGTCCATTTTAAAGGTCAAGGTCAAGTGGGGTCACGATTTGACCAGTCCAAAACACTGCCCGGACAAAAGTACCCGACAAACGTGCCCGTCGAAATCCATCCGGTTTTACCCGATTTGACCTTGAATTGATCATTTTGAAGGTCAAGGTCAAGTCGGGGTCACGATTTGACAAGTCCAAAATACCCAGTGGACAAAAGTAACCCTATGTATAAAATTTCGTCAAAATCCCATCAAAATTGGCGATTTGAGCTTGAATTGACCCGATTTCAAGGTCAAGGTCACGTCGCACGGGCAAATGAATATGCTTATGAGACTCCCCCCCCCCGTACGAACGTACCCCCCACATACCAAGTTTCATCGAAATCCCGTGATATTCGGGCGTTTGACCTTGAAATGTCCCGATTTCAAGTTCAAAGTCACTTCGCACGGGCAAATTAATAGGCCCATGTCACTCCTCGGCCGAAAATACCCCCACATACCAAGTTTCATCGAAATCGGGTCGGCCGTTTTCGAGTCCATCGATTAGAGACAGACACACAGACAGACAGACAGATCTTCCAAAATATATAATAGATAGCCGATGAGCCCGACGTTGTCCGGGCCATTCAAAAACCAAATTTCGGCGACCCGATAAAATTCGTATCCGGGGCAAGATACATTCACATACCAAATTTCAAGTCGATAGCTCCACCCGTTTCCGAGATCTCGTCTGCGCATGCGCGAAGCTGGCGTCGCACGGGCTCGTCGACCCGATAAAATTCGTATCCGGGGCAAGGTACATTCACATAGCAAATTTCAAGTCGATAGCTCCACCCGTTTCCGAGATCTCGTCTGCGCATGCGCGAAGCTGGCGTCGCACGGGCTCGTCGACCCGATAAAATTCGTATCCGGGGCAAGGTACATTCACATAGCAAATTTCAAGTCGATAGCTCAATCCGTTTCCGAGATCTCGTCTGCGCATGCGCGAAGCGGGCGCCGCACGGGCTCGCCAATACGACAACGTCCACCGCCTGGTCAAACTACACACACGTACCAAGTTTCGTCCCGATCGGTCGAGAATCGTAGATTTGTATTAATGACAGACATACAGACAGACAGACAGACAGACAAACAAACAGAGGTCTTCAAAATATATATGAGACTAGCCGATGAGCCCGACGTTGTCCGGGCTATTCAAGAACCAAATTTCAAGTCGATAGCTCTACCCAGCCCGACGTTGTCCGGGCTATTCAAAAACCAAATTTCAAGTCGATAGCTCCACCCGTTTTCGAGATCTGGTCTGCGCATGCGCGAAGCTGGCGTCGCACGGGCTCGGCGACCCGATAAAATTCGTATCCGGGGCAAGATACATTCACATACCAAATTTCAAGTCGATAGCTCCACCCGTTTCCGAGATCTCGTCTGCGCATGCGCGAAGCTGACGTCGCACGGGCTCGGTGACCCGATAAAATTCTTATCCGGGGCAAGATACATTCACATATCAAATTTCAAGTCGATAACTCCACCCGTTTCCGAGATCTCGTCTGCGCATGCGCGAAGCTGACGTCGCACGGGCTCGGCGACCCGATAAAATTCGTATCCGGGGCAAGATACATTCACATAGCAAATTTCAAGTCGATAGCTCCACCCGTTTCCGAGATCTCGTCTGCGCATGCGCGAAGCTGGCGTCGCACGGGCTCGGCGACCCGATAAAATTCGTATCCGGGGCAAGATACATTCACATACCAAATTTCAAGTCGATAGCTCCACCCGTTTCCGAGATCTCGTCTACGCATGCGCGAAGCTGGCGTCGCACGGGCTCGGCGACCCGATAAAATTCGTATCCGGGGAAAGATACATTCAAATACCAAATTTCAAGTCGATAGCTCCACCCGTTTCCGAGATCTGGTCAGCGCATGCGCGAAGCTGGCGTCGCACGGGCTCGGCGACCAGATATAATTCGTATCCGGGGCAAGATACATTCACACAGCAAATTTCAAGTCGATAGCTCCACCCGTTTCCGAGATCTCGTCTGCGCATGCGCGAAGCGGGCGCCGCACGGGCTCGCCAATACGACAACGTCCACCGCCTGGTCAAACTACACACACGTACCAAGTTTTGTCCCGATCGGTCGAGAATCGTAGATTTGTATAAATGACAGACATACAGACAGACAGACAGACAGACAAACAAACAGAGGTCTTCAAAATATATATGAGATAGATAGAATAGATTGGCAGATTCCAGTAGCTTTATAACGGTATATCTGGGGAGAAATCTGATGCTGTATTCGTGATTATCTGGGATGATTTCGGTATATACCAAAGGTATATACTGTAAAAACAAAGCGCGCCATCCGTGCTCGCAGGGTTGGTCAGAAACAAATGTTTTTTTAATTTAATTTATGTTCCGTATATCTCTCTGCAGATGCTAATAAAGTTGAATAGCAAACAGACGCTCTTTATAGATATGCGTCAAAAACAAACGCTCATTAAATAATCACTTGATTAACCCACGCCGTGCCTTTGCGGTGATTTGGGAGTGGATAAAGGGTGCTCTGAGCTTCTCCAAAACGCGACCACGGCGGTGTCGGTGGGATTTTACACTTACATACGAAATTTGAGCTACCGGCGGCGTTTGTCCGAAACATGAAATATTAATTTTTTGTTTATATTTTTGAATAAATTTTTGGTTTTTCAATATTTTACCAGATTTGACCTTGAGTTGATCATTTTCAAGGTCAAGGTCAGGTCGGGTCACAATTTAACCCGTCCATGACACATCCGGTAGGTAGCAAGTTTGAGCTCAATCGGTTCCAGTCTATAAAGGACACCCACATATATATCATTTGTGGGTACCCGTTTCAAGGTGACGATCACCTAGGGCTGAAAAACTGACCCGATCCGCGTTCCTACGAAGCCATAAGTACGTAAGCATCACACAGCACGCTCATGTCTGTATAATGACGCACATGCCCAGACCCAGACGTAAGAATCACATTTACGCACATACGCTCTTTATCAACGACACTGCGGATAGGAACGCTCTTTAACTATCAACGCGATTAACCCCGAAGAGCAAGTTTGAGCTCAATCGGTTCCAGTCTATAAAGGACACCCACATATATATCATTTGTGGGTACCCGTTTCAAGGTGACGATCATCTAGGGCGGAAAAACTGACCCGATCCGCGTTCCTACGAAGCCATAAGTACGTAAGAATCACACAGCACGCTCATGTCTGTATAATGACGCACATGCCCAGACCCAGACGTAAGAATCACATTTACGCACATACGCTCTTTATCAACGACACTGCGGATAGGAACGCTCTTTAACTATCAACGCGATTAACCACCGCCGTGCCTTTGCGGTGATTTGGGAGTGGATAAAGGGTGCTCTGAGCTTCTCCAAAACGCGACCACGGCCGTGTCGGTGGGATTTTACATTACATACGAAATTTGAGCTCAATATGTACACGCGTTTTGGGTTCCATGAAGTACACACACACACACACACACATATATATACGGAGTTCTCAAAATATATAGTACTAGAAGGCGACCCGACTTCGTCCGGGCTATTCAAAAACCAAATTTCAAGTCGATAGCTCCACCCGTTTCCGAGATCTCGTCTGCGCATGCCAAATTTCAAGTCGATAGCTCTACCCGTTTCCGAGATCTGGTCTGCGCATGCGCGAAGCTGGCGTCGCACGGACTCGGCGACCCGATAAAATTCATATCCGGGGCAAGATACATTCACATAGCAAATTTCAAGTCGATAGCTCCACCCGTTTCCGAGATCTCGTCTGCGCATGCGCGAAGCGGGCGCCGCACGGGCTCGCCAATACGACAACGACGACCGCCTGGTCAAACTACACTCACGTACCAAGTTTCGTCCCGATCGGTCAAGAATCGTAGATTTGTATCAATGACAGACAGACAGACAGACAGACAGACAGACAAACATACAGAGGTCTTCAAAATATATAATAGACTAGAAGATGACCCGACTTCGTCCGGGCTTTGACCTTGAATTGTCCATTTTAAAGGTCAAGGTCAAGTGGGGTCACGATTTGACCAGTCCAAAACACTGCCCGGACAAAAGTACCCGACAAACGTGCCCGTCGAAATCCATCCGGTTTTACCCGATTTGACCTTGAATTGATCATTTTGAAGGTCAAGGTCAAGTCGGGGTCACGATTTGACAAGTCCAAAATACCCAGTGGACAAAAGTAACCCTATGTATAAAATTTCGTCAAAATCCCATCAAAATTGGCGATTTGAGCTTGAATTGACCCGATTTCAAGGTCAAGGTCACGTCGCACGGGCAAATGAATATGCTTATGAGACTCCCCCCCCCGTACGAACGTACCCCCCACATACCAAGTTTCATCGAAATCCCGTGATATTCGGGCGTTTGACCTTGAAATGTCCCGATTTCAAGTTCAAAGTCACTTCGCACGGGCAAATTAATAGGCCCATGTCACTCCTCGGCCGAAAATACCCCCACATACCAAGTTTCATCGAAATCGGGTCGGCCGTTTTCGAGTCCATCGATTAGAGACAGACACACAGACAGACAGACAGATCTTCCAAAATATATAATAGATAGCCGATGAGCCCGACGTTGTCCGGGCCATTCAAAAACCAAATTTCGGCGACCCGATAAAATTCGTATCCGGGGCAAGATACATTCACATACCAAATTTCAAGTCGATAGCTCCACCCGTTTCCGAGATCTCGTCTGCGCATGCGCGAAGCTGGCGTCGCACGGGCTCGTCGACCCGATAAAATTCGTATCCGGGGCAAGGTACATTCACATAGCAAATTTCAAGTCGATAGCTCCACCCGTTTCCGAGATCTCGTCTGCGCATGCGCGAAGCTGGCGTCGCACGGGCTCGTCGACCCGATAAAATTCGTATCCGGGGCAAGGTACATTCACATAGCAAATTTCAAGTCGATAGCTCAATCCGTTTCCGAGATCTCGTCTGCGCATGCGCGAAGCGGGCGCCGCACGGGCTCGCCAATACGACAACGTCCACCGCCTGGTCAAACTACACACACGTACCAAGTTTCGTCCCGATCGGTCGAGAATCGTAGATTTGTATTAATGACAGACATACAGACAGACAGACAGACAGACAAACAAACAGAGGTCTTCAAAATATATATGAGACTAGCCGATGAGCCCGACGTTGTCCGGGCTATTCAAGAACCAAATTTCAAGTCGATAGCTCTACCCAGCCCGACGTTGTCCGGGCTATTCAAAAACCAAATTTCAAGTCGATAGCTCCACCCGTTTTCGAGATCTGGTCTGCGCATGCGCGAAGCTGGCGTCGCACGGGCTCGGCGACCCGATAAAATTCGTATCCGGGGCAAGATACATTCACATACCAAATTTCAAGTCGATAGCTCCACCCGTTTCCGAGATCTCGTCTGCGCATGCGCGAAGCTGACGTCGCACGGGCTCGGTGACCCGATAAAATTCTTATCCGGGGCAAGATACATTCACATATCAAATTTCAAGTCGATAACTCCACCCGTTTCCGAGATCTCGTCTGCGCATGCGCGAAGCTGACGTCGCACGGGCTCGGCGACCCGATAAAATTCGTATCCGGGGCAAGATACATTCACATAGCAAATTTCAAGTCGATAGCTCCACCCGTTTCCGAGATCTCGTCTGCGCATGCGCGAAGCTGGCGTCGCACGGGCTCGGCGACCCGATAAAATTCGTATCCGGGGCAAGATACATTCACATACCAAATTTCAAGTCGATAGCTCCACCCGTTTCCGAGATCTCGTCCTCGCATGCGCGAAGCTGGCGTCGCACGGGCTCGGCGACCCGATAAAATTCGTATCCGGGGAAAGATACATTCAAATACCAAATTTCAAGTCGATAGCTCCACCCGTTTCCGAGATCTGGTCAGCGCATGCGCGAAGCTGGCGTCGCACGGGCTCGGCGACCAGATAAAATTCGTATCCGGGGCAAGATACATTCACACAGCAAATTTCAAGTCGATAGCTCCACCCGTTTCCGAGATCTCGTCTGCGCATGCGCGAAGCGGGCGCCGCACGGGCTCGCCAATACGACAACGTCCACCGCCTGGTCAAACTACACACACGTACCAAGTTTTGTCCCGATCGGTCGAGAATCGTAGATTTGTATAAATGACAGACATACAGACAGACAGACAGACAGACAGACAAACAAACAGAGGTCTTCAAAATATATATGAGATAGATAGAATAGATTGGCAGATTCCAGTAGCTTTATAACGGTATATCTGGGGAGAAATCTGATGCTGTATTCGTGATTATCTGGGATGATTTCGGTATATACCAAAGGTATATACTGTAAAAACAAAGCGCGCCATCCGTGCTCGCAGGGTTGGTCAGAAACAAATGTTTTTTTAATTTAATTTATGTTCCGTATATCTCTCTGCAGATGCTAATAAAGTTGAATAGCAAACAGACGCTCTTTATAGATATGCGTCAAAAACAAACGCTCATTAAATAATCACTTGATTAACCCACGCCGTGCCTTTGCGGTGATTTGGGAGTGGATAAAGGGTGCTCTGAGCTTCTCCAAAACGCGACCACGGCGGTGTCGGTGGGATTTTACACTTACATACGAAATTTGAGCTACCGGCGGCGTTTGTCCGAAACATGAAATATTAATTTTTTGTTTATATTTTTGAATAAATTTTTGGTTTTTCAATATTTTACCAGATTTGACCTTGAGTTGATCATTTTCAAGGTCAAGGTCAGGTCGGGTCACAATTTAACCCGTCCATGACACATCCGGTAGGTAGCAAGTTTGAGCTCAATCGGTTCCAGTCTATAAAGGAAACCCACATATATATCATTTGTGGGTACCCGTTTCAAGGTGACGATCACCTAGGGCTGAAAAACTGACCCGATCCGCGTTCTTACGAAGCCATAAGTACGTAAGCATCACACAGCACGCTCATGTCTGTATAATGACGCACATGCCCAGACCCAGACGTAAGAATCACATTTACGCACATACGCTCTTTATCAACGACACTGCGGATAGGAACGCTCTTTAACTATCAACGCGATTAACCCCGAAGAGCAAGTTTGAGCTCAATCGGTTCCAGTCTATAAAGGACACCCACATATATATCATTTGTGGGTACCCGTTTCAAGGTGACGATCATCTAGGGCGGAAAAACTGACCCGATCCGCGTTCCTACGAAGCCATAAGTACGTAAGAATCACACAGCACGCTCATGTCTGTATAATGACGCACATGCCCAGACCCAGACGTAAGAATCACATTTACGCACATACGCTCTTTATCAACGACACTGCGGATAGGAACGCTCTTTAACTATCAACGCGATTAACCACCGCCGTGCCTTTGCGGTGATTTGGGAGTGGATAAAGGGTGCTCTGAGCTTCTCCAAAACGCGACCACGGCCGTGTCGGTGGGATTTTACATTACATACGAAATTTGAGCTCAATATGTACACGCGTTTTGGGTTCCATGAAGTACACACACACACACACACACATATATATACGGAGTTCTCAAAATATATAGTACTAGAAGGCGACCCGACTTCGTCCGGGCTATTCAAAAACCAAATTTCAAGTCGATAGCTCCACCCGTTTCCGAGATCTCGTCTGCGCATGCCAAATTTCAAGTCGATAGCTCTACCCGTTTCCGAGATCTGGTCTGCGCATGCGCGAAGCTGGCGTCGCACGGACTCGGCGACCCGATAAAATTCATATCCGGGGCAAGATACATTCACATAGCAAATTTCAAGTCGATAGCTCCACCCGTTTCCGAGATCTCGTCTGCGCATGCGCGAAGCGGGCGCCGCACGGGCTCGCCAATACGACAACGACGACCGCCTGGTCAAACTACACTCACGTACCAAGTTTCGTCCCGATCGGTCAAGAATCGTAGATTTGTATCAATGACAGACAGACAGACAGACAGACAGACAAACATACAGAGGTCTTCAAAATATATAATAGACTAGAAGATGACCCGACTTCGTCCGGGCTTTGACCTTGAATTGTCCATTTTAAAGGTCAAGGTCAAGTGGGGTCACGATTTGACCAGTCCAAAACACTGCCCGGACAAAAGTACCCGACAAACGTGCCCGTCGAAATCCATCCGGTTTTACCCGATTTGACCTTGAATTGATCATTTTGAAGGTCAAGGTCAAGTCGGGGTCACGATTTGACAAGTCCAAAATACCCAGTGGACAAAAGTAACCCTATGTATAAAATTTCGTCAAAATCCCATCAAAATTGGCGATTTGAGCTTGAATTGACCCGATTTCAAGGTCAAGGTCACGTCGCACGGGCAAATGAATATGCTTATGAGACTCCCCCCCCCCCCCGTACGAACGTACCCCCCCACATACCAAGTTTCATCGAAATCCCGTGATATTCGGGCGTTTGACCTTGAAATGTCCCGATTTCAAGTTCAAAGTCACTTCGCACGGGCAAATTAATAGGCCCATGTCACTCCTCGGCCGAAAATACCCCCACATACCAAGTTTCATCGAAATCGGGTCGGCCGTTTTCGAGTCCATCGATTAGAGACAGACACACAGACAGACAGACAGATCTTCCAAAATATATAATAGATAGCCGATGAGCCCGACGTTGTCCGGGCCATTCAAAAACCAAATTTCGGCGACCCGATAAAATTCGTATCCGGGGCAAGATACATTCACATACCAAATTTCAAGTCGATAGCTCCACCCGTTTCCGAGATCTCGTCTGCGCATGCGCGAAGCTGGCGTCGCACGGGCTCGTCGACCCGATAAAATTCGTATCCGGGGCAAGGTACATTCACATAGCAAATTTCAAGTCGATAGCTCCACCCGTTTCCGAGATCTCGTCTGCGCATGCGCGAAGCTGGCGTCGCACGGGCTCGTCGACCCGATAAAATTCGTATCCGGGGCAAGGTACATTCACATAGCAAATTTCAAGTCGATAGCTCAATCCGTTTCCGAGATCTCGTCTGCGCATGCGCGAAGCGGGCGCCGCACGGGCTCGCCAATACGACAACGTCCACCGCCTGGTCAAACTACACACACGTACCAAGTTTCGTCCCGATCGGTCGAGAATCGTAGATTTGTATTAATGACAGACATACAGACAGACAGACAGACAGACAAACAAACAGAGGTCTTCAAAATATATATGAGACTAGCCGATGAGCCCGACGTTGTCCGGGCTATTCAAGAACCAAATTTCAAGTCGATAGCTCTACCCAGCCCGACGTTGGCCGGGCTATTCAAAAACCAAATTTCAAGTCGATAGCTCCACCCGTTTTCGAGATCTGGTCTGCGCATGCGCGAAGCTGGCGTCGCACGGGCTCGGCGACCCGATAAAATTCGTATCCGGGGCAAGATACATTCACATACCAAATTTCAAGTCGATAGCTCCACCCGTTTCCGAGATCTCGTCTGCGCATGCGCGAAGCTGACGTCGCACGGGCTCGGTGACCCGATAAAATTCTTATCCGGGGCAAGATACATTCACATATCAAATTTCAAGTCGATAACTCCACCCGTTTCCGAGATCTCGTCTGCGCATGCGCGAAGCTGACGTCGCACGGGCTCGGCGACCCGATAAAATTCGTATCCGGGGCAAGATACATTCACATAGCAAATTTCAAGTCGATAGCTCCACCCGTTTCCGAGATCTCGTCTGCGCATGCGCGAAGCTGGCGTCGCACGGGCTCGGCGACCCGATAAAATTCGTATCCGGGGCAAGATACATTCACATACCAAATTTCAAGTCGATAGCTCCACCCGTTTCCGAGATCTCGTCTACGCATGCGCGAAGCTGGCGTCGCACGGGCTCGGCGACCCGATAAAATTCGTATCCGGGGAAAGATACATTCAAATACCAAATTTCAAGTCGATAGCTCCACCCGTTTCCGAGATCTGGTCAGCGCATGCGCGAAGCTGGCGTCGCACGGGCTCGGCGACCAGATAAAATTCGTATCCGGGGCAAGATACATTCACACAGCAAATTTCAAGTCGATAGCTCCACCCGTTTCCGAGATCTCGTCTGCGCATGCGCGAAGCGGGCGCCGCACGGGCTCGCCAATACGACAACGTCCACCGCCTGGTCAAACTACACACACGTACCAAGTTTTGTCCCGATCGGTCGAGAATCGTAGATTTGTATAAATGACAGACATACAGACAGACAGACAGACAGACAAACAAACAGAGGTCTTCAAAATATATATGAGATAGATAGAATAGATTGGCAGATTCCAGTAGCTTTATAACGGTATATCTGGGGAGAAATCTGATGCTGTATTCGTGATTATCTGGGATGATTTCGGTATATACCAAAGGTATATACTGTAAAAACAAAGCGCGCCATCCGTGCTCGCAGGGTTGGTCAGAAACAAATGTTTTTTTAATTTAATTTATGTTCCGTATATCTCTCTGCAGATGCTAATAAAGTTGAATGGCAAACAGACGCTCTTTATAGATATGCGTCAAAAACAAACGCTCATTAAATAATCACTTGATTAACCCACGCCGTGCCTTTGCGGTGATTTGGGAGTGGATAAAGGGTGCTCTGAGCTTCTCCAAAACGCGACCACGGCGGTGTCGGTGGGATTTTACACTTACATACGAAATTTGAGCTACCGGCGGCGTTTGTCCGAAACATGAAATATTAATTTTTTGTTTATATTTTTGAATAAATTTTTGGTTTTTCAATATTTTACCAGATTTGACCTTGAGTTGATCATTTTCAAGGTCAAGGTCAGGTCGGGTCACAATTTAACCCGTCCATGACACATCCGGTAGGTAGCAAGTTTGAGCTCAATCGGTTCCAGTCTATAAAGGACACCCACATATATATCATTTGTGGGTACCCGTTTCAAGGTGACGATCACCTAGGGCTGAAAAACTGACCCGATCCGCGTTCCTACGAAGCCATACGTACGTAAGAATCACACAGCACGCTCATGTCTGTATAATGACGCACATGACCAGACCCAGACATAAGAAGCACATTTACGCACATACGCTCTTTATCAACGACACTGCGGATAGGAACGCTCTTTAACTATCAACGCGATTAACCCCCGCCGTGCCTTTGCGGTGATTTGGGAGTGGATAAAGGGTGCTCTGAGCTTCTCCAAAACGCGACCACGGCCGTGTCGGTGCGATTTTACACTTACATACGAAATTTGAGCTCAATGTGTACACGCGTTTTTGATTCCATGAAGTACATACATACATACACACACACACACATATATATACGGAGTTCTCAAAAATATATAGTACTAGCATGTTAGCCCGCCACTGGCGGCAATAGTCAGAAACATGAAAATTTTTAAGTTTTAATTAATTTTTTTAATTAATAAAAAAAATTGTTTTTCAATGAGTTAATTTTTTTGTTTTTCAATGAGTTAATTGTGCCTTATTAATTGAATTTTTTGTGTTTAATTTTACCCGATTTGTTTTGGTTTTTCAAGGAGTTAATTGTGCCTTTTTAATTTAGTTTTTCAATTTTACCCGATTTTTTTTTGTTTTTTAATGAACCCGTCCATGACACTTCCCGTATTTAGCAAGTTTGAGCTCAATCGGTTCGAGTCTATAAAGGACACACACATATATATGACACTTCCCGTAGGTAGCAAGTTTGAGCTCAATCGGCATTCCCTGGAATTTCCCAGTAAATATTTAGCAAGTTTGAGCTCAATCGGTTCAAGTCTATAAAGGACACACTCATATATATGACACTTCCCGTAGGTAGCAAGTTTGAGCTCAATCGGCATTCCCTGGAATTTCCCAGTAACCAACGCGGCGTAATTTTGGTACATATATATAGAGACCAATTGTCCATCGGCTGTCATGTGTAGTAAAGATGTCTTATAAGCCGACATTGCCGTGGGGATGCCCGTTCCTACACGCGTTTTCGATTCTATGAAGTACCCACATATATATATATATATATATATATATATATATATATATACGGAAGTCTCAAATTATATAGTAGATTGGCAGAATCCAGTAGCTTTATAACGGTATATCTGGGGAGAAATCTGATGCTATATTCGTGATTATCTGGGATGATTTCGGTATATATCTAAGGTATATACTGTAAAAACAAAGCGCGCCATCCGTGCTCGCAGGGAATAAATTTCGAGCGATAACGTTTGCGTAAATACGAAATTGTGAGTTTTGGTTTGTAACTGGGATTTCTGAGAAGCATTATGCCTATAACTACCCCCCCCCCCCCAAGCCCTGACCTAATTGTCATACATACTATAACAATGATGTTGTAAGAGCTCCAACAAATCTCCCCGCATAGGCAAGCACTCAATGTTCCCGTATATAACTCTGCAGATGCTAATAAAGTTGAATGGGAAACAGATGCTCTTTATAGAGATGCGTCAAAAACAAACGCTCATTAAATAATCACTTGATTAACCCACGCCGTGCCTTTGCGGTGATTTGAGATTGGAGAACGGGTGCTCTGAGCTTCTCTAAACCGCGACCACGGTCGTGTCGGTGGGATTTGACACTTACATAGGAAGTTTGAGCTCAATCTTTACACGCGTTTTGGATTCTATGAAGTACCCACACACACACACACACACACACACATATATATACGGAGTTCTCAAAATATATAGTATAGATAGATAGAAGATAGATAGATAGAATAGATTGGCAGATTCCAGTAGCTTTATAACGATATATCTGGGGAGAAATCTGATGCTGTATTCGTGATTATCTGGGATGATTTCGGTATATACCAAAGGTATATACTGTAAAAACAAAGCGCGCCATCCGTGCTCGCAGGGTTGGTCAGAAACAAATGTTTTTTTAATTTAATTTATGTTCCGTATATCTCTCTGCAGATGCTAATAACGTTGAATGGCAAACAGACGCTCTTTATAGCGATGCGTCAAAAACAAACGCTCATTAAATAATCACTTGATTAACCCACGCCGTGCCTTTGCGGTGATTTGGGAGTGGATAAAGGGTGCTCTGAGCTTCTCCAAAACGCGACACGGCGGTGTCGGTGGGATTTTACACTTACATACGAAATTTGAACTACCGGCGGCGTTTGTCCGAAACATGACATATTAATTTTTTGTTTATATTTTTGAATTAATTTTTGGTTTTTCAATATTTTACCCGATTTGACCTTGAATTGATCATTTTCACGGTCAAGGTCAGGTCGTGGTCACAATTTAACCCGTCCATGACACATCCGGTAGGTAGCAAGTTTGAGCTCAATCGGTTCCAGTCTATAAAGGACACCCACATATATATCATTTGTGGGTACCCGTTTCAAGGTGACGATCATCTAGGGCGGAAAAACTGACCCGATCCGCGTTCCTACGAAGCCATAAGTACGTAAGAATCACACAGCACGCTCATGTCTGTATAATGACGCACATGCCCAGACCCAGACGTAAGAATCACATTTACGCACATCTTTATCAACGACACTGCGGATAGGAACGCTCTTTAACTATCAACGCGATTAACCACCGCTGTGCCTTTGCGGTGATTTGGGAGTGGATAAAGGGTGCTCTGGGCTTCTCCAAAACGCGACCACGGCCGTGTCGGTGGGATTTTACATTACATACGAAATTTGAGCTCAATATGTACACGCGTTTTGGATTCCATGAAGTACACACACACACACACACACACACATATATATACGGAGTTCTCAAAATATATAGTACTAGAAGGCGACCCGACTTCGTCCGGGCTATTCAAAAACCAAATTTCAAGTCGATAGCTCCACCCGTTTCCGAGATCTGGTCTGCGCATGCGCGAAGCTGGAGTCGCACGGGCTCGGCGACCCGATAAAATTCGTATCCGGGGCAAGATACATTCACATACCAAATTTCAAGTCGATAGCTCCACCCGTTTCCGAGATATATAGCCCAATGTCATTTGCGGATACCTCGGCCGGTGATGGGTTAACGCGACATCGTCCGGTTAAGAGTTAACGCGATCACGTCACGATCTGTTGATGGCGTAATATATTTACGCAATGTTTTTCGATGAGCGAAGCATGGTCCTGCGTTCTTCCCGATAATTAAGGTAGAAACTTTAAACGTACACAGGCGTGTGATACATCATTGGAAAGATGAAGTGCCACAGATTCTAACCGTGCAAATTATATGACTGGCAATTTATTATTCGCGCTATATCGAATCGATTTGTAAGCGCCGAACTGAAATATATTAGCGCAAAACGGCGTAAAAACAGATTTGACCTCGGCACGTGAAAAGTTGAGCTCGGATCTGAAAATTAATAGGCCTATGCCACTTCCTGACAGAAAATACCCCCACACACATACCAAGTTTCATCGAAATCGGGTCGGCCGTTATCGAGTCCATCGCGAACACACACACAGACAGACACACACACAGATCTTCCAAAATATATAATAGACTAACCGGGCTATTCAAAAACCAAATTTCAAGTCGATATCTCTACCCAGCCCGAAATTTCAAGTCGATAGCTACACACACACATATATATATACGGAGTTCTCAAAATATATAGTACTAGAAGGTGACCCGACTTCGTCCGGGCTTTGACCTTGAATTGTCTATTTTGAAGGCCAAGGTCAAGTAGGGTCACGATTTGACCCGTCCAAAACACTGCCCGAACAAAAGTACCCGACAAAAGTACCCGTCGAAATCCATCCGGTTTCACCCGATTTGACCTTGTGGAACGTGACCCGACTTCGTCCGGGCTTTGACCTTGAATTGACCATTTTGAAGGTCAAGGTCAGGTTGGGTCAAACACCAACACCCCAAAAATGGTGGAAATCGGCCCAGCGGATACCGGGAAATCGGCCCAGCGGATACCGAGATACCCTATGCATCAAATTTCGTCCGTAAAAATCCGCCAGTTTAACCCGATTTGATTTCCACTCAAGTATATAAACGCGCCTCAAATACACACGCTCATTAATTATCAAGTTTCAACGCAAAGATAAATTACCATCGGTGCCCGAGATATCGCCAAGATATAAAATAGATAGATAGAATAGATTGGCAGATTCCAGTAGCTTTATAACGGTATATCTGGGGAGAAATCTGATGCTGTATTCGTGATTATCTGGGATGATTTCGGTATATACCGAAGCGCGCCATCCGTGCTCGCAGGGTTGGTCAGATACAAATGTTTTTTAATTTTAATTTATGTTCCGTATATCTCTCTGCAGATGCTAATAACGTTGAATGGCAAACAGACGCTCTTTATAGCGATGCGTCAAAAACAAACGCTCATTAAATAATCACTTGATTAACCCACGCCGTGCCTTTGCGGTGATTTGGCAGTGGATAAAGGGTGCTCTGAGCTTCTCCAAAACGCGACCACGGCGGTGTCGGTGGGATTTTACACTTACATACGAAATTTGAGCTACCGGCGGCGTTTGTCCGAAACATGACATATTAATTTTTTGTTTATATTTTTGAATTAATTTTTTGTTTTTCAATATTTTACCCGATTTGACCTTGAATTGATCATTTTCAAGGTCAAGGTCAGGTCGGGGTCACAATTTAACCCGTCCATGACACATCCGGTAGGTAGCAAGTTTGAGCTCAATCGGTTCCAGTCTATAAAGGACACCCACATATATATCATTTGTGGGTACCCGTTTCAAGGTGAAGATCACATAGGGCGGAAACACTGACCCGATCCGCGTTCCTACGAAGCCATAAGTACGTAAGCATCACACAGCACGCTCATGTCTGTATAATGACGCACATGCCCAAACCCAGACGTAAGAATCACATTTACGCACATACGCTCTTTATCAACTACACTGCGGATAGGAACGCTCTTTAACTATCAACGCGATTAACCCCGAAGAGCAAGTTTGAGCTCAATCGGTTCCAGTCTATAAAGGACACCCACATATATATCATTTGTGGGTACCCGTTTCAAGGTGACGATCATCTAGGGCGGAAACACTGACCCGATCCGCGTTCCTACGAAGCCATAAGTACGTAAGAATCACACAGCACGCTCATGTCTGTATAATGACGCACATGCCCAGACCCAGACGTAAGAATCACATTTACGCACATACGCTCTTTATCAACGACACTGCGGATAGGAACGCTCTTTAACTATCAACGCGATTAACCACCGCCGTGCCTTTGCGGTGATTTGGGAGTGGATAAAGGGTGCTCTGAGCTTCTCCAAAACGCGACCACGGCCGTGTCGGTGGGATTTTGCATTACATACGAAATTTGAGCTCAATATGTACACGCGTTTTGGATTCCATGAAGTACACACACACAAGTCGATAGATACACACACACATATGTATATACGGAGTTCTCAAAATATATAGTACTAGAAGGTGACCCGACTTCGTCCGGGCTTTGACCTTGAATTGACCATTTTGAAGGTCAAGGTCAGGTGGGGTCAAACACCAACACCCAAAAAATGGTGGAAATCGGCCCAGCGGATACCGGGAAATCGGTCCAGCGGATACCGAGATACCCTATGCATCAAATTTCGTCCGTAAAAATCCGCCAGTTTAACCCGATTTGAGTTCCACTCAAGTATATAAACGCGCCTCATATACACACGCTCATTAATTATCAAGTTTCAACGTAAAGATAAATTTCCATCGGTGTCCGAGATATCGCCAAGACGTCTGAAACAGTCAAATGCATCGGCCGGTTAAGCGTTAATGTGATCTAACGTTATGACCTCTAACGACGTCATAGAAGTTACGCATTGTTTTTATCCTGATGGAAGATAGTACCACTTCTTCTTGATAATTGAGGCAGATAACTAAAACGGATACATACGCATTATATATCGTTGGAAAGAGGAAACACGAAAGATTCTCACAGTGTCATTATTATGACTGGCATTTTATTATTCGCGCTGTTTCGAATCGATTTGTAAGCACCGAACTCAAATGAAAGTCCCGTAACACAGCGTAAAAACAGATTTGACCTCGGCACGTGAAAAGTTTACCTCGGATCTGAAAATTAATATGCCTATGCCACTTCCCGGCCGATAGTAACCTCACATACGAAGTTTCATCGAAATCGGGTCTGCCGTTTTCGAGTTCATCGCGAACACACAGACAGACACACAGACAGATCTTCCAAAATATATAATAGATCAATTTCAAGGTCAAGGTCACGTCGCACGGGCAAATGAATATGCTTATGAGACTCGCAATAAGAAAGTACCCCCACATACCAAGTTTCATTGAAATCCCGTGATATTCGGGCGTTTGACCTTGAAATGACCAGATTTCAAGGTCAAGGTCACGTCGCACGGACAAATTAATAGGCCAATGCCACCCGCCGGCCGAAAGTATCCCCACATACCAAGTTTCATCGAAATCGGCTGGGCCGTTTTCGAGTTCATCGCGAACACACAGACAGACAGATACACAGACACACAAACAGATCTTCCAAAATATATAATAGACTAGAAGGTGACCCGACTTCGTCCGGGCTTTGACCTTGAATTGTCCATTTTGAAGGTCAAGGTCAAGTGGAGTCACGATTTGACCAGTCCAAAAACACTGCCCGGACAAAAGTACCCGACAAACGTGCCCGTCGAAATCTATCCGGTTTTACCCGATTTGACCTTGAATTGATCCTTTTGAAGGTCAAGGTCTGGTCGGGGTCACGATTTGACCCGTCCAAAACAATCAGTGGACAAAAGTAACCCCACGTATCAAATTTCGTCGAAATCCCATCAAACTTGGCGATTTGACCTTGAAGTTACCCGATTTCAAGGTCAATGTCACGTCGCACGGGCAAATGAATATGCTTATGAGACTCGCCATAAGAAAGTACCCCCACATACCAAGTTTCATCGAAATCCCGTCATATTCGGGCGTTTGACCTTGAAATGACCCGATTTCAAGGTCAAGGTCACATCGCACGGACAAATTAATAGGCCCATGCCACCCGCCGGCCGAAAATACCCCCACATACCAAGTTTCATCGAAATCGGCTGGGCCGTTTTCGAGTTCATCGCGAACACACAGACAGACAGATACACAGACACACAAACAGATCTTCCAAAATATATAATAGACTAGCCGATGAGCCCGACGTTGTCCGGGCTATTCAAAAACCGAATTTCAACCGATAAAATTCGTATCCGGGGCAAGATACATTCACATAGCAAATTTCAAGTCGATCGCTCCACCCGTTTCCGAGATCTCGTCTGCGCATGCGCGAAGCTGGCGTCGCACGGGCTCGGCGACCCGATAAAATTCGTATCCGGGGCAAGATACATTCACATACCAAATTTCAAGTCGATAGCTCCACCCGTTTCCGAGATCTCGTCTGCGCACGCGCGAAGCTGGCGTCGCACGGGCTCGGCGCCCGATAAAATTCGTATCCGGGGCAAGATACATTCACATAGCAAATTTCAAGTCGATAGCTCCACCCGTTTCCGAGATCTCGTCTGCGCATGCGCGAAGCGGGCGCCGCACGGGCTCGCCAATACGACAACGTCCACCGCCTGGTCAAACTACACACACGCACCAAGTTTCGTCCCGATCGGTCGAGAATCGTAGATTTGTATTAATGACAAACATACAGACAAACATACAGACAGACAGACAAACAAACAGACAGAGGTCTTCAAAATATATATGAGATAGATAGAATAGATTGGCAGATTCCAGTAGCTTTATAACGGTATATCTGGGGAGAAATCTGATGCTATATTCGTGATTATCTGGGATGATTTCGGTATATACCTAAGGTATATACTGTAAAAACAAAGCGCGCCATCCGTGCTCGCAGGGAATAAATGTCGAGCGATAACGTTTGCGTAAATACGAAATTGTGAGTGTTTGTTTGTAACCGGGATTTCTGAGAAGCATTATGCCTATAACTACCCCCCTAAGCCCTGACCTAAGTGTCATACATACTATAACAATGATGTTGTAAGAGCTCCAATAAATCTCCCCGCATAGGCAAGCACTCAATGCGGATAACTCTGCAGATGCTAATAACGTTGAATGGGAAACAGACGCTCTTTATAGAGATGCGTCAAAAACAAACGCTCATTAAATAATCACTTGATTAACCCACGCCATGCCTTTGCGGTGATTGAGATTGGAGAACGGGTGCTCTGAGCTTCACTAAACCGCGACCACGGTCGTGTCGGTGGGATTTGACACTTACATAGGAAGTTTGAGCTCAATATGTACACGCGTTTTGGATTCTATGAAGTACCCACACACATATATACACACATATATATATATACGAAGTCTCAAAATATATAGTATAGACTAGCAGGTTAGCCCGCCACTGGCGGCATTCGTCCCATGGCTTTGTTCGAAAAAAGCAATTGCAACAGGTTCCGAGACACTTGTGCTGCATTTGCAGCAAATTTCGGCAATAGTCAGAAACATGACAATTTTAATTTAATTTTTTTTTTTCAATGAGTTAATTATTTTGTTTTTCAATGAGTTAATTGTGCTTTTGTTTTTAAATTTTACCCGATTTGTTTTGTTTTTTCAAGGAGTTAATTGTGCCTTTTTAATTTTGTTTTTCAATTTTACCCGATTTTTTTTTGTTTTTCAATGACACTTCCCGTATTTAGCAAGTTTGAGCTCAATCGGTTCGAGTCTATAAAGGACACACACATATATATGACACTTCCCGTACGTAGCAAGTTTGAGCTCAATCGGCATTATCCCAGTAAATATTTAGCAAGTTTGAGCTCAATCGGTTCGAGTCTATAAAGGACACACTCATATATATTTGCCGACATTGCCGTGGGGATGCCCGTTCCTACACGCGTTTTCGATTCTATGAAGTACCCACATATATACACACATATTAATAGTAGATTGGCAGATTCCAGTAGCTTTATAACGGTATATCTGGGGAGAAATCTGATGCTATATTCGTGATTATCTGGGGTGATTTCGGTATATACCAAAGGTATATACTGTAAAAACAAAGCGCGCCATCCGTGCTCGCAGGGAATAAATTTCGAGCGATAACGTTTGCGTTCCCGTATAACTCTGCAGATGCCAATAACGTTGAATGGGAAACAGACGCTCTTCATAGAGATGCGTCAAAAACAAACGCTCATTAAATAATCACTTGATTAACCCACGCCGTGCCTTTGCGGTGATTTGAGATTGGAGAACGGGTGCTCTGAGCTTCTCTAAACCGCGACCACGGTCGTGTCGGTGTGATTTGACACTTACATAGGAAGTTTGAGCTCAATATGTACACGCGTTTTCGTATCCGGGGCAAGATACATTCACATACCAAATTTCAAGTCGATAGCTCCACCCGTTTCCGAGATCTCGTCTGCGCACGCGCGAAGCTGGCGTCGCACGGGCTCGGCGCCCGATAAAATTCGTATCCGGGGCAAGATACATTCACATAGCAAATTTCAAGTCGATAGCTCCACCCGTTTCCGAGATCTCGTCTGCGCATGCGCGAAGCGGGCGCCGCACGGGCTCGCCAATACGACAACGTCCACCGCCTGGTCAAACTACACACACGCACCAAGTTTCGTCCCGATCGGTCGAGAATCGTAGATTTGTATTAATGACAAACATACAGACAAACATACAGACAGACAGACAAACAAACAGACAGAGGTCTTCAAAATATATATGAGATAGATAGAATAGATTGGCAGATTCCAGTAGCTTTATAACGGTATATCTGGGGAGAAATCTGATGCTATATTCGTGATTATCTGGGATGATTTCGGTATATACCTAAGGTATATACTGTAAAAACAAAGCGCGCCATCCGTGCTCGCAGGGAATAAATGTCGAGCGATAACGTTTGCGTAAATACGAAATTGTGAGTGTTTGTTTGTAACCGGGATTTCTGAGAAGCATTATGCCTATAACTACCCCCCTAAGCCCTGACCTAAGTGTCATACATACTATAACAATGATGTTGTAAGAGCTCCAATAAATCTCCCCGCATAGGCAAGCACTCAATGTGGATAACTCTGCAGATGCTAATAACGTTGAATGGGAAACAGACGCTCTTTATAGAGATGCGTCAAAAACAAACGCTCATTAAATAATCACTTGATTAACCCACGCCATGCCTTTGCGGTGATTGAGATTGGAGAACGGGTGCTCTGAGCTTCACTAAACCGCGACCACGGTCGTGTCGGTGGGATTTGACACTTACATAGGAAGTTTGAGCTCAATATGTACACGCGTTTTGGATTCTATGAAGTACCCACACACATATATACACACATATATATATATACGAAGTCTCAAAATATATAGTATAGACTAGCAGGTTAGCCCGCCACTGGCGGCATTCGTCCCATGGCTTTGTTCGAAAAAAGCAATTGCAACAGGTTCCGAGACACTTGTGCTGCATTTGCAGCAAATTTCGGCAATAGTCAGAAACATGACAATTTTAATTTAATTTTTTTTTTTTCAATGAGTTAATTATTTTGTTTTTCAATGAGTTAATTGTGCTTTTGTTTTTAAATTTTACCCGATTTGTTTTGTTTTTTCAAGGAGTTAATTGTGCCTTTTTAATTTTGTTTTTCAATTTTACCCGATTTTTTTTTGTTTTTCAATGACACTTCCCGTATTTAGCAAGTTTGAGCTCAATCGGTTCGAGTCTATAAAGGACACACACATATATATGACACTTCCCGTACGTAGCAAGTTTGAGCTCAATCGGCATTATCCCAGTAAATATTTAGCAAGTTTGAGCTCAATCGGTTCGAGTCTATAAAGGACACACTCATATATATTTGCCGACATTGCCGTGGGGATGCCCGTTCCTACACGCGTTTTCGATTCTATGAAGTACCCACATATATACACACATATTAATAGTAGATTGGCAGATTCCAGTAGCTTTATAACGGTATATCTGGGGAGAAATCTGATGCTATATTCGTGATTATCTGGGGTGATTTCGGTATATACCAAAGGTATATACTGTAAAAACAAAGCGCGCCATCCGTGCTCGCAGGGAATAAATTTCGAGCGATAACGTTTGCGTTCCCGTATAACTCTGCAGATGCCAATAACGTTGAATGGGAAACAGACGCTCTTCATAGAGATGCGTCAAAAACAAACGCTCATTAAATAATCACTTGATTAACCCACGCCGTGCCTTTGCGGTGATTTGAGATCGGAGAACGGGTGCTCTGAGCTTCTCTAAACCGCGACCACGGTCGTGTCGGTGTGATTTGACACTTACATAGGAAGTTTGAGCTCAATATGTACACGCGTTTTGGATTCTATGAAGTACACACACACACACATATATACGAAGTCTCAAAATATATAGTATAGACTAGCAGGTTAGCCCGCCACTGGCGGCATTCGTCCCATGGCTTTGTTTCAGAAACATGACATTTTTGTAATTATTTTGTTTTTATTTATTTTTGTTTTTTATTTTTGAATATGAATTTAATGTTTTTTAAATTTAATATATTTTGTTTCTGAATTGTTTTTTTATTGTTAATTTTTTTTTATTTTAAATTGTTTTAATTAACCTCTTCGCTGCTAAATGACGTTATGACGTCGTGTGCTGGTCTGTTGACGTTATTGGCATTTTCCAATGGGAAAATATAGCGGGAATGTCAAAAGAACCATAAAAGTGACTCAGCTGAAAGGCTATTATTGTTCACAATCGTGTAACATCATACACTGTTTGAAACGTCGAGATACAGTTATTCCGATGCACTAATCTCTGAGTTCCAGTTATGTATAATGGCCTACTTCTAGTGTGCTGAAGTGGGTCCGTAGTACCTACGGACCATATAGCACACGGCGTGCACTTTTACGTCCGTAATAGATACGGACGTCATAGCAGCGAAGAGGTTAAATTGTAAATTGTTTTAATTAATTTTGTTGTTTCTGGCGTAAAAATTTACCCGTAGAAATCCCCCCTTCCTATGAACGACAGACAACGCATTCTTTGTTTCGTGAAATCTCTCTACGATAACATTGCATTGAATTTAAAACAAACGCTTCCCGTCGGGAAATCTGTCTTCGGGTCGTTGGTGTTGGCATCACGGCTCCCCGAAAACTCTCACATTGCCGAAAACGTGTATTTGGTAATATCGTTGTTGTTGATATTTACGGCTTGTGGGCTATTTTCTTATTTAGCAAGTTTGAGCTCAATCGGTTCGAGTCTATAAAGGACACACTCATAGTCTCATATATATGACACTTCCCGTAGGTAGCAAGTTTGAGCTCAATCGGCATTCCCTGGAATTTCCAGTAGATTCGCAGATTCCAGTAGCTTTATAATGGTATATCTGGGGGAGAAATCTGATGCCATATTCGTGATTATCTGGGATGATTTCGGTATATACCAAAGGTATATACTGTAAAAACAAAGCGCGCCATCCGTGCTCGCAGGGAATAAATTTCGAGCGATAACGTTTGCGTTCCCGTATAACTCTGCAGATGCGAATAACGTTGAATGGGAAACAGACGCTCTTTATAGAGATGCGTCAAAAACAAACGCTCATTAAATAATCACTTGATTAACCCACGCCGTGCCTTTGCGGTGATTTGAGATTGGAGAACGGGTGCTCTGAGCTTCTCTAAACCGCGACCACGGTCGTGTCGGTGGGATTTGACACTTACATAGGAAGTTTGAGCTCAATCTTTATACGCGTTTTGGATTCTATGAAGTACCCACACACACACACATATATATATACGGAGTTCTCAAAATATATAGTATAGATAGATAGAAGATAGATAGATAGAATAGATTGGCAGATTCCAGTAGCTTTATAACGGTATATCTGGGGAGAAATCTGATGCTGTATTCGTGATTATCTGGGATGATTTCGGTATATACCAAAGGTATATACTGTAAAAACAATGCGCGCCATCCGTGCTCGCAGGGTTCGTCAGAAACAAATGTTTTTTTAAATTTAATTTATGTTCCGTATATCTCTCTGCAGATGCTAATAACGTTGAATGGCAAACAGACGCTCTTTATAGCGATGCGTCAAAAACAAACGCTCATTAAATAATCACTTGATTAACCCACGCCGTGCCTTTGCGGTGATTTGGGAGTGGATAAAGGGTGCTCTGAGCTTCTCCAAAACGCGACCACGGCGGTGTGGGTGGGATTTTACACTTACATACGAAATTTGAGCTACCGGCGGCGTTTGTCCGAAACATGACATATTAATTTTTTGTTTATATTTTTGAATTAATTTTTTGTTTTTCAATATTTTACCCGATTTGACCTTGAATTGATCATTTTCAAGGTCAAGGTCAGGTCGGGGTCACATTTTAACCCGTCCATGACACATCCGGTAGGTAGCAAGTTTGAGCTCAATCGGTTCCAGTCTATAAAGGACACCCACATATATATCATTTGTGGGTACCCGCTTCAAGGTGAAGATCACATAGGGCGGAAAAACTGACCCGATCCGCGTTCCTACGAAGCCATAAGTACGTAAGAATCACACAGCACGCTCATGTCTGTATAATGACGCACATGCCCAGACCCAGACGTAAGAATCACATTTACGCACATACGCTCTTTATCAACTACACTGCGGATAGGAACGCTCTTTAACTATCAACGCGATTCACCCCGAAGAGCAAGTTTGAGCTCAATCGGTTCCAGTCTATAAAGGACACCCACATATATATCATTTGTGGGTACCCGTTTCAAGGTGACGATCACCTAGGGCGGTAAAAACTGACCCGATCCGCGTTCCTACGAAGCCATAAGTACGTAAGAATCACACAGCACGCTCATGTCTGTATAATGACGCACATGCCCAGACCAGACGTAAGAATCACATTTACGCACATACGCTCTTTATCAACGACACTGCGGATAGGAACGCTCTTTAACTATCAACGCGATTAACCCCCGCCGTGCCTTTGCGGTGACTTGGGAGTGGATAAAGGGTGCTCTGAGCTTCTCCAAAACGCGACCACGGCCGTGTCGGTGGGGTTTTACATTACATACGAAATTTGAGCTCAATATGTACACGCGTTTTGGATTCCATGAAGTACACACACACAAGTCGATAGCTACACACACACATATATATATACGGAGTTCTCAAAATATATAGTACTAGAAGGTGACCCGACTTCGTCCGGACTTTGACCTTGAATTGACCATTTTGAAGGTCAAGGTCAGGTGGGGTCAAACACCAACACCCAAAAAATGGTGGAAATCGGCCCAGCGGATACCGGGAAATCGGTCCAGCGGATACCGAGATACCATATGCATCAAATTTCGTCCGTAAAAATCCGCCAGTTTAACCCGATTTGAGTTCCACCCAAGTATATAAACGCGCCTCATATACACACGCTCATTAATTATCAAGTTTCAACGTAAAGATAAATTTCCATCGGTGCCCGAGATATCGCCAAGACGTCTGAAACAGTCAAATGCATCGGCCGGTTAAGCGTTAACGTGATCTAACGTTATGACCTCTAACGACGTCATAGAAGTTACGCATTGTTTTTATCCTGATGGAAGATAGTACCACTTCTTCTTGATAATTGAGGCAGATAACTAAAACGGATACATACGCATTATATATCGTTGGAAAGAGGAAACACGAAAGATTCTCACAGTGTCATTATTATGACTGGCATTTTATTATTCGCGCTGTTTCGAATCGATTTGTAAGCACCGAACTCAAATGAAAGTCCCGTAACACAGCGTAAAAACAGATTTGACCTCGGCACGTGAAAAGTTTACCTCGGATCTGAAAATTAATATGCCTATGCCACTTCCCGGCCGATAGTAACCTCACATACGAAGTTTCATCGAAATCGGGTCGGCCGTTTTCGAGTTCATCGCGAACACACAGACAGACACACAGACAGATTTTCCAAAATATATAATAGACTAGAAGGTGACCCGACTTCGTCCGGGCTTTGGCCTTGAATTGTCCATTTTGAAGGTCAAGGTCAAGTGGGGTCACGATTTGATCAGTCCAAAAACACTGCCCGGACAAAAGTACCCGACAAACGTGCCCGTCGAAATATATCCGGTTTTACCCGATTTGACCTTGAATTGATCATTTTGAAGGTCAAGGTCTGGTCGGGGTCACGCCAAAACAACCAGTGGACAAAAGTGACCCCACGTATCAAATTTCGTCGAAATCCCATCAAAATTGGCGATTTGACCTTGAAGTTACCCGATTTCAAGGTCACGTCGCAAGGGCAAATGAATATGCTTATGAGACTCGCCATAAGAAAGTACCCCCACATACCAAGTTTCATCGAAATCCCGTGATATTCGGGCGTTTGGCCTTGAAATGACCAGATTTCAAGGTCAAGGTCACGTCGCACGGACAAATTAATAGGCCCATGCCACCCGCCGGCCGAAAGTATCCCCACATACCAAGTTTCATCGAAATCGGCTGGGCCGTTTTCGAGTTCATCGCGAACACACAGACAGACAGATACACAGACACACAAACAGATCTTCCAAAATGTATAATAGACTAGAAGGTGACCCGACTTCGTCCGGACTTTGACCTTGAATTGTCCATTTTGAAGGTCAAGGTCAAGTGGAGTCACGATTTGACCAGTCCAAAAACACTGCCCGGACAAAAGTACCCGACAAACGTGCCCGTCGAAATCTATCCGGTTTTACCCGATTTGACCTTGAATTGATCATTTTGAAGGTCAAAGTATGGTCGGGGTCACGATTTGACCCGTCCAAAACAATCAGTGGACAAAAGTAACCCCACATATCAAATTTCGTTGAAATCCCATCAAAATTGGCGATTTGAACTTGAAGTTACCCGATTTCAAGGTCAAGGTCACGTCGCACGGGCAAATGAATATGCTTATGAGACTCGCCATAAGAAAGTACCCCCACATTCCAAGTTTCATCGAAATCCCGTGATATTCGGGCGTTTGACCTTGAAATGACCCGATTTCAAGGTCATGGTCACGTTGCACGGACAAATTAATAGGCCCATGCCACCCGCCGGCCGAAAATACCCCCACATACCAAGTTTCATCGAAATCGGCTGGGCCGTTTTCGAGTTCATCGCGAACACACAGACAGACAGATACACAGACACACAAACAGATCTTCCAAAATATATAATAGACTAGCCGATGAGCCCGACGTTGTCCGGGCTATTCAAAAACCAAATTTCAACCGATAAAATTCGTATCCGGGGCAAGATACATTCACATAGCAAATTTCAAGTCGATAGCTCCACCCGTTTCCGAGATCTCGTCTGCGCGTGCGCGAAGCTGGCGTCGCACGGGCTCGGCGACCCGATAAAATTCGTATCCGGGGCAAGATACATTCACATACCAAATTTCAAGTCGATAGCTCCACCCGTTTCCGAGATCTCGTCTGCGCATGCGCGAAGCTGGCGTCGCACGGGCTCGGCGCCCGATAAAATTCGTATCCGGGGCAAGATACATTAACATAGCAAATTTCAAGTCGATAGCTCCACCCGTTTCCGAGATCTTGTCTGCGCATGCGCGAACCGGGCGCCGCACGGGCTCGCCAATACGACAACGTCCACCGCCTGGTCAAACTACACACACGCACCAAGTTTCGTCCCGATCGGTCGAGAATCGTAGATTTGTATTAATGACAAACATACAGACAAACATACAGACAGACAGACAGACAAACAAACAGACAGAGGTCTTCAAAATATATATGAGACTAGCCGATGAGCCCGACGTTGTCCTGGCTATTCAAAATCCGGGCTATTAAACCGGGCTATTCAAAAACCAAATTTCAAGTCGATCGCTCTACCCGTTTCCGAGATCTGGTCTGCGCATGCGCGAAGCTGGCGTCGCACGGGCTCGGCGACCCGATAAAATTCGTATCCGGGGCAAGATACATTCACATACCAAATTTCAAGTCGATAGCTCCACCCGTTTCCGAGATCTCGTCTGCGCATGCGCGAAGCTGGTGTTGCACGGGCTCAGCGACCCGATAAAATTCGCATCCGGGGCAAGATACATTCACATAGCAAATTTCAAGTCGATAGCTCCACCCGTTTCCGAGATCTCGTCTGCGCATGCGCGAAGCGGGCGCCGCACGGGCTCGCCAATACGACAACGACGACCGCCTGGTTAAACTACACTCACGTACCAAGTTTCGTCCCGATCGGTCAAGAATCGTAGATTTGTATTAATGACAGACAGACAGACAGACAAACATACAGACAGAGGTCTTCAAAATATATATGAGATAGATAGAATAGATTGGCAGATTCCAGTAGCTTTATAACGGTATATCTGGGGAGAAATCTGATGCTGTATTCGTGATTATCTGGGATGATTTCGGTATATACCAAAGGTATATACTGTAAAAACAAAGCGCGCCATCCGTGCTCGCAGGGTTGGTCAGAAACAAATGTTTTTTAAATTTAATTTATGTTCCGTATATCTCTCTGCAGATGCTAATAACGTTGAATGGCAAACAGACGCTCTTTATAGCGATGCGTCAAAAACAAACGCTCATTAAATAATCACTTGATTAACCCACGCCGTGCCTTTGCGGTGATTTGGAGTGGATAAAGGGTGCTCTGAGCTTCTCCAAAACGCGACCACGGCGATGTCGGTGGGATTTTACACTTACATACGAAATTTGAGCTACCGGTGGCGTTTGTCCGAAACATGACATATTAATGTTTTGTTTATATTTTTGAATTAATTTTTGGTATTTCAATATTTTACCCGATTTGACCTTGAGTTGATCATTTTCAAGGTCAAGGTCAGGTCGGGTCACAATTTAACCCGTCCATGACACATCCGGTAGGTAGCAAGTTTGAGCTCAATCGGTTCCAGTCTATAAAGGACACCCACATATATATCATTTGTGGGTACCCGTTTCAAGGTGAAGATAACCTAGGGCGGAAAAACTGACCCGATCCGCGTTCCTACGAAGCCATAAGTACGTAAGAATCACACAGCACGCTCATGTCTGTATAATGACGCACATGCCCAGACCCAGACGTAAGAATCACATTTACGCACATACGCTCTTTATCAACTACACTGCGGATAGGAACGCTCTTTAACTATCAACGCGATTAACCCACACCGTGCCTTTGCGGTGATTTGGGAGTGGATAAAGGGTGCTCTGAGCTTCTCCAAAACGCGACCACGGCCGTGTCGGTGGGATTTTACACTTACATACGAAATTTGAGCTCAATATGTACACGCGTTTTGGATTCCATGAAGTACATACATACACACACACACACACATATATATACGGAGTTCTCAAAAATATATAGTACTAGCAGGTTAGCCCGCCACTGGCGGCAATAGTCAGAAACATGAAACTTTTTAAGTTTTAATTAATTTTTTGTTTTTCAATGAGTTATTTTTTTGTTTTTCAATGAGTTAATTGTGCCTTATTAATTGAATTTTTTGTGTTTAAATTTTACCCGATTTTTTTTGGTTTTTCAAGGAGTTAATTGTGCCTTTTTAATTTTGTTTTTCAATTTTACCCGATTTTGTTTTGTTTTTCAATGAACCCGTCCATGACACTTCCCGTATTTAGCAAGTTTGAGCTCAATCGGTTCGAGTCTATAAAGGACACACACATATATATGACACTTCCCGTAGGTAGAAAGTTTGAGCTCAATCGGCATTCCCTGGAATTTCCCTGTAAATATTTAGCAAGTTTGAGCTCAATCGGTTCAAGTCTATAAAGGACACACTCATATATATGACACTTCCCGTAGGTAGCAAGTTTGAGCTCAATCGGCATTCCCTGGAATTTCCCAGTCACCAACGCGGCGTAATTTTGGTACATATATATAGAGACCAATTGTCCATCGGTGTCATGTGTAGTAAAGATGGCTTATAAGCCGACATTGCCGTGGGGATGCCCGTTCCTACACGCGTTTTCGATTCTATGAAGTACCCACATATATACACACATACATATATATATATATATATATATATATATATATATATATATATATGTATATATATATATATATACTAGCCGATGAGCCCGACGTTGTCCGGGCTATTCAAAAACCAAATTTCAAGTCGATAGCTCTACCCAGCCCGACGATTTCAAGTCGATAGCTCTACCCGTTTTCCGAGATCTGGTCTGCGCATGCGCGAAGCTGGCGTCGCACGGGCTCGGCGACCCGATAAAATTCGTATCCGGGGCAAGATACATTCACATAGCAAATTTCAAGTCGATAGCTCCACTCGTTGCCGAGATCTCGTCTGCACATGCGCGAAGCTGGTGTCACACGGGCTCGGTGACCCGATAAAATTCGTATCCGGGGCAAGATACATTCACATACCAAATTTCAAGTCGATAGCTCCACCCGTTTCCGAGATCTCGTCTGCGCATGCGCGAAGCGGGCGCCGCACGGGCTCGCCAATACGACAACGTTCACCGCCTGGTCAAACTACACACACGTACCAAGTTTCGTCCCGATCGGTCGAGAATCATAGATTTGTATTAATGACAGACAAACAAACAAACAAACAAACAAACATACATACATACATACATCTCAAATTATATAGTAGATTGGCAGATTCCAGTAGCTTTATAACGGTATATCTGGGGAGAAATCTGATGCTATATTCGTGATTATCTGGGATGATTTCGGTATATACCTAAGGTATATACTGTAAAAACAAAGCGCGCCATCCGTGCTCGCAGGGAATAAATGTCGAGCGATAACGTTTGCGTAAATGCGAAATTGTGAGTGTTTGTTTGTAACCGGGATTTCTGAGAAGCATTATGCCTATAACTACCCCCCTAAGCCCTGACCTAAGTGTCATACATACTATAACAATGATGTTGTAAGAGCTCCAATAAATCTCCCCGCATAGGCAAGCACTCAATGCGTATAACTCTGCAGATGCTAATAACGTTGAATGGGAAACAGACGCTCTTTATAGAGATGCGTCAAAAACAAACGCTCATTAAATAATCACTTGATTAACCCACGCCGTGCCTTTGCGGTGATTTGAGATTGGAGAACGGGTGCTCTGAGCTTCTCTAAACCGCGACCACGGTCGTGTCGGTGGGATTTGACACTTACATAGGAAGTTTGAGCTCAATATGTACACGCGTTTTGGATTCTATGAAGTACCCACACACATATATACACACATATATATATACGAAGTCTCAAAATATATAGTATAGACTAGCAGGTTAGCCCGCCACTGGCGGCATTCGTCCCATGGCTTTGTTTCAGAAACATGACATTTTTGTAATTATTTTGTTTTTATTTGTTTTTGTTTTTTATTTTTGAATATGAATTTAATGTTTTTTAAATTTAATATATTTTGTTTCTGAATTGTTTTTTTATTGTTAATTTTTTTTAATTTTAAATTGTTTTAATTAAATTGTAAATTGTTTTAATTAATTTTTTTGTTTCTGGCGGAAAAATTTACCCGTAGAAATCCCCCCTTCCTAGGAACGACAGACAACGCATTCTTTGTTTCGTGAAATCTCTCTACGATAACATTGCATTGAATTTAAAACAAACGCTTCCCGTCGGGAAATCTGTCTTCGGGTCGTTGTTGTTGGCATCACGGCTCCCCGAAAACTCTCACATTGCCGAAAACGTGTATTTAGTAATATCGTTGTTGTTGATATTTACGGCTTGGTGGCTATTTTCTTATTTAGCAAGTTTGAGCTCAATCGGTTAGAGTCTATAAAGGACACACTCATATATATGACACTTCCCGTAGGTAGCAAGTTTGAGCTCAATCGGCATTCCCTGGAATTTCCCGTAGATTGGCAGATTCCAGTAGTTTTATAACGGTATATCAGGGGAGAAATCTGATGCTATATTTGTGATTATCTGGAATGATTTCGGTATATACCGAAGGTATATACTGTAAAAACAGAGCGCGCCATCCGTTCTCGCATGGAATAAATTTCGAGCGATAACGTTTGCGTTCCCGTATAACTCTGCAGATGCGAATAACGTTGAATGGGAAACAGACGCTCTTTATAGAGATGCGTCAAAAACAAACGCTCATTAAATAATCACTTGATTAACCCCCGCCGTGCCTTTGCGGTGATTTGAGATTGGAGAACGGGTGCTCTGAGCTTCTCTAAACCGCGACCACGGTCGTGTCGGTGGGATTTGACACTTACATAGGAAGTTTGAGCTCAATCTGTACACGCGTTTTGGATTCTATGAAGTACACACACACACACACACACACACATATATACGAAGTCTCAAAATATATAGTATAGACTAGAAGGTGACCCGACTTCGTCCGGGCTTTGACATTGAATTGACCATTTTGAAGGTCACGGTCAGGTGGGGTCACGATTTGACCCGTCCAAAACACTCCCTGGAAACAATCACCACTATGGTCCACTAAGTATCAAATTTTGTCAAAATCCGTCTGGCAATTTTCCAACACCAACACCCCAAAAATGGTGGAAATTGGTCAAGCGGATACCGGGAAATCGGCCCAGCGGATACCGAGATACCCTATGTATCAAATTTCGTCCGTAAAAATCCGCCAGTTTTACCCGATTTGATTTCCACTAAAGTATGTAAACGCGCCTCATATACACACGCTCATTAATGATCAAGCTTCAACATAAAGATAAATTAGCATTGTGTGGTAAATTTTAACTAATTATTTTCTCGCAGTCAAAGTTGAACAATTTCGATGTTGTTGACATTGACGGCTTGGGGCCACCGGTAGATTCCATTTCGCAACAACGAAGTATCATTTCAGCTAAATGGATTCTTGGATGAGATTCCAGACCCGCGGGGTAAATGTAAACAGCTTGAGCCTATGCGTGGTGTGAATATACAAAAAATAAATCTATCGACAATAGACCTAAGAATATTAGCTGTAACAAAATTTATATATCAGAAATTGTAATAAATGATATATTTTGGGATAGATGCACGATTTTTAATAGCCTGCAAATTGACAATATATATTGTAAATGTTATAATTTTGGGAAAAATACACGATGCGTAATTGCATGCCTGCAAATTGCTAACGTTCGTCGACGTATGAATATAGAGTTATCCTCCCTGCATCGCAGTGCTAAATCCGGCGTGATAGCACTGCGGATCCCGAGATATGAGTTTTGAAGGTCAAGGTAACGTCGCACGGGCAAATCAATAGGCCTATGTTAACCCCCGGCCGAAAATACTCCCACGTACCAAGTTTCATCGAAATCGGGTCGGTCGTTTTTGAGTTCATCGATTACACACACACACACAGACAGATACACACACACACACACACAGATCTTTCAAAATATATAATAGATAGATAGAATAGATTGGCAGATTCCAGTAGCTTTATAACGGTATATCTGGGGATAAATCTGATGCTGTATTCGTGATTATCTGGGATGATTTCGGTATATACTGAAGCGCGCCATCCGTGCTCGCAGGGTTGGTCAGAAACATATGTTTTTTTAATTTAATTTATGTTCCGTATATCTCTCTGCAGATGCTAATAACGTTGAATGGCAAACAGACGCTCTTTATAGCGATGCGTCAAAAACAAACGCTCATTAAATAATCACTTGATTAACCCACGCCGTGCCTTTGCGGTGATTTGGGAGTGGATAAAGGGTGCTCTGAGCTTCTCCAAAACGCGACCACGGCGGTGTCGGTGGGATTTTACACTTACATACGAAATTTGAGCTACCGGCGGCGTTTGTCCGAAACATGACATATTAATTTTTTGTTTATATTTTTGAATTAATTTTTGGTTTTTCAATATTTTACCCGATTTGACCTTGAATTGATCATTTTCAAGGTCAAGGTCAGGTCGGGGTCACAATTTAACCCGCCCATGACACATCCGTTAGGTAGCAAGTTTGAGCTCAATCGGTTCCAGTCTATAAAGGACACCCACATATATATCATTTGTGGGTACCCGTTTCAAGGTGAAGATCACCTAGGGCGGAAAAACTGACCCGATCCGCGTTCCTACGAAGCCATAAGTACGTAAGAATCACACAGCACGCTCATGTCTGTATACGCTCTTTATCAACTACACTGCGGATAGGAACGCTCTTTAACTATCAACGCGATTAACCCCGAAGAGCAAGTTTGAGCTCAATCGGTTCCAGTCTATAAAGGACACCCACATATATATCATTTGTGGGTACCCGTTTCAAGGTGACGATCACCTAGGGCGGAAAAACTGACCCGATCCGCGTTCCTACGAAGCCATAAGTACGTAAGAATCACACAGCACGCTCATGTCTGTATAATGACGCACATGCCCAGACACAGACGTAAGAATCACATTTACGCACATACGCTCTTTATCAACGACACTGCGGATAGGAACGCTCTTAAACTATCAACGCGATTAACCCCCGCCGTGCCTTTGCTGTGATGTGGGAGTGGATAAAGGGTGCTCTGAGCTTCTCCAAAACGCGACCACGGCCGTGTCGGTGGGATTTTACATTACATACGAAATTTGAGCTCAATATGTACACGCGTTTTGGATTCCATGAAGTACACACACACACACACACATATATATACGGAGTTCTCAAAATATATAGTACTAGCCGATGAGCCCGACGTTGTCCGGGCTATTCAAAAACCAAATTTCAAGTCGATAGCTCTACCCAGCCCGAAATTTCAAGTCGATAGCTACACACACACATATATATATACGGAGTTCTCAAAATATATAGTACTAGAAGGTGACCCGACTTCGTCCGGGCTTTGACCTTGAATTGTCTATTTTGAAGGCCAAGGTCAAGTGGGGTCACGATTTGACCCGTCAAAAACACTGCTCGAACAAAAGTACCCGTCGAAATCCATCCGGTTTTACCCGATTTGACCTTGTAGAACGTGACCCGACTTCGTCCGGGATTTGACCTTGAATTGACCATTTTGAAGGTCAAGGTCAGGTGGGGTCAAACACCAACACCCCAAAAATGGTGGAAATCGGCCCAGCGGATACCCGGAAATCGGCCCAGCGGATACCGAGATACCCTATGCATCAAATTTCGTCCGTAAAAATCCGCCAGTTTAACCCGATTTGATTTCCACTCAAGTACATAAACGCGCCTCATATACACACGCTCATTAATTATCAAGTTTCAACGTAAAGATAAATTACCATCGGTGCCCGAGATATCGCCAAGACGTCTGAAACAGTCAAATGCATCGGCCGGTTAAGCGTTAACGTGATCTAACGTTATGACCTCTAACGACTTCATAGAAGTTACGCATTGTTTTATCCTGATGGAAGATAGTTCCACTTCTTCTTGATAATTGAGGCAGATAACTAAAACGGATACATACGCATTATATATCGTTGGAAAGAGGAAACACGAAAGATTCTCACAGTGTCATTATTATGACTGGCATTTTATTATTCGCGCTGTTTCGAATCGACTTGTAAGCACCGAAGTCAAATGAAAGTCCCGTAACACAGCGTAAAAACAGATTTGACCTCGGCACGGGAAAAGTTGACCTCGGATCTGAAAATCAATAGCCCTATGTCACCCCCCGGCCGAAAATACCCCCACATACCAAGTTTTATCGAAATCGGGTCTGCCGTTTTCGAGTTCATCGATTACACACACACAAACACACAAACAAACACACACACAGATCTTCCAAAATATATAATAGACTAGCAGGTTAGCCCGCCACCGGCGGCTTGTCCGAAACATGACATTTTTTTAATATTTGTTTTTAATTTTTAGCTCCACGCGTTTCAATAAGAAAAATTTGTACCCGGTAGCTCCACCCGTTTCCGAGATCTGGTCTGCGCATGCGCGAAGCTGGCGTAGCACGGACTCGGCGACCCGATAAAATTTGTACCCGGCGCAAGATACATTCACATAGCAAATTTCAAGTCGATAGCTCCACCCGTTTCCGAGATCTCGTCTGCGCATGCGCTGCACGGGCGTCGCATGGACTCGGCGACCCGATAAAATTTGTACCCGGTGCAAGATACATTCACATAGCAAATTTCAGGTCGATAGCTCCACCCGTTTCCGAGATCTGCCTTTCTGCATAATATTTCGAGCGATAACATTGCATTGAAATGTCAGACTCCCATCGTGAACCTCAACACGAAGTAAACACGTGTTTCGAGCGATAACATTGCATTGAAATGACTCCCATCGTGAACCTCAAGACGACGTAAAACACGTGTTGCGTTCTAGGAAATGCACTCAATGCAGATGCTAATAACGTTGACTTCGTATATATATATATAATGACGTTATTAACCCCGGCCGTGCCGTTTGAGCTGATTTTTATGACTGGGAGTGGAGTACGGGTGCTCGGAGCTTCTGGAAAACGCGTGGACGACATCGTACGTGTTATTTTACCTTTAGATAGGAAGTTTGAGCTCAATCTGTCCAGCCGTTCCCGTCCTAATGTACTATTTCGAGCGATAACAATTGTCAGACTCCCATCGTGAACCTCAACACGAAGTAAACACGTGTTTCGAGCGATAACATTGCATTGAAGTCAGACTCCCATCGTGGACCCCCAAGACGACGTAAACACGTGTTTGTTCCGGTATAACTTTGGAGACTCTGACTTCATATATATATATAATGACGTTATTAACCCCGGCCGTGCCGTTTGAGCTGATTTCGATGACTGGGAGTGGATAAAGGGTGCTCAGAGCTTCTCAAAAACACATCTACGGCGGTGTCGGTGGGATTTTACACTTACATACGAAATTTGATCTCAATCTGTACACGCGTTTTGGATTCTATGAAGTACACACACACATATATATATACACACATATATACGAAGTCTCAAAATATATAGTATAGACTAGCAGGTTAGCCCGCCACTGGCGGCATTCGTCCCATGGCTTTGTTTCAGAAACATGACATTTTTGTAATTATTTTGTTTTTATTTATTTTTGTTTTTTATTTTTGAATATGAATTTAATGTTTTTTAAATTTAATATATTTTGTTTCTGAATTGTTTTTTTATTGTTAATTTTTTTTAATTTTAAATTGTTTTAATTAAATTGTAAATTGTTTTAATTAATTTTTTTGTTTCTGGCGGAAAAATTTACCCGTAGAAATCCCCCCTTCCTAGGAACGACAGACAACGCATTCTTTGTTTCGTGAAATCTCTCTACGATAACATTGCATTGAATTTAAAACAAACGCTTCCCGTCGGGAAATCTGTCTTCGGGTCGTTGTTGTTGGCATCACGGCTCCCCGAAAACTCTCCCATTGCCGAAAACGTGTATTTAGTAATATCGTTGTTGTTGATATTTACGGCTTGGTGGCTATTTTCTTATTTAGCAAGTTTGAGCTCAATCGGTTAGAGTCTATAAAGGACACACTCATATATATGACACTTCCCGTAGGTAGCAAGTTTGAGCTCAATCGGCATTCCCTGGAATTTCCCGTAGATTGGCAGATTCCAGTAGTTTTATAACGGTATATCTGGGGAGAAATCTGATGCTATATTTGTGATTATCTGGGATGATTTCGGTATATACCGAAGGTATATACTGTAAAAACAGAGCGCGCCATCCGTTCTCGCATGGAATAAATTTCGAGCGATAACGTTTGCGTTCCCGTATAACTCTGCAGATGCGAATAACGTTGAATGGGAAACAGACGCTCTTTATAGAGATGCGTCAAAAACAAACGCTCATTAAATAATCACTTGATTAACCCCCGCCGTGCCTTTGCGGTGATTTGAGATTGGAGAACGGGTGCTCTGAGCTTCTCTAAACCGCGACCACGGTCGTGTCGGTGGGATTTGACACTTACATAGGAAGTTTGAGCTCAATCTGTACACGCGTTTTGGATTCTATGAAGTACACACACACACACACACACATATATACGAAGTCTCAAAATATATAGTACTAGAAGGTGACCCGACTTCGTCCGGGCTTTGACATTGAATTGACCATTTTGAAGGTCAAGGTCAGGTGGGGTCACGATTTGACCCGTCCAAAACACTCCCTGGAAACAATCACCACTATGGTCCACTAAGTATCAAATTTTGTCAAAATCCGTCTGGCAATTTTCCAACACCAACACCCCAATAATGGTGGAAATTGGTCAAGCGGATACCGGGAAATCGGCCCAGCGGATACCGAGATACCCTATGTATCAAATTTCGTCCGTAAAAATCCGCCAGTTTTACCCGATTTGATTTCCACTAAAGTATGTAAACGCGCCTCATATACACACGCTCATTAATGATCAAGCTTCAACGTAAAGATAAATTAGCATTGTGTGGTAAATTTTAACTAATTATTTTCTCGCAGTCAAAGTTGAACAATTTCGATGTTGTTGACATTGACGGCTTGGGGCCACCGGTAGATTCCATTTCGCAACAACGAAGTATCATTTCAGCTAAATGGATTCTTGGATGAGATTCCAGACCCGCGGGGTAAATGTAAACAGCTTGAGCCTATGCGTGGTGTGAATATACAAAAAATAAATCTATCGACAATAGACCTAAGAATATTAGCTGTAACAAAATTTATATATCAGAAATTGTAATAAATGATATATTTTGGGATAGATGCACGATTTTTAATAGCCTGCAAATTGACAATATATATTGTAAATGTTATAATTTTGGGAAAAATACACGATGCGTAATTGCATGCCTGCAAATTGCTAACGTTCGTCGACGTATGAATATAGAGTTATCCTCCCTGCATCGCAGTGCTAAATCCGGCGTGATAGCACTGCGGATCTCGAGATATGAGTTTTGAAGGTCAAGGTAACGTCGCACGGGCAAATCAATAGGCCTATGTTAACCCCCGGCCGAAAATACTCCCACGTACCAAGTTTCATCGAAATCGGGTCGGTCGTTTTTGAGTTCATCGATTACACACACACACACAGACAGATACACACACACACACACAGATCTTTCAAAATATATAATAGATAGATAGAATAGATTGGCAGATTCCAGTAGCTTTATAACGGTATATCTGGGGATAAATCTGATGCTGTATTCGTGATTATCTGGGATGATTTCGGTATATACTGAAGCGCGCCATCCGTGCTCGCAGGGTTGGTCAGAAACATATGTTTTTTAAATTTAATTTATGTTCCGTATATCTCTCTGCAGATGCTAATAACGTTGAATGGCAAACAGACGCTCTTTATAGCGATGCGTCAAAAACAAACGCTCATTAAATAATCACTTGATTAACCCACGCCGTGCCTTTGCGGTGATTTGGGAGTGGATAAAGGGTGCTCTGAGCTTCTCCAAAACGCGACCACGGCGGCGTCGGTGGGATTTTACACTTACATACGAAATTTGAGCTACCGGCGGCGTTTGTCCGAAACATGACATATTAATTTTTTGTTTATATTTTTGAATTAATTTTTGGTTTTTCAATATTTTACCCGATTTGACCTTGAATTGATCATTTTCAAGGTCAAGGTCAGGTCGGGGTCACAATTTAACCCGCCCATGACACATCCGTTAGGTAGCAAGTTTGAGCTCAATCGGTTCCAGTCTATAAAGGACACCCACATATATATCATTTGTGGGTACCCGTTTCAAGGTGAAGATCACCTAGGGCGGAAAAACTGACCCGATCCGCGTTCCTACGAAGCCATAAGTACGTAAGAATCACACAGCACGCTCATGTCTGTATACGCTCTTTATCAACTACACTGCGGATAGGAACGCTCTTTAACTATCAACGCGATTAACCCCGAAGAGCAAGTTTGAGCTCAATCGGTTCCAGTCTATAAAGGACACCCACATATAAACGCGTTTCAATGTGAAGATCACCTAGGGCGGAAAAACTGACCCGATCCGCGTTCCTACGAAGCCATAAGTACGTAAGAATCACACAGCACGCTCATGTCTGTATAATGACGCACATGCCCAGACCCAGACGTAAGAATCACATTTACGCACATACGCTCTTTATCAACGACACTGCGGATAGGAACGCTCTTTAACTATCAACGCGATTAACCCCCGCCGTGCCTTTGCGGTGATTTGGGAGTGGATAAAGGGTGCTCTGAGCTTCTCCAAAACGCGACCACGGCCGTGTCGGTGGGATTTTACACTTACATACGAAATTTGAGCTCAATATGTACACGCGTTTTGGATTCCATGAAGTACACACACACACATATATATATATACGGAGTTCTCAAAATATATAGTACTAGCAGGTTAGCCCGCCACCGGCGGCTTGTCCGAAACATGACATTTTTTTAATATTTGTTTTTAATTTTTAGCTCCACGCGTTTCAATAAGAAAAATTTGTACCCGGTAGCTCCACCCGTTTCCGAGATCTGGTCTGCGCATGCGCGAAGCTGGCGTCGCACGGACTCGGCGACCCGATAAAATTTGTACCCGGCGCAAGATACATTCACATAGCAAATTTCAGGTCGATAGCTCCACCCGTTTCCGAGATCTCGTCTGCGCATGCGCTGCACGGGCGTCGCATGGACTCGGCGACCCGATAAAATTTGTACCCGGTGCAAGATACATTCACATAGCAAATTTCAGGTCGATAGCTCCACCCGTTTCCGAGATCTGCCTTTCTGCATAATATTTCGAGCGATAACATTGCATTGAAATGTCAGACTCCCATCGTGAACCTCAACACGAAGTAAACACGTGTTTCGAGCGATAACATTGCATTGAAATGACTCCCATCGTGAACCTCAAGACGACGTAAAACACGTGTTGCGTTCTAGGAAATGCACTCAATGCAGATGCTAATAACGTTGACTTCGTATATATATATATAATGACGTTATTAACCCCGGCCGTGCCGTTTGAGCTGATTTTTATGACTGGGAGTGGAGTACGGGTGCTCGGAGCTTCTGGAAAACGCGTGGACGACATCGTACGCGGTATTTTACCTTTAGATAGGAAGTTTGAGCTCAATCTGTCCAGCCGTTCCCGTCCTAATGTACTATTTCGAGCGATAACAATTGTCAGACTCCCATCGTGAACCTCAACACGAAGTAAACACGTGTTTCGAGCGATAACATTGCATTGAAGTCAGACTCCCATCGTGGACCCCCAAGACGACGTAAACACGTGTTTGTTCCGGTATAACTTTGGAGACTCTGACTTCATATATATATATAATGACGTTATTAACCCCGGCCGTGCCGTTTGAGCTGATTTCGATGACTGGGAGTGGATAAAGGGTGCTCAGAGCTTCTCGAAAACACATCTACGGCGGTGTCGGTGGGATTTTACACTTACATACGAAATTTGAGCTCGATCGGATCAGTCGTTTTGGATTCTATGAAGTACACACACACATATATACACACATATATACACACATATATACGAAGTCTCAAAATATATAGTACTAGCAGGTTAGCCCGCCACCGGCGGCTTGTCCGAAACATTGTTTATATTTTTTTTTAATTTTTAGCTCCACGCGTTTCAATAAGAAAAAATTGTACCCGGTAGCTCCACCCGTTTCCGAGATCTGGTCTGCGCATGCGCGAAGCTGGCTTCGCACGGGCTCGGCGACCCGATCAAATTTGTACCCGGCCCAAGATACATTCACATAGCAAATTTCAAGTCGATAGCTCCACCCGTTTCCGATATCTCGTCTGCGCATGCGCTGCACGGGCGTCGCATGGGCTCGGCGACCCGATAAAATTTGTACCCGGCGCAAGATACATTCACATTGCAATTTTCAAGTCGATAGCTCCACCCGTTTCCGAGATCTGCCTTTTTAATCGAGATAAATGCATTTCGTACTCGTCCTAATGTACTATTTCGAGCGATGACAATTGTCAGACTCCCATCGTGAACCTCAACACGAAGTAAACACGTGTTTCGAGCGATAACATTGCATTGAAGTCAGACTCCCATCGTGGACCCCCAAGACGACGTAAACACGTGTTTGTTCCCGTATAACTCTGGAGACTCTGACTTCATATATATATATAATGACGTTATTAACCCCGGCCGTGCCGTTTGAGCTGATTTTAATGACTGGGAGTGGAGTACGGGTGCTCGGAGCTTCTGGAAAACGCGTGGACGACATCGTACGTGTGATTTTACCTCTAGATGGGAAGTTTGAGCTCAATCTGTCCAGCCGTTGTACTATTTCGAGCGATAACAATTGTCAGACTCCCATCGTGAACCTCAACACGAAGTAAACACGTGTTTCGAGCGATAACATTGCATTGAAGTCAGACTCCCATCGTGGACCCCCAAGACGACGTAAACACGTGTTTGTTCCGGTATAACTCTGGAGACTCTGACTTCATATATATATATAATGACGTTATTAACCCCGGCCGTGCCGTTTGAGCTGATTTTGATGAATGGGAGTGGAGAACGGGTGCTCTGAGCTTTTCTAAACCGCGACCACGGTCGTGTCGGTGGGATTTGACACTTACATAGGAAGTTTGATCTCAATCTGTACACGCGTTTTGGATTCTATGAAGTACACACACACATATATACACACATATATACACACATATATACGAAGTCTCAAAATATATAGTATAGATAGACTAGCAGGTTAGCCCGCCACCGGCGGCTTGTCCGAAACATGACATTTTTTTAATATTTGTTTTTAATTTTTAGCTCCACGCGTTTCAATAAGAAAAATTTGTACCCGGTAGCTCCACCCGTTTCCGAGATCTGGTCTGCGCATGCGCGAAGCTGGCGTAGCACGGACTCGGCGACCCGATAAAATTTGTACCCGGCGCAAGATACATTCACATAGCAAATTTCAAGTCGATAGCTCCACCCGTTTCCGAGATCTCGTCTGCGCATGCGCTGCACGGGCGTCGCATGGACTCGGCGACCCGATAAAATTTGTACCCGGTGCAAGATACATTCACATAGCAAATTTCAGGTCGATAGCTCCACCCGTTTCCGAGATCTGCCTTTCTGCATAATATTTCGAGCGATAACATTGCATTGAAATGTCAGACTCCCATCGTGAACCTCAACACGAAGTAAACACGTGTTTCGAGCGATAACATTGCATTGAAATGACTCCCATCGTGAACCTCAAGACGACGTAAAACACGTGTTGCGTTCTAGGAAATGCACTCAATGCAGATGCTAATAACGTTGACTTCGTATATATATATATAATGACGTTATTAACCCCGGCCGTGCCGTTTGAGCTGATTTTTATGACTGGGAGTGGAGTACGGGTGCTCGGAGCTTCTGGAAAACGCGTGGACGACATCGTACGTGTTATTTTACCTTTAGATAGGAAGTTTGAGCTCAATCTGTCCAGCCGTTCCCGTCCTAATGTACTATTTCGAGCGATAACAATTGTCAGACTCCCATCGTGAACCTCAACACGAAGTAAACACGTGTTTCGAGCGATAACATTGCATTGAAGTCAGACTCCCATCGTGGACCCCCAAGACGACGTAAACACGTGTTTGTTCCGGTATAACTTTGGAGACTCTGACTTCATATATATATAATGACGTTATTAACCCCGGCCGTGCCGTTTGAGCTGATTTCGATGACTGGGAGTGGATAAAGGGTGCTCAGAGCTTCTCGAAAACACATCTACGGCGGTGTCGGTGGGATTTTACACTTACATACGAAATTTGATCTCAATCTGTACACGCGTTTTGGATTCTATGAAGTACACACACACATATATATATACACACATATATACGAAGTCTCAAAATATATAGTACTAGCAGGTTAGCCCGCCACCGGCGGCTTGTCCGAAACAAGACATTTTTTTAATATTTGTTTTTAATTTTTAGCTCCACGCGTTTCAATAAGAAAAATTTGTACCCGGTAGCTCCACCCGTTTCCGAGATCTGGTCTGCGCATGCGCGAAGCTGGCGTCGCACGGACTCGGCGACCCGATAAAATTTGTACCCGGCGCAAGATACATTCACATAGCAAATTTCAAGTCGATAGCTCCACCCGTTTCCGAGATCTCGTCTGCGCATGCGCTGCACGGGCGTCGCATGGACTCGGCGACCCGATAAAATTTGTACCCGGTGCAAGATACATTCACATAGCAAATTTCAGGTCGATTGCTCCACCCGTTTCCGAGATCTGCCTTTCTGCATAATATTTCGAGCGATAACATTGCATTGAAATGTCAGACTCCCATCGTGAACCTCAACACGAAGTAAACACGTGTTTCGAGCGATAACATTGCATTGAAATGACTCCCATCGTGAACCTCAAGACGACGTAAAACACGTGTTGCGTTCTAGGAAATGCACTCAATGCAGATGCTAATAACGTTGACTTCGTATATATATATATAATGACGTTATTAACCCCGACCGTGCCGTTTGAGCTGATTTTTATGACTGGGAGTGGAGTACGGGTGCTCGGAGCTTCTGGAAAACGCGTGGACGACATCGTACGTGGTATTTTACCTTTAGATAGGAAGTTTGAGCTCAATCTGTCCAGCCGTTCCCGTCCTAATGTACTATTTCGAGCGATAACAATTGTCAGACTCCCATCGTGAACCTCAACACGAAGTAAACACGTGTTTCGAGCGATAACATTGCATTGAAGTCAGACTCCCATCGTGGACCCCCAAGACGACGTAAACACGTGTTTGTTCCGGTATAACTTTGGAGACTCTGACTTCATATATATATATATAATGACGTTATTAACCCCGGCCGTGCCGTTTGAGCTGATTTCGATGACTGGGAGTGGATAAAGGGTGCTCATAGCTTCTCGAAAACACATCTACGGCGGTGTCGGTGGGATTTTACACTTACATACGAAATTTGATCTCAATCTGTACACGCGTTTTGGATTCTATGAAGTACACACACACACATATACACACATATATACGAAGTCTCAAAATATATAGTATAGACTAGAAGGTGACCCGACTTCGTCCGGGCTATTCAAAAACCAAATTTCAAGTCGATTGCTCCACCCGTTTCCTAGATCTGGTCTGCGCATGCGCGAAGCTGGTGTCGCACGTGCTCGGCGACCCGATAAAATTCGTATCCGGGGCAAGATACATTCACATACCAAATTTCAAGTCGATAGCTACACCCGTTTTCGAGATATATAGCCCAATGTCATTTGCGGATACCTCGGCCGGTGATGAGTTAACGCGACACAGTCAAATGCATCGGCAGGGTGAGAGTTAACGTAATCTAACTTTATGACCTCTGACGACGTCATAGAAATTACGCATTGATTTTATCCCGATAAAAGCATCGGACCACTTGTACCTAATAATTGAGGCAGATAACTAAAACGGATACATACATATTATATATCGTTGGAAAGAGGACACGCCACAGATTCTAACCGTGCAAATTATATGACTGGCAATTTATTATTCGCGCTATATCGAATCGATTTGTGAGCACCGAACTGAAATATATTAGCGCAAAAACGGCGTAAAAACAGATTTGACCTCCGCACGTGAAAAGTTGACCTCGCACGGACAAATAAATATGCCTATGTTCGTCTCCGGCCGAAAACACATCCAAATACCAAATTTCATCGAAATTGGCTTAGTCGTTTTTGAGTCCATCGATTTCAAACACACACACACACACACAAACAAACACACAGATCTTTCAAAATATATAATAGATAGACTAGCAGGTTAGCCCGCCACCGGCGGCTTGTCCGAAACATGACATTTTTTTAATATTTTTTTTTAATTTTTAGCTCCACGCGTTTCAATAAGAAAAATTTGTACCCGGTAGCTCCACCCGTTTCCGAGATCTGGTCTGCGCATGCGCGAAGCTGGCGTCGCACGGACTCGGCGACCCGATAAAATTTGTACCCGGCGCAAGATACATTCACATAGCAAATTTCAAGTCGATAGCTCCACCCGTTTCCGAGATCTCGTCTGCGCATGCGCTGCACGGGCGTCGCACGGGCGTCGCACGGGCTCGCCAATACGACAGCGACGACCACCTGGTCAAACTACACTCACGTACCAAGTTTCGTCCCGATCGGTCGAGGTGTTGGTATCTGATGCAAAAGACGAAATTGTGAGTGTTGGTCAATAGTCCCCGCCGTGAACCTCATCGTCGCAAAGAGCGGACAGTCAATTAACCCCGTTGTGAACCTCAATCACCAACGCGACGTAAACATGTGTTGCGTTCTAAAAATAGGAAAGCATTTTCTCTCTGCATAATTCTGCAGATGCTAATAACGTTGCTCCCCGTAGGTAGCAATATCGTTGCTGTTGATATTTACGGCTTGGGGGCTATTTTCTTATTTAGCAAGTTTGAGCTCAATCGGTTCGAGTCTATAAAGGACACACTCATATATATGACACTTCCCGTGGGTAGCAAGTTTGAGATCAATCGGCATTCCCTGGAATTTCCCGTAGATTGGCAGATTCCAGTAGCTTTTTATAACGGTATATCTGGGGAGAAATCTGATGCTATATTCGTGATTATCTGGGATGATTTCGGGTATATAACTATATACTGTAAAAACAAAGCGCGCCATCCGTGCTCGCAGGATTGGTCAGAAACAAATGTTTTTTAAATTTAATGTATGTTCCGTATATCTCTCTGCAGATGCAAATAGCGTTGAATGGCAAACAGACGCTCTTTATAGAGATGCGTCAAAAACAAACGCTCATTAAATAATCACTTGATTAACCCACGCCGTGCCTTTGCGGTGATTTGAGATTGGAGAACGGGTGCTCTGAGCTTTTCTAAACTGCGACCACGGTCGTGTCGGTGGGATTTGACACTTACATAGGAAGTTTGAGCTCAATCTGTACACGCGTTTTGGATTCTATGAAGTACACACACACATATATACGAAGTCTCAAAATATATAGTATAGACTAGCAGGTTAGCCCGCCACTGGCGGCATTCGTCCCATGGCTTTGTTTCAGAAACATGACATTTTTGAATATGAATTTAATGTTTTTTAAATTTAATATATTTTGTTTCTGAATTGTTTTTTTATTGTTAATTTTTTTTAATTTTAAATTGTTTTAATTAAATTGTAAATTGTTTTAATTAATTTTTTTGTTTCTGGCGGAAAAATTTACCCGTAGAAATCCCCCCCTTCCTAGGAACGACAGACAACGCATTCTTTGTTTCGTGAAATCTCTCTACGATAACATTGCATTGAATTTAAAACAAACGCTTCCCGTCGGGAAATCTGTCTGCATAATATTTCAAGTCTGCCGTACCCGTCGTAATGTCGTGAAATCTCTCTGCATAATAGATAACATTGCATTGAATCTGTTGTTGGCATTCAGGGCTTCGGTCGTTGTTGTTGGAATCACGGCTCCCCGAAAACTCTCACATTGCCGAAAACGTGTATTTAGTAATATCGTTGTTGTTGATATTTACGGCTTGGGGGCTATTTTCTTATTTAGCAAGTTTGAGCTCAATCGGTTAGAGTCTATAAAGGACACACTCATATATATGACACTTCCCGTAGGTAGCAAGTTTGAGCTCAATCGGCATTCCCTGGAATTTCCCGTAGATTGGCAGATTCCAGTAGCTTTATAACGGTATATCTGGGGAGAAATCTGATGCTATATTCGTGATTATCTGGGATGATTTCGGTATATACCAAAGGTATATACTGTAAAAACAGAGCGCGCCATCCGTGCTCGCAGGGAATAAATTTCGAGCGATAACGTTTGCGTTCCCGTATAACTCTGCAGATGCGAATAACGTTGAATGGGAAACAAACGCTCTTTATAGAGATGCGTCAAAAACAAACGCTCATTAAATAATCACTTGATTAACCCCCGCCGTGCCTTTGGGGTGATTTGAGATTGGAGAATGGGTGCTCTGAGCTTCTCTAAACCGCGACTACGGCGGTGTCGGTGGGATTTTACACTTACATACGAAATTTGATCTCAATCTGTACACGCGTTTTGGATTCTATGAAGTACACACACACACACACACACATATACGAAGTCTCAAAATATATAGTATAGATAGACAGCAGGTTAGCCCGCCACTGGCGGCATTCGTCCCATGGCTTTGTTCGAAAAAGCAATTGCAACAGGTTCCGAGACACTTGTGATTTGCAGCAAATTTCGGCAATAGTCCGAATTTTGTTGTTTTTCAATGAGTTAATTATTTAGTTTTTCAATGAGTTAATTGTGCTTTTTTAATTTTGTAATTGAATTTTTTGTTTTTAAATTTTACCCGATTTTTTGGGGTTTTTCAAGGAGTTAATTGTGCCTTTTTAATTTAGTTTTTCAATTTTACCCGATTTTTTTTTGTTTTTCAATGAACCCGTCCATGACACTTCCCGTATTTAGCAAGTTTGAGCTCAATCGGTTCGAGTCTATAAAGGACACACACATATATATATGACACTTCCCGTAGGTAGCAAGTTTGAGCTCAATCGGCATTCCCTGGAATTTCCCAGTAAATATTTAGCAAGTTTGAGCTCAATCGGTTCGAGTCTATAAAGGACACACTCATATATATGACACTTCCCGTAGGTAGCAAGTTTGAGCTCAATCGGCATTCCCTGGAATTTCCCAGTCACCAACGCGGCGTAATTTTGGTACATATATAGAGACCAATTGTCCATCGGCTGTCATGTGTAGTAAAGATGTCTTATAAGCCGACATTGCCGTGGGGATGCCCGTTCCTACACGCGTTTTCGATTCTATGAAGTACCCACATATATACACACATACATATATATATATATATATATATATATATATATATATATATATATATATATATATATATATATATATATATATATATATATATATATATATATATATATATATATACACACATACATATATACGGAAGTCTCAAATTATATAGTAGATTGGCAGAGCGATAACGTTTGCGTAAATACGAAATTGTGAGTGTTGGTTTGTAACCGGGATTTCTGAGAAGCATTATGCCTATAACTACCCCCCCCCTAAGCCCTGACCTAAGTGTCATACATACTATAACAATGATGTTGTAAGAGCTCCAATAAATCTCCCCGCATAGGCAAGCACTCAATGCGTATAACTCTGCAGATGCTAATAACGTTGAATGGGAAACAGACGCTCTTTATAGAGATGCGTCAAAAACAAACGCTCATTAAATAATCACTTGATTAACCCACGCCGTGCCTTTGCGGTGATTTGAGATTGGAGAACGGGTGCTCTGAGCTTCTCTAAACCGCGACCACGGTCGTGTCGGTGGGATTTGACACTTACATAGGAAGTTTGAGCTCAATATGTACACGCGTTTTGGATTCTATGAAGTACCCACACACATATATACATATATATATACGAATTCTCAAAATATATAGTATAGACTAGAAGGTGACCCGACTTCTATTTTGAATATGGTATATACATGTATATGGTTATCACAACGTCGTTGAAAACACACCAACACAGAGCTGTGGTATATTGTTTTAACGTAGCCATATGCGTGTGAGTTGAGAGTGTATGTTTATACAGTATTAGTTATAACATGGTATATGCGAGCGATGATCGATACCATGGCGTGTATCAATGACAACAATATACTAGCTACTCTAATATCAATTTGAGTTCCCGCGAATAAAGCGACACATGGTGAGCAAGTAAGTTGAGGAGTCCAGAATAATAAGCTCCATTTGATGCAAAACTTCGTCGGGAATGGTAACGACCTCTGTTCCAAGAAGAAAAGCACATAGTGTAGAGTCACTGATTGTGTCCAGATATAGGTATGGTTCTATCCCATAGTGGTTGAGTATATGGTCGTAATAACCATTCCTCATGCAGGTGATGTGATCGGAAGTACAGTAGCGCATCGCGTGAAGAAGTTCATTATCATAACACATACGACAAGCGCCACACACAAGTTTATTTTTGTATGTCGTTTTGTTCAAAAGCAATCCGAGATTTTTCAACTTTTCGCCATAATGAGGGTATTTCCTAAGTAATACCCATATACTCCAGTTTGCTGATGGATTTGAGTGCGTTGTCTGGAATGTTTTAAGACTTGTGTCTCCGGAAACAGAAGCTAGCCATTCTCTCTCATATCTTTCCCAAACTGATTGCTGAATCAGACGTTTCCACGAACACTTAGATGGGAAGTTACCAGTTTCCACGAAAGATTCCAGATGAGTTCGTAGATCATACAGCTGTAGAAGTTCAATTATATCTGGAACAAATCCTGTAGTCAGGCGAGCAAAAAGATTGAATTTGAAGAACTTCTGAAGAAATATTCTGAGGGAAACTTGGCGATCCTGTGGTAGATAAATCAATGAACATCAAAAAGAAAGTTTCTTGATGTGAATTTGTCTCTCGAGTGGCAGAAGTCCAAGCAAGCTTAGGGAAATACACGTGGGAGTACGCGATGGGAGAGACTGGGTGTGTTTCACGCACACTCGGTAAGATTTCTCCATTGTGTACATGGTAGTTTCCTATGCGAGCGACTTACATTCAAGAGCATTTGTGTGTTTTTTGGACTCTGCGAAGGCGTTCGATCGTGTGTGGCACGAAGGCCTTCTTGTGAAACTATACGATCTAGGTTTAAAAGGTAAAGTTCTGCGTGTTGTGGCAAACATGCACAAAAATTGCACCAGCCGTGTAATGTACATATATATATCCATTCTATCCCAGTTGAAAGAACGCCTGTTAAAAGGTGACATTACACTAGAGACTCTGGCAGAAGGTGGAGCGAACAAGTCAGATTTAATTTGGCTTAATTAGTTCCTTTTTGCCAGAGCGTCGGTACGAGTGAGTTGTGCGGTCTGTAACCTTTATTGGAAGCAACCGCCCTCGTGCTGATGCCGGCGAGTGAGACGGTTTTGGATTAGGCTTAGCGCGACGGACAATGGAGCTAGCGTTAGCTGCAATACAGAGATATCAAATAGTGGACACTGTTAGCTGGAGTCGCCAGTCTAACAGGGGCTATTTGGTTCTATGTGTTGAATTCCGGACGGAGGATGCTGGTATCCAGAGATCTTCTACCCGGAGCAGGAACGCCAAGACCGGCCGTACCATGAAAGAAGAGCCTCCTAAGAGAAAGACGCCAGCTCGAAGGAGAAGGGACGCAGCCAGACGGGCTAAATGGAAGAAGCAGAAGGGGTGACTGTAGATCGGCCAGTCGCCCCTCCCCGTGTGGTTCAGCCGTCTAGAGTCATAGCCGGCGGGTCGAAGTTGTCTGAGAGACGCCCAGACGACTCGACCTGCATGGAGACTGACAACATAGTACCAGCTAGCAGGGACTCCGTGTATCTGCCTGAGGCCCCTGCTGTCGTCGTCGAGGCTTGCGGAGACAGGGACGTGGATACCACCCCAGATGTTCCGGCCGCCAGCTTCGAGGTGGAACTGGATAGCTTCACACCTCGGACACCGGATTACCAGCACATCCCGGTATCCCCCAGCTCCAACGCCAGCAACAACAACAGCACAGACAGCACTCGGTCTGTCCAGTCTGTTGAAGAAACCATCCGGCTTGAAGATAACGCCATCGCTAAAGCTGACAGACACAGTAAAGAACAAACAGAAAACGTCCAACGCTACATACAAGAGCAAGAAGCAAACAGACGCTCTTTATAGCGATGCGTCAAAAACAAACGCTCATTAAATAATCACTTGATTAACCCACGCCGTGCCTTTGCGGTGATTTGGGAGTGGATAAAGGGTGCTCTGAGCTTCTCCAAAACGCGAACACGGCGGTGTCGGTGGGATTTTACACTTACATACGAAATTTGAGCTACCGGCGGCGTTTGTCCGAAACATGACATATTAATTTTTTGTTTATATTTTTGAATAAATTTTCGGTTTTTCAATATTTTACCCGATTTGACCTTGAATTGATCATTTTCAAGGTCAAGGTCAGGTCGGGGTCACAATTTAACCCGTCCATGACACATCCGGTAGGTAGCAAGTTTGAGCTCAATCGGTTCCAGTCTATAAAGGACACCCACATATAAACCCGTTTCAAGGTGAAGATCACCTAGGGCGGAAAAACTGACCCGATCCGCGTTCCTACGAAGCCATAAGTACGTAAGAATCACACAGCACGCTCATGTCTGTATAATGACGCACATGCCCAGACCCAGACGTAAGAATCACATTTACGCACATACGCTCTTTATCAACGACACTGCGGATAGGAACGCTCTTTAACTATCAACGCGATTAACCCCCGCCGTGCCTTTGCTGTGATTTGGGAGTGGATAAAGGGTGCTCTGAGCTTCTCCAAAACGCGACCACGGCCGTGTCGGTGGGATTTTACACTTACATACGAAATTTGAGCTCAATATGTACACGCGTTTTGGATTCCATGAAGTACACACACACACACACATATATATATATACGGAGTTCTCAAAATATATAGTACTAGCAGGTTAGCCCGCCACTGGCGGCATTCGTCCCATGGCTTTGTTTCAGAAACATGACATTTTTGTAATTATTTTGTTTTTATTTATTTTTGTTTTTTATTTTTGAATATGAATTTAATGTTTTTTAAATTTAATATATTTTGTTTCTGAATTGTTTTTTTATTGTTAATTTTTTTTAATTTTAAATTGTTTTAATTAAATTGTAAATTGTTTTATTTAATTCTTTTGTTTCTGGCGGAAAATTTACCCGTAGAAATCCCCCCCTTCCTAGGAACGACAGACAACGCATTCTTTGTTTCGCGAAATCTCTCTACGATAACATTGCATTGAATTTAAAACAAACGCTTCCCGTCGGGAAATCTGTCTTCGGGTCGTTGTTGTTGGCATCACGGCTCCCCGAAAACTCTCACATTGCCGAAAACGTGTATTTAGTAATATCGTTGTTGTTGATATTTACGGCTTGGGGGCTATTTTCTTATTTAGCAAGATTGAGCTCAATCGGTTAGAGTCTATAAAGGACACACTCATATATATGACACTTCCCGTAGGTAGCAAGTTTGAGCTCAATCGGCATTCCCTGGAATTTCCCGTAGATTGGCAGATTCCAGTAGCTTTATAACGGTATATCTGGGGAGAAATCTGATGCTATATTCGTGATTATCTGGGATGATTTCGGTATATACCAAAGGTATATACTGTAAAAACAGAGCGCGCCATCCGTGCTCGCAGGGAATAAATTTCGAGCGATAACGTTTGCGTTCCCGTATAACTCTGCAGATGCGAATAACGTTGAATGGGAAACAGACGCTCTTTATAGAGATGCGTCAAAAACAAACGCTCATTAAATAATCACTTGATTAACCCCCGCCGTGCCTTTGCGGTGATTTGAGATTGGAGAACGGGTGCTCTGGGCTTCTCTAAACCGCGACTACGGCGGTGTCGGTGGGATTTGACACTTACATACGAAATTTGATCTCAATCTGTACACGCGTTTTGGATTCTATGAAGTACACACACACACACACACACACATATATACGAAGTCTCAAAATATATAGTACTAGCAGGTTAGCCCGCCACCGGCGGCTTGTCCGAAACATGACATTTTTTTAATATTTGTTTTTAATTTTTAGCTCCACGCGTTTCAATAAGAAAAATTTGTACCCGGTAGCTCCACCCGTTTCCGAGATCTGGTCTGCGCACGGACTCGGCGACCCGATAAAATTTGTACCCGGCGCAAGATACATTCACATAGCAAATTTCAAGTCGATAGCTCCACCCGTTTCCGAGATCTCGTCTGCGCATGCGCTGCACGGGCGTCGCATGGACTCGGCGACCCGATAAAATTTGTACCCGGTGCAAGATACATTCACATAGCAAATTTCAGGTCGATAGCTCCACCCGTTTCCGAGATCTGCCTTTCTGCATAATATTTCGAGCGATAACATTGCATTGAAATGTCAGACTCCCATCGTGAACCTCAACACGAAGTAAACACGTGTTTCGAGCGATAACATTGCATTGAAATGACTCCCATCGTGAACCTCAAGACGACGTAAAACACGTGTTGCGTTCTAGGAAATGCACTCAATGCAGATGCTAATAACGTTGACTTCGTATATATATATATAATGACGTTATTAACCTCGGCCGTGCCGTTTGAGTTGATTTTTATGACTGGGAGTGGAGTACGGGTGCTCGGAGCTTCTGGAAAACGCGTGGACGACATCGTACGCGATATTTTATCTTTAGATAGGAAGTTTGAGCTCAATCTGTCCAGCCGTTCCCGTCCTAATGTACTATTTCGAGCGATAACAATTGTCAGACTCCCATCGTGAACCTCAACACGAAGTAAACACGTGTTTCGAGCGATAACATTGCATTGAAGTCAGACTCCCATCGTGGACCCCCAAGACGACGTAAACACGTGTTTGTTCCGGTATAACTTTGGAGACTCTGACTTCATATATATATATAATGACGTTATTAACCCCGGCCGTGCCGTTTGAGCTGATTTCGATGACTGGGAGTGGATAAAGGGTGCTCAGAGCTTCTCGAAAACACATCTACGGCGGTGTCGGTGGGATTTTACACTTACATACGAAATTTGATCTCAAACTGTACACGCGTTTTGGATTCTATGAAGTACACACACACATATATATATACACACATATATACGAAGTCTCAAAATATATAGTATAGATAGACTAGCAGGTTAGCCCGCCACTGGCGGCATTCGTCCCATGGCTTTGTTTCAGAAACATGACATTTTTGAATATGAATTTAATGTTTTTTAAATTTAATATATTTTGTTTCTGAATTGTTTTTTTATTGTTAATTTTTTTTAATTTTAAATTGTTTTAATTAAATTGTAAATTGTTTTAATTAATTTTTTTGTTTCTGGCGGAAAAATTTACCCGTAGAAATCCCCCCCTTCCTAGGAACGACAGACAACGCATTCTTTGTTTCGTGAAATCTCTCTACGATAACATTGCATTGAATTTAAAACAAACGCTTCCCGTCGGGAAATCTGTCTGCATAATATTTCGAGTCTGCCGTACCCGTCGTAATGTCGTGAAATCTCTCTGCATAATAGATAACATTGCATTGAATCTGTTGTTGGCATTCGGGCTTCGGGTCGTTGTTGTTGGCATCACGGCTCCCCGAAAACTCTCACATTGCCGAAAACGTGTATTTAGTACTATCGTTGTCGTTGATATTTACGGCTTGGGGGCTATTTTCTTATTTAGCAAGTTTGAGCTCAATCGGTTCGAGTCTATAAAGGACACACTCATATATATGACACTTCCCGTGGATAGCAAGTTTGAGCTCAATCGGCATTCCCTGGAATTTTCCCGTAGATTGGCAGATTCCAGTAGCTTTATAACGGTATATCTGGGGAGAAATCTGATGCTATATTCGTGATTATCTGGGATGATTTCGGTATATAACTATATACTGTAAAAACAAAGCGGGCTCCCCGAAAACTCTCACATTGCCGAAAACGTGTATTTAGTAATATCGTTGTTGTTGATATTTACGGCTTGGGGGCTATTTTCTTATTCAGCAAGTTTGAGCTCAATCGGTTCGAGTCTATAAAGGACACACTCATATATATGACACTTCCCGTGGGTAGCAAGTTTGAGCTCAATCGGCATTCCCTGGAATTTCCCGTAGATTGGCAGATTCCAGTAGCTTTATAACGGATATCTGGGGAGAAATCTGATGCTATATTCGTGATTATCTGGGATGATTTCGGTATATAAGTATATACTGTAAAAACAAAGCGCGCCATCCGTGCTCGCAGGGTTGGTCAGAAACAAATGTTTTTTAAATTTAATGTATGTTCCGTATATCTCTCTGCAGATGCAAATAACGTTGAATGGCAACCAGACGCTCTTTATAGAGATGCGTCAAAAACAAACGCTCATTAAATAATCACTTGATTAACCCACGCCGTGCCTTTGCGGTGATTTGAGATTGGAGAACAGGTGCTCTGAGCTTCTCTAAACCACGACCACGTTCGTGTCGGTGGGATTTGACACTTACATAGGAAGTTTGAGCTCAATCTGTACACGCGTTTTGGATTCTATGAAGTACACACACACATATATACGAAGTCTCAAAATATATAGTATAGACAGCAGGTTAGCCCGCCACTGGCGGCATTCGTCCCATGGCTTTGTTCGAAAAAGCAATTGCAACAGGTTCCGAGACACTTGTGATTTGCAGCAAATTTCGGCAATAGTCCGAATTTTGTTGTTTTTCAATGAGTTAATTATTTAGTTTTTCAATGAGTTAATTGTGCTTTTTTAATTTTTTAATTGAATTTTTTGTTTTTAAATTTTACCCGATTTTTTTTGGTTTTTCAAGGAGTTAATTGTGCCTTTTTAGTTTAGTTTTTCAATTTTACCCGATTTTTTTTTGTTTTTCAATGAACCCGTCCATGACACTTCCCGTATTTAGCAAGTTTGAGCTCAATCGGTTCGAGTCTATAAAGGACACACACATATATATATGACACTTCCCGTAGGTAGCAAGTTTGAGCTCAATCGGCATTCCCTGGAATTTCCCAGTAAATATTTAGCAAGTTTGAGCTCAATCGGTTCGAGTCTATAAAGGACACACTCATATATATGACACTTCCCGTAGGTAGCAAGTTTGAGCTCAATCGGCATTCCCTGGAATTTCCCAGTCACCAACGCGGCGTAATTTTGGTACATATATAGAGACCAATTGTCCATCGGCTGTCATGTGTAGTAAAGATGTCTTATAAGCCGACATTGCCGTGGGGATGCCCGTTCCTACACGCGTTTTCGATTCTATGAAGTACCCACATATATACACACATACATATATATATATATATATATATATATATATATATATATATATATATATATATATATATATATATATACACACACACATACATATATACGGAAGTCTCAAATTATATAGTATATTGGCAGAGCGATAACGTTTGCGTAAATACGAAATTGTGAGTGTTGGTTTGTAACCGGGATTTCTGAGAAGCATTATGCCTATAACTACCCCCCCCCCCTAAGCCCTGACCTAAGTGTCATACATACTATAACAATGATGTTGTAAGAGCTCCAATAAATCTCCCCGCATAGGCAAGCACTCAATGCGTATAACTCTGCAGATGCTAATAACGTTGAATGGGAAACAGACGCTCTTTATAGAGATGCGTCAAAAACAAACGCTCATTAAATAATCACTTGATTAACCCACGCCGTGCCTTTGTGGTGATTTGAGATTGGAGAACGGGTGCTCTGAGCTTCTCTAAACCGCGACCACGGTCGTGTCGGTGTGATTTGACACTTACATAGGAAGTTTGAGCTCAATATGTACACGCGTTGTGGATTCTATGAAGTACCCACACACATATATACATATATATATACGAAGTCTCAAAATATATAGTATAGACTAGAAGGTGACCCGACTTCTATTTTGAATATGGTATATACATGTATATGGTTATCACAACGTCGTTGAAAACACACCAACACAGAGCTGTGGTATATTGTTTTAACGTAGCCATATGCGTGTGAGTTGAGAGTGTATGTTTATACAGTATTAGTTATAACATGGTATATGCAAGCGATGATCGATACCATGGCGTGTATCAATGACAACAATATACTAGCTACTCTAATATCAATTTGAGTTCCCGCGAATAAAGCGACACATGGTGAGCAAGTAAGTTGAGGAGTCCAGAATAATAAGCTCAATTTGATGCAAAACTTCGTCGGGAATGGTAACGACCTCTGTTCCAAGAAGAAAAGCACATATTGTAGAGTCACCGATTGTGTCCAGATATAGGTATGGTTCTATCCCATAGTGGTTGAGTATATGGTCGTAATAACCATTCCTCGTGCATGTGATGTGATCGGAAGTACAGTAGCGCATCGCGTGAAGTAGTTCATTATCATAACACATACGACAAGCGCCACACACAAGTTTATTTTTGTATGTCGTTTTGTTCAAAAGCAATCCGAGATTTTTCAACTTTTCGCCATAATGAGGGTATTTCATAAGTAATACCCATATACTCCAGTTTGCTGATGGATTTGAGTGCGTTGTCTGGAATGTTTTAAGACTTGTGTCTCCGGAAACAGAAGCTAGCCATTCTCTCTCATATCTTTCCCAAACTGATTGCTGAATCAGACGTTTCCACGAACACTTAGATGGGAAGTTACCAGTTTCCACGAAAGATTCCAGATGAGTTCGTAGATCATACAGCTGTAGAAGTTCAATTATATCTGGAACAAATCCTGTAGTCAGGCGAGCAAAAAGATTGAATTTGAAGAACTTCTGAAGAAATATTCTGAGGGAAACCTGGCGATCCTGTGGTAGATAAATCAATGAACATCAAAAAGAAAGTTTCTTGATGTGAATTTGTCTCTCGAGTGGCAGAAGTCCAAGCAAGCTTATGGAAATACACGTGGGAGTACGCGATGGGAGAGACTGGGTGTGTTTCACGCACACTCGGTAAGATTTCTCCATTGTGTACATGGTAGTTTTGTTCGGGAGTTCCATTAGTTCGCACCCATATAGGGCTTTGGTCAGTGCAACAGATTGTAGCAGACTTGTCATCGTTATTGGAGTGCACATTTTGAATAAGCTTTTGCCAGCCAAACTGAAATAAGATTTCCTCAGTTTTTCAGATAATAGAGAAGAACGGGTTGGCACGCACTGAAATTTGCACTGCTTAATACCAAGATTAACACATTCTGTCGCTTCTGTTAGTGGACTGTCACCGAGAAGCCACGTCCTGTTGCTTGCAGAGTTTTGATGCTTTGTCTCATTGAAGACGACGACGACGCTCTTTTTATTTGAGAATTCGAAACGCCATCGCTGGCTGTATTTGTAACAAACGTCAATCAAACACTCGAGACCGGATTTGGACAATGAAACGAGAGCAATGTCGTCAGCAGCTGAAGGTGCCCCACAAGAGATGTCTCCTATGTGTAGACCGTGTTCAGAATCGCAGAGAGAGTTCAGCAGTTCATTTATAAATACCAGATAGAAGAAGGGGGATGTTACGGCCCCCTGCCGCCTTGTTCCTTGTAAGATGTCGAAAGGCTCCGAGAGCGAGCCGCTGTACGTCTCTATGAGGTATCCCTGGATAACTACCTCTCTGACATTATGAACTTCGTTATCGTTTCTAAACACGATATTGACTCATTGTACACCGAAATTGTCAGTCCTATTCTTTATGCTTCTGTGGTAGCCAGTGGATCTAAGTCACGTCATAAATCAGCAAAACATTTCTGGAATGAGGAATTGCGATCGCTACACCGTGTTCTGAAAGAAAAGCGGAAAAGATGGTTCGCCGAAGGTAGTCCACACGCATGTGACGTGCATTCATAAATTGAGTACAAAGCTGCGAAGCGCTTATTTAGACAGTCGTTGCGTAATACACTTCGCCACAGTGAACAGGAGGTATACGAAAAACTCGAATTCCACGCCAAGACTAATGATGTGCAGTTTTGGAAAACGATCAACTCGAAAAATCAAAATTCGCAATCAAGCAGTCTTTGTTCTGTTATGACATTCGGTGACAAAACTCTTCGCAATCCAACTGATATTATATCCTGTCCGCCTGGAGGTCATATTTCGAATGCCTATACAAACCAGGTGTCCACGCTGATCCGGAATTCGAGGAATCCATACGGATGCGACTATTGTCAATTTTCCAAGAATCACACAAAGACTTTGCAGACACTACTTTCTCTGAACCAGTTAGTGTTTCTGAACTGACAGATGTCATGAAAACTCTTAAACGTGGGAAATCTAGTGGTATTGACAATGTGGTTAACGAACATCTCTTGCATGGAAGTGACTCCTTCAAATCAATATTGTGTCGCCTTTACAATAGTATGTTAGACTTGGAATGGATACCACCTTCCTTAAAAATTGGCATCATTGTTCCCCTATTCAAGGGGTCACCAAAACCTATAAATGTTCCAGACAGTTACCGTGCTATCACACTCATGTCGGCGATCTACAAGACATTCGAAAGTATTATGTTAGACAGATTTCTGAAGGATGGGAATTTTACCAGATTTCCAAACGAGCTTCAGAATGGTTTTCAGAAAGGAGTGAACTGTTTGGTGACATCGTTTGCCCTCCAGGAAGCAGTTTCCTATGCGAGCGACTTACATTCAAGAGCATTTGTGTGTTTTTTGGACTCTGCGAAGGCGTTCGATCGTGTGTGGCACGAAGGCCTTCTTGTGAAACTATACGATCTAGGTTTAAAAGGTAAAGTTCTGCGTGTTGTGGCAAACATGCACAAAAATTGCACCAGCCGTGTAATGTACATATATATATCCATTCTATCCCAGTTGAAAGAAAGCCTGTTAAAAGGTGACATTACACTAGAGACTCTGGCAGAAGGTGGAGCGAACAAGTCAGATTTTATTTGGCTTAATTAGTTCCTTTTTGCCAGAGCGTCGGTACGAGTGAGTTGTGCGGTCTGTAACCTTTATTGGAAGCAACCGCCCTCGTGCTGATGCCGGCGAGTGAGACGGTTTTGGATTAGGCTTAGCGCGACGGACAATGGAGCTAGCGTTAGCTGCAATACAGAGATATCAAATAGTGGACACTGTTAGCTGGAGTCTCCAGTCTAACCGGGGCTATTTGGTTCTCTGTGTTGAATTCCGGACGGAGGATGCTGGTATCCAGAGATCTTCTACCCGTAGCAGGAACGCCAAGACCAGCCGTACCATGAAAGAAGAGCCTCCTAAGAGAAAGACGCCAGCTCGAAGGAGAAGGGACGCAGCCAGACGGGCTAAATGGAAGAAGCAGAAGGGGGTGACTGTAGATCGGCCAGTCGCCCCTCCCCGTGTGGTTCAGCCGTCTAGAGTCATAGCCGGCGGGTCGAAGTTGTCTGAGAGACGCCCAGACGACTCGACCTGCATGGAGACTGACAACATAGTACCAGCTAGCAGGGACTCCGTGGATCTGCCTGAGGCCCCTGCTGTCGTCGTCGAGGCTTGCGGAGACAGGGACGTGGATACCACCCCAGATGTTCCTGCCGCCAGCTTCGAGGTGGAACTGGATAGCTTCACACCTCGGACACCGGATTACCAGCACATCCCGGTGTCCCCCAGCTGCACCGCCAGCAACAACAACAGCACAGACAGCACTCGGTCTGTCCAGTCTGTTGAAGAAACCATCCGGCTTGCAGATAACGCCATCGCTAAAGCTGACAGACACAGTAAAGAACAAACAGAAAACGTCCAACGCTACATACAAGAGCAAGAAGCGAAGCAAGAAGCAGAACTACAGCGTATCATCCAACAGTACCATCAGAGACATCCTTCACCTCAGTCATCAACCGAAAAACCAAATGCAAAGAAGAAAAGAAAAAAGAAAAAATAATCACCATCACAAAATGCTTACCTTTTTTTATTTATTTGTTTTATTCACCAATAAAGGCAACAACATGAGGGATTAAGGGGAGGACCATTCGTCCTTCCGACAATCCCGGGCTAGCCCCCCGAACCACACATTCACAGAAATCGGGTGGAATGTCAATACAGCAGGTCACAGGCAAATGGTTAGACGTGTTCTGTTCGCTGTCACCGAGAATGGCACGGCGTGATGTAAGGTCGTTTAATTCAATTGGTAATAAGATGTGATCAATGCGACTTGGCGAAGCCACAGTAGAAGCCGGATAAAACGTAAACGGGGGTCCCGCGCACGATGTGGAAGTTGTGACCGAGAGCAAATTCTCCCGGTGCATGAAATCTGTAATGAAAGCCATTCTTCCAGCGTGTCCTGTCGGCACATGCTGCTCGTGGGTGCGGCACATGTGCACATTTAGATCACCATAGTGATCACAGGTCCATATGTTGAGAACAACGATATAAAATTAGATATTTCTTCGAGGCAATCTTTGAAATGATCGTCACTGTGGTTTGTACTCGGTAAGTATGTTTGTAGGATAGTCAAAATCACAGTCGTGCTCAATTTTATCTGAATACCAACGCATCGATCATTTGGGATATCGATAGCAACACATTGTTTTGCGATTCGTTTGTTCATGAGAAGAGCGACACCATCGCGAGTGAAGGAGCCACCCGAACACGTGGTTATAATACGTCCAGCTTTGCATAGAGCAGTATATGAATCGTGTAGAGAATGTAGAAATTGTAGGTTTTCTTCATTTAGCCAATGTTCGGATATGCCAATAATATCGTACTCTAGAGAGCTCAGTAGAGTCAACAAATAAAGAAAATTGGATTTAACACCAGTAGCATTCCATGTAATGAGATTTAGTTTATTCATCATTGTAGTGTTCTGTACGTTTCGGTGGGTCTTTACTCCAGATCCTAGAGTATATCACTGAAGGCCAAAAGTCATCCTGGTTAAGAGCATTCATATCACTCACATGGATATGGATGCGTGCTGATTGCGTACCTCTGCGAGAACTCCACAACAATCGCACGAAAGTCGGTTTTATGCCCCTCTGTTCGAAATATTCCCAGATGTCGGAATCCGTTGATTTTAGCGAGATACCGCGAACGAATAATTTCTGCGTGCGTTTGTTTGTGTTGTATGGCACACCAACGAAACCCGATGGCTCGTTGTCGCGATCAAACTGTGTTGTGTGCAGGTTGGTACTGGCATCGTGCGAGACATGTTTGCTAGCAGTACGCGAGAAGGGGTGTGTCTTTTTACCGGATTCCGGATTCCGGATCCCGGATTTCGACCCGGATTTAGGTGTCTTTTTACCGGATTTCGACCCGGATTCGGGTATGAATTTCATGCTTGTTTTATCACACATTTAACCCATTAAAAGCCGTTTCTGACACGATTAAACCAATATAGGGCTGTCGTGCTCATTCAACCCGATTAATCGTATTTAAAGGTACATATTGTGCCCGGATCAGCATACTTCTTATTTGTTCATATAGACACGGCGGTTGGATTGATTTTACGTGATCATGATGGCATTTAAGGGAACACACCATGTCCGGATCCGAATTAATTATCTCGTAAGTATTGATCATATTTAAAGGTAGATATCATGTCCGGATCCGGTTTTTTTCTCTCTCTTTTTGCCATATAAATTATCGTCTTTTTGATATATTAAATGTCACGTGGAACAAAGTTATAAGTTGATTTTGAGACGTTATACTAGGCTGTTGGATTGATTTCACGGAATGATTATCGCATTTAAAGGTACACACCATGTGCGGAACCGAATTAATTTCCACGTATTTACTGATAATATATAAAGGATCCGGATTTTCCTTCTTATAAAGTAATGCTTATTTAATACAATAAATGTAAACTGAGTCGCGTGGAACCTGGTTACACGTGACTCCGCTGGCATTTAATGTATAAAATAGGAGTTAATTTATAAGTGAAAGGAGAACAATCGGGATCCGGGCATAATCTGTACCTTTAAAAATGATTAATAAATACGCGATAATTAATTCGGATCCGTGCATGGCATGCACCTTTAAATGCGATCATCGTGATCGTGATCCGTGAAATAAATCCAACAGCCGGGTCTAACATATCAAAATCAACTTCTAACTTCCTCTTAACTCAGCTGACTTTTAATATATTAAATAGGCGTTAATTTATATGGAGATTTTTTTTTTTAAACCGGATCCGGGCATGGTCTGTACCTTTAAACTAGATAATCACTGTATAAACTGTAGCTGGCTGCAACGGGATGAATATGCTAGCAGTGTTTTCATAACGATTCGGGCGGCCAGACTATATAATCACTGTATAAACAGTAGCGGGCTGCAATGGGATGAATATGCTATCCGTGTTTTTATAACGATTCGGGCGTCGTGACATAAAACGCTTAATACAAGTCGTACATCTATCTCACTTAAACCGGCTTAAATATCGAATTTACAATAGTAATACTACTAGTATCACAAATATAATCGTTTATAATCGAACTAAAACAATAAACCATTTAAACTGCACCAGGTTTTTTTTGTGGGCTGGAGGAAAAAAAATCTTCACAAAAGCAAGTCAATTTATTTCAATCCGAATGATATTACTGTTAAACGCAACCTGTGCCATGTTTTTGCGGGTCTGAAATGTCTTTTAATGTGTTAAACATGGGTTATAATAAACATAAAATTGAGAGCAGGGTTCGGGTCGAAATTAGAAAAAGACACATAAAATCCGGATCCAGATCCGGGCATAAAGTTTGTCTGTAAATGGGCTCATTCTCGCGTGAAATCAATCCAAGCGCCATGTTCACCGTTTCCAAATAAACTGAGTTCCGCGTGGCTCAGCTGCCATTTAATGTATTAAATACTTGACTATTTATATGAAATAGAAAAGAACTATTCGTATCCGAATCCGGGAATGATCTGACCTAAACATCAACATCTATAACCTAGTTCCACGCGACTCAGTTTACATTTATTGTATTAAATAAGCATTACTTTATAAGAAGGAAAATCCGGATCCGGGCATAATCTGTACCTTTAAATATTATCAGTAAATAAGTGGAAATTAATTCGGTTCCGCACATGGTGTGTACCTTTAAATGCGATAATCATTCCGTGAAATCAATCCAACAGCCTAGTATAACGTCTCAAAATCAACTTATAACTTTGTTCCACGTGACATTTAATATATCAAAAAGACGATAATTTATATGGCAAAAAGAGAGAGAGAGAAAACCGGATCCGGACATGATATCTACCTTTAAATATGATCAATAATTACGAGATAATTAATTCGGATCCGGACATGGTGTGTTCCCTTAAATGCCATCATGATCACGTAAAATCAATCCAACCGTCGTGTCTATATGAAAAAATAAGAAGTATACTGATCCGGGCACGATATGTACCTTTAAATACGCTTAATCGGGTTGAATGAGCGCGACAGCCCTATATTGGTTTAATCGTGTCAGAAACGGCTTTTAATGGGTTAAATGTGTGATAAAACAAGCATGAAATTCATACCCGAATCCGGGTCGAAATCCGGTAAAAAGACACATAAATCCGGGTCGAAATCCGGGATCCGGAATCCGGAATCCGGTAAAAAGACACACCCCGCGAGAAGTCTTCAGAGTTATAGTTTACATAGGATACACTATTCACATCGAGATTGCTCGGATTAACAGTGCTTCTGATTGATTGTTTATTAGCAAAGCCAACAGTTAAGTTGGAACATGCAATAACATATATACATACTATACACAAGGCACACATAACATATAAGTCATATCAATAAAAATACATACACACACAATTATATTGTAATCCATGATGCCATTTACATTAAAGTGGTATCCTTTTTAAAGATAGTTTTATGAATATGCTTACTTTTTTAAGAAGGCTCAGATATTCAATTGAGAGCAAACGATGAAATTTATTCCTGTTAGGGTTCTCCCAGTAATATTTGGGAATGTGGATTTCGCGTAAATCTTGTAACTTTTGGCATAGGATTATAAAGTGATATTCGTCGCAAGGACTGTTCTCACATAAAACACACATTAAATTGTCTGCGGAATTTGTGGTTTCTTTTGACCATCTAGTTTTTTCTACTGGTAATTTATGATTAGATGTTCTGATTTTCAATAGGTAATTAGACAAATGAGATGGCAAATAAACTAAATAGCTACTCATTTTCATGGACTGCTTTATGTCTCTGTAAAATATGGCGCGCGATGAAGTAGAAGCATTCAGATTTTTAAAGAGTTGGTGCTCATACTGCTTAATCAGTAGCGATTTTATGTTTCTCAACTCTGTTTTGCTCAGCGCTGATTGGTTTGTCCACACATGTTCCATGTGTAGGTCATGTAGAATTCCTTCTACAAAACATACCCAATTCATCTTATTTTGCAGTTTTGTATCCCTCTCGTTTATATATCTGAGTAAAAGAAATATATTCTTGGCTAGCTCTGATCTTTCGTGTGAAACTAGCTTGGACCAGTATGCTAGAGTCCTGTATTTTATTTCAATCAATATAGGATATCTACCAAGTTCGGCATAAACCATGTAATTAGGCGTACTAGATTTCATTGAGGTAACTATTTTACAAAATTTCAAATGGAGCGTCTCGAGACTTTGAACTTTTTCAAAGCACCAAACTTCACTTCCATATAACATAATTGGCATAACCATAGCATCGAATAACTTGAATAAGATATCTAAAGGTAACCTCAGTTTTCGAGTTCGATTCAGTAGACCGTACATTGCTTTCGTTGCGGTAATTGTGGTGTCTTTAAGAGATTGGCAAAATCTCCCATTGTAGAAGAACTTGATACCAAGATATTTAAATTCCTTTACAAATTTTATTTCTTGCCCTCTGTATATAAATATGGGCATATTTCTTGGTAATTTGTTCGTAAATATAATAAGTTTGGTCTTGAGAGTATTCACTTCAAGTTTCCATGCCTCGGCGTAGTCGGCAAAGGCTAATAGAGCACGGTGCATATTTTCCTCAGAATCTGACAAGATAACCGTATCGTCGGCATATAACAAACATAATATGCTAATAAAACATCCAATATGTTCAAAATATTTCTCATCTAAAAAATGTAGGTTTAAAATGGCACAATCGTTTAAAAAACATTGTAAATCGTTTACGAAAAGAGAGAATAAAAGTGGTGACATTGTCTCTCCTTGAAATAAACCTACCTGGCTTATGAAGAAACCTGACTGAACATTATTATTTTGCACACATAGCTTAATATTCTTGTATAAGCTCCGTATGACTCGTAATATTTTACCATTTATATCTGATTGTATAAGCTTGAGCCATAGTGCATCTCTCCACACCGTATCAAATGCTTTGCGGAAGTCAATGAATGTACAATATAGTTTTCGCCCGCTCTTGAGGTATATATTTATTAAGGCATGTAATATGAATATATTATCTACAGTTGAATGACCCTTCCGGAATCCCATTTGCGATTTACTTATCGATTCATTATCATCTGCAAAGGAAGTCAACCTGTTGTTCAGAATGGAGGTAAACAATTTCGCAAAACAGCTTAAAAGTGTGATACCTCTGTAAGATCCGGGTTCATTTGTATCTCCAGACCCTTTATATATGGGTTGTATTAATCCTAGTGCCCAGTCTTTTGGGAATAACCCAGTGTTTAGGATTAGATTGAAGAAACGTACGTAGATGCTTATCATTGTTATTATCGTTAATAATATGATCAGCCCCTCCTGCCTTACCATTCTTTAGTTTAGTTATGGCATTGTGAATTTCTTCTTCGGATATAGCACTATTTAGGTACGAATTGTCATTCGCGTCGAAATCCGCATCGGCATACCTGGTGATATCTGAATCGTCTATATTTGCATTCTGGAACTTAAAGTGTTCTTCAAAGTGTTCAATAGTGATATCATTTCTCCTCTTTTTAGGCCTATTATCGGAACACATCGAGTCAAGTTTGTACCAAAAAGATTTTCCGGAATACTTACTGAATTCCCGAAGTTCTGATATTTCTGTCTCTCGTGTTTGCTTTATTTTTCTATCCATAATATGTTTATTTCGGCCAATTTGGCCGGTTACTTCATGTGAGTTTTTCATCTGACGTGTGTGTTGGAATAATGATATGGAGGATTTATGTAAATGTTAGCCCAAACTACATTTCCAAGTAACGATGGTTTTGTTGTTTATTTTGAGGAATAATACCGCGTCAGATGAATTCACCCCAAATATGTTAACAGTTGTCGTGTAAAACATTCGGCAGTAAGTTAGCGTTATTTAGTATTTGTGGATGTCCTTTAACATGGCGAAAATAGACTACTGCGCTTGAACGAGCATGTGAATTGTCGTGTTTAATGTATAGAACTTTATAATCAATAACAGAGGCATTCTCTGTCAAATAAGGTCGCTCTATTTACGATACCAATTGGGGAACTTTGTAAATTAAATTACGCGTAAACTTAACCTGCTGCAAATAGAAAAGGTGTCGGAATCGGCGTACTCGCCCCATGGGCTAACTCGCCCAATCGGCGCGTGCCAACTCGGAATAAAAGGCCAACTCGGAATAAAAGATGCATACGGGGTGTTATATGGCGTTTGGTCCGTTGTTTCTCAATGAATATTATTGAAATTTGGTGTATATGTCCGGGCTGGGACATGGAATACAACAACGTTTGAATTGTTTTTAAATTTACAAATTTGTTGATTTTATTCATTTTGTTTTCGTTCTGAAACACACTATAAAGTGTATATAATATAATAACGAACACGAGACATACATAATTTATGAACTGTTAACAAAAGATATCAAATTCAATACATGACAAAGATGACTCAGTGGAGTTTATAAAGTGAACATAAAAACATTGAGGTAAGAATCTTTTTAAGGAATTCAACTTTATTTAATGATAATAAACACATAAATTAAAATAACAAACATGAGACATACATGATTTATAAACTGTTAACAACAGATATCAAACTCAATACATGACAAAGATGACTCAGTGAAGTTTATAAAGTGAACATAAAAATATTAAGGTAAAAATCTTTTTAAGCATTACTAAACCGTTTAGCACAGTCCACTTCACTCATCCGATCATCACTAAACTTCATATGTATCTTGATATTGATCTATCAGATGAGAGCTATCAAATATTTTTTTAATTTTATAGGAAAAAATGGTCGCCAGCGGCCATATTGCATTTACGTTATATGTTATCGCGTCATGTCGATATCTAGTATTACTTAGAAATTTCACCTTTCCAGATTCATAATTGCTCCATTGACTGTAACAGATGGAATTATTCCCCTCTTCGGATAGAGTGTCACTGAAACTTTATTTTGTCAGACTGTCTGTATAGTCACTGATTATATATGGCAATAATCTGTAATAAGATGTAGCACTATTTTATTTTATATTTACATGCAGTGCTGTTTTATACAACAATTCTAATCCCCCCTAGATCATCATGTGATCGACCATACATCGCGCGAGGACCTGGTTGAATTAAGGGGGGTTTTTATGGATAACTTCTGTCCTCAAGCTAGATTATACTTATGACATTTAATGGCATGTTTCTAACATGGAGGGTTAGATATGCGTGAGACACCACCACTCTTCAATTCACACCAAGTTATCAGCTGTCATATTCGGATATTAGAACCCATAGCCATGATATATGGTTTATTTTGTGTATACTAGTAATATTGTTATTTTCAGTACCTTTATATACCAGTACTGTGTATAACAATGCATATACATTAATCCATGTATACATGTATATTGATTCAACGGATTCAGTGGTTTTGTCCAACAGTCTATCAAATTTGCGGGGGAAACATGGCCACAAGCAGTACACCCTGTTAAATTTCGAATTTGAATCAATTGGCGCACCCTGCAGCCAGCTTTTATTGGAGAACTTTTTCTCATGTGGATAGTTTGGGTCACCGCTAGATGTGAGCCATGTTTTGATCTCAAGCTGTCCTTATGAAGACATCACTGCCAGCGGTGATCTTGAATTTTACTATTTTTATGGCTAAATAATTTGGTTGATCCTACAGACGACACCCCTTGTCCGATCGTCACCAGATTCCACAATGATCTTCTGGATAACCAGGGGGAGAGTAATCTAATTTTCCCGAATTTCGTTAAAAAACATTACCACAGGCAGCAATTTGGTATCTTACTGTTTGATCCTCTTTTGCGTGACTGAATTGTTTAGCAACTGTACAGTCATATCCCTCATCTGATAGTCACCACAGTTTATATTGATCTTCGGGCTGACAACTAGATGGGAGCTATCGAATGCTTTGAATTTTTTTGGAAAACATTGTCGCCAGCAGTCATCTTCTATTTTGGTTTTTATATACATGTATATCTCTTCATTCGGATAGCCAGTATTACGTAGGTACTTCAACTTTCCGCATTCCTGTCATCATTTGAAATATAAAAATTTACCTGATACCATGCACCCTTCAAAATTTGTTTCGTCGTATCTATTTTAATGACCCGTATGGTAATATTGATACAGATATATTTGTCAAACATTTCTTTGTACAATATACAGGTATTTAGTTTGTAACTAAATCTAGAAATATATAATAGTAGCTGGTGGACCCTACTTCGTCCGGGATGTTCCCCTCTGATTTTCGGAGAATTGCGCGATTTAACCTTGAATTGACCATTTTAAAGGTGAACGTCATGTCGGGTCACGATTTGACCCGCCCAAAACACTCCCCGGACAAAAGTCACGAAAAAAGTACCCGTCGAAATCCGCCCGGCTTTACCCGATTTGACAATTTTGAATGTCAAGATCAGGTCAGGGTCATAATGTGACCCACCCGAAACACTCCTGGGACAAAAGTAACAGTAGGTATTATATTTCGTTGAAATACTTCGTTTTACCAGATTTGAACTTGAATTGATCTTTTTGAATGTCAAAGTCAGGTCGGGATCACGATTTGACCCGTCCAAATAGTCCAGAAACATGCCTACATCAGCACGTTCGAGAACATGGTCCCACGTGAAATTGGACCCGTCAATATTGCTCCCGGGATCGAAGTAGTCCTACACACAAATTTTTAGTCGGATCGGTCAAGGTCCAGAAACATGCCTATGAGCGAGGTCAAGTTGACACGTTAAATACCAAATCCGAGTCGGATCAGTCGAGCAGTGTTAGAGTCTATAACACATACACACATGCATTCATGCATACACACATACATACAGACAGGTGTTCCAAAATGTATAATCGATAGCTACAACAATTCTATGGTAGATAGTTCACGGCCGACCTGATGCATGCATCTTAGTTTTCTTGTAGCTTGTGCTGGCGTCTTTTAATATCGCCTTATTGTAGCCTGTTTTATTAACGTCATACTTACGCTTGGTTCGGTTAAAATATTTTCTCGCCTCTCGACATTCGTTGTCGAACCAAGGTTTATTCTGACGCGCATTTTCATGTATAATTTTTCGAGGACGGTAAGTTCCCAATGTTTGGTCGGCCGCTGCCATCAACGTACTACTTATGAGCTCACATAGTTCGTCAACACTTGACTGACTGACAGTTCCCTCCTGATCGAGGTTATCAAATGTATCGAAAATATGCGTAATGCGATCAGGTTCAATATTGCTAGAAAATAAGGCTCCCCTTTGTGGATCCCACCGTTTTATTTTCCCCTCGCGGTTAACCTGTGCGATGATACCCACCCTGTTTGGCACCAGTCTAGACAGTTTGACCTATATTCTCTGCAGTACTCAGTCTAGACAGTTTGACCTATATTCTCTGCAGTACTCAGTCTATGCAGTTTGACCTAGGTCATCATAGGTCATGACCTACTTTCTCGCTAATTTACATAATCCTAGGTCATCATATGTCATGACCTGTTTGAGGTCAGTGCTAGACGATCTGTAGGGCACCGCTTTCGGTCCACCCGCGTATAATGAACGGAATATTATCTACATGTATATTACGTGAGGACCTTGATGAACAGGAGGTAGCTTCAGTCTTGAATGTTAAAGTTACATCCGGTACTCATAATGTGAATTTAAAAGGAAACTAGGCACCCACTGTAGATGATTGTTAAAGTGACACTAGGCACTCACTGTGGATGATTGTTAAAGTGACACTCGGCACTCACTGTGGATGATTGTTAAAGGGACACTCGGTATTCATAAAGTGAATTTAAAAAGGGACACTAGGCACGCACTGTCGATGATTGTTTTAAAGTGACACTAGGCACTCACTGTGGATGATTGTTAAAGTGGCACTCGGTATTCATAAAGTGAATTTAAAAAGGGACACTAGGCACGCACTGTCGATGATTGTTTTAAAGTGACACTAGGCACTCACTCTGGATGATTGTTAAAGTGGCACTCAGCACTCACTGTGGATGATTGTTAAAGGGACACTCGGTACTCATAAAGTGAATTTAAAGGGACATTAGGCATTCACTGTGGATGACTGTTAAGGTGACACACGAAACACACTGTGGATGAATGTTAAAGTGACACTCGCAGTGAAAAACTTTATTCTTTTCAAAAAAATGAAAAAGTTTAAAAGTTCAAAAATGTCCAAAATTTCCAAAATTAAAAAAACTCAAAAATTTCAAAAAGTTCAAAAATTTCAAAAATTTCAAAAAATTCAAACAAGTTCAAAAAGTTCAAATATTTCAAAAACTTCTAAAATTTCCCAAATTTTCAAAAACTTCTAAATTATTCAAAAAATTAAACATGAAACAAAATCAAAATCGAGAAAAGATTAAATAGAAGAGAGGGGGAAAAAGTGAAAAAGAGCAAAAGAGCAAACGACCAAGGGAAAAAGAGCAAGTGAGAAAGGGAAAAAGAGCAAAAGAGCAAGGGGAAAAGATTAAATAGAAGAGAGGGGGAAAAAGTGAAAAAGAGCAAAAGAGCAAACGACCAAGGGAAAAAGAGCAAGTGAGAAAGGGAAAAAGAGCAAAAGAGCAAGGGGAAAAGATCAAGTGAGCAAGCGAGGAGAGGGGAAAAGAGCAAGTGAGGAGAGGGAAAAGAGCAAGTGAGCAAGTGAGGAGAGGGGGGAAATAGCAAGTGAGCATGTGGGGAGGGGGAATAAGAGCAAGTGAGCAAGTGAGGTGAGGAAAAAAGAAAAGAGCAAATTAGCAAGTGAGGAGAGGGCAAAAGAGCAAGTGAGCAAGTGAAAAAGAGCAAAAGAGCAAACGACCAAGGGAAAAAGAGCAAGTGAGCAAGAGGAAAAGAGCAAAAGAGCAAGGGGAAAGAGCGAGTGAGCAAGTGAGGAGAGGGAAAAAAGAGCAAGTGAGAAGAGGGAAAAAGAGCAAGTGAGCAAGTGAGGAGAGGGGAAAAAGAGCAAGTGAGCATGTGGGGAGAGGGAATCAGAGCAAGTGAGCAAGTGAGGTGATGGAAAAAGAGCAAGTGAGGAGAGGGAATAAGAGCAAGTGAGGTGAGGGAAAAAGAGTGAGTGAGCAAATGAGGAGAAGGAAAAAGAGCAAGTCAACCATCTTGGCTACCACCCCAATATGAATATATAACGAAGTCGATAATAACAGTTTGATGAAGTTTATTAAAATTTAATCATCGTCTGACTCTTCAACCTTTAGATTTATTTCCAAGAGTTTCTTGAATTTTCTCATGGCTTCATCCGCAGCCCATTCATTATTATATCCGAGTTTTGTAAGCTTGACCATTTTCTTCATGATAGTGTTATGTATGGGCGATGTTTTCAATCGATGCTGGTATTCTATCAATCGTCTGTAACTTTTGAGAAAGAGTTCAAAATCTGTGTCGATGCATTCTAGTTGAGCTTTTTCCTCGACCTCTTCTTCCGGCATGCTCTCTTCTTTCATTAATTGATCAACTTTATCTGACCACTCTTCCATCGCTTCCGCACCGTTGCTAACGAGTTGAAACATACTTTTGAATGTATCCATCTCGTTGACACATTTCGCAGCTTTCTCACAGCCGATTGCCGCACTACTACCGGCGAAGCTATTATCTGACGAATCTGATATCATTTCCTGTTCATCTTCGTCGGAATCTATATCCGTTTCTAGATCATACTCAGTATCTTCGTATTGACTGAATACATCGTTCTTCGACGGTGTTCCTGATATAACTCCGTGTTTACCATTCTTATCTGATATCATTTCTCGTTCATCTTCATCCGAATCTATATCCGTTTCTCGATCATACGCATTATCTTCGTATCGACCGAAGGTATCGTTATTCGATGATGTTCCTGACATAACTCCGTGTTTACTATTCTTATGTCTTTGTAGATTGTAGTTCGTCGATAATATCTTCCCGCACAAATGGCACCCGTGCATTGTCTCGAATTATGGGAAGAACTATCGTCCTTATACGAGCGAAAAGATGAGCGAATATGGTGTGGTATTATAAACTCACGTGTTCGTACCTCTATTTTTCGTTTAGAGTTAGTGTTCTTAGGTAAAAAAAATTGGCGCGCGTGCGGCCCCTGTCGCCGTAATTGGTAGGGATTGATTAATCGAGTGATAATTTAATGAGCGTTTGTATATAACGCGTATAAGGTCAAATGAATAACGAACATACGTATTTGAATTATTATTTAATCAAAATTTCATCAAATTGCCCGTGCAACACGTATCGCATAGCATATACGATTCTTGATTGTCGTGACTGAACGAGCACGGTGTGAACTCAGTCCAGTCGGGTATTGTCTCTGAAATGTCACTCTTTAGTTCACATAAATTCTGGAATTCTTGAACAGTCAAACAGATTCCACGTTTCGACGGTTTAGTCACGTCTTCCATAGTTTTATAATAGTCTCGTATATGCACCATCTGAAAATCTTGACTATAGCATACAAATGTCTTATTCCCGATATGAAATTCATAAGATTTCCCCTCTGTTATAGCCGAGTGTATATCATCAGTGAATGAGCAAAAGTTATACCAGCGATTCTTGTCCATAGACATTCCTTTAAGTCCCGGATATAATCCATCTACCCAACGACGTATATCAATACGTATTTCGCCTTTAAATTCGCTAACATTTACGAAAATTTGACTCCCCAGTTGATGGCTGAACCTTTTTCCTTCCATATCTTAAGGTTTCTGCAGTAATGAATATATTGTGTAATGAACTCGCGTTTATTCTAATTTTCAACCAATCAAAATGCATACTATTAACGTGTTCCAGACACGTTTAATTTCTAATTTTAGATGTTACGTGTCCCGACATGACCCCTAATTCTAGAGAATGCGGTGCGGTATTATATAAACTCGACGCGTCCGTACCTCTATTTTTCTTTTAGAGTTATTGTTCTTATGTAAAAAAAAAAAATGGCGCGCGCGCCCCCATCCCCTCCCCTTTTTCGGTGTGGGATTTTCTTTTGTAAGGGGGGATCGTCCGTCCAAAAAAAAAGTGAAAAAGTTCAAGTGAGTAATAGAGGTGAGGGAAAAAGAGCAAAAGAGAAAATTAGCAAGTGAGGATAGGGGAAAAGAGCAAGTAAGCAATAGGGGAGAGGGGAAAAGAGAAACTGAGCAAAAAGAGTCTTAAAAAATTATCTTTTTTTTTGGACGGACGATCCCCCCTTACGAAAGAAAATCCCACACCGAAAAAGGGGAGGGGATGGGGGCGCGCGCGCCATTTTTTTTTTATACATAAGAACAATAACTTTAAAAGAAAAATAGAGGTACGGACGCGTCGAGTTTATATAATACCGCACCGCATTCTCTAGAATTAGGGGTCATGTCGGGACACGTAACATCTAAAATTAGAAATTAAACGTGTCTGGAACACGTTAATAGTATGCATTTTGATTGGTTGAAAATTAGAATAAACGCGAGTTCATTACACAATATATTCATTACTGCAGAAACCTTAATATATGGAAGGAAAAAGGTTCAGCCATCAACTGGGGAGTCAAATTTTCGTAAATGTTAGCGAATTTAAAGGCGAAATACGTATTGATATACGTAGTTGGGTAGATGGATTATATCCGGGACTTAAAGGAATGTCTATGGACAAGAATCGCTGGTATAACTTTTGCTCATTCACTGATGATATACACTCGGCTATAACAGAGGGGAAATCTTATGAATTTCATATCGGGAATAAGACATTTGTATGCTATAGTCAAGATTTTCAGATGGTGCATATACGAGACTATTATAAAACTATGGAAGACGTGACTAAACCGTCGAAACGTGGAATCTGTTTGACTGTTCAAGAATTCCAGAATTTATGTGAACTAAAGAGTGACATTTCAGAGACAATACCCGACTGGACTGAGTTCACACCGTGCTCGTTCAGTCACGACAATCAAGAATCGTATATGCTATGCGATACGTGTTGCACGGGCAATTTGATGAAATTTTGATTAAATAATAATTCAAATACGTATGTTCGTTATTCATTTGACCTTATACGCGTTATATACAAACGCTCATTAAATTATCACTCGATTAATCAATCCCTACCAATTACGGCGACAGGGGCCGCACGCGCGCCAATTTTTTTTACCTAAGAACACTAACTCTAAACGAAAAATAGAGGTACGAACGCGCGAGTTTATAATACCACACCATATTCGCTCATCTTTTCGCTCGTATAAGGACGATAGTTCTTCCCATAATTCGAGACAATGCACGGGTGCCATTTGTGCGGGAAGATATTATCGACGAACTACAATCTACAAAGACATAAGAATAGTAAACACGGAGTTATGTCAGGAACATCATCGAATAACGATACCTTCGGTCGATACGAAGATAATGCGTATGATCGAGAAACGGATATAGATTCGGATGAAGATGAACGGGAAATGATATCAGATAAGAATGGTAAACACGGAGTTATATCAGGAACACCGTCGAAGAACGATGTATTCAGTCAATACGAAGATACTGAGTATGATCTAGAAACGGATATAGATTCCGACGAAGATGAACAGGAAATGATATCAGATTCGTCAGATAATAGCTTCGCCGGTAGTAGTGCGGCAATCGGCTGTGAGAAAGCTGCGAAATGTGTCAACGAGATGGATACATTCAAAAGTATGTTTCAACTCGTTAGCAACGGTGCGGAAGCGATGGAAGAGTGGTCAGATAAAGTTGATCAATTAATGAAAGAAGAGAGCATGCCGGAAGAAGAGGCCGAGGAAAAAGCTCAACTAGAATGCATCGACACAGATTTTGAACTCTTTCTCAAAAGTTACAGACGATTGATAGAATACCAGCATCGATTGAAAACATCGCCCATACATAACACTATCATGAAGAAAATGGTCAAGCTTACAAAACTCGGATATAATAATGAATGGGCTGCGGATGAAGCCATGAGAAAATTCAAGAAACTCTTGGAAATAAATCTAAAGGTTGAAGAGTCAGACGATGATTAAATTTTAATAAACTTCATCAAACTGTTATTATCGACTTCGTTATATATTCATATTGGGGTGGTAGCCAAGATGGTTGACTTGCTCTTTTTCCTTCTCCTCATTTGCTCACTCACTCTTTTTCCCTCACCTCACTTGCTCTTATTCCCTCTCCTCACTTGCTCTTTTTCCCTCACCTCACTTGCTCACTTGCTCTTATTCCCTCTCCCCACATGCTCACTTGCTCTTTTTCCCCTCTCCTCACTTGCTCGCTTGCTCTTTTTCCCTCTTCTCACTTGCTCTTTTTCCCTCTCCTCACTTGCTCACTCGCTCTTTTCCCCTTGCTCTTTTCCTCTTTTCCTCTTGCTCACTTGCTCTTTTTCCCTTGGTCGTTTGCTCTTTTGCTCTTTTTCACTTGCTCACTTGCTCTTTTGCCCTCTCCTCACTTGCTAATTTGCTCTTTTCTTTTTTCCTCACCTCACTTGCTCACTTGCTCTTATTCCCCTCCCCACATGCTCACTTGCTATTTCCCCCTCTCCTCACTTGCTCACTTGCTCTTTTCCCTCTCCTCACTTGCTCTTTACCCCTCTCCTCGCTTGCTCGCTTGCTCTTTTCCCCTTGCTCTTTTGCTCTTTTTCCCTTTCTCACTTGCTCTTTTTCCCTTGGTCGTTTGCTCTTTTGCTCTTTTTCACTTGCTCTTTTCCCTCTCCTCACTTGCTCATTTGCTCTTTTTCACTTGCTCACTTCCTCTTTCCCTCTCCTCACTTGCCCATTTTCTCTTTTCCCCATCTCCTCACTTGCTCAGTTGGGCTTTCCCCCCTCTCCTCTATTTAATCTTTTCTCGATTTTGATTTTGTTTCATGTTTAAATTTTTGAATAATTTAGAAGTTTTTGAAAATTTGGGAAATTTTTGAAGTTTTTGAAATTTTTGAAATTTTTGAAATTTTGAAATTTGTGAAATTTGTGAACTTTTTGAACTTTTTGAAAAATTTTGAGTTTTTGGAAATTTTTGAACTTTTTGAACTTGTTTGAATTTTTTGAAATTTTTGAAATTTTTGAACTTTTTGAAAATTTTTGAGTTTTTTGAATTTTGGAAATTTTGGAAATTTTTGAACTTTTAAACTTTTTCATTTTTTTGAAAAGAATAAAGTTTTTCACTGCGAGTGTCACTTTAACATTCATCCACAGTGTGTGTCGTGTGTCACCTTAACAGTCATCCACAGTGAATGCCTAATGTCCCTTTAAATTCACTTTATGAGTACCGAGTGTCCCTTTAACAATCATCCACAGTGAGTGCTGAGTGCCACTTTAACAATCATCCAAAGTGAGTGCCTAGTGTCACTTTAAAACAATCATCGACAGTGCGTGCCTAGTGTCCCTTTTTAAATTCACTTTATGAATACCGAGTGCCACTTTAACAATCATCCACAGTGAGTGCCTAGTGTCACTTTAAAACAATCATCGACAGTGCGTGCCTAGTGTCCCTTTTTAAATTCACTTTATGAATACCGAGTGTCCCTTTAACAATCATCCACAGTGAGTGCCGAGTGTCACTTTAACAATCATCAACAGTGAGTGCCTAGTGTCACTTTAACAATCATCTACAGTGGGTGCCTAGTTTCCTTTTAAATTCACATTATGAGTACCGGATGTAACTTTAACATTCAAGACTGAAGCTACCTCCTGTTCATCAAGGTCCTCACGTAATATACATGTAGATAATATTCCGTTCATTATACGCGGGTGGACCGAAAGCGGTGCCCTACAGATCGTCTAGCACTGACCTCAAATAGGTCATGACATATGATGACCTAGGATTATGTAAATTAGCGAGAAAGTAGGTCATGACCTATGATGACCTAGGTCAAACTGCATAGACTGAGTACTGCAGAGAATATAGGTCAAACTGTCTAGACTGAGTACTGCAGAGAATATAGGTCAAACTGTCTAGACTGGTGCCAAACAGGGTGGGTATCATCACCTGTGCTTGTATTTCGTTGACAATTTCGCCACATAATTTAGAGATTTGAAAATTCAAAACCAAGTGTAATGCGCAATGGATATCGGAGAATAGAGGACAATGGTCTTCAATATGAAAATTTTCAACAATTTTCAAAAGTTTTTTCGATCGCACCGCGTAATCTATCACCGTGCGATCAGATGATCTAAATTTCCCTATATTCCGGTCTTCATCGCACATCCCGTTCATAATTGGTAGTTTCATAAATTTACACATTCCTAATAGTTTATACCCATAGCTGTTAACCTTACCTCTGTCTTGTGAGACTCTAGGTGGGCCCTGAAATGTCTTACTATTATACTACACACATATTCATCATCATCACAATAATCAATATCATCATTTATACATTTCATGACAGAATTCATAACATGGCATACACTTGTGTTTTCAAATATATGATTTATTTCACATGGATCTGGGTCGGGTTCAAAGCCGCTGTGGTTGTTTGTACGAGCATTGAAATCCCCTGTCAAAAGTAGCAGTTCGTCATCTCTGTGTAAATCGCGTATATCACCCTCTATATCAGAGACCCAATTATCATTAGAATATCGTGTACCTACAGGGGGTATATAAACCGCGTCAATTAATAAGCTTGTGAATAAATGGTCATGCGTCTTATCAACTCGAATCCATGCCACGTTAGCACTATCTGTTTGCAATGGGACAATGTATTTATGAATTTCTATTTTGGCTGCTATCAGGATTCCACCTGGCAGAACAGGCTATATTATCATAACCGCGATTGGCTACATTTATATTTTGCTTCACAGGAGAATTATTGTATCTATGATCGATAGTCTGTTGAGGCATGTCGGGTGATTTAGCACTCTGAACATCGCCAATTGCATCTGCTGAATCTATCGGTGAAGCACTTGGAGGTTGTGATGCTTTTCGATTGGGAAGTTTCGGTTTCATCGGAGTAGATGATGACATCGCGTTTGCGTCCTGTGTGAAAGGGTACGACAGGTGGTGATCTTGTGGTGATCTTGTGGGAAAGGCTCAACAGCAGCGGACGGAGGTGTGCTAGGCGGGAGGTGTTGTTCCACAACTGAACACATCTGGTTGAACTTTTCAGTTATATCACGGGCAAAGAACTCGAACATTGTACTAAACTTGCGCTCGATATTTTCGACGATCTGGTCTATGGAATTGGAAGATTCTTTCACAGATTGCTTAACATTATTGATTTTTCTCATTACAGTCTCAGACTTAGCAAATGTCTTTACAAATTCTTTTTCCTGTGATTCCAACTTCTGGGTGAATTCATCGTACTTTTTTGTTTGTTCAGCGACATCGTTTTCAACAAACTTAATTCTGTTTTTCAAGCTGACGACACCACTATATTTGTCATCAGTTATTCTGTTTATAGTCTGCTCCAGAGAGGTACACTTCCCATTAGTGGCGCCGATCGACGAGACATTTGATGCACATTTATTTTCCAACTTAGTTTTGCTTTTCTCAAGGTCATCTAGGCGATTGCAAATTTCAGATTGTTTTTCAGATATGGACTTCAGTTCCATCTGTATCGCATTCGACGAGGTCGTAGTGTTGACTTTGAGCAGAGTAACATCAGCAAGGATTTCTGAGATTTTGTCTTGAATACACATAGAGTCACATGGGCATCTTGGTGTGCTATCATTTGGTCGACGGTCAGTTTGTGATTGTGATAGTTTATGCTTAGTAACACAATCTTTGATATCATCGAAGGTTCCTCCTTTATTCAACTGCACAATGTTGTAAATGTCTCTCACTAGGCGGGTGCTCACGGGGATTCCTCCCAGGTCGGGGTCCCTTTGGATGCGACCTTTTAAGCAATAATGCTGAAGGTCTTCAGAATTATTCTGAGCATCTATGAACATCTTATTCCTGATATTCCGCAGTTCGCTGTCGTCGGGAACGGCTTGCAGCAGACCTGCGATGAATTTGTCTTTTGGTTGACTGAAAATTAGGCTGAGGTCAGGCGAGCGATTTTCTGAGAAGTAGTCAAGAACACTCATGTTTTGTCCCTGATGCACGGGTCTGGGTTGAGTTGAACTTGAAAGTGGTTGAGAGTTTACATGTCTAGAAAGCACAGTGTATTCTCTGTCTTCGATATTGACTGTTTCGTATTCTTCCATTTTACATCAAGTACAGTGGCTGTCCACAACGTTCAATGAGGGTCGTCGTTAGTCACAACCGGGTTCCTGTGCGGGCGACCAATTACCGTTTTCACCAAGGCGTCGTTTACACAACTATCGGCCAATTTATCTGGTTCATTGCAGCAGAGTCACAAGTGACAGAGAAGCGTATTGTCGAACTGAGCTCAGTTGCTCAAATCAATTATGGCGTTCCATATCGGGACCAATATTTCAATATGCAATCTTGGTGTCGGCGATAGAACTTTGAGTGAGAGTATTCATTATCCGAGTTTGTTTATCACACCTGTCCGGGTAAACGATACCGACTTTGTTGATCTCCACCACTGGTCGGAACAATCGAGTCAATTTGGAATATCACACTTGCAGAACACCAATCAATCTGGCTTGGGTATTGTTTATCACACCTTTGGAGCACTTAATTGGCAAGACACGTTCTTTGTCGTTGGTGTGAAACCACAATGGCGAGATTCAATACGTTGGCCTAAAAATGGCGACGTAAACAATGTTGTATAAATAGACTATATGTGGAACAATGGAGTCATTTATGGCTTCGAAAACTCACATATATCGAACAAAACTCATCATAAAGTCCAATGATTCGGCATCACTATAGGAAAAAACATCCTCATGAGAAGTCACGCTATCATCATAACGATATTTTCGGAGATATTTGACATAACGTGAGAGCATAAATGTTGTGTGTCCGTCCCCTAGGAACGATAACTCCAAAAACAAAGCGCTCCATCCGTGCTCGCAGGGTTGGTCAGAAATAAATGTTTTTTAAATTTAATTTATGTTCCGTATATCTCTCTGCAGATGCTAATAACGTTGAATGGCAAACAGACGCTCTTTATAGCGATGCGTCAAAAACAAACGCTCATTAAATAATCACTTGATTAACCCACGCCGTGCCTTTGCTGTGATTTGGGAGTGGATAAAGGGTGCTCTGAGCTTCTCCAAAACGCGACCACGGCGGCGTCGGTGGGATTTTACACTTACATACGAAATTTGAGCTACCGGCGGCGTTTGTCCGAAACATGACATATTAATTTTTATGTTTACCCATACCATAGTATGGTAAACATAGTGTCGTTGCCCGGATTGACCACTCGTCGTTCGTCCGTCTGTCTGTCTGTCTGTCTGTCCGTCTGTCCGTAGACACTTTACGAGTAATGCGATAACTCCAAAAAAAATTATCCGATCGAAACCATATGTTGTATATGGGTGTATCAACCCAAAATACAGATCGAGTTCGAATTTGGGTTTGATTCGAGATTTTGTTACAGAGTTATGGCCCTTTTTCAACTTAGAATTCACGCATTCTGCCATAACTCAAACATTTTGTATCTGATTGGAAATTGGGATGTGAGTTTCACAGCCCAAAATACAGATCGAGTTCGAATATGGGTTTGATCCGATTAATTTTAAAGGACTTCTGACCCTTTTTCGGAAAAAAAAAATTGAAAAAAAAAAATCGATTTTTATTTTTTTTATTTTTAACTTTTATAATAATAATAAATAAAATGTCATTGAAATTGTTATTTGTTTTCATTTAGATGATTATGATAAAAGTTGATAAAAAGATTTCCAATGTGTCCCTTTAATTTGACTTAAAATTCATGCATGCTGCCATAACTAAAAAAAAATTTATTTGACTGGTACCAAATCTGGTATATGAGTTTCTCAGCCAAAAATACGTATTGAGTTCGAATATGGGTTTGATCTGATATTCTTTAATGGAGTGATGGCCCTTTGACATAGAACTCATGCATGCTTCCATAAATACACCATATCTCAACTGATAGGAACCAAATTTTGTATGTGAGTTTCTCAACTCAAAATACAGATCGAGTTCGAATATGGGTTTGATCCGTTATTTTTTAATCGAGTTATGGCCCTTTTTCAACTAAGAATTGAACAGAAACCCTAGCAGTCTACAATTAATTACCAGTGATATGAAGTTTAACTCCTCAGAGAAGGAGATAAGCAGTAATCTGTATTATGATAAATAGAGTTATTTTTAGCCATCAGTATGAGGCCTAACCAGAGATACTTTATACCTGTGGAGAGATAAGAGCTCTATGTAATTAATTTGCCCTGTTAGCCTGGGTTATTGAGGAGGTCTCTATGTTAAGAAAGATGGCTTGCAATAGAAAACTCATAGGAAATAAATTGTGTTTTATCACATAATCTGTCACGTTTGTCCAGTGTTTCACAAAAATCACATACATGCCCATGCTAGTGGAGATGGGAAAATTGATACTTACCCACAAATGACTAATTTGTATGTTTACCCATTGTTTATATTTTTGAATTAATTTTTGGTTTTTCAATATTTTACCCGATTTGACCTTGAATTGATAATTTTCAAGGTCAAGGTCAGGTCGGGGTCACAATTTAACCCGTCCATGACACATCCGGTAGGTAGCAAGTTTGAGCTCAATCGGTTCCAGTCTATAAATGACACCCACATATATATCATTTGTGGGTACCCGTTTCAATGTGAAGATAACCTAGGGCGGAAAAACTGACCCGATCCGCGTTCCTACGAAGCCATAAGTACGTAAGAATCACACATCACGCTCATGTCTGTATAATGACGCACATGACCAGACCCAGACGTAAGAATCACATCTACGCACATACGCTCTTTATCAACGACACTGCGGATAGGAACGCTCTTTAACTATCAACGCGATTAACCCCGAAGAGCAAGTTTTAGCTCAATCGGTTCCAGTCTATAAAGGACACCCACATATATATCATTTGTGGGTACCCGTTTCAAGGTGAAGATCACCTAGGGCGGAAAAACTGACCCGATCCGCGTTCCTACGAAGCCATAAGTACGTAAGAATCACACAGCATGCTCATGTCTGTATAATGACGCACATGCCCAGACCCAGACGTAAGAATCACATTTACGCACATACGCTCTTTATCAACGACACTGCGGATAGGAACGCTCTTTAACTATCAACGCGATTAACCCCCGCCGTGCCTTTGTGGTGATTTGGGAGTGGATAAAGGGTGCTCTGAGCTTCTCCAAAACGCGACCACGGCCGTGTCGGTGGGATTTTACACTTACATACGAAATTTGAGCTCAATATGTACACGCGTTTTGGATTCCATGAAGTACACATACACACACATATATATATACGGAGTTCTCAAAATATATAGTACTAGCAGGTTAGCCCGCCACTGGCGGCATTCGTCCCAAGGCTTTGGTCGATCCATTAATTTTAGTTTTTCAATGTAACCCCGTACAGGACCGGGCTACTCAAAAACCAAATTTCAAGTCGATAGCTCCACCCGTTTCCGAGATCTGGTCTGCCCATGCGCGTATCTGGCGTCGCACGGGCTCGGCGACCCGATAAAATTCGTATCCGGGGCAAGATACATTCACATACCAAATTTCAAGTCGATAGCTCCACCCGTTTCCGATATCTCGTCTGCGCATGCGCTGCACGGGCGTCGCACGGGCTCGCCAATACGACAGCGACGACCACCTGATCAAACTACACTCACGTACCAAGTTTCGTCCCGATCGGTCGAGGTGTTGGTATCTGATGCAAAAGACGAAATGGTGAGTGTTGGTCAATAGTCCCCGCCGTGAACCTCATCGTCGCAAAGAGCGGACAGTCAATTAACCCCGTTGTGAACCTCAATCACCAACGCGACGTAAACATGTGTTGCGTTCTAAAAATAGGAAAGCACTTTCTCTCTGCATAATTCTGCAGATGCTAATAACGTTGTTCCCCGTAGGTAGCAATGTCGTTGATGTTGATATTTACTGCTTGGGGGCTATTTTCTTATTTAGCAAGTTTGAGCTCAATCGGTTAGAGTCTATAAAGGACACACTCATATATATGACACTTTCCGTAGGTAGCAAGTTTGAGCTCAATCGGCATTCCCTGGAATTTCTCGTAGATTGGCAGATTCCAGTAGCTTTATAACGGTATATCTGGGGAGAAATCTGATGCTATATTCGTGATTATCTGGGATGATTTCGGTATATACCGAAGGTATATACTGTAAAAACAGAGCGCGCCATCCGTGCTCGCAGGGAATAAATTTCGAGCGATAACGTTTGCGTTCCCGTATAACTCTGCAGATGCGAATCACGTTGAATGGGAAAAAGACGCTCATTATAGAGATGCGTCAAAAACAAACGCTCATTAAATAATCACTTGATTAACCCCCGCCGTGCCTATGCGGTGATTTGAGATTGGAGAACGGGTGCTCTGAGCTTCTCTAAACCGCGACCACGTTCGTGTCGGTGTGATTTGACACTTACATAGGAAGTTTGAGCTCAATCTTTACACGCGTTTTGGATTCTATGAAGTACACACACACACACACACACACACATATATACGAAGTCTCAAAATATATAGTATAGACTAGCAGGTTAGCCCGCCACCGGCGGCTTGTCCGAAACATGACATTTTTTTAATATTTGTTTTTAATTTTTAGCTCCACGCGTTTCAATAAGAAAAAATTGTACCCGGTAGCTCCACCCGTTTCCGAGATCTGGTCTGCGCATGCGCGAAGCTGGCGTAGCACGGACTCGGCGACCCGATAAAATTTGTACCCGGCGCAAGATACATTCACATAGCAAATTTCAAGTCGATAGCTCCACCCGTTTCCGAGATCTCGTCTGCGCATGCGCTGCACGGGCGTCGCATGGACTCGGCGACCCGATAAAATTTGTACCCGGTGCAAGATACATTCACATAGCAAATTTCAGGTCGATAGCTCCACCCGTTTCCGAGATCTGCCTTTCTGCATAATATTTCGAGCGATAACATTGCATTGAAATGTCAGACTCCCATCGTGAACCTCAACACGAAGTAAACACGTGTTTCGAGCGATAACATTGCATTGAAATGACTCCCATCGTGAACCTCAAGACGACGTAAAACACGTGTTGCGTTCTAGGAAATGCACTCAATGCAGATGCTAATAACGTTGACTTCGTATATATATATATAATGACGTTATTAACCCCGGCCGTGCCGTTTGAGCTGATTTTTATGACTGGGAGTGGAGTACGGGTGCTCGGAGCTTCTGGAAAACGCGTGGACGACATCGTACGTGTTATTTTACCTTTAGATAGGAAGTTTGAGCTCAATCTGTCCAGCCGTTCCCGTCCTAATGTACTATTTCGAGCGATAACAATTGTCAGACTCCCATCGTGAACCTCAACACGAAGTAAACACGTGTTTCGAGCGATAACATTGCATTGAAGTCAGACTCCCATCGTGGACCCCCAAGACGACGTAAACACGTGTTTGTTCCGGTATAACTTTGGAGACTCTGACTTCATATATATATATAATGACGTTATTAACCCCGGCCGTGCCGTTTGAGCTGATTTCGATGACTGGGAGTGGATAAAGGGTGCTCAGAGCTTCTCGAAAACACATCTACGGCGGTGTCGGTGGGATTTTACACTTACATACGAAATTTGATCTCAATCTGTACACGCGTTTTGGATTCTATGAAGTACACACACACATATATATATACACACATATATACGAAGTCTCAAAATATATAGTATAGACTAGCAGGTTAGCCCGCCACTGGCGGTATTCGTCTCATGGCTTTGTTTCAGAAACATGACATTTTTTTAATTTAACAAAATGTCAAGTCGATAGCTCCACCCGTTTCCGAGATCTGGTCTGCGCATGCGCGAAGCTTGCGTCGCACGGGCTCGGCGACCCGATAAAATTCGTACCCGGGGCAAGATACATTCACATACCAAATTTCAAGTCGATAGCTCCACCGGTTTCCGAGATCTCGTCTGCGCATGCGCGAAGCTGGCGTCGCACGGACTCGGCCACCCGATAAAATTTGTATCCGGGCAAGATACATTCACATAGCAAATTTCAAGTCGATAGCTCCACCCGTTTGCGAGATAACGCATTCTTTGTTTTTCAATGAGTTAATTCATGGTACCCGTCCTCCCCGTCCTAAACTTCAGAGCGGACAGTCAATTAATCCCGTCGTGAAATCCCTCTGCATAATATTTCGAGCTCTTAGATCAATTCTGCCTTTTTAGTTGCATTTCGTCCGCATCCGTATTTCGGACGCATGGGGTCAGTCGTTTAGCCACGTCCATTGGAATCCGCATCGGACGCATGTGGTATCGTTTAGCCACGTCCATTGCAATAAAGAGCGTTAATTGTTAAAACCTCCGTATAAGGTATAGATAAAGAGCGTTATTGCCTTAACCCCCACCGTGCCTTTGCGGTGATTTGGGAGTGGATAAAGGGTGCTCAGAGCTTCTCGAAAACACGACTACGGCGGTGTCGGAGGGATTTTACACTTACATACGAAATTTGATCTCAATCTGTACACGCGTTTTGGATTCTATGAAGTACACACACACACACTCACACACACATATATATACGAAGTCTCAAAATATATAGTATAGACTAGCAGGTTAGCCCGCCACTGGCGGCATTCGTCCCATGGCTTTGTTCGAAAAAGCAATTGCAACAGGTTCCGAGACACTTGTGCAGCAAATTTCGGCAATAGTCAGAAACATGACAATTTATTTTTTGTTTTTCAATGAGTTAATTATTTTGTTTTTCAATGAGTTAATTGTGCTTTTTTAATTGAATTTTTTGTTTTTAAATTTTACCCGATTTTTTTTGTTTTTTCTAGGAGTTAATTGTGCCTTTTTAATTTGTTTTAATTAAATTGTAAATTGTTTTAATTATTTTTTTTGTTTCTGGCGGAAAAATTTACCCGTAGAAATCCCCCCCTTCCTAGGAACGACAGACAACGCATTCTTTGTTTCGTGAAATCTCTCTACGATAACATTGCATTGAATTTAAAACAAACGCTTCCCGTCGGGAAATCTGTCTGCATAATATTTTGAGTCTGCCGTACCCGTCGTAATGTCGTGAAATTTCTCTGCATAATAGATAACATTGCATTGAATCTGTTGTTGGCATTCAGGGCTTCGGGTCGTTGTTGTTGGCATCACGGCTCCCCGAAAACTCTCACATTGCCGAAAACGTGTATTTAGTAATATCGTTGTTGTTGATATTTACGGCTTGGGGGCTATTTTCTTATTTAGCAAGTTTGAGCTCAATCGGTTCGAGTCTATAAAGGACACACTCATATATATGACACTTCCCGTGGGTAGCAAGTTTGAGCTCAATCGGCATTCCCTGGAATTTCCCGTAGATTGGCAGATTCCAGTAGCTTTATAACGGTATATCTGGGGAGAAATCTGATGCTATATTCGTGATTATCTGGGATGATTTCGGTATATAACTATATACTGTAAAAAAAAAGCGCGCCATCCGTGCTCGCAGGGTTGGTTAGAAACAAATGTTTTTTAAATTTAATGTATGTTCCGTATATCTCTCTGCAGATGCAAATAACGTTGAATGGCAAACAGACGCTCTTTATAGAGATGCGTCAAAAACAAACGCTCATTAAATAATCACTTGATTAACCCACGCCGTGCCTTTACGGTGATTTGAGATTGGAGAACGGGTGCTCTGAGCTTCTCTAAACCGCGACCACGGTCGTGTCGGTGGGAGTTTACATTTAGATGGGAAGTTTGAACTCAATCGAGCGAACCGTTTTCGATTCTATGAAGTACATACATACACATATATATACTCAAAATATATTGTACTAGCAGGTTAGCCCGCCACCGGCGGCTTGTTCGAAACATGACATTTTTATATATATATTTTAAATTTTTAGCTCCACGCGTTTCAATAAGAAAATTTGTACCCGGTAGCTCCACCAATTTCCGAGATCTGGTCTGCGCATGAAAATTTGTACCCGGCGCAAGATACATTCACATGCCAAATTTCAAGTCGATAGCTCCACCCGTTTCCGAGATCTCGTATGCGCATGCGCTGCTAGGGCGTCGCACGGGCTCGGCGACCCGATAAAATTTGTACCCGGCGCAAGATACATTCACATAGCAAATTTCAAGTCGATAGCTCCACCCGTTTCCTAGATCTCATCTGCGCATGCGCTGCACGGGCGTCGCACGGGCTCGCCAATACGACAACGACCACCGCCTGGTCAAACTACACACACGTACCAAGTTTCGTCCCGATCGGTCGAGAATCGTAGATTTGTATGAAGTACAACACACACACAAACATAAATATATAAGAGAGATATGTAAATTAGATAGATTGTATCAAAATATATAGGAGAGATATGTAAATGATCTACACACCATTACTGGTGTTTGTCAAAGTTTAGTGGGGTATATCAATACTCATTCACGATCATATCATTGAGGTCCGGAGGGTGTGGGCTATCTCTCGAATACAAGGAGTTCTCAAAATATATAGAAGAGAAGACTAGCAGGTTAGCCCGCCACTGGCGGCATTCGTCCCATGGCTTTGTTCGAAAAAGCAATTGCAACAGGTTCCGAGACACTTGTGCTGCATTTGCAGCAAATTTCGGCAATAGTCAGAAACATGACAATTTTAATTTAATTTTTTGTTTTTCAATGAGTTAATTATTTTGTTTTTCAATGAGTTAATTGTGCTTTTTTAAATTTTACCCGATTTTTTTTGGTTTTTCAAGGAGTTAATTGTGGCACAATTAACTCCTTGAAAAACCAAAAAAAATCGGGTAAAATTTAAAAAAATTTGTTTTTCAATTTTACCCGATTTTTTGGGTTTTTCAATGAACCCGTCCATGACACTTGCCGTATTTAGCAAGTTTGAGCTCAATCGGTTCGAGTCTATAAAGGACACATACATATATATGACACTTCCCGTAATTTAATGTTTTTTAAATTTAATATATTTTGTTTCTGAATTGTTTTTTTATTGTTAATTTTTTTTAATTTTAAATTGTTTTAATTAAATTGTAAATTTTTTTTTTTTTTCTGGCGGAAAAATTTACCCGTAGAAATCCCCCCTTCCTAGGAACGACAGACAACGCATTCTTTGTTTCGTGAAATCTCTCTACGATAACATAGCATTGAATTTAAAACAAACGCTTCCCGTCGGGAAATCTGTCTGCATAATATTTTGAGTCTGCCGTACCCGTCGTAATGTCGTGAAATCTCTCTGCATAATAGATAACATTGCATTGAATCGGTTGTTGGCATTCAGAGCTTCGGGTCGTTGTTGTTGGCATCACGGCTCCCCGAAAACTCTCACATTGCCGAAAACGTGTATTTAGTAATATCGTTGTTGTTGATATTTACGGCTTGGGGGCTATTTTCTTATTTAGCAAGTTTGAGCTCAATCGGTTCGAGTCTATAAAGGACATACTCATATATATGACACTTCCCGTGGGTAGCAAGTTTGAGCTCAATCGGCATTCCCTGGAATTTCCCGTAGATTGGCAGATTCCAGTAGCTTTATAACGGTATATCTGGGGAGAAATGTGATGCTATATTCGTGATTATCTGGGATGATTTCGGTATATACCGAAGGTATATACTGTAAAAACAGAGCGCGCCATCCGTGCTCGAAGGGAATAAATTTCGAGCGATAACGTTTGCGTTCCCGTATAACTCTGCAGATGCGAATAACGTTGAATGGGAAACAGGCGCTCTTTGTAGAGATGCGTCAAAAACAAACGCTCATTAAATAATCACTTGATTAACCCCCGCCGTGCTTTTGCGGTGATTTGAGATTGGAAAACGGGTGCTCTGAGCTTCTCTAAACCGCGACCACGGTCGTGTCGGTGGGATTTGACACTTACATAGGAAGTTTGAGCTCAATCTGTACACGCGTTTTGGATTCTATGAAGTACATACATACATATATATATACGAAGTCTCAAAATATATAGTATAGATAGATAGATAGATAGATTGGCAGATTCCAGTAGCTTCATAACGGTATATCTGGGGAGAAATCTGATGCTGTATTCGTGATTATCTGGGATGATTTCGGTATATACCAAAGGTATATACTGTAAAAAAAAGCGCGCCATCCGTGCTCGCAGGGTTGGTCAGAAACAAATGTTTTTTAAATTTAATTTATGTTCCGTATATCTCTCTGCTAATAACGTTGAATGGCAAACAGACGCTCTTTATAGCGATGCGTCAAAAACAAACGCTCATTAAATAATCACTTGATTAACCCACGCCGTGCCTTTGCGGTGATTTGGGAGTGGATAAAGGGTGCTCTGAGCTTCTCCAAAACGCGACCTCGGCGGTGTGGGTGGGATTTTACACTTACATACGAAATTTGAGCTACCGGCGGCGTTTGTCCGAAACATGACATATTAATTTTTTGTTTATATTTTTGAATTAATTTTTGGTTTTTCAATATTTTACCCGATTTGACCTTGAATTGATCATTTTCAAGGTCAAGGTCAGGTCGGGGTAACAATTTAACCCGTCCATGACACATCCGGTAGGTAGCAAGTTTGAGCTCAATCGGTTCCAGTCTATAAAGGACACCCACATATATATCATTTGTGGGTACCCGTTTCAAGGTGAAGATCACCTAGGGCGGAAAAACTGACCCGATCCGCGTTCCTACGAAGCCATAAGTACGTAAGAATCACACAGCACGCTCATGTCTGTATAATGACGCACATGCCCAGACCCAGACGTAAGAATCTCATTTACGCACATACGCTCTTTATCAACTACACTGCGGTTAGGAACGCTCTTTAACTATCAACGCGATTAACCCCGAAGAGCAAGTTTGAGGTCAATCGGTTCCAGTCTATAAAGGACACCCACATATATATCATTTGTGGGTACCCGTTTCAAGGTGAAGATCACCTAGGGCGGAAAAACTGACCCGATCCGCGTTCCTACGAAGCCATAAGTACGTAAGAATCACACAGCACGCTCATGTCTGTATAATGACGCACATGCCCAGACCCAGACGTAATAATCACATTTACGCACATACGCTTTTTATCAACGACACTGCGGATGGGAACGCTCTTTAACTATCAACGCGATTAACCCCCGCCGTGCATTTGCGGTGATTTGGGAGTGGATAAAGGGTGCTCTGAGCTTCTCCAAAACGCGACCACGGCCGTGTCGGTGGGATTTTACACTTACATACGAAATTTGAGCTCAATATGTACACGCGTTTTGGATTCCATGAAGTACACACACACACACACCCCCACACATATATATATACGGAGTTCTCAAAATATATAGTATAGACTAGCAGGTTAGCCCGCCACCGGCGGCTTGTCCGAAACATGACATTTTTTTAATATTTGTTTTTAATTTTTAGCTCCACGCGTTTCAATAAGAAAAATTTGTACCCGGTAGCTCCACCCGTTTCCGAGATCTGGTCTGCGCATGCGCGAAGCTGGCGTAGCACGGACTCGGCGACCCGATAAAATTTGTACCCGGCGCAAGATACATTCACATAGCAAATTTCAAGTCGATAGCTCCACCCGTTTCCGAGATCTCGTCTGCGCATGCGCTGCACGGGCGTCGCATGGACTCGGCGACCCGATAAAATTTGTACCCGGTGCAAGATACATTCACATAGCAAATTTCAGGTCGATAGCTCCACCCGTTTCCGAGATCTGCCTTTCTGCATAATATTTCGAGCGATAACATTGCATTGAAATGTCAGACTCCCATCGTGAACCTCAACACGAAGTAAACACGTGTTTCGAGCGATAACATTGCATTGAAATGACTCCCATCGTGAACCTCAAGACGACGTAAAACACGTGTTGCGTTCTAGGAAATGCACTCAATGCAGATGCTAATAACGTTGACTTCGTATATATATATATAATGACGTTATTAACCCCGGCCGTGCCGTTTGAGCTGATTTTTATGACTGGGAGTGGAGTACGGGTGCTCGGAGCTTCTGGAAAACGCGTGGACGACATCGTACGTGTTATTTTACCTTTAGATAGGAAGTTTGAGCTCAATCTGTCCAGCCGTTCCCGTCCTAATGTACTATTTCGAGCGATAACAATTGTCAGACTCCCATCGTGAACCTCAACACGAAGTAAACACGTGTTTCGAGCGATAACATTGCATTGAAGTCAGACTCCCATCGTGGACCCCCAAGACGACGTAAACACGTGTTTGTTCCGGTATAACTTTGGAGACTCTGACTTCATATATATATATAATGACGTTATTAACCCCGGCCGTGCCGTTTGAGCTGATTTCGATGACTGGGAGTGGATAAAGGGTGCTCAGAGCTTCTCGAAAACACATCTACGGCGGTGTCGGTGGGATTTTACACTTACATACGAAATTTGATCTCAATCTGTACACGCGTTTTGGATTCTATGAAGTACACACACACATATATATATACACACATATATACGAAGTCTCAAAATATATAGTACTAGCAGGGTAGCCCGCCACCGGCGGCTTGTCCGAAACATGACATTTTTTGTTTTTCAATGAGTTAATTGTGACATTTGTTTATATTTTTTTTTTATTTTTAGCTCCACGCGTTTCAATAAGAAAAAATTGTACCCGGTAGCTCCACCCGTTTCCGAGATCTGGTCTGCGCATGCGCGAAGCTGGCGTCGCACGGGCTCGGCGACCCGATCAAATTTGTACCCGGCCCAAGATACATTCACATAGCAAATTTCAAGTCGATAGCTCCACCCGTTTCCGAGATCTCGTCTGCGCATGCGCTGCACGGGCGTCGCATGGGCTCGGCGACCCGATAAAATTTGTACCCGGTGCAAGATACATTCACATAGCAAATTTCAGGTCGATAGCTCCACCCGTTTCCGAGATCTGCCTTTCTGCATAATATTTCGAGCGATAACATTGCATTGAAATGTCAGACTCCCATCGTGAACCTCAACACGAAGTAAACACGTGTTTCGAGCGATAACATTGCATTGAAATGACTCCCATCGTGAACCTCAAGACGACGTAAAACACGTGTTGCGTTCTAGGAAATGCACTCAATGCAGATGCTAATAACGTTGACTTCGTATATATATATATAATGACGTTATTAACCCCGGCCGTGCCGTTTGAGCTGATTTTTATGACTGGGAGTGGAGTACGGGTGCTCGGAGCTTCTGGAAAACGCGTGGACGACATCGTACGTGGTATTTTACCTTTAGATAGGAAGTTTGAGCTCAATCTGTCCAGCCGTTCCCGTCCTAATGTACTATTTCGAGCGATAACAATTGTCAGACTCCCATCGTGAACCTCAACACGAAGTAAACACGTGTTTCGAGCGATAACATTGCATTGAAGTCAGACTCCCATCGTGGACCCACAAGACGACGTAAACACGTGTTTGTTCCGGTATAACTTTGGAGACTCCGACTTCATATATATATATAATGACGTTATTAACCCCGGCCGTGCCGTTTGAGCTGATTTCGATGACTGGGAGTGGATAAAGGGTGCTCAGAGCTTCTCGAAAACACGATTACGGCGGTGTCGGTGGGATTTTACACTTACATACGAAATTTGATCTCAATCTGTACACGCGTTTTGGATTCTATGAAGTACACACACACACACATATATACGAAGTCTCAAAATATATAGTATAGACTAGCAGGTTAGCCCGCCACCGGCGGCTTGTCCGAAACATGACATTTTTTTAATATTTGTTTTTAATTTTTAGCTCCACGCGTTTCAATAAGAAAAATTTGTACCCGGTAGCTCCACCCGTTTCCGAGATCTGGTCTGCGCATGCGCGAAGCTGGCGTAGCACGGACTCGGCGACCCGATAAAATTTGTACCCGGCGCAAGATACATTCACATAGCAAATTTCAAGTCGATAGCTCCACCCGTTTCCGAGATCTCGTCTGCGCATGCGCTGCACGGGCGTCGCATGGACTCGGCGACCCGATAAAATTTGTACCCGGTGCAAGATACATTCACATAGCAAATTTCAGGTCGATAGCTCCACCCGTTTCCGAGATCTGCCTTTCTGCATAATATTTCGAGCGATAACATTGCATTGAAATGTCAGACTCCCATCGTGAACCTCAACACGAAGTAAACACGTGTTTCGAGCGATAACATTGCATTGAAATGACTCCCATCGTGAACCTCAAGACGACGTAAAACACGTGTTGCGTTCTAGGAAATGCACTCAATGCAGATGCTAATAACGTTGACTTCGTATATATATATATAATGACGTTATTAACCCCGGCCGTGCCGTTTGAGCTGATTTTTATGACTGGGAGTGGAGTACGGGTGCTCGGAGCTTCTGGAAAACGCGTGGACGACATCGTACGTGTTATTTTACCTTTAGATAGGAAGTTTGAGCTCAATCTGTCCAGCCGTTCCCGTCCTAATGTACTATTTCGAGCGATAACAATTGTCAGACTCCCATCGTGAACCTCAACACGAAGTAAAGACGTGTTTCGAGCGATAACATTGCATTGAAGTCAGACTCCCATCGTGGACCCCCAAGACGACGTAAACACGTGTTTGTTCCGGTATAACTTTGGAGACTCTGACTTCATATATATATATAATGACGTTATTAACCCCGGCCGTGCCGTTTGAGCTGATTTCGATGACTGGGAGTGGATAAAGGGTGCTCAGAGCTTCTCGAAAACACATCTACGGCGGTGTCGGTGGGATTTTACACTTACATACGAAATTTGATCTCAATCTGTACACGCGTTTTGGATTCTATGAAGTACACACACACATATATATATACACACATATATACGAAGTCTCAAAATATATAGTACTAGCAGGTTAGCCCGCCACCGGCGGCTTGTCCGAAACATGACATTTTTTTAATATTTGTTTTTAATTTTTAGCTCCACGCGTTTCAATAAGAAAAATTTGTACCCGGTAGCTCCACCCGTTTCCGAGATCTGGTCTGCGCATGCGCGAAGCTGGCGTCGCACGGACTCGGCGACCCGATAAAATTTGTACCCGGCGCAAGATACATTCACATAGCAAATTTCAAGTCGATAGCTCCACCCGTTTCCGAGATCTCGTCTGCGCATGCGCTGCACGGGCGTCGCATGGACTCGGCGACCCGATAAAATTTGTACCCGGTGCAAGATACATTCACATAGCAAATTTCAGGTCGATAGCTCCACCCGTTTCCGAGATCTGCCTTTCTGCATAATATTTCGAGCGATAACATTGCATTGAAATGTCAGACTCCCATCGTGAACCTCAACACGAAGTAAACACGTGTTTCGAGCGATAACATTGCATTGAAATGACTCCCATCGTGAACCTCAAGACGACGTAAAACACGTGTTGCGTTCTAGGAAATGCACTCAATGCCGATGCTAATAACGTTGACTTCGTATATATATATATAATGACGTTATTAACCCCGGCCGTGCCGTTTGAGCTGATTTTTATGACTGGGAGTGGAGTACGGGTGCTCGGAGCTTCTGGAAAACGCGTGGACGACATCGTACGTGGTATTTTACCTTTAGATAGGAAGTTTGAGCTCAATCTGTCCAGCCGTTCCCGTCCTAATGTACTATTTCGAGCGATAACAATTGTCAGACTCCCATCGTGAACCTCAACACGAAGTAAACACGTGTTTCGAGCGATAACATTGCATTGAAGTCAGACTCCCATCGTGGACCCCCAAGACGACGTAAACACGTGTTTGTTCCGGTATAACTTTGGAGACTCTGACTTCATATATATATATAATGACGTTATTAACCCCGGCCGTGCCGTTTGAGCTGATTTCGATGACTGGGAGTGGATAAAGGGTGCTCAGAGCTTCTCGAAAACACATCTACGGCGGTGTCGGTGGGATTTTACACTTACATACGAAATTTGATCTCAATCTGTACACGCGTTTTGGATTCTATGAAGTACACACACACATATATACACACATATATACACACATATATACGAAGTCTCAAAATATATAGTATAGATAGATAGATGATAGTGGTACGATTTCTCTGATATAAAGTATATATTTTTTTAGATTTATTGTAAAAATAGACAAAACAGCGCAATTTTTCATTTTGTTTTGCCTCACTTAATGGGCGATAGATCAATATTGTTTTGACCAAGGATATCGTATATAGTCTAGAAAAGTGCGGATATATATTCCGCATACGACAATATGCCGAATATGCCATCATATTTAACACGTGATGTGTTATGTAAACTTATTTCAACCCTCACCCCAAAATTCCGCAAAAAGTCACTGTTTTGGGGAAATTCGGCACAAATGAATACAAAAGCACAGATATTCGGGATATGTTTGTGCTATGATATAGCAGGTTACACACTTATAAATACAAAGTAATGAAATGCCATGATTGCGGTGATAGATGTCAAAATTTCTTAAATTTACGTGGAAAATAGAAAAAAAATCATTCATTTTCAGTTGTTTCGCCCCTCTTAATAGGCGATTATTCAGTATTGCATTGAATGGACATCCCGTATATAGTATAGAAACTTGTGGAAATATATACTGCATATGTTTGTAGGATAACGATGTCATTCTTTGCCATATATGATATGTGGTGGTAGATTGTGTCACCCCCACCCTAAAATTCAGAAGAAACAAAATCAGTTTTAGAAATTTCGGTATGGCAGAATACAAAAGCACAACTCCGATTATTTTGTGCTATTATATTGAAGTCTACCCACTTCGAGATATACATTTTGATAACGTCATGGTATCATTTACAGATGGCAAATTTTTCTGATGAAAGTAGACCGAAAATCGTGAAATATAAACTTGTTTGCCCCTCTACATGGGTGATAATTCAATTCCATGTTGAACAATAATCCAGGACAAACTCTCAAGCGTTGACGAGACACATAATGCATATGAATGTTTTCGGATTGTATCATCTTCTGTCGCATTTGTTTGGTTACGTTGTTGCACCCATCGCCCCAACAATACAATACATTGCAAGATGAGACAAACACGGAATATTCCTATACACATTTATGCATTATACACATACCTTATCAAGCTGGGGCGTTTGATAGTTACTCGAGTTGAAGAAATTACATCATTGTATATGTTTACTTCGCATAATATAGCTTCACAGTTGTATAACATTATACGTATTGGGAGGTTTAGTTATTGTTAATAACCAGGTTCAGCCACAGTACATGTAACTTGTAACGTGTGTTGCCATTACCAACGAAACCACACGACTCACATGACCATTCCACTTACACGTACACCATCATTCAACCGTTTAGACGTTTTGTGTCAAATGTGCAGCATTGCGAAATGTGTATCAGTGGGGTGTCCAATTTTTATATCAATCGACGAACCTGTGCTTAGTGAACTTTTGTTAAATTCTTCAGCAGCGGTGACCACGCCGTTATTTTTCCCAAATGGGTTGTTGGTACGAACTACTATTATAGTAGTAATATACATATAAGAATTACAAGTATAGCTTATGGTAGGCGTATGTGTTTCGTACGGTCTAAACTCATGTTTACAGAATTGACGACTGCGAGTCCATTTGGGAGAAAATAGTGCCGTTCATTGCATTCAATCTTCTTGCCACACGCATCATTGTGCTATAGTTATGTTTGTATTTCAGTAATTCTGTTGTTTACATGATAAATATTGTTAGTTGTACACTAGATGAATGCGTGCAAAACTCGCGTGCCCATATACTTGAGTTTCTCGAAACTATTGAAAATCGACAACTGATAGAAAGAACACATATTCTAGTGATGTACCTGTAGCACCATATGCGTAATTCATGCGTGCAATAGGTTATTATGCGTAAGCTGTCAAGTGCCAACACAGCAAATAATAATTTACGGTAGGCATGCATTGTAATGCATTTCACTAAATACCACCCGAACCGAAATTGTTCTAGAAAATCCGATGAAAAACGGAAACAATTTGTAACACCAGATAGCTATAATGGCACAATATCATGGTTAGATCACAAAGCACACTTTGAAATTTGTTCCAATATAAATGGATTGGAAATTGATGAGATGATTGGCGCAAGGAACACTCGGTGACCTACTCCTAGGACAAGAAGACTACAAAGTTCTTGTTGGTGCGATAGAAGGCCGATTTGCTGCCAAAAGCCTGAAGCAAGGGACATGACAATCTGCGGGATGGGATGGGATATGGGACAAAACGACAATCTGCGGGACAGAATTTCAAATTGCGTGGGACGGCCGATATCTCGAGGAATACAGGGCGTAGGGGGCTCATTTTGGTGTCTAACGAAAGGCCCACGTTCGCCCTATCCAAACATATTAACCCCGCCACTAACCAAACACCAGAAGTTGCATTATTTGATCGACAACTGACCTAACATGGGGTGGAACAGGATTTTCAAATTGCGTGGGACGGCCGATAGCTCGAGGAATACAGCGCGAAGAGGGCTACTTTTGGTGTCTAACGAAAGGTCCAGATTCGCCCTATCCACACATATTAACCCCGCCATGACCGGACAAGGGAAGTTACATTATTCGGTCGACAACTGACCTAACATAAAATTCGGGACACACTAATAGTTGTAGTCCGAGCCCGAGTCCAGTAAAATGTGTAGTTGGGATTATTGTCGTTAATATAATTCCAATAGTGATGAATTTTGGTTTGTGGTAAGTTATGCCAATGACAAATTAAAAAAACTAAAAAGATAATTTGTAAGTCTTATATTTCAACTTTTATCGACTTTTTTCGTTCTCCAGCACACTAAAAGTTGTAGTTGGAATCAGCCGAGCCGGCCGCCGAGTCGCTAATTAGCTGTTAATTGCTATTGTTAGGCGGCTGATTAGATTAAGTCAGTGGTGGGTCACATGAAGATCAAAGGGCAAGTAGCGTTGCCTTAGTGATGGTCAATGGCGTTGGAGTTGCTGCGACTGAATCCGGAGCTGGTACAATCGAACGTTCTTCGTCTTCTTCGTCAATTGGTCTCGGTCGTTTCTTGCCGGCGTTCTTGTTGGGTCTTTTCCTGCAATTCCTTGTCAGCTGTGTCAAATTGAGTATCTTCTTCTCAATGCCAACACTCATCTTGGCTGCCAGAATATGCCAGCACGATGATAATGCTGGACACACGCACTTCTCTGGGAACAAAGTCACAGAGTACCGATCTCCTCTACTTCCTTCGATGACGAAGGATGATGCTTGCGGGGAGTGGAACACTTTGCTCAGTCTGATGGCACTGGCTGCCAAGGCGCGTTGTGATGATCCTGTGGGTTGTTGATTACAGTCGGGCTCTGGTGATTCATCGGTTGATGATTCCTCGGTTGGTATTTGAATGGCTGTTGACTGGGCTGTTGGCTGTGGTTGATCTTCTGTTGTTAGCTGGCCCTTGACGAATGTAACTATATCTCTAGGTTTGACGACATCTTTCGGGAGTACGACGGTCTCAGGATCTCGGAGATGCTGACGAAACTCTGTTCTTAGTTGAAAGTCGCCGACATCACAGAAGCCTCTTTTCATTTCCAGAACGTAAAACTCTTGCAGGTAGTTGAGTGAAAGGACTATCGAATCTAAAGGCACCTGTTTCCAGTTGATTAGTTCCTTGCAGACGCGGTTGAAGGATTCCGATATGTTGTTGGTGATGCCTGAATGTTCATTGAATATGCCGATCTCTTCGAGTATGTACCTGGAACTGTTGTTCTTGATTGGCTGTAATAAATGTGTTCATGTAGATTGTAGCTGACATTGTGTACGATGAAGAAGCTAGGATATACTGACGACATTACTACGTGCAGATTATATATGTTCACGAGAGCTGTAACTCACACAAAAATATCGCTCATGTGTGTTTGCATAACACGCATACGTGTAAACAACTCTGTGGTAAGTATTCAGTTATAAGTATTCATCTTTTAAAAAACACATTCCTGTGCGTGATATGATCTCACGTGTAACAACAAGTAACTGTATAAACAGTACTTTGATTATATTTCACTATAAGTTGCAAACACTCTTGTCTTAACTCATAAATCCATTGATTTAAGCCGCCAACATATTCCTAACAATAGCAATTAACAGCTAATTAGCGACTCGGCGGCCGGCTCGGCTGATTCCAACTACAACTTTTAGTGTGCTGGAGAACGAAAAAAGTCGATAAAAGTTGAAATATAAGACTTACAAATTATCTTTTTAGTTTTTTTAATTTGTAATTGGCATAACTTTCCACAAACCAAAATTCATCACTATTGGAATTATATTAACGACAATAAACGAAATTGAAAATCCCAACTACACATTTTACTGGACTCGGTATCGGGCTCGGACTACAACTATTAGTGTGTCCATGTCAAACTGCGTTTGACATTAATGTTTAGAATTTAGATTTCTCGTTGAATACACTAGCAAACAACAAGTTTTAGGTATCAAATAACGCAGTGGAATACTGTGCATTCGTTTTTAGCTACAATATGGCTGTTTTAGTGCGAATATTGTAATGACGAACACGCAAACACGCTCCGATAAAACAGCTAAAAATAGACTCGATGTTTACAATTACAGGATCGATTTCAGCCGGTATATTCAATATAATGGGGTGTATAGTATATCAAAATGTAGAATTAGACACAGGGAATGTATTTTTTTCCAAATGGGTCCACCAGGCGGTGAAATTGTTGCAGAAATTCGCTCCAAGATATTCTCGCTTATTTTTATTTCAGTTGTGACTAAAAGCCCAGATGCCGGAGCCCAGCGACTAAAAGCCAAGTTACAAAATAGATCAACTGGTTTGAACGAATGAATATGTCAATGGTAAGACTATTCAAAAGAATATTCAAATCAAATAGTGTTTATAGACTTAAAAACTTATGTGTCCGCCATTCATATGCGGTGGAGGTTCTCATATTATCTGCCAGTCATACGCGGGGGGGGGGTTCTCATATGAACATATTATCTGCCGGTCATACGCGGTGGAGGTTCATATTAGCCGCCGGTCATACGCGAGGGAAGTTCTCATATTATCCTCCGGTCATACGCGGGGGAGGTTCTGATATGAACATATTATCTGCCGGTCATACGCGGTGGAGGTTCATATTATCCACCGGTCATACGCGAGGGAGGTTCTCATATTATCCTCTGGTCATACGTTGGGGAGGTCCTCATATGAACATATCCGCCGGTCATATCCTCCCTCGGGTGTGACCGGTGGATAATATGAGAACCTCCCTCGCATATGACCGGCAGATAATATGTTCATATGAGAACCTCCACCGTGTATGACCGGTGGATAATATGAACCTCCACCGCGTATGACCGGCGAATAACATGTTCATATCAGAACCTTCCCCACCTGTGACCGAAGGATAATATGAGAACTTCCCTCGCGTATGACCGGCGGATAATATGAACCTCCACCGCGTATGACAGGCGGATAATATGTTCATATGAGAACCTCCACCGCGTATGACCGGCGGATAATATGTTCATATGAGAACCTCCACTGCGTATGACCGGCGGATAATATGTTCATATGAGAACCTCCCCTACGTATGACCGGTGGATAATATGAACCTCCACCGTGTATGACCGGCGGATAATATGTTCATATGAGAACCTCCCCAACGTATGACCGGAGGATAATATGAGAACCTCCCTCACGTATGACCGGCGGATAATATGAACCTCCACCGCGTATGACCGGCGGATAATATGTTCATATCAGAACCTCCCCCACATATGATCGGAGGATAATATGAGAACTTCCCTCGCGTATGACCAGCAGATAATATGAACCTCCACCGCGTATGACCGGCGGATAATATAAGTTACACGGCTTGTTGATGGGGGATACGGTGTGGTATGCCCCGGTAGATGCTCGTATCCCCCGAGGCGATAGCCGATGGGGATACGAGAGTCGACCGGGGCATACCACACCGTATCCCCCATCAACAAGCCGTGTAATGTATTTATCCCCGGTCAAATTAACAAGATATTCCCACAGACATAAAGAGCGGAAACGAGCCACGAACAGTAACTCTATTTGATTAGACTGCTCATACGATGAATATATTTATATAGCTGTTTCCACAATTTGTCCATAAATACTTGCTGGGCCTCGCTTACTTTTGGAATCTATATGTTAGAAGATATAAAAGAGAGCAATACACTTCAAAAATAGTAATGGTAAATGAGTCAGACAACCTAAATAAATGAAGCAAGAGTAGCAAGATAACATCACACCAGGAATCAACGTGGCTTTGAAAGATGTACATTAGACCTTCAAACGTTTGCCGGGTCATAAAAATTCTACTAGGGGCATACGAGATTGTTATGACCTTGTAAAATCTGTCTTCTCTATATAGCGACGACAATTTTTGCGGGGTAATATCTGTTTTACACGGGGCATACGAGATTGTTATGACCCGTGTAAAATCTGTCTTCTCTATATAGCGACGACAATTTTTGCGGGGTAATATCAGTTTTACACGGGGCATACGACATTGTTATGACCCGTGTAAAATCTGTCTTCTCTATATAGCGACAACCATTTTTGCGGGGTAATATAAGTTTTACACGGGGCATACGAGATTGTTATGACCTTGTAAAATATGTCTTCTCTATATAGCGACGACAATTTTTGCGGGGTAATATAAGTTTTACACGGGGCATACGAGATTGTTATGACCTTGTAAAATCTGTCTTCTCTATATAGCGACGACAATTTTTGCGGGGTAATATCAGTTTTACACGGGGCATACGACATTGTTATGACCGGCGGATAATATGTTCATATGAGAACCTCCACTGCGTATGACCGGCGGATAATATGTTCATATGAGAACCTCCCCAACGTATGACCGGAGGATAATATGAGAACCTCCCTCACGTATGACCGGCGGATAATATGAACCTCCACCGCGTATGACCGGCGGATAATATGTTCATATCAGAACCTCCCCCACATATGATCGGAGGATAATATGAGAACTTCCCTCGCGTATGACCAGCAGATAATATGAACCTCCACCGCGTATGACCGGCGGATAATATAAGTTACACGGCTTGTTGATGGGGGATACGGTGTGGTATGCCCCGGTAGATGCTCGTATCCCCCGAGGCGATAGCCGATGGGGATACGAGAGTCGACCGGGGCATACCACACCGTATCCCCCATCAACAAGCCGTGTAATGTATTTATCCCCGGTCAAATTAACAAGATATTCCCACAGACATAAAGAGCGGAAACGAGCCACGAACAGTAACTCTATTTGATTAGACTGCTCATACGATGAATATATTTATATAGCTGTTTCCACAATTTGTCCATAAATACTTGCTGGGCCTCGCTTACTTTTGGAATCTATATGTTAGAAGATATAAAAGAGAGCAATACACTTCAAAAATAGTAATGGTAAATGAGTCAGACAACCTAAATAAATGAAGCAAGAGTAGCAAGATAACATCACACCAGGAATCAACGTGGCTTTGAAAGATGTACATTAGACCTTCAAACTTTTGCCGGGTCATAAAAATTCTACTAGGGGCATACGAGATTGTTATGACCTTGTAAAATCTGTCTTCTCTATATAGCGACGACAATTTTTGCGGGGTAATATCTGTTTTACACGGGGCATACGAGATTGTTATGACCCGTGTAAAATCTGTCTTCTCTATATAGCGACGACAATTTTTGCGGGGTAATATCAGTTTTACACGGGGCATACGACATTGTTATGACCCGTGTAAAATCTGTCTTCTCTATATAGCGACAACCATTTTTGCGGGGTAATATAAGTTTTACACGGGGCATACGAGATTGTTATGACCTTGTAAAATATGTCTTCTCTATATAGCGACGACAATTTTTGCGGGGTAATATAAGTTTTACACGGGGCATACGAGATTGTTATGACCTTGTAAAATCTGTCTTCTCTATATAGCGACGACAATTTTTGCGGGGTAATATCAGTTTTACACGGGGCATACGACATTGTTATGACCGGCGGATAATATGTTCATATGAGAACCTCCACTGCGTATGACCGGCGGATAATATGTTCATATGAGAACCTCCCCAACGTATGACCGGAGGATAATATGAGAACCTCCCTCACGTATGACCGGCGGATAATATGAACCTCCACCGCGTATGACCGGCGGATAATATGTTCATATCAGAACCTCCCCCACATATGATCGGAGGATAATATGAGAACTTCCCTCGCGTATGACCAGCAGATAATATGAACCTCCACCGCGTATGACCGGCGGATAATATAAGTTACACGGCTTGTTGATGGGGGATACGGTGTGGTATGCCCCGGTAGATGCTCGTATCCCCCGAGGCGATAGCCGATGGGGATACGAGAGTCGACCGGGGCATACCACACCGTATCCCCCATCAACAAGCCGTGTAATGTATTTATCCCCGGTCAAATTAACAAGATATTCCCACAGACATAAAGAGCGGAAACGAGCCACGAACAGTAACTCTATTTGATTAGACTGCTCATACGATGAATATATTTATATAGCTGTTTCCACAATTTGTCCATAAATACTTGCTGGGCCTCGCTTACTTTTGGAATCTATATGTTAGAAGATATAAAAGAGAGCAATACACTTCAAAAATAGTAATGGTAAATGAGTCAGACAACCTAAATAAATGAAGCAAGAGTAGCAAGATAACATCACACCAGGAATCAACGTGGCTTTGAAAGATGTACATTAGACCTTCAAACTTTTGCCGGGTCATAAAAATTCTACTAGGGGCATACGAGATTGTTATGACCTTGTAAAATCTGTCTTCTCTATATAGCGACGACAATTTTTGCGGGGTAATATCTGTTTTACACGGGGCATACGAGATTGTTATGACCCGTGTAAAATCTGTCTTCTCTATATAGCGACGACAATTTTTGCGGGGTAATATCAGTTTTACACGGGGCATACGACATTGTTATGACCCGTGTAAAATCTGTCTTCTCTATATAGCGACAACCATTTTTGCGGGGTAATATAAGTTTTACACGGGGCATACGAGATTGTTATGACCTTGTAAAATATGTCTTCTCTATATAGCGACGACAATTTTTGCGGGGTAATATAAGTTTTACACGGGGCATACGAGATTGTTATGACCTTGTAAAATCTGTCTTCTCTATATAGCGACGACAATTTTTGCGGGGTAATATCAGTTTTACACGGGGCATACGACATTGTTATGACCCGTGTAAAATCTGTCTTCTCTATATAGCGACGACAATTTTTGCGGGGTAATATCAGTTTTACACGGGGCATACGAGATTGTTATGACCCGTGTAAAATCTGTCTTCTCTATATAGCGACGACAATTTTTGTGGGGTAATATAAGTTTTACACGGGACATACGAGATTGTTATGACCTTGTGAAATATGTCTTCTCTATATAGCGACGACAATTTTTCCGGGATAATATAAGTTTTACACGGGGCATACGAGATTATTATGACCCGTGTAAAATCTGTCTTCTCTATATAGCGACGACAATTTTTGCGGGGTAATATCAGTTTTACACGGGGCATACGAGATTGTTATGACCTTGTAAAATCTGTCTTCTCTATATAGCGACACGACAATTTTTGCGGGGTAATATCAGTTTTACACGGGGCATACGAGATTGTTATGACCCGTGTAAAATCTGTCTTCTTTATAACAATCATAACAATCTCGTATGCCCCGTGTAAAACTGATATTACCCCGCAAAAATTGTCGTCGCTATATAGAGAAGACAGATTTTACACGGGTCATAACAATCTCGTATGCCCCGTGTACACGGGACATACGAGATTGTTATGACCTTGTAAAATATGTCTTCTCTATATATATAGCGACGACAATTTTTGCGGGGTAATATCAGTTTTACACGGGGCATACGAGATTGTTATGAACTTGTAAAATATGTCTTCTCTATATAGCGACGACAATTTTTGCGGGGTAATATAAGTTTTACACGGGGCATACGAGATTGTTATGACCCGTGTAAAATCTGTCTTCTTTATATATAGCGACGACAATTTTTGCGGGGTAATATCAATTTTACATGGGGCATACGAGATTGTTATGACCTTGTAAAATCTGTCTTCTCTATATAGCGACACGACAATTTTTGCGGGGTAATATCAGTTTTACACGGGGCATACGAGATTGTTATGACCCGTGTAAAATCTGTCTTCTTTATATAGCGACGACAATGTTTGCGGGGTAATATCACTTTTACACGGGGCATACGAGATTGTTATGACCTTGTAAAATCTGTCTTCTCTATATAGCGACGACAATTTTTGCGCGGTAATATAAGTTTTACACGGGGCATACAAGATTGTTATGACCTTGTAAAATCTGTCTTCTCTATATAGCGACGACAATTTTTTCGGGGTAATATAAGTTGTACACGGGGCATACGAGATTGTTATGACCTTGTAAAATCTGTCTTCTCTATATAGCGACGACAATTTTTGCGGGGTAATATCACTTTTACACGGGGCATACGAGATTGTTATGACCCGTGTAAAATCTGTCTTCTCTATACAGCGACGACAATTTTTGCGGGGTAATATCACTTTTACACGGGGCATACGAGATTGTTATGACCCTTGTAAAATCTGTCTTCTCTATATAGCGACACGACAATTTTTGCGGGGTAATATCACTTTTACACGGGGCATACGAGATTGTTATGACCCGTGTAAAATCTGTCTTCTCTATATATAGCGACGACAATTTTTGCGGGGTAATACGAAATAAGTGTTTCCTGTTTAGTTAACATATATCGGATAGAACACTGGGATACGGCGTGGTATGGCCCTGGAAGAACAATGGTGCCTAAGAAGGCTTACAATTCTACAGAGGGGATAATATGTTCATATGAGAACTTCCACCGCGTATGACCGGTGGATAATATGAACCTCCACTGCGTATGACCGGCGAATAATATGTTCATATCAGAACCTCTCTCACATATCACCGGAGGATAATATGAGAACCTCCCTCGCGTATGACTGGCGGATAATATGAACCTCCACCGCGTATGATGTCCATTCTCAGCAAAACCGTGCATGCGTGTCGCCGGTGGTTTTCCGTTAGAATACCTACGACAGAGATAAAAAAAATGCCGTGTGCGGGAAGACCTTATCCCCGCGCAACTGGAACATTACACACGTAAACAGGTTGTGGATTATTTCTGCCGGGAGCTGCTCCTATGTATGCGTAAATGTAACATACGTTACTGTCGCCGAGCCAATATTCTACGAAGAATCGCTCACAAAAGGTATAATGTCGGACGACCGAGGCCAGTATTCCCGATGGAGCTGAGCGACTGTTTGTTGTCTTCGTTGTACGTCATTAAGACCATTTGCGATCATGACCAAGACAAATATAGCACCAGAAGCAGCTGTCGCCAGATCCGTGTAACATACGTTACCGAATATAAAAATGATTCCACACGAATACTATTTGGTTTATAACATGCATAAAACGCACTATTTGTTAGCTGTCCATCGACTTTATACGAACGATATATGAGTTTCTCGAAATGTATAAGCGAGGATGCACTGGAACGTCTGAATGTCGCCGAATATGATGGTTTGTTTTAAGCCTGTAACATACGTTACCATATGTTTTGAATATCTCACTGAGGTCGAGTGAGATTAGTTATTTGTTATAGATGGCTGCCTTCTATCTGATCGGAAAATATCAAAATTTCGTTCTGAAACAGTATGTAACTGGTGTTAGCCTCTGCTACACATGTGGATGTAACGTATGTTACTGTAACATACGTTACCGGCTAAAATATTTATTTTTTTAAAACCAAGATATCTCACTGTATGGCAATAATAACGCGAGTTTAGAACACCGGTGATCCAAATATGTGGGTAACTGTCTGCTAGTATGAAAATTAATGAGGTTATGGTGAATCGTGTGCGATACACGTGATTCTTTGAAAATATCCCCTTTGATTATCGCGATGTGTAGGGATCTTTACATTTCCGTGAACTTATTGAGCCGCTCTTACTGGAAAATACGAATGGGATATATTTGCTGTTTTGTAATGTCTGCAAAGCAAAATAGCAGGTTGCTAACCAATAAAGGTTTTCGGGGGACGTACGATTAAAGTTAATCAATATATTCCATAATTATGTTTTAAACTCCACTGAGAATGCGCCAGGTGACCATGTGATCTGAGTAATCACCCTTGTTCAACTATAACTTTGACTTCCATTAGTATGACTATTACCCCCTATATAACTGTCTTCAATATATAACGGTTCTGATAATTTAAAGCCGATAATTATATATGTCTGCAGTAAATACACGGACCACTCATTGGCACTAACTGAAATTATATGCATGACTCATGTCATGATCGAAGTAAACGGGCATAATTTGGAGATGCATACATGTAAAGGCACCAGGCTGGGAATAATATATATGGAAGGGCAAATTGGCCATGGGCATTTGTGGTAACCATCAATATGTTACCAGTGACTTCACTCAATCGAAAATATATATTTTGACATTTAAGTTTGGTATAATATTTAAAAAAATATCAGCTGAAATATGTTTGGTTTGCATACTGTATATAATATTCGCAAACATCGAAATGGACGGATGTCTAGATTTCTAATTGCTTACTGTAGATATATGGCAACAACAAAAGTGTCTGCTCGCCATTCTTCTACATATATATACCTAATGTGATATCCCACCGCAGATATCATGTACCTGGAAACCCGACAGCCACCGTCGAAAACGAAACCACTGAAAACGTTACTTTAATCATTGACAAGCACATTATTATTCCACTGTACTGTCGGTCATAGCTAGGCATAACTATACTTGGCAGTATACGTAAGTCATGCACGTGTTTAAAACATGAGGCCGTGTAACTGTATGCATGCAGGTCCAGCATAGGGTAGCACTCAATTCGCACTCAATATACCAGTGCAATCATTCTCGATAGCAATATATACAGGACTTCATACAGAGATATGATACGGTGCTAATCTTAATACAAATGAATTTATATGCTGCATTTGTCGACGTTGGCCATAAAACTGAATATGTTATTTGCTTCTGGTATTGTATTATAGTGATGTTTCAGTTCGTAACATACGTTACCATGGTATGTGTGTGACGGCAGCTTAATTTTGGAAGAAGAATCCGCGAATAAATCGATTTCTCATTGTTACTTGAAAGAATGAATCTTCGAATATACCGTGGAAGAAAACATTTGGCACAAATCATACATATGATCAAATGAAAGGAAACGAATTATGAAGAAATAAAATAGGCTACGTAATTATTAGAAAATGTATGCAATTATTACTTTGTATAGCGTTTTGATCCTAACCATGTGTAACCGTGTATGCTTGTCACTTAATTATGTTTTGATTTTCTGGCTGCTGCCCATCTTACAAAATTGTTATGAGGGAAATGTGATACCATTAAATGGTTCAATTTCGATGTAAACCACCCCAACCGATGTGTGTTCACCGGTAACGTATGTTACAATAGGGAAAACACACGATTTTTCATCCATACTTACCACGTACCATAGCAATGTACTCGAAAGAGCAATGATGCCAATATCACAGATTTAGTTTCAGCATAACTCTTGTTTGCATAAACGAACAATATTGAACGATACTGTTGATTTTGAATTTTCTCGATTTTCGTTCCTCAAAGCACCGATTTGGTGAGAATGGACCATGACCGGCAGATAATATGTTCATATGAGAACCTCCCCTATGTATGACCGGAGGCTAATATGAGAACCTCCCTCTCGTATAACCGGTGGATAATATGAGAACCTCCCTCGCATATGACCTGCAGATAATATGTTCATATGAGAACCTCCCCATCGTATGACCGGAGGATAATATGAGAACTTCCCTCGCGTATGACCGGCAGATAATATGTTCATATCAGAACCTCCCCCGCGTGTGACTGGAGGATAATATGAAAACTTCCCGCGCGTATTACCGGCGGATAATATAAACCTCCACCGCGTATGACTGGCAGATAATATGTTCATATGAGAACCTCCACTACGTATGACCGGAGAATAATATGAGAACCTCCTTCGCGTATGACTGGTGGATAATATGAGAACCTCCCTCGCGTATGACCGGCGGATAATATCTTCATATGAGAACCTCCACTGCGTATGACCGGCGGATAATATGTTCATATGAGAACCTCCCCTACGTATGACCGGTGGATAATATGAACCTCCACCGTGTATGACCGGCGGATAATATGTTCATATCAGAACCTCCCCCACATATGACCGAAGGATAATATGAGAACTTCCCTCGCGTATGATCGGCGGATAATATGAACCTCCACCGCGTATGACCGGCGGATAATATGTTCATATGAGAACCTCCCCAACGTATGACCGGAGGATAATATGAGAACCTCCCTCGCATATGACCGGTGGATAATATGAGAACCTCCCTCGCGCATGACCAGCGGATAATATGAACCTCCACCGCGTATGACCGGCGGATAATATGTTCATATCAGAACCTCCCCCACATATGATCGGAGGATAATATGAGAACTTCCCTCGCGTATGACCGGCGGATAATATGAACCTCCACCGCATATGACCGGTGGATAATATGTTCATATGAGAACCTCCACCGTGTATGACCGGTGGATAATATGAACCTCCACCGCGTATGACCGGCGAATAATATGATCATATCAGAACCTCCACCACGTATGACCGGAGGATAATATGAGAACCTCCCTCGCATATGACCGGCGGATAACATGAACCTCCACCGCGTAAGACCAGCGAATAATATGTTCATATCAGAACCTCCCCCACGTATGACCGGAGGATAATATGAGAACCTCCCTCGCGTATGACGGGCGGATAATATGAACTTCCACTGCGTATGACCGGCAGATAATATGTTCATATGAGAACCTCCCCTATGTATGACCGGAGGATAATATGAGAACCTCCCTCGCGTATGACCGGCGGATAATATGAACCTCCACCGCGTATGACCGGCAGATAATATATTCATATGAGAACCTCCCCTATGTATGACCGGAGGATAATATGAGAACCTCCCTCGCGCATGACCAGCGGATAATATGAACCTCCACCGCGTATGACCGGCGAATAATATGATCATATCAGAACCTCCACCACGTATGACCGGAGGATAATATGAGAACCTCCCTCGCATATGACCGGCGGATAACATGAACCTCCACCGCGTAAGACCAGCGAATAATATGTTCATATCAGAACCTCCCCCACGTATGACCGGAGGATAATATGAGAACCTCCCTCGCGTATGACGGGCGGATAATATGAACTTCCACTGCGTATGACCGGCAGATAATATGTTCATATGAGAACCTCCCCTATGTATGACCGGAGGATAATATGAGAACCTCCCTCGCGTATGACCGGCGGATAATATGAACCTCCACCGCGTATGACCGGCAGATAATATATTCATATGAGAACCTCCCCTATGTATGACCGGAGGATAATATGAGAACCTCCCTCACGTATAACCGGTGGATAATATGAGAACCTCCCTCGAATATGAGAACCTCCCTCGCGTATAACCAGTGTATAATATGAGAACCTCCCTCGCGTATGACCGGCGGTTAATATGTTCATATGAGAACCTCCCCATCGTATGATCGGAGGATAATATGAGTACCTCCCTCGCGTATGACCGGTGGATAATATGAACCTCCACCGCATATGACCGGCAGATAATATGTTCATATCAGAACCTCCCCCGCGTATGACTGGAGGATAAAAAGAAAACTTCCCTCGCGTATGACCGGCAGATAATATGAACCTCCACCGTGTATGACCGGCAGATAATATGTTCATATGAGAACCTCCCCCGCGTATTACTGGCAGATAATATGAGAACTTCACCGCATATATGAATGGCGGACACATAAGTTTTTAAGTCTATAAACACTATTTGATTTGAATATTCTTTTGAATAGTCTTACCATTGACATATTCATTCGTTTAAACCAGTTGATCTATTTTGTAACTTGGCTCTTAGTCGCTGGGCTCCGGCATCTGGGCTTTTAGTCACAACTGAAATAAAAATAAGTGCGAATATCTTGGAGCGAATTTCTGCAACAATTTCACCGCCTGGTGGACCCATTTGGAAAAAAATACATTCCCTGTGTCTAATTCTACATTTTGATAAACTATACGCCCCATTATATTGAATATACCGGCTGAAATCGATCCTGTAATTGTAAACATCGAGTCTATTTTTAGCTGTTTTATCGGAGCGTGTTTGCGTGTTCGCCATTACAATATTCGCACTAAAACAGCCATATTGTAGCTAAAAACGAATGCACAGTATTCCACTGCGTTATTTGATACCTAAAACTTGTTGTTTGCTAGTGTATTCAACGAGAAATCTAAATTCTAAACATTAATGTCAAACGCAGTTTTTCGTGTTTGTGGAATTTTATGTTAGGTCAGTTGTCGACCGAATAATGTAACTTCCGTTGTCCGGTCAGTGGCGGGGTTAATATGTGTGGATAGGGCGAATGTGGACCTTTCGTTAGACACCAAAAGTAGCCCTCTATGCGCTGTATTCCTCGAGCTATCGGCCGTCCCACGCAATTTGAAAATCCTGTCCCGCAGATTGTCATGCTATCCCAAATTCCACCCCATGTTAGGTCAGTTGTCGATCAAATAATGCAACTTCTGGTGTTTGGTTAGTGGCGGGGTTAATATGTTTGGATAGGGCGAACGTGGGCCTTTCGTTAGACACAAAAATGAGCCCCCTACGCCCTGTATTCATCGAGATATCGGCCGTCCCACGCAATTTGAAATTCTGTCCCGCAGATTGTCGTTTTGTCCCATATCCCATCCCATCCCGCAGATTGTCATGTCCCTGAAGCAAGCTTATTTAATAAAACTCTTGTAAAAACCTAGAAGACACTACAAACCGAGAACAAAGCTTAGTTAATTAATCACCCCCGTATTGAGCGATACTATTTACCGAGAACAACCAAGATTTCCGCTAGATATATTAACGATTACAATTGATTAAGAATATCTCTGTTGCAATGCATAAAAGTTAACATTTTAATGAAAATATCAATATCTAGCTACTGATATTTTAAGTATAATACGTTATTTAAAGTGATTAAATATTATATTTAAATTGACAACACACACCGTCATTCTTATATATTAATGAGAAGCAGTGACTATCGATGGCGAAATCGCTTTCATAAGTTTATGCATAATATGTCTTTAAATTAAAACTTGTTCTCGGTAAATTTGACCGCACATATGGAGAGCGGTGCACTTTTGATATCTTTTTAAAATTAGCTGATATTTTATACAATATCGAAACGTCTATCTGTTTAATCTGGCAGTTTTAAAATGTTTTAGTCCGTCGATAATTTGCTGTTTTTGTCCAACATTTTGGTACGCTTTTATTTGCTTTCGAGCGTCAAATATTTTAGCCAGTAATCTTGACATGAATTAATTAGTAAAATATCGTCTGTTTTGTGTAAGTATATCGGCTGCTATATATGCACTGTCTCATCAAATGTTCGATCCACTTTCACTTAAATTAAGAAGAAACACCTCGATCTTTGTATACACAACTCAATGAAATTTGATCACCAATCAGACACATCACGCAGCCAGTTCTTAGTTAATTAACACCTAGGCACGGCTCATGCCTTTGTGCTACCGCCAACCGATCGAGAACAAGAACAGCGGCTGCGCGATGTTTCAACTTCTCGGTATACCCATAATAACTACATATATGTCATTTAAAATGTCAAATGTGGTATAATATCATTTAAGATTGATATGTACACTATAATTGATCATTATTAACACTTAATTGTTAATTTTAGACTTGTATTGTTCTCGGTTGTTCTCGGTAAATAGTATCTCCGATTCAGGGAGCTTAACTTCTTAAGAATTTTGAAGTAGTTTTTAAAATAGTGCTATCGGGCCCTGAACTTTGTTGCCACCCCGTTTGAGACCCATATAAAAGCTCATGACATGAAACGAGCTAGCTACACTGAGCTCCAAGTATAATGAGAATGCTGGAGGAATATCAGGTTTACTTTTGATGACTACTACTCATTGACAATCCATGAATAAAGCTACTAAATGGGGGTTCTCTCTGTCTGCTCATATTCTGAAAACATCCCTACTAAATTATAAACGTGACAATAGACTATTACAATTTATACTTGTTTAACTGAATGAAAGAGTCATGAATGGGTTACGGATTATAAGGGGTAATATATGACTATAACCCAATAAATCACATTGTCTGCACATTCGGATCAAACCAATATTCCAACTCGATATGTATTTTGGGAAATGTGTTGTGTTATCGCACCATGCATAAAGTGTCTATGGACATATGGACAAACAGACGGATGAATGAACATGGCCTTTTAATAGTTGTTAAATGACATATCTTAATCTTTCAATTGTAAGAGAATATTAAGATTTATATCTCTTAGTCTTTGAATACAAAGTAAATGTTAAGCAAATGCTTACAGTATTAAATGGCTGCTCTCTATAGTTCTTCCTCTGAATAGCAAAGCATGTGCCTTCACTACAAATTATTATAGATGAAGCCAAATGGCCAATTAATTTGAATGGTTGCGCAACACTTTTCTAGTTTATGTGAATAACATGGTCTACTTGACAAACTCAAGCTAGCGTTATACAGAGTAAGTTAATCATATTATGTCGGACACAACCTGATTTGGAAGAACTATGATTGCATGGTCTTGCCAGTAGTGAAACTGCAGTTTCATCACATTCTGGAACATAGGGTAATAGAGCTATGAACTTCACCTAATATTTCAAATACATGTAGGTCGAATTGATCAACAATTGTATTGGACTACACCTTCAACTTGTATATCATGGTCTAGCTGAGGATGATGTCTCCTTTCCTATGACATATCAAGTACTAAATGTTGAGGCGCATCTAGGAGATACAGCTAGCGGTTTGATAAAAGGTGGTGAAAATTTGCCGGGGTTGCTTGTGGGCAGTAAACAGATTTATAACATAATAATTGATTTAATTATCCACATTTCCTATACAACATTTCAAAGAAAATACCAGGAACAATACAACATTTGTAATTCTCAATTTCAATCTAACTATGATTATATTTTATTGAATGCACAAACACCAAAAGAGGTATCAAGAAATAAATATTCATAAAATATTACATGATTTTCCCTTAATAAAAATCAGTGAGGCTATTAAACATTCAAATTTTAATTCATCAACTGGACACATTCTTATTAAAATGGGAAAGTCTCAGGGAAATCTGCTGAGGATATAGTGTCCCATATCAGCACAATATCTTCTAAGAAATTAAATCAGAAATGACTGAAAGATCGATTGGGGTTCATAGACTGGCCCCCAGATGAGGGTAGTGTCACACGAAAGGGTAGAAATTTTGACGCTATCTCCAATTATCCTTGTCCCATGGGGGTTCCAAAACACTGAGGTATCCAGGGCGGAACATGTGGAAAATATAATTTTTTGACCTTTTTGACCTGCAAATTTCAGTATAATCAGGAAAACCAATAAAATAAGACAAATGTTGAATAAAATATACTTGAATATAAGATATTTATTCTATCTGGGTTGCTTAACATTTATGATGTGCAAAAAGTTATATTATCCAACAAATTTTGTGAAAAAATTCACGAAAATGCCAAAAAAATGCATAAATTGCAGTGCTTTTTCAAAAAAGTTTTCCAGAAGATTTCCTATAAAAAAATTTAATTTTTCGGTATAAAGCTCTCAGTGGTGCATCAAAATTTTCAGCATTATAAACCTGATTTAATAATATCAACATTGCAAGCAAGGATATCCAAAAAGCCGAGATATTTCCAAAAACTTAACCCACCCCCATAAAACTGATTTTCTATCCGAAAATACCTGTCAAGTCAGAATAGCCCGTTTTCGTTCCGTTTTGTTAACGAATTCAGAGTCTTATCATATATCATGGAATCAGCATGTATCTGAGGAGGTTTATGTTATGGTAGAGTCTATTTTGTTTAAATTTTTAATTTTTTTGGGGTAAATTAGCTAAAATTTTGATTATTTTTAAGTGACTTTGTCAGTTTTATGGATACAGCTGCACAACATGCACCACAATAAGCATGAATTCTTCCCCAATGTCAGATATGAAATGCTATAATCATGTACCAGACCAGAATTAAAAAATAAAGTAAAACTTAACCCTACCACAAGATAGTGTTCTCAATGCTCTCAATTTTATGCTATACTAAACTCGAAATGTTGTTCATACTTAAGCGGATAGAATTCAGATAATAAATTGCAATAGTTCTGCCGACGGATTATGCAATCTCATCTTCATTGTCAAATTCATCAAATGTGATGGTATCAGTCAATAGAATTTCTGTGCAACATCTTACGGGAAGAATGGTTCAAACAACTCAGGCTGCCTATCGGCTATTCATCCATGAAGCGCTACACTGGGAGTGGTTGATTTGGCAACGGTTGCAAGTCTCCGCTGTTTTGTTATCATGTTGGCTCATTTTGAGTGTAGAATTAAAGATTCCTCACATGGTGGAAGTGCAGAAAGATCAAGTAGCTTCTGCTGATTCTCGGACTTCTGTGGGAACATTATCCGCCTAGCTTGATTCACTTTTCTCGAACGTTGAACATATAAGGCACATGCGTGTCACTGTCCAAAACCCAATTCGTTCCTAAATATGCCATGACTTCCATATATTTTGATCGTCTTTCCAGCAACTTCCAGACAAGTTTTTTTTCCTTTTTGGAAGGTATCATTACCCGTGAAGGAATGGAACCCAATAAGTGAATTCTTCTGTATATTTGACTTGAATCACCTGCCCATTAGCATCAAAATTGATTAACTATTATTAGGGGGAAATCATTTAACGTTTTCTCCAACGTGCATAAACGGCATCAAGATGGAGAACTCTCTGACATGACCTCTCTATCGATTAATATGTCGTTGAGTTATTGTGGAAAGCAATAGCAACCCAATGTACACATGTATGACCAACCCAGCAACATAGTCACTCCATATATACACATAAACACAACACAAATGACCAGATAGTCACTCACTCTGTGTACACATACACCTGACCCATGACCATTAGTGATGCGGACCGGACCGGACCACCTTGGGTGGTCCGATCCACTGCCAAGACGGTCCAGTCCAGTCCGGTCCAGGCCATTCCGGTCCGGTACACATGCCTGGACCGGTCCAAAATGGTCCAGTCCACCTATAATAGGCTCTATATTAATGAATTCTCGGTTTTCTCAAAGTTTTTACTCTGTATAGTACAAACTATAAGGTTACTGAGTTCAGTGCATTGCAATGAGTCCATATATGTTAAAACTTACATTGTTTGCCGATTGTATGCATCATTGTCTGTCTCTGTGGGATATACTGGGAACGATGCACGATAATAGTATTTCTAGTAATGCGAAGAAGCACAAATTAAATGTATTGGACAGATATATAGCTAGGGCCAGAATGTGTTATAACCAATCTAACATGACACTCAACTGATCGTATGCATGATTCGTATCATACTTATTTTCATTAAATTGAAATTTAAACGAAATAACTATACTGATGACAATTTTACAAATGTGTACTAATATGACTACCACATTAATATTGGAGTCTTGGAGATTGTAATGGCTGAGTGTATAGTCCTGACAATTACAGTTATATACCTAAGTACAACTACTATAATACTATTGGATTAATGTGACTGTCTTGTGTATGTACTATGTAATGTGGTTTGCATGTTTCTTCGATAATTATAACTGTGAAAAACAATAGAATACCAGATTCGATATCCATCCAAATTGATTAGTTGATGACAAATAGTTCCATACTCATTCAGTTGCATGTTTGTCGCATTGATAGGGTGCTACATAGTGTTGGCCAGTGTATGATAGTAGTTATTAACAAGACAGTCAAAGACTGTGGGGTCGCTCACCAGACTACAAAGACTGATAAGACTGGGACTCTGGAGACCACAACAGTCAGAACTTTTCATAATCATTTTAAAAGAAGTAGATCTAAACAGGATATGTGGCTAGAGAGGCTTCATGTATGTAGATCGGTGAATATCTACCTTGAATTTACCAACTGTACACTACTGATCACCCCACCCCCTCCTCCAGCTCAACAAGTCGATCCCTCCCGACCGGGCTCCAGACTCCCAAGTCTTAGGTTGGAATTTCACAACCGACATCTCAAACTTTCTCAATTGTTGGAAATTTCCAATCTCACAAGCGCCTTTTTATAAAACCATTTAGACATGTTTGAAGCCCAATTATCCATGGACCCAAAACACCATACATGTATGTCAGATTAATCAGTCAGGTAGTTCCAAGGTAGATGTTTTAATGAATATTGTATTTTAATGATTTTATTAGACACAAAATTGTTAAGTCCCCATAGCCCCGTCATTTCTTAACAGGTTGACCTCATGTTAACAAATCTGAATCTCAGACACTAAAGGATCCTCCACACTATATGTAAGCTAAATAGTCCAACCTATCTTGAGAAGACATTTTAAGTATTACTATAGAGACATACAGTTATGTCCCTGGTCCCACCCTATTTAACCTGGTGACCACATCTGAATAAATTTGAATCCCATACACCAAAGAACCCTTCATACTAAATATCAGTAAAATAGACCTGATGGTCCTTGTGAAGGAAGCATATTAAGAGGAAAACTGTCCTTCGCTTGGCCCCTATTTGACCAGGTGACCTCATTTGAAAATTACCAACCTGACAACCCCATAAAGTTAAAATTTGTGGCCAATTCTGTCCAACAGTTTAACCTGAAGTAGGAACATATATGGACTGGTGATTTAAAAACATACATGTTGGAGAATTAAACCAAACTATGAAAACAGTTCCAACCGATTTTTAGTGTGAACATCTAATCTACAACTAATGTTGTATCAGGCATGAAATTTTCAACTGTTTTTATTTTTATCAAGGTAGGGGGGGTCAAAACTCTACCCCCTCTACACTCCCTCCCCATTGCCAAATGTAAATCCCCAACTATGAGATCAATTCATCTAGTAATATCAATATACCCCCCAAATTGCCCCAATATCCTATATACCCCCCCCCCCCAAAATTTTCTTTGAAAAATAAGGTCATGTGGTGGTTAAGAAAATAATATTGGAAAATCTACAACTAATGTTGTATCAGGCATGAAATTTTTTGGTGTGAACATCTAATCTACAACTAATGTTGTATCAGGCATGAAATTTTCAACTGTTTAAATTTTGATTAAAGTAGGGGGCCAAAACTCCACCCCCTCTACACTCACTACCCATTGCCTCAAACGTTGCCCCCACCCATGCTGCCTGGAAATCAATATTATTATACCATTACCAAACAGCATAGAGGAGAGTTAAATCTCTTATCTCTGCCCCTATTAGAACAAATGTGAATCCCCATCTATGAGATCCATTTATCTAGTAATATCAATATACCCCCCAATATTCAATATACCCCCCCTCCATTTTTCTTTGAAAAATCAGGGTATGATTTCACCTGGATAAGTGGTGGTTAAGAAAATAATTTTGGAACAGCAAGCCTGTATTAAGTGTGTCTGACCTTTGCAGAATGAGGTCCCCAAATGGCGAATTTAATGACACTATTCCGCAAGGTGGGCTAGCATCACTGAATTCACCTCACCCTCTGGGGGCCTCTTTTCCTAAAAATTACCCCATTTGAACAAATCTGAACCCCGGTCACCCAAGGCCCCTCCATACCAAATATAAGCTATATAGGCCCAATGGTTCTTGAGAAGAAATTGTTTTAAAAATTACTATGGCGGGAAACAGTTATGGTCCTGGCTTTGCACCTATTTGATCTGATGAACTTATTTGAACAAATCTGATTGTGAGTCACCTAGGGAACATGCACACCAAAATATATAAACACATTTGGTCTTTAATATGGAGAAGAAAACAATTGTTGAAAGACAGATGGATAGACATCCCAACAGATAGATGGATAGAAGGACTGCCTGACAGACAGAAGACAAATTCAATCCAATATACCCCCCAATTTTTCTTCACCCGGACACCTGGATAAGTGGTGGTTAAGAAAATAATATGAAACAGCCAAGCCTGAATTTAGTGTCTGACATTTGCAGAATGAGGTCCCCAAAATGTGAATTGAATGACACTATTCCGCAAGGCAGGCTAGCATCACTGAATTCACACTCAGCCTGATTAGGCCTCAACTGCCATGGGAAACCTAGAAACAGATTGCAGTTCTACTGTTGAAGTTGGTGATTCTAGCCTGCTGTACAGGGTAGCAACACTAAATTCACCCCCTGGGGACCTCATTCTGCAAATGTCAGACACACTAAATTCAGGCTTGAGAAAATAATTTTGTTTTAATTTGATAATAACAACAAGCACCATTGCTAGTGCAGTGTTTACACAAACCTGTCCAATAACATTCTAATCTCTATTCTGTCATTCTGATCTCAATTAATGACCTGACTGTGTGTCTCTCTGACACTGAGTCCTCTTGTAGATATAATATTGGCAGATATAATAACTGCTTCTGGAGAGAGGTAAGTTGTGATATGATATGGGTGGGCAAGAGTTGGCAGGGTGGGGTCCTGGGTCATGTGAGGGTGGGGGGTGGGTAATGGAAAGTTTCTGTGATTTCATTGAAGACTGAAGTTTCATAACTCCGAGGATGTTATAATTATGTGAGTTTTTCAAAAATTATAACATGTTATAAAAAAAATTTATTAAAAAAAATTTGTGTGTTAAATTGAGCAAGGAGTTAAATCTGAATAATTTTTTGGGTTTTTTTTTTTTTTTAGTTATGTCACTGGCTCCGCCAACATTCGACACAGTGACCTCATTTGAAAAAATCTGAACCACAGTCACCCAAGGTACCCTCATACCAAATATGAACCCATTCGGCCCGACAACTTCAGAAAAGAAGTCGTTTTAAGAATTACTATGTGGAAAAATAGTTATGGTCCTGACATCAAAACTATTTGACTTGGTGACCTCATTTGAACAAATCTGAATAAGAGTCACCTAGGGAACATCCACACCAAATATAAACCCAATCGGTCTGATGGTTTCAGAGGAGAAGATGTTTAAAGAATTGTTGACGGACGGATGGACGGACGGACGGACGGATGGACGACGGACGAGGAGTGATGACTATAGCTCCACCGGAGACTTCGTCTCAGGTGAGCTAAAAACAGTTTAGAATGAAACAAGCAATTTTTATATTTTAAAAATATGTTTTCAGAATGCATAATATTTTAACACTTGGTTTACAGTAACACATTTGAAAATGTTTTCAGAATGATTGACATATTAACATATGGTTTATTCTAACAAATTTGAACTTTTTTCAGAATGTTCAACATTTAACATTTGTTTTGTTCTCAACAAATAAAAACGAGAGGCCGATCACGATCGGCAGATGTTAACCCATCCCTTGGCGATAAAAATTGACTATGATCGGATAAATGAGAGTTGAATTATAGAGTATACTGTTATGTACTATTATAGACAAATGTACATAACACAAATTATTGGAATTTATGGGTCACTGGCATTTATATAAGAGAATACACTGGTACAGTATCGGTAATGCTAAACCAACAGAGCCTTGGGTTAAATGTGAAAGGTGTGACCTGGACATGGATACTTAGGTTAAGAGAGTCCAATTTAAGTTTACAATAATAATGTGTCAAATTCTACCAATAATATAGTATACAGATAAGCCACCACACTGCTGACCCATTAATATAAATTATATAGCAGAGCTGTCAACAAATCACAGGAATTGTTTATGTTGAAAACTGACCTCTCTATTAAACCAATAACAATTATAATGATCTCAGACCATCTGAAGATATAACTCTGCAGCACAGATGTCCATGTCTACTGTTAATATCATGTGGTGTTTATTGTTGAATCTTTATTTTAAATTAGATACCATAGCCTTCTTTATCAGATTATTTGCACACTGGCATAAGAGACATCAGAAAATAATATAGCCTTATCAATAGCTAAGTAGTCCAAAGGCATGGGATAGAATTGGTGAATTGGATTTAATGTTTCTCCAAACAGATTTACCAGTACATAACACAAGATTTTGGACATATTTAAACAAATTTGGTGAGGTGATTCGGGGTACCCTTGGCAGAGTTATAATTGTGTTAGTTTTTCAAATTTGTTTAATTTAAAAAAAAAATTGTTTTTAATTATTTAAAAAAAAGAAGATTGGGAACCTTTTTATCAACTTGTATCATAATCATCAATATCTAAATGAAAACCAATGAAAGAGTCAATGACATTTTGTTTATTATTATTATAAAACATAAAAATAAAAATAATTTGTTTTTTTTTTACGAAAAAGGGTCATAACTCCTTTAAAATAAATTGGATCGAACCCATATTCAAACTCGAACTGTATTTTGGGCTGAGAAACCTATATACAAAATTTGGTTCCGATCAAATAGAAAATGTTATGTTATCGCATTATGCCCAAAGTGTCTACAGACATTGACACTATGTGTACCATACTATGGTATAGGTGCACATAAAAAGTTTTATCTCATGCAGAGTACAAGAAAAATATATCAAACCTGGTGTGCCACTTTAATATTTCAATTCACATTTGTAATCAATTGAAATTAATGTTCAACAAATCTACTAAACACAATCACATTATTAATCTCCAATAGTAATGCTATTAAACAATGAAACCAGATTATGCCTTTAAGATGGAATTTAAATAACCATGCATATAAAATATATAGTAGAAACATTCCATCTGTGCTATCTCAGCATATGGTCAGAGATACTTTATAGAGTATAAAGTATATATGATATGGCCAACACATCCCCTAGTAGTTAATTATCTCAATGCAAGAGAGAGACAATTCATGGCATTGTAACTGGATACTATATCTGTGTGCAAAGACAACCTCAGACCTGATTTATAGGATTCTATTTGGACAGTGCAAACTGGGTATCTTTGATATATTTTAGCGATGAATAAAATAATCAAAAGACCATAACTCCATTACAATATATCGGATCAAACCCATATTCGAACTCGATCTGTATTTTGAGTTGAGAAACTCACATACAAAATTTGGTTCCTATCAGTTGAAAAATTGTAGATTTATTGAAACATGCATGAATTCTATGTCAAAGGGCCATAACTCCATTAAAAAGTATTGGATCAAACCCATATTCGAACTCGATATGTATTTTGGACTGAGCAACTCGCATACCAAATTTGGTTCCGATCATATAAAAATTGTTTGAGTTATGACAGCATGCGTGAATTCGAAGTCGAAAAAGGGCCATAACTCCGTAAAAAAAACTCGGATCTGTATTTGGTGCTGAGAAACCCATATACAAAATTTGGTTTCGATCGGATAGAAAATTATTGAGTTATCGCACCATGCGTAAGGTGTCCACGGACAGACAGACAGACGGACGGACGGACGGACGCACAACGAGTGGTCAATCCGGACGTCGACATTATGTTTACCATACTATGGTATGGGTAAACATAAAAAACCTCAGAATATTCAACAAATTAACATTTGGTTTATACTAACAAATTTAAAATGTTTTCAGAATGTTCAACTTTCTTAATACCAAGACTGATTTAGTTTCAGAAGTTGAGTTAGTTGACAACTTGACATATACATTAACACTTCAAACTCTTTCAAAACCTTCATATTGAATCAGATCAAAGCAGGAGGCCGCCCACACTGGCAATAATATTCGCGATAGTTTATTATAACTGAAGTAAAATAGTGGACTGGACCGGAGAGTACCGGACCGGCGGCAAAAAGCAGTCCGGTCCGGTCCAGTGACACCCGGTCCGGACCGGACCGCGGTCCAACCCTGGACCGCGGACCGGACCGGTCCAAAGCGGTCCGGTCCGCATCACTAATGACCATATAGTCACTCCCTGTATATATATTCACCACTTTCATGACCATAAGTCAATCCTTGTATACCTATTCATCTCACCATTGGCCATACGGTCAATCCCCGTATACCTATTCGCCATATACACCCCATCCATGACCATAGAGTCACTCCATGTATACATATGCAATGCATCTCACTATTGGCCACATAGCCACTCGCTTGATATATGTACCCCTCACCCATGACCATATATATCCACACTTGTGTATACATGTACACCCACACATGCCCATACAGCCATGAGTCATCATGCAGGCACGCTAGGTATACTCATACACTTGACCTATAACCATATAGTCACCCCCTGTGTACCTATATTCAACACGTTCATCATAATACAGTCAATCATTGTATACAAATTCACCTCACCATTGGTCATACGTCACTCACTGTATACATGTTCACCAAACCCATGGCAAAATAGCCATGCAAGATATACTCATACCCACAACCATGACCATAGAATCACTCCATGTAAACATATGCACCTCACTAATGTCGATATAGCCACTCACTTTATACACATATCTCTCCATAACCATACAGCCACACTTATGTATACCCGTACACCCTACACATGACCATACAACCATGCAGGCACACCAGGTATACTCCTACACCTTACCCATGACCCATATATATAGTCACTCTCTGTATACCTATTCACCACATTCATGATCATAGTCACTCCTTGTATACCTGTTCACCTCACCATTGGCCACACAGTCACTCCCTGAAAACATATTCAACTCACTATTGGCCATAGAGTCACTCACTGAATATATATTTGCCACATCAATAGTCATATAGCCACTCGATATATGCATATATTTACATACTAAGTGTGATCATCACTAAATCCAGCATTCCGATTGGTCGGCGCCCACGTGGCTAGTTCCAATTATTTCTCGGTGAATGCGCAACAGCTAATAACTGCAGGCTCATAACAACATCGATACGTCATTGGGTTTGGAAAGACGAACGGGTAATGTTTTGGGCGCATTTGGACTCGCGCAGGATTGACTTAATAAATCATCGGGTTTCAATATAAAGAGAAATTGTTCCTGTTAACTTTTGCCAAGGGTGCTATGGGATATTTTGGGCTGGTTTTGTCACGATACACTTTTCGATTTAAATACATTTATAAAAGTGGCTTTTTCGCTAAATGTATATAAATATAAGGATTAACTGTCATGTGGACTATTTTTATGGAGATGTAACCGTGAGGTAAGTGGTCATAACTTGTATGTAAAACCCGTTACACAAGTTATGACCACTTACCTCACGGTTACATCTCCATAAAAACAGTCTACATGACAGTTAATCCTTATATACATCCACGAATGACCATCCACACACTTGTCAATGACCATTCAGCATACATCAGGTACACATATACACATTATGACTACTGCCATGCCATGTACACCTATACGCATTACATATAGCTGCATATCTATTTATCCATTCAACCCACATATGAGCATACATACAACACATGTATACATATACACCTATCTATGACAATACAGCCACACAAGGTACATTGTACATCTGTACATCTCACCCATGAACATACAGTCACTCCATATATACATAAACACACATATGACCATGTGGGTACTCTCGTTATTTACATACATGTAAACCACAGCAATGCCCATTGAGCCACATTGTGTACACCTGTACTGGGTAATCATAACCATTCAACCACGCAGTCACTCCCTGTATATATATATTCACCTCACACATGACCATACTCTCACTCCTTGCATACATATGCATCTCACCATAGCCACCCCATTCATGACAATATAGCTAATCATGTACACCTATTCACATCATTCATGACCATAAAATAACTCCCTTTATACATATTCACCTCACCTATGACCACACAGTAACTCCCTGGTTGCCTCCAGCCTGTATCATGTTGATCAATGTTTATCCTAATAGGCCAGAATAACCACAAGTTATGATTCATTTCAGTTCCATTTCAAAGTTCTGCCCATTTATTAAAAAATATGTTGATCAATGTTTATCCTAATAGGCCAGAATAACCACAAGTTATGATTCATTTCAGTTCCATTTCAAAGTTCTGCCCATTTATTAAAAAATATATAGCCAGTATCCAAAAAGAGGTTTTTGGGGAAAAAAAAACAAATAGGGCAACTTTAAAATTAATGTATTATACCCCACAAGGAAATGGGACAACCAGAATAGAACATTTAGTTGTCAGTTGATTAGCTAACATGTAAAATAACCAAGTGAGTCACAATTTGCTACATTTTCGGAAATGCAGAGAATAATGTTCGGGATATATGTGAAAAATGTTGCCATTTTGAGTAATTTAGTTTATAAATGCATTAGTGTGACACATTTAAGGTAGATCAAAACAATAAACATCTTTCATACCAAACATAGTTACATTTTACTTGAAATGTTTTGTGCCGTTATTTATGTCAAGTTTGTGAGAGAAAAATCCAATATTTCTGGTAATGTCAGTTGTGACAATAGTAAAAATTAACTAACGTGCATCAGACATGTTAGTGTTCAATGAAAAGAAGGCAGAATAGCCAACTTTATACATCAACCACAACTTATACAGCCAAATATACAGAAGAATGCAGTTGATGGGTTCCATTCCTTCACAGGTAATAATTACCTTCCATCGTTGTTCCAAAAAGGAAAAAAAACACTACTGGAAGTTGCTGGAAAGACCATCAAGATATATGGAAGTCATGGCTTATTTAGGAATGAATTGGGCTTTGGACAGTGACACGCTTAATACAATCAAGGAGTTAACATGTGCCTTATACATGTATGGTCCACATTCGAGAAAAGTTAATTAAGCAAGGTGGGTAAAGTTCCAGAAGAAGTTCGAGAATCAGTAAAAGGTAGTTGATCTTTCTGCACTTCCACCATGTGAGGAATCTTTAATTCTACACTCAAAACGAGCCAACATGATAGCAAAACAGTGGATACTTGCAACCGTTGCCAAATCAACCACTCCCGGTGTAGCACTTCATGGATGGACGGCCGATAGGCAGCCTGAGTTGTTTGAACCATTCTTCTCGTAAGATGTTGCACAGAAATTATATTGACTGATACAATCACATTTTATGACAGTGACAGGGAAGATGAGATTACATAATCCGTGGGCAGAACTATTGCAATTTATGATATGAATTCTATCAACTAGTATGAGCGACCTTTCGAGTTTAGTATAGCATAAAATTGAAAGCAATGAGAACACTATCTTGGGGTAGGGTTAAGTTTTACTTTATTTCTCAATTCTGGTCTGGTACATGATTATAGAATTTCAAGTCTGATATTGGGGAAGAATTTATGCTTATTGTGGTGCATGTTGTGCAGCTGTATCCATAAAACTGACAAAGACATGGGAATTTTTCCAAAAGTTTTCACTTAAATATAATACAAATTTTAGCCAATTTACCCCAAAAAAAATCAAATATTTAAACAAACTAGACTCTACCATAAAATAAACCTCTTCAGATACATGCTAATTCCATGATATATGATAATACTCTGAATTGGTTAACAAAATATTCTGACTTGACAGGTATTTTCAGATAGAAAATAAGTTTTAGGGGGGTAGGTTAAGTTTTTTGAAATATCTCGGATATCATTGCTTGTAATGTTGATATTATTAATTCAGGTATATAATGCTGAAAATTTTGATGCACCAATGAGAGCTTTATACCAAAAAATGAAAATTTTATAGGAAATCTTCTGGAACTTTTTTTTTTTAAAAAGCACTGCAATTTATGCATTTTTTGGCTTTTTCGTGAAATTTTCACAAAATTTGTTGGATAATATAACTTTTTGCACATCATAAATGTTAAGCAACCCAGATAAAATAAATATCTAATATTCAAGTATATTTTATTGAACATTTGTCTTATTTTATTGGTTTTCCTGATTATACTGAAATTTGCGGGTCAAAAACACCAAAAAGGTCAAAAAATTATATTTTCCACATGTTCCGCCCTGAATACCTCAGTGTTTTGGAACCCCCATGGGACAAGGATAATTGGAGATAGCGTCAAAATTTCTACCCTTTCGTGTGACACTACCCTCATCTGGGGGCCGGTCTTATCATAGGGTTTTGACCGGCAGAGTAATTAAACAATGTTTACCCAAACTTTAATTACTCTGCCGGTCAAAACACAATGACCCGGTAAATCTTCTAGTCATTCCTTGTAATCATATACCATTAGATTTACTGCAAATCAAACTGAAATATCTCTAACGATTTTTACCTGTATTAAAAGGGATAATTGATATCGCAGTGCAAATAAAATCATGCACAAATATAAACAATTAAACCAGCGTCTAAACAGCTGATTGGAAATCCCGACAACTGGAGTTGAAAGTGCACCCAATATAACAACAAGGTGGATTCATTGCTTTTTATGAAGTGGAGGCTTCAGTTATTGCTTGGTAAACCTTGGAAACATTGGTATAAACAACCGCCCAATATAACATCACTCGCGTGATCAACTTGAAGTGATGAAGGTGAGTTCAGTGACGAAGGTGGATTCATTGCTTTTCATGAGGCTTCAATTTATGGTGTGTGATTAAAAATAAAATGTGTTGAAAAGCAATATCGAAAGTCAGTCTACATGTAGCTATTCTCGCCTCTTTGTTGTACTGGTCGTTAGACACCTGGACCTGGAATAAATTGATAAAGAACCGTTTGGTCTAATAATGTGCAGACTGTTTCTACCAATTCAACATGGCGTCCAAAATGGCAATTGGCATCGAAAAATGCTGTGGTAGGCGAACTAATTAATGCCAAATTAGTAATAAAATGAAATATACAAAAACGATGCTCAGTCGTAAACCATATCTGTAGAATTTCTGTCCTGAAATGGCTGCCAAAATGGATAAAATGGAATAAAATTTACATTTTTGCAAAATTGACAGCCATTTTATGGCCACGATTGTATTATTTCTTCCATGTCACTCTATTTGCTCATGTACTCCAAATTAACACAAACTGGTATAACAGCGTAATTCTTATGCCACAATCTGTCGTATCATGACTTATTTTGAGAACTGACGTGATATAAGACAACCATGTTGGATAAAAAAAAGTTGCCCAAAGCTGATTTTGGATATGTTGTTCCGTGGACATTTTCCACAATCTCAGGGATGACATTGCCCTTGCTGCAATGTGAATAGCTCGATCATGCCAGTCAGCAGTTAGGAGCTTAATTCCAGTTTTGCTATTTACAGATAGTAATGGGGTAAGACAGGTCTATTGGCTGACTGTTTTTTTTTTGTCTCAATCAGTGTATCAGAAATAATACATGAGGAAATTGGGACTTCAACTTATTTTATAGGTTCACATTATGTCTATACTTTTTGTAGAATTTAAAATATGATTATTTGATGAAATAATTTGTTTGTAACAGTTTGATGGATGCGCATCATGATATCTCACAGTGAAGTTTTCCTTAACCCTTTCATGACTGGAGCTGCAATGGTGCATCATTAAAGATCCTTTGCCAGTGCATTCTCTTAAACAGTACCCCAAGACAAAGCAGCCTCATTCCACTCATGGCGACGGATTGCCGCAAATCACCGATATCTAAACGCTGCAACATAGCCGCGATTTTGAATGAAAGGAATTATAATCAAAGTCAGCATCTTTATTGATGCCCAGATGCAGGCTCCCGAATGCGTCTATCATTTGTTGCTCTTTGATTCTGCGGTCCTCACTCACGGGCAGACCACCACACAATACCTGTAGACGAATGTCTTTAACTGAATGGTCAGGTAAGTTGAAGTGGCTGGCATATGGTAATCCCACATCATGTTTCCTGATATCCTGTCGATGGCCATTAACTCTAATGCTTAGAGAATTGCCAGTCTCACCAATATAATGCATGTCGGGGCAATGAACACATGTCATGTAGTATATCACCCCGGCCGACGTACACGAATGTTTTCCTTTTGGTGTGAATCGCTTCCCATCCTTAGTATACATGACATCATTGGAGATGAGTTTGCACAAGCCACACCTAGGCCTATGACATGGAAATGTCCTGCTGTCACGTCCATTCATGGTGTCATCGGTGAGTCGGCTCGACACAAGCTTATTTCGGATGTTCGGGGGCTGTCGCATGGCAAGTTCGTGAATGGACATGACAGCGGGACATTTCTATGTCATAGGCCTAGGTGTGGCTTGTGCAAACTCATCTCCAATGATGTCATGTATACTAAGGATGGGAAGCGATTCACACCAAAAGGAAAACATTCGTGTACGTCGGCCGGGGTGATATACTACATGACATGTGTTCGTTGCCCCGACATGCATTATATTGGTGAGACTGGCAATTCTCTAAGCATTAGAGTTAATGGCCATCGACAGGATATCAGGAAACATGATGTGGGATTACCATATGCCCGCCACTTCAACTTACCTGACCATTATATAGATCATTGCCCATTACCTCCCAACTGGACCAAACTAAATTATAACTGCTCATTCAAGATCTCCAACTGTTGGAAATTTATCAAAACCTTACTGATAATACCGGTATATATCACAATTATTACCAAAGTACCCAACAACATGATTTCATAGCATAGACATGGTGGGTGTGGGAGTGTTAAATCTCCTATCTCTGCCCCTATTTGAACCAAATGTAATCCCAATCTATGAGATCTATTGATCTAGTAATCTCGTGGTATATTATAGAAGTTGAAGTGAGTTCATTTTAATTAAAATAAGTTACAAAATTAAGAGTTTTCCAAGGGTTATCAACCTGGAACCTCTGATAATTGTTCCTTGAAATCATCAGCATAATAAATAAGACACATCATTATCACAGATGAAAGGAAGTCAGGCTGTCAGGTAAGATTCATTTCATACACAGGAGACATTATGAAGAATGGCAGGCAGACAAGCTTTATGTTGTTAGTGAAAGATATGACTTCTCAAATAATATTTTGGCATTAGGAATGTGAAAGAACAACATTTGTAACAGGGGTACATATACTTACTTTGACCCCTCAATCAAGGATAACAATCTGTCTGGTCGTGATATTTCTCCCAGATCCCTGGACCGATTTCAGCTAAATTTTGTGGGATGAGTCAATGTACCCTGGCGGATGTTTGTTTTTCAAAAATCCAGTCACCCAAGGAACAATCATACCAAATATGAACCCATTCGACTTGATGGTACATGAGAAGAAGTTGTTTTAAGAATTACTATGGAGGGATAGAGTTATGGCCCTGGCTTCGCAACTATTTGACCCAGTGACCTCATTTGAACAAATCTGAATGTGAGTCATCAAGGGAACATCCACACCAAATATGAACCCATTCGGTCCTATGGATCTATGGATGGATGGACGGAGGGACGTATGGACATATGGATGGACAGACGACGAACGAGGAGTGATGACTAGGCCAAAAAATTGTATGTTTCCGCTAACAGAGCGAAAAAAATAGGGTAGATAGGTAGGGAATTTTTTTTTTTAATTTAATTTTGATATTTTTTATCTAGCTGCAGAAATATTGAATTACCTCGACCGAAGTGACATAAAATGCCAACTTGTGTTGTGGGGAAAGTATTACTTGATAAACACAGTGGAAATATACATTAAGATTGATGAAAGATCAAACTTACTTCATGCTTACCGGTAAGTATGTTTTTTATTATTCACATACCACATTTTCATAAATTTGGCTATAAACTTGGTACGAAATTGATGTCACTAACTTTTTATAAGAATTTTACCCATAATACCGCCATTATACCGTACTTGTATTGTGACGACTACATCCCATTGTCTGGAGGTAGCCAGTACACCCAACCTAGCATGCCTGGTTTTTGGAAACAGTAGCTGTACCCCTAACATATGTGGTGATAACCTCTATACATGTATATATACAGATACACACCCACCATGTCTGTTGATAGTGTTAATTCCTACCGGTACTCTTGGGCTCCAAATAAAAGTTCAGGCCCAAATAATAGTGCAGGGGGAAAATTCCATTGAAAGTTAATAACAGTGCAGACCCAAGTAATAGCACAGGGGAAACTCTGAGCAAAACATCAACTATAGTTAAATTTTGTATAGTACATGTAGGTCAAGCATAGGAATCAACATAGTATGTGTCATGTGGTGTTTTATTCAATATTTAAATGTTCACATGTATGCCATATACTTGAATATGTACATGCATAAAGTTATAATCTCAATTCTCATCAATTTGGTATCAGAATCATATAGAAATCTTGAGTTTGTGCTGAATTCAATTTTCAAAGCCTCAAAATTATTAAACTTGCAGACCCAAATAAGCACTGTGCAGTAGTGATGTGGACCGGACCGGACCGGTCCAGTCCGGTCCATTCCGGTCCGGTACACATGCCTGGACCGGTCCAAAACGGTCCGGTCCACCTATAATAGGCTATATGTTAATGAATTCTCTGTTTTATCAAAGTTTTTACTATGTATAGTACAAACTATAAGGTTACTGAGTTCAGTGCATTGCAATGAGTCCATATATGTTAAAACTTACATTGTTTGCCGATTGTATGCATCATTGTCTGTCTCTGGTCGGATATACTGGGAACGATGCACGATAATAGTATTTCTAGTAATGCGAACATGCACTAATTAAATGTATTGGACAGATATATAGCCAGGGCCAGAATGTGTTATAACCAATCTAACATGGCACTCAACTGATCGTATGCATGATTCGTATCATACTTATTTTCACTAAATTGAAATTTAAACGAAATAACTATACTGATGACAATTATACAAATGTGTCCTAATATGACAATACTACATTAATATTGGAGTCTTGGAGATTGTCATGGCTGATTGTATAGTCCTGACAATTACAGCTATATACCTAAGTACAACTACTATTGGATTAACGTGACTGTCTTGTGTATGTACTATGTAATATGGTTTGCATGTTTCTTCGATAATTATAACTGTGAAAAACAATAGAATACTCGATTCGATATCCATCCAAATTGATTAGTTGATGCCATGTTACACTGTTTATGACAAATAGTTCCATACTCAGTCAGTTGCATGTTTGTCGCATTGATAGGGTGCTACATAGTGTTGGCCAGTGTAGGATAGTAGTTATTAAAAACAATTTAGAACGAAACATGCGGCCGCCCACACTGGCACTTTCATTATAAGGAAAGTGACATGTACAAAGTACATCTATACATTGTTTTCGTGGCATCAAACGTTTAATAGATATAACCACTTGAATGCGTCAATACATCGTTGCTAATTGATAAGACGGCAAATACGCAATAATATTCGCGATAGTTTATTATAACTGAAGTAAAGTAGTGGACCGGACCGGAGAGTACCGGACCGGCGGCAAAAAGCGGTCCGGTCCAGTGACACCCGGTCCGGACCGGACCGCGGTCCACCCCTGGACCACGGACCGGTCCAAAGCGGTCCGGTCCGCATCACTACTGTGCAGGGGGGAAATTTCCCAAGAAAATAATAATAAATGTGCATGCATGTTTATTTGGAACCCAAGAGTATGTTCCATAAGTCCCAAAACAAGGCATACAGGTAAAGCAGGCATGAGATCCACTCTCATGAAATTAAAACTGCAAAATTCATGCCCCTCAATCAACAACCCATCACACACCTGGGGCTTTTGAGACAACTGTCACTTCATGGTCACTTTTCACAGGGATATGTTAGAAACCATGTGTTTTGCACACTAATGATCATCAATATTTATGAGCATTAGTGGTAAAAACAGTAATTTTTAGAAAATTTTGACTTTTTCTCAAAATATCAATAAAAAGTTTAGGGTCGGCAGGTTATTTTTTGGGTCGGTCGTTGTGCGGAAACATAGCTTTTTTCTTTTTTTTGGCCTTATAGCTCCACCAGAGACTTCGTCTCAGGTGAGCGAAAAAAGCCCGCCGATATGAGTGGAATGGGGCTGCTTCGTCTTGGGGATACTGTACATGCGAGTCTCGCATATATAAGAGAATGCACTGGCTTACATGGTCAAGATAAATATTATTAGGCCAATGTAAGACTCTCATATATAAGAGAATGCATTGGCATAGGGTTTTCGGCAAAATTTTAGGAAGCTTGAGTCCTGAAATGGTTAAACCAGTCTTATTATTCTATTATATTTGGATTAGTAAACTGAAACACATCAAGTAGATTAGTTGATTGGAGTTCCAGAGTACAAAATAGAATATTATTGTGTGAAGCATCTATTAACATCAGGTCTTGTATTTAAAATGCAGAGGCCAAAGCTCTAAAATTATGGGTAATGGTCAATCAGAGACTTCAACATATACCAGGAATGCAAATTTAAGTTATGTAAACCCTGTCTGGATTGACTTAATTATAGTTAATTAATATAATCTATGAAAAGAAACATGTCACACAGATCCTGAGAATATGGTCCCAAATTTTGTCAAATCTGACTGCTTCTGTTCAGACAGAACAAGCAGGTCTTGAAGGATTCATTGTCCAAAAGTGCTCTCTCCGCTGTAAGCAATATATAAGAATCCATCGTCGTCTTTGTGCTCTTCATAAATCTCACCCATACTTGCACTGTAAATAAAATATGACCATCTTGTTACTATCAGAACACTATTAAACTATGTATACGACACAGATCAGAACAATTTCATAATAGTATAACCTTGTGTTCACAAAAATTATTAAAGTAGATGCTGTGTCTCCAGGAAAAAATGTCAATGACACTGAATCTTGACTGAAGCTCAACTTGGAGAGGGGCTAATGACAAATGTTACAACTAATGGAGCGATAGGGAATGCAGAAAGTTGGTATGTTTATGTAACACTAAACACCCAACAGATTTTGAGCGATAGGGAATGCAGAAAGTTGGTATGTTTATGTAATACTAAACACCAAAAAGATTTAGTCATACAAAGAGTAAAATCCAAGATGGCCACTGGCAGCCATGTTTTTTAACACAATTCGGAAAAAATGGTAAGGTAGCAATACACGATTTCCAGCAATTTTGGCCAACATTTGAGGGGTTAATGTTCTTCAAATCAATGCTGAGCCATTATCTTTGGCATAGGTCCCATCAAGCATGTTTTAATTTCGACAGAAATTTTAGGTGTACTCATAAGTCTGTACTTTAGCTTCTTCATACAATTTGTCATTGTTATTGTCATTGTTATTCCCCTTGGTTTGCACACACATTACGCTAAATTTTACCCATTTTTAACTTAACTTTACTTTGTAAAGTTTGAGCTATTGCCATGGCTTTGTCGTCCGTCGTCTGTGTGTGTGTGCGTGTGTGTGTGCATGTGTGATTCGTCAACAATTTCCTTTAGCACGGGCTACAGGTCATACCTTTGGTCAGATCATTATGAAATTTGTCATGGCTGTTGACATTGACATGTAGATGGGAACGAGTCATTTTGGGGTGATTCGGCATCTTGGATTTCAAAATTCATTCCATTAGCACGGGCTACAGGTTGTACTGTTTGTGTGATCATCATGAAATTTGTCATGCATGTTAATATTGACATGTAGATGGGACCGAGTCATTTTGGGGTCTTTCGGCCAAAAAACATGGCCGCCAGCAGCCATCTTGGATTTTACTCTTTGCATGACTAAATCCTTTGGCACAGGCTACAGGTCGAAGCTTTGGTCATATCATTATGAAATTTGTCATGGCTGTTGACATTGACATGTAGATGGGAACAAGTCATTTTGGGGTCGTTCGGCCAAAAAACATGGCCACCAGCAACCATCTTGGATTTTACTCTTTGCATGACTAAATCCTTTGGCACGGGCCACAGGTCGTAATTTTCGTCATGTCTTCATGAAATTTGTATTGGATGTTAACAATGACTTTTTGATGGCAACGAGTCATTTTGGGGTCATTCGGCAAAAAAACATGGCCACCAGCAACCATCTTGGATTTTACTCTTTGCATGACTAAATCCTTTGGCACAGGCTACAGGTCGAAGCTTTGGTCATATCATTATGAAATTTGTCATGGCTGTTGACATTGACATGTAGATGGGAACGAGTCATTTTGGGGTCATTCGGCCAAAAAACATGGCCACCAGTGGCCATCTTGGATTTCAAAATTCAATCCATTAGCACGGGCTACATGTCGTACTGTTCGTCTGATGATCATGAAATTTGTCATGGATGTTAATATTGACATGTAGGTGACACTCCACAGTTTCAACAGGTATGGGCCCAGAAATAGGGGGCCCATAGATTCATTGAAATTTATCTGGATTATGATCCCAAACCATATAGACAATATATATATGCCTGAAATTAGTACAGAATAGGCATTCAGAATTTGATACATAATTTCCATAATATATGGGCTATCAAGAGTTATGGCCCTTGATCTTTTGATAGAAAATGTGATTTTTATTCAAAAAATGACCAAAATATTGCATTTTCATACCCAAGAGGCACGAATACCAGATTTTTTCAAGCATGGTCACCAATGTTGGTTTAAAGGCCTCTGGCTTCCAACATCAATGTGAAAAAATTTCAAACTTTCGCTGTTAAATTTTCCAGAAAATCAATTTTTAATGCAGATGACAAATTTTGGGTGCTAAAACATTTACCCAGTATCTAGAGGCACTGCTTCGCAGAAAACGCTACTGCTGTCTATGGGTGGGGTCAAGGTCACTTGTAGAACACCTTCTAAAATTACACAAATTCATATCCCACCTTGTCTCAATATACATACCACATGAATGGTGCCAGAAACCACTAGCACTTTATATCTATAAAATCACCCCTACTGATCATTCGAAACTGTGGAGTGTCACCGTAGATGGGAACAAGTCATTTTGGGGTCGTTCGGTCAAAAAACATGGTCGCCAGCAGCCATCTTTGATTTTACTCTTTGCATGACTAAATCCTTTGGCACGGCCTACAGGTCGTAGCTTTGGTCAGATCATCATGAAATTTGGCATGGATGTTAACAATGACATGTGGATGGGAATCGAGTCATTTCGGGGTAATTCAGCAAAAAAACATGGCCACCAGCAGCCATCTTGGATTTCACTCTTTGTATGACTAAATCTTTTGGCACGGGTTACAGGTCCTAACTTTGGTCAGATCATTATGAGTTTTTTTGGGGTCATTCGGCAAAAAAACGTGGCTGCCAGTGGCCATCTTGTATTTTACTCTTTGTATAACTATAGGCCTTTTAACTTTTCAGTTTCCTACTCCCTCCATTGACTGTAACACATGAAATTATTCCCTTTCCAAGTTGAGCTACATTGACACTTTCATTTTTACTCAAATTGACCCATTTTCAACCCAAAAACAGACCATGACAGAGCGAATGTCAGTAAAGAAGCTTCTTCCACATGATAGAGCTATGTTAGAGTTAAGAAATATTTGAAATTAAAAAAAAGTTATCGTATCAATTTGAAAAAAAATGTCACAGAATTCAGGGGAGAGAAATCGGGCTATTTTCCTGTAACCAATAACACAGAGTTGGCCTTCACTGAATACGAAAATCCTGTTGTGTATCCAAATTTTCAACTTATTTGAGAACTTTACCAGTTTTGTAAAATAATTAAACCTTCAAATCAGTAAGACACTTTTAACACAGGCTACACTGGCTGTTATGCCCCCCAGATACTTATATTTCTATTTTTCAGAGCCCCCCCTACAACCCGCGAAATCGTGTACTGCTACCTAAGCTCCCATCTAGGGGTCACCCTGAGGATCCATATGAAGTTTGGTGATGATTGGATGAGGGATGTGGGCTGCAGGGTGTGCCAAAGGATTTAGTGAAGCAAAGAGTAAAATGCTCTGGCCATGTTTTTAATGAATTTTTGAAAAAATTAATGGCTCCCATCTAGGTCACCCCAAAGATCCATATAAAGTTTGGTGGCGATCGGATGAAGGATGTGGTCTATAGGGTGAGCCAAAGGATTCAGTGATGCAAAGAGTAGAATCCAAGACGGCAATTGTTGGGCATGTTTGTCATGGAAAATCGTTTAAATTTGATAGCTCCTGTCTAGAGATGATCCTAAACATGCCTGTAAATTTTCAAAACAATTCTCCAATATATGCACGCTGCAGGGTGTGCTGATGGATTCAAATTTGAAATCAAAGATGGCTGCTGGCGGCCATGTTTAAAAAAAAAAAATTGGTAAAAAAAATCATTGGCTCCCATTTAGAGGTCACCCCGAAGATCCTTCTGAAGTTTGGTGATGATCGGATGAGAGAGATGGCCTATAGGGTGTGCCGAAGGATTTTGTGATACAAAGAGTAAAATCCAAGATGGCTGGTGCCGCATTAGCACACCCTACAGGTCACATTTTTCATCCGATCATCAACAAATTTCATTTTGATATTCGGGGTGACTTCTAGATTGGAGCCATCAATTTTTTTTAAAATTCGTTAAAAAACATGGTCGCCAGCAGCCATATTGAGTTTCAAGTTTGAATCCATCGGCACGCACTGCAGCCCGCATTTATTGGAGAATTGTTTTGAAAATGAGCAGGCATGTTTGGGATCACTCATAGATTGGAGCCATCAAATTTGAAAAACATGGCCATTGACAGCCATCTTGGATTTTACTCTTCTTCATATGAATCTTTTGGGTGACCATTAGATGGGAGTTATTAAATTTTTGGAAATTTAAACATAAAATGAAAGGGTCAATGACACTGTAGCTCAACTTATTGAGGCATTAATCATTTTATGCTGATAGAATCAGATAGAATGTCAATAGAATGATAAAGAAGGAAAGTCAAAAAGTAAATGGATTGTATTGTGTAAATTAAATTATTTTTGTTTCAATCATTTCTCCAATAAATGTGGGCTGCAGGATGTGCCAAATGATTCAAATGCGAAATCCAAGATGGCTGCAGTTGGCCATGTTTTTTAACAAATTTAAGAAAAATTGGACATCTTCCATCTAGAGGTAACACCAAAGAACCAGATGAAGTTTGGATGAGCGATGTGGCATGTAGGGTGTGCCAAAGGATTTTAGTATTTGAAAAGAGTAAAATCCAAGATGGAATCTGGTGAGCATGTTTTTTAAGGAAAATATCATCGGCTCCCATCTGGAGGTAACCCCAAAGATCCTTACTAAGTTTGGTGATGATGGGATGAGGGATGTAGCCTGTAGGTTGTGTCGAAGGATTTAGTCATGCAAAGAGTAAAATCCAAGATGGCCACTGGCAGCCATGTTTTTCAACAAATTTAGGAATTACCAATGGCTCCCAACATCTCGAAGATCGTTATGAAGTTTTGGTGATGATGGGATGAGGGTGTGGCCTGTAGGTAGTGCCGAAGGATTTAGTCATGCAAAGAGTAAAATCCGGCTGCCATTTTTTAATGAATTTTGGAAAACAGCGTTGGCTCCCATCTAGAGGTCACACCAAAGATCCGTATGAAGTTTGGTGACGATCGGACGAGGGATATGGCCTGTAGATTGTGCCAAAGGATTTAGTCATGTAAGAGTAAAGTCCAAGATGGCCACTTGCAGCCATTTTTAGCTCAACTTACTTTGTAAGTTTGAGCTATTGCCATGGGTTGGCGTCCGTCGTCCATGTGTGCGTGTGTCTGTGTGTCCGTCAACAATTTCCTTTGGCGCGGGCTACAGGTCGTACCTTGGTCTGATCTTTATGAAATTTGTCATGAATGTTGACATTGACATGTAGATGGGAACGAGTCATTTTGATGTCATTCGGCCAAAAAACATGGCCCCTGGTGGCCATCTTGGATTTCAAAATTAAATCCATTGGCATGGTCTACAGGTCGTACTGTTCGTCTGATCATCATGAAATTTGTCATGGATGTTAATATTGACATGTAGATGGGAACGAGTTATTTTGGGGTCGTTCGGCCAAAAAACATGGCCGCCAGCAGCCATCTTGGATTTTACTCTTTGCATTACTAAATCCTTTGGCGCGGGCTACAGGTTGTAGCTTTGGTCGGATCTTCATGAAATTTGTCATGGATGTTAATATTGACATGTTGATGGGAACGAGTCATTTTGGGGTCGTTCGGCCAAAAAACATGGCCGCTGGTGGCCATCTTGGATTTTAAAATTAAATCCATTGGCACGGGCTACAGGTCGTGCTATTCGTCTGATCATCATGAAATTGGTCATGGAATATTAATATTGACATGTAGATGAGAACGAGTAATTTTGGGGTCGTTTGGCAAAAAAACATGGCCGCCAGCAGCCATTTTGGATTTTACTCTTTGCATGACTAAATCCTTTGGCGCGGGCTACAGGTCGTAGCTTTGGTCGTATCTTCATGAAATTATTTGTCATGGATGTTAACAATGACATGTAGATGGGAACGAGTCCTTTTGGGGTCATTCGACCAAAAAACATGGCTGCCAGCAGCCATCTTGGATTTTACACTTTGCATGACTAAATCCTTTGGCACAGGCTACAGGTCGTACTTTTGGTCAGATCATTATGAGATTTGTCATGGCTGTTGATAATTGACATGTAGATGGGAACGAGTACTTGTTCATCTTGTCTTACTTAGACATTTCAATTAACACCTTTCCTATTCCTCCATTTACTGTCAACCATTAAATTATTCCCCTACCTAAGTTGAGCTACAGTGTCATTGATACTTTTCGGAAAAATTGATGGCTCCCATCTGGAGATCATCCCCAAGATACATATAAAGTTTGGTGATGATCAGATCGGATGTGGTCTGTACGGTGTGCCAAACGATATAGTCATGCAAAGACTAAAATACATGATGGTTGCCGGCGACCATGTTTTTCATCGAAAATCGTTAAAATTTGATAGCTCCAATCTAGAGGAGATCGGTGATCCTAAACATGCCTGTAAAGTTTCAAAACATTTCTCCAATAAATGCGGGCTGCAGAGTGAGCCAGTGGATTCAAATTTGTAATTCAAAATGGCTGCTGGAGGCCATATTTTTAAGAATTTCAGAAAATGAAAGTGTCAATGACACTGTAGCTCAATTTAGGTAGGGGAATAATTTAATGGTTGACAGTAAATGGAGGAATAGGAAAGGTGCTAATTGAAATGTCTAAGTAAGACTAGATGTACATGTCAATATCAACATTCATGACAGGTTTCATAATGATTTTACTCTTTGCATGACTAAATCCTTTGGCACGGCCTACAGGTCGTAGCTTTGGTCAGATCATCATGAAATTTGGCATGGATGTTAACAATGACATGTGGATGGGAATCGAGTCATTTCGGGGTAATTCAGCAAAAAAACATGGCCACCAGCAGCCATCTTGGATTTCACTCTTTGTATGACTAAATCTTTTGGCACGGGTTACAGGTCCTAACTTTGGTCAGATCATTATGAGTTTTTTTGGGGTCATTCGGCAAAAAAACGTGGCTGCCAGTGGCCATCTTGTATTTTACTCTTTGTATAACTATAGGCCTTTTAACTTTTCAGTTTCCTACTCCCTCCATTGACTGTAACACATGAAATTATTCCCTTTCCAAGTTGAGCTACATTGACACTTTCATTTTTACTCAAATTGACCCATTTTCAACCCAAAAACAGACCATGACAGAGCGAATGTCAGTAAAGAAGCTTCTTCCACATGATAGAGCTATGTTAGAGTTAAGAAATATTTGAAATTAAAAAAAAGTTATCGTATCAATTTGAAAAAAAATGTCACAGAATTCAGGGGAGAGAAATCGGGCTATTTTCCTGTAACCAATAACACAGAGTTGGCCTTCACTGAATACGAAAATCCTGTTGTGTATCCAAATTTTCAACTTATTTGAGAACTTTACCAGTTTTGTAAAATAATTAAACCTTCAAATCAGTAAGACACTTTTAACACAGGCTACACTGGCTGTTATGCCCCCCAGATACTTATATTTCTATTTTTCAGAGCCCCCCCTACAACCCGCGAAATCGTGTACTGCTACCTAAGCTCCCATCTAGGGGTCACCCTGAGGATCCATATGAAGTTTGGTGATGATTGGATGAGGGATGTGGGCTGCAGGGTGTGCCAAAGGATTTAGTGAAGCAAAGAGTAAAATGCTCTGGCCATGTTTTTAATGAATTTTTGAAAAAATTAATGGCTCCCATCTAGGTCACCCCAAAGATCCATATAAAGTTTGGTGGCGATCGGATGAAGGATGTGGTCTATAGGGTGAGCCAAAGGATTCAGTGATGCAAAGAGTAGAATCCAAGACGGCAATTGTTGGGCATGTTTGTCATGGAAAATCGTTTAAATTTGATAGCTCCTGTCTAGAGATGATCCTAAACATGCCTGTAAATTTTCAAAACAATTCTCCAATATATGCACGCTGCAGGGTGTGCTGATGGATTCAAATTTGAAATCAAAGATGGCTGCTGGCGGCCATGTTTAAAAAAAAAAAATTGGTAAAAAAAATCATTGGCTCCCATTTAGAGGTCACCCCGAAGATCCTTCTGAAGTTTGGTGATGATCGGATGAGAGAGATGGCCTATAGGGTGTGCCGAAGGATTTTGTGATACAAAGAGTAAAATCCAAGATGGCTGGTGCCGCATTAGCACACCCTACAGGTCACATTTTTCATCCGATCATCAACAAATTTCATTTTGATATTCGGGGTGACTTCTAGATTGGAGCCATCAATTTTTTTTTAAATTCGTTAAAAAACATGGTCGCCAGCAGCCATATTGAGTTTCAAGTTTGAATCCATCGGCACGCACTGCAGCCCGCATTTATTGGAGAATTGTTTTGAAAATGAGCAGGCATGTTTGGGATCACTCATAGATTGGAGCTATCAAATTTGAAAAACATGGCCATTGACAGCCATCTTGGATTTTACTCTTCTTCATATGAATCTTTTGGGTGACCATTAGATGGGAGTTATTAAATTTTTGGAAATTTAAACATAAAATGAAAGGGTCAATGACACTGTAGCTCAACTTATTGAGGCATTAATCATTTTATGCTGATAGAATCAGATAGAATGTCAATAGAATGATAAAGAAGGAAAGTCAAAAAGTAAATGGATTGTATTGTGTAAATTAAATTATTTTTGTTTCAATCATTTCTCCAATAAATGTGGGCTGCAGGATGTGCCAAATGATTCAAATGCGAAATCCAAGATGGCTGCAGTTGGCCATGTTTTTTAACAAATTTAAGAAAAATTGGACATCTTCCATCTAGAGGTAACACCAAAGAACCAGATGAAGTTTGGATGAGCGATGTGGCATGTAGGGTGTGCCAAAGGATTTTAGTATTTGAAAAGAGTAAAATCCAAGATGGAATCTGGTGAGCATGTTTTTTAAGGAAAATATCATCGGCTCCCATCTGGAGGTAACCCCAAAGATCCTTACTAAGTTTGGTGATGATGGGATGAGGGATGTAGCCTGTAGGTTGTGTCGAAGGATTTAGTCATGCAAAGAGTAAAATCCAAGATGGCCACTGGCAGCCATGTTTTTCAACAAATTTAGGAATTACCAATGGCTCCCAACATCTCGAAGATCGTTATGAAGTTTTGGTGATGATGGGATGAGGGTGTGGCCTGTAGGTAGTGCCGAAGGATTTAGTCATGCAAAGAGTAAAATCCGGCAGCCATTTTTTAATGAATTTTGGAAAACAGCGTTGGCTCCCATCTAGAGGTCACACCAAAGATCCGTATGAAGTTTGGTGACGATCGGACGAGGGATATGGCCTGTAGATTGTGCCAAAGGATTTAGTCATGTAAGAGTAAAGTCCAAGATGGCCACTTGCAGCCATTTTTAGCTCAACTTACTTTGTAAGTTTGAGCTATTGCCATGGGTTGGCGTCCGTCGTCCATGTGTGCGTGTGTCTGTGTGTCCGTCAACAATTTCCTTTGGCGCGGGCTACAGGTCGTACCTTGGTCTGATCTTTATGAAATTTGTCATGAATGTTGACATTGACATGTAGATGGGAACGAGTCATTTTGATGTCATTCGGCCAAAAAACATGGCCCCTGGTGGCCATCTTGGATTTCAAAATTAAATCCATTGGCATGGTCTACAGGTCGTACTGTTCGTCTGATCATCATGAAATTTGTCATGGATGTTAATATTGACATGTAGATGGGAACGAGTTATTTTGGGGTCGTTCGGCCAAAAAACATGGCCGCCAGCAGCCATCTTGGATTTTACTCTTTGCATTACTAAATCCTTTGGCGCGGGCTACAGGTTGTAGCTTTGGTCGGATCTTCATGAAATTTGTCATGGATGTTAATATTGACATGTAGATGGGAACGAGTCATTTTGGGGTCGTTCGGCCAAAAAACATGGCCGCTGGTGGCCATCTTGGATTTTAAAATTAAATCCATTGGCACGGGCTACAGGTCGTGCTATTCGTCTGATCATCATGAAATTGGTCATGGAATATTAATATTGACATGTAGATGAGAACGAGTAATTTTGGGGTCGTTTGGCAAAAAAACATGGCCGCCAGCAGCCATTTTGGATTTTACTCTTTGCATGACTAAATCCTTTGGCGCGGGCTACAGGTCGTAGCTTTGGTCGTATCTTCATGAAATTATTTGTCATGGATGTTAACAATGACATGTAGATGGGAACGAGTCCTTTTGGGGTCATTCGACCAAAAAACATGGCTGCCAGCAGCCATCTTGGATTTTACACTTTGCATGACTAAATCCTTTGGCACAGGCTACAGGTCGTACTTTTGGTCAGATCATTTGAGATTTGTCATGGCTGTTGATAATTGACATGTAGATGGGAACGAGTACTTGTTCATCTTGTCTTACTTAGACATTTCAATTAACACCTTTCCTATTCCTCCATTTACTGTCAACCATTAAATTATTCCCCTACCTAAGTTGAGCTACAGTGTCATTGATACTTTTCGGAAAAATTGATGGCTCCCATCTGGAGATCATCCCCAAGATACATATAAAGTTTGGTGATGATCAGATCGGATGTGGTCTGTACGGTGTGCCAAACGATATAGTCATGCAAAGACTAAAATACATGATGGTTGCCGGCGACCATGTTTTTCATCGAAAATCGTTAAAATTTGATAGCTCCAATCTAGAGGAGATCGGTGATCCTAAACATGCCTGTAAAGTTTCAAAACATTTCTCCAATAAATGCGGGCTGCAGAGTGAGCCAGTGGATTCAAATTTGTAATTCAAAATGGCTGCTGGAGGCCATATTTTTAAGAATTTCAGAAAATGAAAGTGTCAATGACACTGTAGCTCAATTTAGGTAGGGGAATAATTTAATGGTTGACAGTAAATGGAGGAATAGGAAAGGTGCTAATTGAAATGTCTAAGTAAGACTAGATGTACATGTCAATATCAACATTCATGACAGGTTTCATAATGATCGGATCAGGGATGTGGTGATTATGGTGTGCCAAAGGATTTATTGATGCAAAGAGTAAATTCTAAAATTTTCCGAATTACACCCAAAATGACCTGTTCCCATCTACAGCCTTTACAAATCTCATAATGATCTGATCAAAGGTACGACCTGTAGCCTGTGCTAATGGATTTAGTCATGCAAAGAGTAAAATCCAAGATGGCTGCTGGCAGACATGTTTTTTAGCCAAACGACCCCAAAATCACTCGTTCCCATCTACATGTTAATATTAACATCCATGATAAATATCATGATGATCAGACAAACAGTACGACCTGTAGCCCGTGCCAATTATAATTGAATTTTGAAATCCAAGATGGCCACCAGCGGCCATGTTTTTTGGCCGTATGACCCCAAAATGACTCGTTCCCATCTACATGTCAATATCAACATTCATGACAAATTTCATAAAGATCAGACCAAAGGTACAACCTGTAGCCCGCACCAAAGGATTTAGTCATGCAAAGAGTAAAATCCAAGATGGCTGCTGGTGGCCATGTTTTCTTGCCGAACGACCCCAAAATCATTCGTTCCCATCTACATGTGAGTGTTAACATCCATGACAAATTTCATGAAGTTCTGACCAAAGCTACAACCTGTAGCCCGTGCCAAAGAATTTAGTCATGCAAAGAGTAAAATCCAAGATGGCTGCTGGCGGCAATGTTTTTTGGCTGAACGACCCCAAAATGACTCGTTCCCATCTACATGTCAATATTAACATCCATGACAAATTTCATGATGATCAGACGAACAGCACGACCTGCCAATGGATTGAATTTTGAAATCCAAGATGGCCGCCAGCGGCCATGTTTTTTGGCCAGATGACCCCAAAATGACTCGTTCCCATCTACATGTCAATGTCAACATTCATGACAAATTTCATAAAGATCAGATCAAAGGTATGACCTGTATCCCGCGCCAAAGGATTTAGTCATGCAATGAGTAAAATCCAAGATGGCTGCTGGCGGCCATGTTTTTTAGACGAGTGACCCCAAAATCACTCGTTCCCATCTACATGTCATTGTTAACATCCATGACAAATTTCATGAATTTCTGACCAAAGCTACAACCTGTAGCCCGCGCCAAAGAATTTAGTCATGCAAAGAGTAAAATCCAAGATGGCTGCTGGCAGCCACGTTTTTTGGCTGAACGACCCCAAAATCACTCGTTCCCATCTACATGTCAATATTAACATCCATGACAAATTTCATGATGACCAGACGAACAGCACGACCTGTAGCCTGCGCCAATGGATTGAATTTTGAAATCCAAGATGGCCGCCAGCGGCAATGTTTTTTGGCCGTATGACCCCAAAATGACTCGTTCCCATCTACATGTCAATATCAACATTCATGACAAATTTCATAAAGATCAGACCAAAGGTACGACCTGTAGCCCGCGCCAAAGGATTTAGTCATGCAAAGAGTAAAATCCAAGATGTCTGCTGACGGCCATGTTTTTTGGCCGAACGACCCCAAAATGACTCGTTCCCATCTACATGTCATTATTAACATCGATGACAAATTTCATGATGATCAGACGAACAGTACGACCTGTAGCCCGCGCCAATGGATTGAATTTTGAAATCCAAGATGGCCACCAGCTGCCATGTTTTTTGGCCGAATGACCCCAAAATGACTCGTTCCCATCTACATGTCAATGTCAACATTCATGACAAATTTCATAAAGATCAGACCAAAGGTACGACCTGTAGCCCGTGCCAAAGAAAATTGTTGAGGGACACACGCACACACAGACGACGGATGCCAAACCATGGCAATAGCTCAAACTTACAAAGTAAGTTGAGCTAAAAATGAAGGCTCCCATATAGATGTCACCCCGAAGATCTATATGAAGTTTGGCGATGATCGGACGAGGGATGCAGCCTGTAGGCTGAGCCAAACGAACGAGGGATGCAGCCTGTAGGCTGAGCCAAAGGAAATTGTTGATGGAGGGACGGATGAATGGATGCCCGCCCATAGTCCTAACGAGAGGCCGATCACGATCGGCAGATGTTAACCCATCCCTTGGCGATAGTATATTACTCTGATCGGAATCATAAATGAGAGTTTTGATGTTGAATTATAGAGTATACTGTTATGTACTATTATAGACAATGTACATAACACAAATTATTGGAATTTATGGATCACTCACATTTATATAAGAGAATGCACTGGAACAGGATCTGTATTAATGCTGTACCACCAATGAAAAGGTGACCTGGACATGGAATACTTGGTCGAGAGATTCCAATTTAAGTTTACAATGATAATGTACATAACACACGATTTTGGACTGATTTAAACCAAATTTGGTGTGGTGACTCGGGTACCCTTGCAGAGTTATAATGGTGTTAAGTTTTTATGTTTACCCATACCATAGTATGGTAAACATAGTGTCGTTGACCAGATTTACCGCTCGTCGTTCGTCCGTCTGTCTGTCCGTAGACACTTTACAAGTAATGCGATAACTCAAACATTTTCTATCCGATCGAAACCATGGGTTTCTCAGCCCAAAATACAGATCGAGTTCAAATTTGGGTTTGATCCGAGATTTTGTTACAGAGTTATGGCCCTTTTTCAACTTAGAATTCACGCATTCTGCCATATAAACTCAAACATTTTTTATCTGATTGGAACCAAATTTGGTATGTGAGTTTCACCGCCCAAAACACAGATCGAGTTCGAATATGGGTTTGATCCGATTAATTTTAAAGGAGTTATGACCATTTTTCCAGAGAAAAAAACAAAATTAGATTTATTTTTTAGATTTAGCTCCTTGTTTTACTCATTGTGTTCATATTTTATATGCAGGTTTATGATGACACATGGCTCACCTGTATAGTTTTTGGTATCGGTTGGTTGATCGGTTTAGAAAATAATTAACCCTGCTTACAAATGCTATCTGATGCATCAAAGTCAAACAATTTTCTTCTGATCTGCCTCATATTTCTTATCTAGGTCTTTCTTAGCACGTTCTTCATCTGTATGGATTTTGGTATTGTTTAGTTAACCCTTTCCACTCTTGTTTTTAAATAGAATTCATCCAAGCCAGGATGACTCAAACATTTTTCATCTGATCGACACCAATTTTGGTATATGAATTTCTGACCCCTAAATACATATCAGGTGATCCGGTATATTTTAACAGAGTTATGGGCCCTTTATAATTCATACCTCTTTTCCATACACTATTAAATTTTAATAGAACAAGACACAACACATGACTGTGTTATTGGAATGAGATAATTTATTGCTTTGGACACCTGAGTACCACTGGTGGCTGCAGACTTATAAACATCTGTCAGACTTTTTATTCCAGTTCTGTTCTCTGGCATTATTGTTTACAGAGACACTGTTGTCATATCTTAGAAAATAATTAATACAGGCATTCCTTAGTTCCATCATATGATGTCATTGAAAATGGTTAACCCTCTGCACACATCATATGGTCTTAGAACTGATGTTTTTTATTTGATCATTCTCCTATTCTATGTCCATGTTGATGGTGATCCACTTTTAACTTGCATGGATTTGGGATTAAAATTAACCCATTTGATAGACACATATTATCCGATAGACATATATTTAACTTTAACTTTGAGCCAGGTTCAGTCAGTGTTTCAAGAAATGACCAATTTAATATTCATCATTAGAGGAAATGTATTTTTTTTAAATTCCCTCAATTGCATTTGGGCTGCAGGATAATATTAACAGTGCTGGGATTCTTGAGACTGACTTATTGTATGGGTTTCTAAATCCATGACATGCTTTTGTTGACTTCTCTGTGTTTATCAGTTCATTAGTTTGGGTAAGATTAATCCCTTACTATCCGATTTGATAACTCAAATATTTCCATTGATTATGTTTATAGTTCTGGCACCGTTTATGATAAGACACCTCTAACCTGCATAGTGAGGGTCATTTGGTTTATTTGCTTAAATATATTAACATCCTTCACCAATCCTGTTGACACAATGTGATAGCTAAATATTTTTTGCATGATCACATAATCAAATAATCACATCTGTGATAATCATGACATATTCTTCACTTGTAAATATTTTTGTATTGATCGAATGGTTTTGAAAATATTAACCTTAACATTAATTATATTTAAACTGTTCACAAACAAGAATGATCAACTTAGAAGAAAATTAACATTTATATCCAATCATTAGCAGTCATATTTTATATCCAGGTCTATACATCCCTCACTTGTACAGTTGATCAGGTGTTTTTTTTTTTTTGTGGTGAAATATTAATAAGTTGCTATGAATTTTTAATATGCAGCTGACACAAAATATAATAAACAAAAAAATAGAAATGATAATAAAAGAAAAACACACAATATGTTACGTCTCATGTTCCAATGTAATAAATAGATAAATTCAGTTGCTATGATGTTCATCTACTTAATTTCTTAACTATTTTATATTTAACAGCTATGGTGCTTCTCTCCCACTATGGATTGAGCTTAATTAGCTTTATCACTCTATGAGACATATCTGTGTTGGAGTCACTAATATGTTGAAATCAAAGCCACGTCTGTGTTAACATTGTGTTAATGTGAGCAAGGTGCCCAATAAGTGTGATTCCACTTGTGAACTTAATAGTAAGGTGTGAATTGTTTAAAGTTTTGCACTCAAGAAAAGGATGGGGTAAGGATTTATGAAAATAGCTCATCGCTGTCGCCAAGGTATGGGTTAAATATCTGCCGATCGTGATCGGCCTCTCGTTCAAATTTAGTTAACTTTAAAAAAAAATTTTTTTTTAATTTATTGAAACAAAAAAATATTTTATTATATTTTTGCTTTTATTTATTTATTTATTTATTTGTTTTGCTTTTTTTTGTTAAATTGAGCAATTAAATTAATTTTTTTAAAGAATGAATAATTTTTCGAAAAGGGCCATAACTCAGTTAAAAATAGTCGGATCTAACCCATATTCGAACTCGATCTGTCTTTTGTGCTGAGAAATTCATATAAAAAATTTGGTTCCGATCAGATAGAAAATGTTCGATTATCCCACCATGCGTAAAATGTCTACAGATAGACAGAGAGACAGAGAGACAGACAACAGACAGACGGACTAACGGCGAGTGGTCAATCCGGACGTTGACACTATGTTTACCATACTATGGTATGGGTAAACATAAAAAGGACTGGCATAATTAATTTTCAATTATTTCTATTCCACAAATGAAAAAAACAAAATCTACAATGTCTAACTGTGCTTTTTGTGGAGATATCATTTGACTATGTCAGGAGGTTTGTTCACTGCATTGAACCAGAATGTTCCAGATTGACACATCAGGTGTGCGAGATATAAGACAATTATCATCCGTTTTAATCTTCTATTTTATCCGACGCTCATATTAGTTTATTTCTATGTGATTATACAAAATGACATTTTTGTATTTTCATTTTTAGTTCGTCATAAGCCATCTGGCCAGTTGACATGTGGGTAGTTTTCGGCAGAAGTAACCGAAAATAATAAATGCGAATGATCGAGTCAACAGAGCAGCAAAAAGGAAAACATGCCACTCTACGTCCTAGTCGCCTTGCTCAATGAAGAGGCAGCTACTACACCAACCAATGTTAAAAATGATTTCTGAAGGGAAGATGCGCAGATGACAGGAGAGAAAAATGAAAGTGTCAATGACACTGTAGCTCAACTTGGAAAGGGAATAATTTCATGTGTTACAGTCAATGGAGTGATTAGGAATGCAGAATGTTGAAAGGCCTAGTTATGCAAAGAGTAAAATGCAAGATGGCCACTGGCAGCCATGTTTTTTTGCCGAATGACCCCAAAAAGACTCGTTCCCATTTACATGTCATTGTTAACATCCACCAAAAATTTCATGATGATCCAACAAAAGATACAACCTGTAGCCTGTGTCAAAGGATTTAGTCATGTAAAGAGTAAAATCCAAGATGGCTGCTGGCGGCCATGAATTTTGGCCAAACGACCCCAAAATGACTCATTCCCATCTACATGTCAATATTAACATCCATGAGACAAATTTCATGATGATCAGCCGAACAGTATGACCTGTAGCCCGTGCTAATGGATTAAATTTTGAAATCCAAGATGGCCGCTAGCGGCCATGTTCTTTTGCCGAATGACCCCAAAATGACTCGTTCCCATCTACATGTCGTCAACAGCCATGACAAATTTCATAATGCTCTGACCAAAGGTATGACCTGTAGCCCGTGTTAAAGGAAATTGTTGACGAATCACGCACACATGCACACGGACGACAGATACCAAGCCATGACAATAGCACAAACTTTACAAGATAAAGTTGAGCTATTAAACTAGGGAGATGACCAGGAAGTTGAGGCTCATTTGGACTGACTACTCAAGGATTACTGCCAGCAGACTGTTGAGGAAGCTGCCAAGCTGCACAACATACAATCCTTGCAGTTAACCATTTCATGACGGGAACTGCTCTGGTGCAGCATTATAAAAGACCCTGTGCCAATGCATTCTCTTATATATGCAAGTCTCCCATAGGGAGCCTCGCATATATTAGAGAATGTACTGGGTTACAATGTCAAGGTAAATATTATTAGGTCAATATATTCTCTTTAATATATATGCGAGTCTCCCAATGGGAGAATCGCATATATTAGAGAATGCATTGTTACAGGGTTTTCGCAAAATTTCAGGAAGCTCCAGTAATGGAAGGGTTAAAAACACCATTGTCTGATTGATCTTTGTTACACTTTTGTTATCTCTATTCATTTCTTTAATTTAGTACATATGGGTTTGTCAGTATTTTATGTTAATGTATTTCAATAATGGTAAATATAAATAAAATTGCATATTATAATTGAGGTCCGTATTAGCCGGTGTCCATATATTAAGCTGAGGTCCGTATCAGTGGAGGTTCATAAGCCAGCATCCATAACAACTGGTCGTCCATAAAAGTCAGGGTCCATATCAGCCGCATACCATAGCCAGAGTAGATTTATGGCATGATCTAGATTTTTATTTGAAATACATGTACCACATGATAATGTTTAGAGTGACTCCCCTTATCACAGCTGTATGCAGCCTGGAAACACTATCATTGGTGCTAGAAACACTGATCGGTCTAATTAACATATATGTATTTTAATAGGCTGATTGCCCTGACCCGTTCATGTAATTAAACAAGAGGCCAATCACGATCGGCAGATGTTTAACACATACCTTGATGATAGTGATTAGCTATTTTCATAAATCTTTACACCAATCTTTTCTTGAGTGCAAGACTTTCAACAATTCACAGCTTACTATTAATTAATAGTTCCCAAGTGGAATCAGACTTATTGGGCAACTTGCTCACATAAACACAATAGGAACATGGATATGTCATTCGATTTCAACCTATTAGGTCACTCCAACACAGACACATGTATGTGTTATAGAGTGTTAAAGCTAAATAAGCCCAACCATAGTCAGACATACGCAGCTGTTAAAGATATAATAGTTACGAAATTAAGTAAATAACATCATAATAACTATATGTATCTACTTCTTACATTGGAACCTAAGTCATAACATATTATGTTGTTGTGTTAGCTGCACATTAAAAAGTTATGGGATCATTGAGATTAGAGACCAATCAATACCTGAACATCTATACAATGAGAGGTGTATAGACCTGGATATAAAAAATATTTTAAAGGAGAATTATCAGATAACTAAAGGTGAGATATGAGAATGGTCAGATTGAAAATATTAGTCATAACATTGGATTGCATATGATACAGTATATTAATGGTTAATATTTTTCTAAGCTGATCATTGGAAAGACACACTGTAAACAGCAGAAATATTATTAAATGTAGGGTTAATATTTTCAAAACCATTCAATCAATACCAAAATCTATACAGGTGAAGAATGTGTCATGATTAACCTGAATGAGATTATAAAAGGGATCAGGTAGAAAAATATTTGACCAATAAGTCAGTCTCAAGAATACCAGAACCATTATTATTATCGTGCCGCCCAAATGCAATTGGGGGAATTTGAAAATAAGATATATATACATCACAAGACCATATGTGTGGAGAGGGTTAATCATTTTCAATGACATCATATGATGGAACTACGGAATGGGTGCGTTAATTTATTTCTAAGATACAGTGTCTGTATTAAACAACAATGTCTATAAACAGCAATGTCTGTAAAACCTCCCTACAAATAAACAATGGACCATTCCAATTTAATCTTTTAGAATAGGTGTTTTATTGAGTGTACATTAATGAACCTGTTTCAACAAAGGTGTTAACTTAATATTGCACAGAAAACTAAAAGAGAGCCATCCATTAGGACCTTGTCCAATTCCGACGGAGTTTCCGTCGGTGATCGGAGCTTTTAATCAGAGTTTTAATCGGAGTTTTCTCCCTCATCATCGGAATTTCTTAGATCGGAGTTTTTTCTCCGATCAAGAACTCCGATCAATTCCGGTGAAAATTCCGATGAACTCTGAACAAAACTCCGATGAAATCAGAGTTTTTCTCCGATATGAAAACTACGATGTTAAAACTCCGATTTAATCAGATTTCATCGGAGTTTTCTCCGATATCAAAACGGCGATGTGATTTGAGTTTTGTGTAATAATTTCATTTTTATTTATGCCAAACTTCCTCTGAAAAGTTGAGAAAGTCACCAGAAAAAGTTGAACAGACGGTTCGTTTAGGGGGAAATCCTTGTGATGAAGGGAATACACATCCCATCTCCGATTATAATTTAAACTTTTGCGGAGAAAACTGGAAAAATCTAGCTTTAATATCGAGTAAATCATAACATTTTATTACGTGATTGTTGGTTGCGTCATTTTCAGTTTGTCGCTTTCGCAAAACACGTTGTTTATTTATCTGGTGCGATGGTATTACTCGTCTCTTAAATATGAATAATCCCTACGATTCCCAATATCAATAAAAAATAAAAATAAATCCAACTTCCTTATTTGGGTGAGGCTTGATTCTGCCGTCACTGGATTGGTCCGGCTCTTCCATCAGTTATACAGGCTCTTCCAATAACCTCCCGATTGATCCACTCTTCCGGTTTGCAACACAACACACACACGTCGTTTTCACTCGACCGAAGTTGAATTAAGAATCGCAAAGTTGGTTCAAACGATATAATTATTCAGAAAATGGCAACAAGAAATAGATCTTTGGTTTGTTCAGGCGGATTTGGAAACATTAGAAGACAATTTCAGTACTGATACCAGTACGTTGTAATACCTGGGTACCGGTATGTCATTGAAAATGGAATAATTATTTGCACCCCCAGCCGGGATTGAAATGGATTATTCCATATTAAACTGCACTTAGCGATATAAACTATATTTGCAACATCGTCGGATTCTGAGAATACCGTAAACCCAGTGTATTTCAAATCTTGTATATGCACCCAATAATATACTTACCAGTAGATATCATATTCCACCGGTTCAAATCCTGCACGCATATAATTATACCGTCGACATAAATTTCGACTCAGTATATCATATAAATTCATCTGATATTATAATTATTACGGAGATGTTTACGTCGACTGATAATTATAGGCCTATTTTAGCATTGCGCGAATATGGTTTCTATTTATGGGGGGTTATTTCCTCAGCGAAGCGGAAATGGCCGAGTCGCTGAGAATGGACGTAACATGTTACATGTCTTTCTCCGTTGTGTCTGGTATATATATAAACAATATACACGAAGAACCGAAACGACGATTTATTAAAAGCTCCTACGAAAATTCACGGGATCGGAGTTTTCCAAAACATACCGCACTTGAAGAACGGGAACTCCGATATAAAACTCCGATTGAATCGGATGATTTTACCGACGACACAGCGAAAAATCTCCGACGGAATCGGAGTTTTATACCGATACAAAAACTCCGATTGCCATCGGTATCGGAGATCTGAAATATCCATCGGAAACACCGATTCCGACGGAAACTCCGTCGGAATTGGACAAGCTCCCTTAGTTATATTTTGACAGATTTTATCAACAGACTCTGCTAGCCATGCTATCTATCTATCTAGTGTCCAGCTAAACATAACTCAATGCCAATAATACAGTCTCTGTGTGATGAGAAGTTCTCTTCTCACAGTGGCAAACAGGTATTAATTACATTATCAGTTACTTGAATTTTAAATGGCCATAACTCTGATAAAATATATCTCATCAAACACAAATTCGAACTTGATCTGTATTTCGGGGTGAGGACCATATGTACCAAATTTGGTGCTGATCAGATGAAAAATATTTAAGTCATCACAGCTTTGATGAATTCTATTTAAAAACAAGAGCTCATGTGTGGATGCAAAGTGTTAATAATTTCTACTGATCAACCGATCGATACCAAAAACTATAGAGGTGAGGAGTGTGTCATCATAAACATACACATAAAATTTGAACAAGATCCGATAAAAAATATTTGAGTAATCGAATCGGATAGCAAGTGTCTACAGACAGACGGCCAGACAGACAGATGGACAGACGGACGTACGAACGACAGATGGTTGATCCGGACGTCAGCATTATGTGTACCACACATAAAAATCCTAATGAAGTTTACAGTGCAACAACCTGTCAATTAATGTCAGGTTGAGATAAATAAAGTGTCAGTATCATACTAAACTATACAATTATCTGTTTTAATAATACCTGGATGTTGGTAAAATTTTCCGCACAAACAAGAAAATAGCTTTTTCTGATGGTAGCTGAATTCTTTTCCTGATAATCCACATAAATTGAGCAACTGATATGTCACTTGGGACGAGGAACTTTCGTTTATCTATATCCTGTATCAATGACTTTGGATCTCGTTCAACAATTACCTGAAATTGGAAGGTTAAAACCTTGAGCCACAAGGTTTTGTATATGTATAAGCTATTAGCATAAAGAAGACAGTCATTGACTGGAGTCACTCACCTGATTGTAGAGACTGGGACTCTGAAGATTACAATAGTCAGTGCTAGTAAAATCACTTTAAAATAAGTAGTTTTAAACAGTGTTGTAGCTAGAAGATTGCTTTTGCACATCTGCCTAATGTTTGAATTTTAGGGACATGACAATCTGCGGGATGGGATGGGATATGGGACAAAACAACAATCTGTAAGACAGAATTTCAAATTGCGTGGGACGGCCGATATCTCGAGGAATACAGGGCGTAGGGGGCTCATTTTGGTGTCTAACGAAAGGCCCACATTTGCCCTATCCACACATATTAACACCGCCACTGACCAGACACCAGAAGTTGCATTATTTGATCGACAACTGACCTAACATGGGGTGGAATTTGTGATAGAATGACAATCTGCGGGAGAGGATTTTCAAATTGCGTGGGACGGCTGATATCTGGAGGAATACAGCGCGTAGAGGGCTCCTTTTGGTGTCTAACGAAAGGTCCACATTCGCCCTATCCACACACATTAATCCCGCCACTGACCGGACACTACATTATTCGGTCGACAACTGACCTAACATAAAATGCCACAAACACGAAAAACTGCGTTCGACATTAATGTTTAGAATTTAGATTTCTCGATGAATACGCTAGCAAACAACAAGTTTTAGGTATCAAATAACGCAGTGGAATACTGCGCACTCGTATTTAGATACAATATGGCTGTTTTAGTGCGAATATTGTAATGGCGAACACGCAAACACGCGCCGATAAAACAGCTAAAAATAGACTCGATGTTTACAATTACAGGATCGATTTCAGCTGGTATATTCAATATAATGGGGCGTATAGTATATCAAAATGTAGGATTAGACACAGTGAATGTATTTTTTTCCAAATGGGTCCACTACGCGGTGAAATTGTTGCAGAAATTCGCTCCAAGAATGAGCGCTACTTTTCTCGTAAAAAATAGAATGGCCGACTGAAGCCGTTCTATCGTTCCAACTAAGCCGTTCTTAGCAGCACTTCATCCACAAAATACGAATATACACCATGTATCAGAAGACATATCAAATGTAATCTTTAAAAGGTATTTGCGCTTTTCATCTTAATATATAAATGCGAATGTCTGTGTGTGTGTGTGTGTGTTCCCTATATACTTTGGTTTCTCGACCTATCGCCCCGAAATTTGGTATCTAGGCGTAACTTGATCCAGGGAAGGACATGGGATGGGTACTGTTTGCGCCAGACGTCGCGTTTTCATGTTACAGGATCATTTTAATCCGTAACCATGTATTCATTTTTATTGTGACGTCATAGTTAAACGTTCAGTACAGAGGGCAATTACGCTGCTTCCGCGCATAAGTCAATTCGTTCAGCAACACATTAATAGCGGACATAAATTAATTGCTCTTGCACTTTTTCGTCTATTTAGTAATGCCGCCGAAAAAAGAAAAAAAACTCGGCTCGCATTTCACAAAAAGCGAGGCGGAATCGGGCGATCAGACAGCGGGAAACCCCAGAGCAGCCAGATGGAGCAGCAGAGTAATAGTGTTTTTTTTACATTTTCGGCAACTTTTATTCGAATTATCGTTACTCAACTGAATAACGTGTGTTTTAATGACACCACAGGAGTTCACCTTCTGTCAAATGTATTTTAAGATAAACACGTGGGGTGGATAAGTACGAGGGAGGTTATTTATGGACACCCTCTTATAATGTGCCGTTATAAAATATAACGCCCAAAATAATTTGTGTGTTCTTACGACTTACATGAAGTAGCCTATCTTTATTTGTTAAAATCTCTATTTTTCCCCGAGCATCCTTTGTGCTTTCTCGATCGATCGCCCCGAAATTTGGTATCTAAGCGTAACTTGACCCGGGGAAGGACATGGGCTGGGCAATGTTTGTGCCAGACGTCGCGTTTTCATGTTACGGGATCATTTTAATCCGTAACCATGTATTCATTTTTATCGTGACATCATAATTAAACTTTCAGTACAGAGGCCAATTATACGGAAGCGTATTCGGGACATAAAAATAAAGTCAAAATTTTGACTTTCAAACTCAAAATTTGACTTTCAAAGTCAAAATTTTGACTTTCTAAGTCAAAATTTTGACTTTCAAACTCAAATTTTTGACTTTCAAAGTCATAATTTTGACTTTCATACTCAAAATTTTGACTTTCATACTGCTTATTCTATTTTTAGAAATAAAAAGTCAAAATTATGACTTTGAAAGTCAAAATATTTAGATAAAAAGTCAAAATTATGACTTTGAAAGTCAAAATTTTTAGATAAAAAGTCAAAATTTTGACTTAGAAAGTCAAAATTTTGAGTTTGAAAGTCAAAATTTTGAGATAAAAAGTCAAAATTTTGAGTTTATTTTTTTCCTACCATGTCCCGAATACGCTTCCATACAATTACGCCGCTTCCGCGCATAAGTCAATTCGTTCAGCAACACATTAATTGCTCTTGCATTTTTTCGTCTATTTAGTAATGCCACCGAAAAAAAAATCAAACTTACCTCGCATTTCACAAGCGAGGCGGAATCGGGTGACCAAACAGCGGAAAACCCGAGAGCAGCAGAGTAATAGTGTTTTTGACATTTTCGGCAACTTTTATTCGAATTATTGTTACTCAACTGAATAACGTGTGCTTTAATGACACCACAGGAGTTCACCTTCTGTCAAGTGTATTTTAAAATAAACACGCGGAGTGGATAAGTACGAGGGAGGTTATGCACACCCTCTTATAATGTACCTTTATAAAATGTAACGCCCAAAATAATTTGTGTCATCTTACATGAAGTAGCGTATCTTTATTTGATAAAATCTCTATTTTTCCCAAGCATCGCCGGGTCCATCCTCTAGTTTGTTATAATTCAGACTTATTTTTTATTATACTTCCATGGTGTAACCAAGGAAGTATATTGTTTTTCTACTGCGGCCGTTTTATTTTTAATTGGAAATACTCATAAACTAATGGGAGGACCGCAAAATCTCTAGCGAATGTAGGCATCTAAGGTCTACTAAAAATAATGGTATCCGGATGTTGGTCCAATATCTTTTGACAGAGTTATGGCCCTTTTTCGATTATTTTTCATTATTATTATTATTATACTGGACACTTTTGCAACCCTTATTACTCGAAAAGTACCAGGATTAGCACACTAAAACTTGGTACGTATCTTGGGATCAAAGAGTTGTATGCCATCGTCGCATAACGAATATTGTCCGCGTTTTCTCCGAGGAGTTATCTCCCTTTATCTGAAAAAATGTCATTTTATTATCTCGGAAATTATAAGAAGCAGAGCATCGAAAATTGGACTGTATGCACACCTCGATATGCCCTACTGCCCACGGGCATCAGAACTTGTGTCCGCGCTTTCCCTGAGGAGTTACCGCCCATAGTTGGCAAACCTCTATTTGATTGTACTCTGTTGTCCTCTTGTATCATTCCAGATAACTGCATGTGGTTTTCATAGTCGTGTTGACCGTTGTCAGTTTAGTCAGAGAAGGAAAATTTGACAGGGTCGGACATATATTTTGACACTGGGGTGGGGGGCAAATTTTTTGAAAAATAAAATTTTGATTGACATTCATATATTTAAGTTTATTTATTTCCCGAACGAAAACAAGCTCATACCGGAAAGGATTTTTGAAATCCGAGAAGAAATGCAAGAGTTACGGGCCCTCAAAGTTTGCAATTTTGGCCCATGTGCTTGATAACACATCTCCTCCGAAGATATCGAACATAGGATATCATCTGATACGCCAACGTGTGCGGACGGAAGAGAGCATGCGGTGGGCCAAATTTTGCCAGTGTCTGTTCATTATTGTGGGTCTGGGGAGGGGTGGTCCGTGGTACCAATTTTTAATTCTTCTCCGAATCAGATGAAACTTGGAATATAACATCTCCAACATCAGTCGATCTAGAAATTGAAAGAATTTCGAAAATCCATCGAAAACTGACATAATTGCGGGCCCTCAAACTTTGCAATTTTGGACCCATGTGCTTGATAACACATCTCCTCCGAAGATATCGAAAAGAATTAAAAATTGGTACCATGGACTCCCCAGACCCACAAGGGTCTGGGGAGTCCATGGTACCAATTTTTAATTCTTTTCCGAATCGGATGAAACTTGGAATATAACATCTGCAACCTCAGCCGATCTAGAAACTGAAAGAATTATGAAAATCCATCGAAAACTGAAAGAATTGCGGGCCCTCAAACTTTGCAATTTTGGCCCATGTGCTTGATAACACATCTTTTCCGAAGATATCGAACCTAGGATGTAATCTGCTACGATAATCCGTACGGACTGAAGAGGGCACGCGGTGGGTGTAATTTTTCCAGTGTCGGTTCAGTATTGTGGGTCAGGGGAGGGGTAGTCCGTGGTACCATTTTTTTATTCTTCTCCGAATCAGATGAAACTTGGAATGTAACATCTACCATATACGTTGATCACGAAGCTGAAAACAGATCGTAAATCCGTGTAAAAATGGCGGAGATTTTGGCCATCCAATTTTGAATTTGGGCCCATATGCTTTCCAATAACCAAATTGTTATTCGGGTCCAAATCAGATGAAATTTATGTTGTGCAATCTAGGTCAGCAGCAGATCGCAAAACTGAAAACAATTTTTAAATCCGTTGGAAACTAACGGAGTTACGGGCCCTCAAACTTCGCATTTTGTGCCAGGGTTGATGTTTTCCCAATCCCGTCACCCAATTTCGAGGTAGGGGTGGGGTCATGTCCAAACACTTGAGATCAACCTACACATGTTAGGACAACATATACTCACCATACTTCATATTTTCCGTCCCGAAACTTCGATTCTTTCCACTCATGATTTTCCTTATTATTATACTTCCATGGTGTAACCAAGGAAGTATATTGTTTTTGTACTGGTGCCGTTTTTCGTTTATTTGGAAATACCCAAAAAGTAATTGCACTAGAAAGACGAAACCTGTAGTGAATATGTAGGCATCTGAGGTCTACTAAAAATAAAGGTATCCGCATGTCGGTCCAATGTTTCTTGGCGGAGTTATGGCCCTTTTACGATTATTTTTCACTATTATTATTATTATACTCAACACTTTTGCAACGCCCAAATCTCTGAAAGTATTAGGATTAGAAAACTGAAGGTTGCTAAAATCTCCGCCATTTTCCAACGGATTCACGATCTGTTTTCAGCTTCGAGATCGGCTGATGTTGCAGATGTTATATTCCAAGTTTCATCTGATTCGGAGAAGAATACAAAATTGGTACCACGGACCAGCCCTCCCCAGACCTCCTCAAAATTTTGACTTTCATACTGCTTATTCTATTTTTAGAAATAAAAAGTCAAAATTATGACTTTGAAAGTCAAAATTTTTAGATAAAAAGTCAAAATTATGACTTTGAAAGTCAAAATTTTTAGATAAAAAGTCAAAATTTTGACTTAGAAAGTCAAAATTTTGAGTTTGAAAGTCAAAATTTCGAGATAAAAAGTCAAAATTTTGAGTTTATTTTTTTCCTACCATGTCCCGAATACGCTTCCATACAATTACGCCGCTTCCGCGCATAAGTCAATTCGTTCAGCAACACATTAATTGCTCTTGCATTTTTTCGTCTATTTAGTAATGCCACCGAAAAAAAAATCAAACTTACCTCGCATTTCACAAGCGAGGCGGAATCGGGTGACCAAACAGCGGAAAACCCGAGAGCAGCAGAGTAATAGTGTTTTTGACATTTTCGGCAACTTTTATTCGAATTATCGTTACTCAACTGAATAACGTGTGCTTTAATGACACCACAGGAGTTCACCTTCTGTCAAGTGTATTTTAAAATAAACACGCGGAGTGGATAAGTACGAGGGAGGTTATGCACACCCTCTTATAATGTACCTTTATAAAATGTAACGCCCAAAATAATTTGTGTCATCTTACATGAAGTAGCGTATATTTATTTGATAAAATCTCTATTTTTCCCAAGCATCGCCGGGTCCATCCTCTAGTTTGTTATAATTCAGACTTATTTTTTATTATACTTCCATGGTGTAACCAAGGAAGTATATTGTTTTTCTACTGCGGCCGTTTTCTTTTTAATTGGAAATACTCATAAACTAATGGGAGGAGGACCGCAAAATCTCTAGCGAATGTAGGCATCTAAGGTCTACTAAAAATAATGGTATCCGGATGTTGGTCCAATATCTTTTGACAGAGTTATGGCCCTTTTTCGATTATTTTTCATTATTATTATTATTATACTGGACACTTTTGCAACCCTTATTACTCGAAAAGTACCAGGATTAGCACACTAAAACTTGGTACGTATCTTGGGATCAAAGAGTTGTATGCCACCGTCGCATAACGAATATTGTCCGCGTTTTCTCCGAGGAGTTATCTCCCTTTATCTGAAAAAATGTCATTTTATTATCTCGGAAATTATAAGAAGCAGAGCATCGAAAATTGGACTGTATGCACACCTCGATATGCCCTACTGCCCACGGGCATCAGAACTTGTGTCCGCGCTTTCCCTGAGGAGTTACCGCCCATAGTTGGCAAACCTCTATTTGATTGTACTCTGTTGTCCTCTTGTATCATTCCAGATAACTGCATGTGGTTTTCATAGTCGTGTTGACCGTTGTCAGTTTAGTCAGAGAAGGAAAATTTGACAGGGTCGGACATATATTTTGACACTGGGGTGGGGGGCAAATTTTTTGAAAAATAAAATTTTGATTGACATTCATATATTTAAGTTTATTTATTTCCCGAACGAAAACAAACTCATACCGGAAAGGATTTTTGAAATCCGAGAAGAAATGCAAGAGTTACGGGCCCTCAAAGTTTGCAATTTTGGCCCATGTGCTTGATAACACATCTCCTCCAAAGATATCGAACATAGGATATCATCTGATATGCCAACGTGTGCGGACGGAAGAGAGCACGCGGTGGGCCAAATTTTGCCAGTGTCTGTTCATTATTGTGGGTCTGGGGAGGGGTGGTCCGTGGTACCAATTTTTAATTCTTCTCCGAATCAGATGAAACTTGGAATATAACATCTCCAACATCAGTCGATCTAGAAATTGAAAGAATTTCGAAAATCCATCGAAAACTGACATGATTGCGGGCCCTCAAACTTTGCAATTTTGGACCCATGTGCTTGATAACACATCTCCTCCGAAGATATCGAACATAGGATGTCATCTGATACGAAAATACGAACGGACTGAAGAGGGCACGCGGTGGGCCAAATTTTGCCAGTGTCGGTTCAGTATTGTGGGTCTGGGGAGGGGTGGTCCGTGGTACCAATTTTTAATTCTTCTCCGAATCAGATGAAACTTGGAATATAACATCTCCAACATCAGTCGATCTAGAAATTGAAAGAATTTCGAAAATCCATCGAAAACTGACATAATTGCGGGCCCTCAAACTTTGCAATTTTGGACCCATGTGCTTGATAACACATCTCCTCCGAAGATATCGAACATAGGATGTCATCTGATACGAAAATACGTACGGACTGAAGAGGGCACGCGGTGGGCCAAATTTTGCCAGTGTCGGTGCAGTATTGTGGGTCTGGGGAGTCCATGGTACCAATTTTTAATTCTTTTCCGAATCGGATGAAACTTGGAATATAACATCTGCAACCTCAGCCGATCTAGAAACTGAAAGAATTATGAAAATCCATCGAAAACTGAAAGAATTGCGGGCCCTCAAACTTTGCAATTTTGGCCCATGTGCTTGATAACACATCTTTTCCGAAGATATCGAACCTAGGATGTAATCTGCTACGATAATCCGTACGGACTGAAGAGGGCACGCGGTGGGTGTAATTTTTCCAGTGTCGGTTCAGTATTGTGGGTCAGGGGAGGGGTAGTCCGTGGTACCATTTTTTTATTCTTCTCCGAATCAGATGAAACTTGGAATGTAACATCTACCATATACGTTGATCACGAAGCTGAAAACAGATCGTAAATCCGTGTAAAAATGGCGGAGATTTTGGCCATCCAATTTTGAATTTGGGCCCATATGCTTTCCAATAACCAAATTGTTATTCGGGTCCAAATCAGATGAAATTTATGTTGTGCAATCTAGGTCAGCGGCAGATCGCAAAACTGAAAACAATTTTTAAATCCGTTGGAAACTAACGGAGTTACGGGCCCTCAAACTTCGCATTTTGTGCCAGGGTTGATGTTTTCCCAATCCCGTCACCCAATTTCGAGGTAGGGGTGGGGTCACGTCCAAACACTTGAGATCAACCTACACATGTTAGGACAACATATACTCACCATACTTCATATTTTCCGTCCCGAAACTTCGATTCTTTCCACTCATGATTTTCCTTATTATCATACTTCCATGGTGTAACCAAGGAAGTATATTGTTTTTGTACTGGTGCCGTTTTTCGTTTATTTGGAAATACCCAAAAAGTAATTGCACTAGAAAGACGAAACCTGTAGTGAATATGTAGGCATCTGAGGTCTACTAAAAATAAAGGTATCCGCATGTCGGTCCAATGTTTCTTGGCGGAGTTATGGCCCTTTTACGATTATTTTTCACTATTATTATTATTATACTCAACACTTTTGCAACGCCCAAATCTCTGAAAGTATTAGGATTAGAAAACTGAATGTTGCTAAAATCTCCGCCATTTTCCAACGGATTCACGATCTGTTTTCAGCTTCGAGATCGGCTGATGTTGCAGATGTTATATTCCAAGTTTAATCTGATTCGGAGAAGAATACAAAATTGGTACCACGGACCAGCCCTCCCCAGACCCACAATAATGAACCGACACTGTCAAAATTCGGAATATGCAATAAAAAATGTAGAGCTCTGTACTTATAAAAAAAAAAGTGTATAGTGTGTCTCTATGTATGGACGGAAAATATGAAGTATGGTGATTATATGTTGTCCTAACATGTGTAAGTTGATCTCAAGTGTTTGGACGTGACCACACCCCTGCCTCGAAATTGGGTGACGGGATTGGGAAAACATCAACCCCTGGCACAAAATGCTAATTTTGAGGCCCTGTAACTCCGTTAATTTCCAACGGATTTTAAATTGGACCGTATGCACACCTCGATATGCACTACTGCCCACGGGCATCAAAACTTGTGTCCGCGCTTTACCTGATGAGTTACCGCCCATAAATAGGCAAATCTCTATTTGATTTACTATGATGTACTCTCGTATCATTCCAGATAACTGCATTTGGATTTCATAGTCGTGTTGACCGTTGTCAGTTTAGTCTGAGAAAGAAAATTGAACAGGGTCGGACATATATTTTGACGTTGGGGTGGGGGAAATTTTTTCGAGAAATAAAGTTTTGATTGACATTCATCTATTTAAGTATGTGGATACCCCGAACGAAAACAAACCCACACCGGAAAGGAGTTTTGAAATCCGAGAAGAAATGCAAGAGTTACGGGCCCTCAAAGTTTGCAATTTGGGCCCATGTGCTTGTGACCACATCTCCTCTGAAGATGTCGAAGTTTGGATGTCAACTGATACGCCAACGTGTGCGGACGGAAGAGGGCACGCGGTGGGCCAAATTTTGACAGTGTCGGTTCATTATTGTGGGTCTGGGGAGGGCTGGTCCATGGTACCAATTTTGTATTCTTCTCCGAATCAGATGAAACTTGGAATATAACATCTGCAACATCAGCCGATCCTGAAGCTGAAAATAGATCGTGAATCCGTTGGAAAATGGCGGAGATTTTAGCAGTCAAGTTTGAATTTGGGCCCATATGCTTTCCAATAGTCAAAGTGTTATCCGTCTCCAAATCAGATGAAATTTACACTATGCAATCTATGTCAGCAGCAAATCACAAAACTGGAAACAATTTTAAAATCCGTTGGAAACTAACGGAGTTACAGGTCCTCAAACTTAGCATTTTGTGCCAGGGGTTGATGTTTTCCCAATCCCGTCACCCAATTTCGAGGCAGGGGTGGGGTCACGTCCAAACACTTGAGATCAACTTACACATGTTAGGACAACATATAATCACCATACTTCATATTTTCCGTCCATAAACTGCGATTCTTTCCACTCAAGATTGTTCCTATTATTATACATCCATGGTGTAACCAAGGAAGTATATTGTTTTTGTACTGGTGCCGTTTTTCGTTTATTTGGAAATACCCAAAAAGTAATTGCACTAGAAAGACGAAACCTGTAGTGAATATGTAGGCATCTGAGGTCTACTAAAAATAAAGGTATCCGCATGTCGGTCCAATGTTTCTTGGCGGAGTTATGGCCCTTTTACGATTATTTTTCACTATTATTATTATTATACTCAACACTTTTGCAACGCCCAAATCTCTGAAAGTATTAGGATTAGAAAACTGAAGGTTGGTAAGTATGTTGGGGTAAATGAGTTCTATGCCTTTGGCTCATAACGAATATTGTCCGCGATTACCCCGCGGAGTTATCTCCCTTTATGAAAACATGTCATTTTATTATCTCGGAAATTATAAGGAGCAGAGCATCGAAAATTGGACCGTATGCACGCCTCGATATGCCCTACTGCCCACGGGCATCAAAACTTGTGTCCGCGCTTTACCTGATGAGTTACCGCCCATAAATAGGCAAATCTCTATTTGATTTACTATGATGTACTCTCGTATCATTCCAGATAACTGCATTTGGATTTCATAGTCGTGTTGACCGTTGTCAGTTTAGTCTGAGAAAGAATATTGAACAGGGTCGGACATATATTTTGACGCTGGGGTGGGGGCAAAATTTTCGAGAAATAAAGTTTTGATTGACATTCATCTATTTAAGTATGTGGATTCCCCGAACGAAAACAAACCCACACCGGAAAGGAGTTTTGAAATCCGAGAAGAAATGCAAGAGTTACGGGCCCTCAAAGTTTGCAATTTGGGCCCATGTGCTTGTGACCACATCTCCTCCGAAGATGTCGAAGTTTGGATGTCAACTGATACGCCAACGTGTGCGGACGGAAGAGGGCACGCGGTGGGCCAAAGTTTGACAGTGTCGGTTCATTATTGTGGGTCTGGGGAGGGCTGGTCCGTGGTACCAATTTTGTATTCTTCTCCGAATCAGATGAAACTTGGAATATAACATCTGCAACATCAGCCGATCTCGAAGCTGAAAACAGATCGTGAATCCGTTGGAAAATGGCGGAGATTTTAGCAGTCAAGTTTGAATTTGGGCCCATATGCTTTCCAATAGTCAAAGTGTTATCCGTCTCCAAATCAGATGAAATTTACACTATGCAATCTATGTCAGCAGCAAATCACAAAACTGGATACAATTTTAAAATCCGTTGGAAATTAACGGAGTTACAGGGCCTCAAAATTAGCATTTTGTGCCAGGGGTTGATGTTTTCCCAATCCCGTCACCCAATTTCGAGGCAGGGGTGTGGTCACGTCCAAACACTTGAGATCAACTTACACATGTTAGGACAACATATAATCACCATACTTCATATTTTCCGTCCATAAACTGCGATTCTTTCCACTCATGATTGTTCCTATTATTATACTTCCATGGTGTAACCAAGGAAGTATATTGTTTTTGTACTGGTGCCGTTTTTCGTTTATTTGGAAATACCCAAAAAGTAATTGCACTAGAAAGACGAAACCTGTAGTGAATATGTAGGCATCTGAGGTCTACTAAAAATAAAGGTATCCGCATGTCGGTCCAATGTTTCTTGGCGGAGTTATGGCCCTTTTACGATTATTTTTCACTATTATTATTATACTCAACACTTTTGCAACGCCCAAATCTCTGAAAGTATTAGGATTAGAAAACTGAAGGTTGGTAAGTATGTTGGGGTAAATGAGTTCTATGCCTTTGGCTCATAACGAATATTGTCCGCGATTACCCCGCGGAGTTATCTCCCTTTATGAAAACATGTCATTTTATTATCTCGGAAATTATAAGGAGCAGAGCATCGAAAATTGGACCGTATGCACGCTTCGATATGCCCTACTGCCCACGGGCATCAAAACTTGTGTCCGCGCTTTACCGGATGAGTTACCGCCCATACATAGAGACACACTATACACTTTTGTTTTTATAAGTACAGAGCTCTACATTTTTTATTGCATATTCCGAATTGGACGAGTGATGCTGACCCGAATATACTGCGTAAAAATCTTTTTTCCCAGGACTTTCCGTGTTACGGGGTAAGGAAATATTGCACCTATTTTTCCCGCCAAATCCAAACTGGCTTATTAAAGAGCAAGATAATGTCGTAGCAGGTACATTGACATACTGTATGTACGTCCCAACAGTTTGACCGCTATACTTTAAAAGTAACCTGCCCAACGAAGAATGCGAGTCGGGTGGGTTGATACTTTATGAAAATTCCACGAAAATTGCAAATGGGGGAAAATTCAAACATCGAGATAATTTTTTTTTGACAAGTTCATCTGATGGGTAGTATTCACGCGCATCTACAGTGTGATTTTCTATTTTCCAGATGGAACAGTTTACTCGTGACAACGCTATAAACATAAATATGCATACTTCAGTAGTATATCACTAACATATTTTTAGCCCCAAATCCAAACGGGCTAATGAAGGAGCGAGTTTAATGCAGTGGCATGTAAGCCGGTATACTGTAGGTACGCCTCCAAAATTTGACCTCTCTACTATAAACGCAACCCGCTCAACGGAGTGTTTGTGTCGGGGTGGGTTCAGATTTGGCAAATCCACCGAAAATCAAATGGGGAAAATGACTCCGAAAATCAGATATTGAGATAAAAACTTTTCGACGAGTGGATGTCATTAGTAGTATCTAAACACAAGATTAGTATGTTTTTCAAAGTTTCAGAGTGGACGGTTTAACCCTTGTAGCGTGTAACGTTAAAGGGTGATATATATTACTCAAATTCAAACCCACTCTTCATGACGCAAATGCAAACGGACTTATCAATGAGCAAGGCAAATGCATGAATATGTTCACCGATATACTATAGGTATGTCCACTCTACTATAAAAGTAACCTGTCCAACGGAGAGGTGGCGTACCCCCCGGGGAGGGTCGAGGCTTTTGGCAAATTACGCCGAAACTCGTAAACGGGAAAAAAATGGAAAATCGCGACACAAGTGTTTTATATTTTGAGCACTGCGTGTATTTGGTAGTATATAAGGACAACATTAGTTTTAGAGCGGACGGGTTAGCACTCAGCTAGCATAATCGATTTTGATATAGTTATCTCTCGATTACAGCTAACTCTATTACAAAGACGTTAATGACTATTGTGTAGCGATAACGCATTGAATACTAATTAATTAATTAACCAAGCGGTCTTTCCTCCGCCAATAAAAACTAAAAGATTCTGAATCCGAAACTGAAAGAACTATCCAATAAACGCGAAATAACAGAGTTATGGTACATTAATATGCTTTACGCCGTTTTGATCTACATGTCGATTACGATATAATCAGACATGCCAAATGACCGTTGAATATGATATGGGCGTCCTGGAGAGGGGTTATAATAGCTCTATAATGTATCCCTACCGAATAAAAATGAATTGTTTGGCTGGGGTGAATGCTGGCTCAGTTGGTCACGACCATGATGCAATAGCATGTCATTAATCATCCACGGTGGGTCGAACTAAATGACATAAACCTTTGGAATATATATCTTATTTATAAATGTCAATGCAAGTCCACCATCAGATCACACAGCACAAATATGAATTCGAATGGAGATGAACACACCTATACGCATAACATTCACATGGAATGGGATACCATGGAAGTATATCTGATTCCATGGAATCTGACCTCTAGTTTTAGTTGTGATTAAAAGCCCAGGCCGGAAGCCGGTGTCCGGCGATTACAAGTCAAGTTACAAAATAAATTAACTGGTTTGAATGCATGAATATGTCAATGGTCAGACTGCTCAAACGAATATTCAAATCAAATAGTGCTTATAGACTTAAAAACTTATGTGTCCGCCAGTCATACGCGGTGGAAGTTCTCATATTATCTGCTGGTCATACGCGGGGGAGGTTCTCATATGAACATATTATCTGGCGGTCATACGCGGGGGAGGTTCTCATATGAACATATTATACGCCAGTCATACGCAGTGGAGGTTCATATTATCCGCCAGTCTTACGCGAGGGAGGTTCTCATATTAATTATCCTCCGGTCATACGTGGGTCAGGTTCTCATATGAACATATTATCCACCAGTCATATGCGAGGGAGGTTCTCATATTATACACCGGTCATACGTGAGGGAGGTTCTCATATTATCCTCCGGTCATACGTGGGGGAGGTTCTCATATGAACATATTATCCGCCGGTCATACGTGGTGGAGGTTCATATTATCCGCCGGTCATACGCGGTGGAGGTTCATATTATCCGCCGGTCATACATGAGGGAGGTTCTCATATTATCCTCCGGTCATACATGGGGGAGGTTCTCATATTATCCTCCGGTCATACATGGCCGAGGTTCTCATATGAACATATTATCCGCTGGTCTTAAGCGGGGGAGGTTCTCATATGAACATATTATCTGCCGGTCATACGCGGTGGAGGTTCATATTATCCGCCAGTCATACGCGAGGGAGGTTCTCATATTATCCTCCGGTCATACGTGGGGGAGGTTCTGATATGAACATATTATCCGCCGGTCATATGACCTTTGGTCCGTTACTATCTCACTGGAACAATTCGTCGCTTGAATACCGAGTCCAAGTATATCCTTCGCAGTTGTAGCGAGTAAAGGCAATGATTGATTGATTGGGGTTAATTGTCGCTTTAGCCACTAAGGCCATATCACGACATTGCCAGTTTTAGTGGTGGAGGAAATCCGCACACTTGCGACTAATCTAACAGTGATTTCAATGGCTGATAAAATCGTCAACCATGTGCGGCAAACCACCGGCCATCGGCGAGTAACTGGTAACTCCACCAGATAATGATTTCGAGTTACAAAGTCCACGATGGAAACATGTGGATTTGAACCCTAATCGCCAGCGCTGGAGGGCGAAACGGCTTGGAGTTGTACCCCTAACCGATTGAGCCACCGAGGCCCCCCCAAGTAAAGGCAATGATGACTGGTTCGATTTCAAAAACTCAAGTGGCGAGTCATCCCGTTTTAATATAACCCAACACGCGAGTATGCCCCCATTTCCTTGGTTAGCCATACATATAATGAATTTTCACCAGGGTCCAGTACATTGTCCCTCTCGTGGGCAGCTTCAACGTCATCAAACATAGCGTCAACTAAACTATGGGTAGGTGGAGTTACCGGTTTATTAACTGCATTGCCCGTACTAGTAGACTGCTCTGTTTCATGGAGTCCATAGTGGGTCAAGCCCTGTTCTAAATATTTCTGTATTACTTTTAAATCGCGGATCCATGTATGAACCTGCGAACAGGTGGGGGGTTTGGTGAGATCAAATCTGGATCGAAGTTGTGCATGAAGTTATTCTCTGAACTTTTTCACGCCTTTGGCGTCATTGAGTCGCAACTGCTTAGTCAGATTCTGGATATATAGGACCACCATTGATCCGCGCTCAAAAAGGACGTTTCCTCTGTCATTGGCTTAGTAGATGTAGTGCTGCTATTTTTTCCGATGACTGCGATAAAAATGGCACGATCTTTGTGCGTTATATTTGATGTTGTTAAGATTCGTTTTGAGACGAATTGGACAAATGATATCGAATCGAATCGAATCATCGGGAGTATATCGAATCGAATCGAATCTCGAACCTTCGCCGGGCCCTAACAGGAGGATAATATGAGAACCTCCCTCGCGTATGACCGGCGGATAATATGAACCTCCACCACGTATGACTGGCATATAATATGTTCATATGAGAACCTCCCCCGCGTATGACCGCCAGATAATATGTTCATATGAGAACCTCCCCCGCGTATGACCAGCAGATAAATATGAGAACTTCCGCCGCATATGACTGGCGGACACATAAGATTTTAAGTCTATAAGCACTATTTGAATTGAATATTCTTTCGAGCAGTCTGACCATTGACATATTCATGCATTCAAACCAGTTAATTTATTTTGTAACTTGGCTTGTAATTGCCGGACACCGGCTTTCGGCCTGGGCTTTTAATCACAACTAAAATAAAAAATAAGTGTGAATTATAACAAATGAAAGCGCAAATACCTTTTAAAGATTACATTTGATATGTCTTCTGATACATGGTGTATATTCGTATTTTGTGGATGAAGTGCTGCTAAGAACGGCTTAGTTGGAACGATAGAACGGCTTCAGTCGGCCATTCTATTTTTTACGAGAAAAGTCTATTTTTAGCTGTTTTATCGGCGCGTGTTTGCCATTACAATATTTGCACTAAAAACAGCCATATTGTAGCTAAAAACGAGTGTGCAGTATTCCACTGCGTTATTTGATACCTAAAACTTGTTGTTTGCTAGCGTATTCATTGAGAAATCTAAATTCTAAACATTAATGTCGAACGCAGTTTTTCATGTTTGTGGCATTTTATGTTAGGTCAGTTGTCGACCGAATAATGTAACTTCCGGTGTCCGGTCAGTGGCGGGGTTAATATGTGTGGTGTCGTTAGACACCAAAATGAGCCCCCTACGCCCTGTATTCCTCGAGATATCGGCCGTCCCACGCAATTTGAAATTCTGTCCCGCAGATTGTCGTTTTGTCCCATATCCCATCCCATCCCGCAGATTGTCATGTCCCGAATTTTACAACTTTTACCTTTTACCTCAAGATTTAACAAATTGGAAATTTCCAACCTGACATGCTCCCTGTGCCAATGTATTCTCTAACAATTGGCCTAACAATATATACCTTGATATATGTCTTATATATGTGAGGTTACCTATGGGTGACTTGCATATATAAGAGAATGCCCTGGCACAGGATCTTTATTGTTGCACCAGCATAGCTCCCGTCATGAGAGGGTTAAACATATTTGAATCAAAACTATTCATGGACCCTACACACCAAATGTCAGATTGATAAGTCAGTTGGTTTCAGAGAAGATATTTTAATGAGTTATATATACATCTATATCTATATTTGCAAATGTCTGTCTGTGTTCTATAGGAATTCACAGGGAACCACCTAGATGGCACAAAAAGGGGTCTAATAGTGGTAACTTTTTACGAGAAAGATAATGGCGAGGGTTAGAATTTTCTAAAGTGACGCCGTTGTTGTCAGGGGCAGAAAAGGGGGAGGGGCAGAACAAAAATTTGTCATGCCGTTCGCATCAGGGGTGCCAGGAAGGGGAGAGGAATTGATCAAAATAATTTTAGCGCCGAATTCCACCAAATTGATGCACATTCTTCTGAGATCTTCTCCATGATACAAGGAATCTTATTGTGTGATTTAAAGACGCCAAATTGGTGTCGTTGGGATGAGAGATTTGGGGGGGTGGGTGGGTACTAAATCTGATATGAATTGGTTTAGTCGCTGATTGCCACAAAACTTATACAAATTCATCCCCATGGTATGAGGTGTCTAATGGCATGGCTTAAAGCTGTCAAAAGTGGCGTCATTCTAGTCAGGGTGCACTGAAAGGGAGAGGGGCACCAAAATTGATACATAATATTGTTAGCGCTAAATTTCCACCAAATTGATACACATTCTTATCCATGATATGAGGAATCTAATCGTGTGATTTTAAAGATGTCATGTTGGTGCTGCTTTGGTGGGGGTGGGGTGGGCACTAAATTTGATAAAAATTTGTTTAGTCGCGGATTAGCACCAAACTTACAAATACTAATCTCCATGATAACAGGAGTCTAATTGTGTGGTTTAAAGGATTTATTCGGTCTAGAAACTACAAAATGCAATCGGAAAGTCCTCCCTGTTGTGATTAAAATGACCCAAGTCCCATTCCGATCGCATAATAAATAACCCGTAAAATAAATAAATAATACCACCACCGGTATTCGGAGATTTCCGTGACTTGACTACGAGCAAATTAAAAACACAGATTCGGAGCCGGAGTTTATTATGCTGACTATGATGACGTAATCGTAAGTCAGCCGATACTAAAATGCGGAGTCGTATGTGCGCGTGTGGTGTATAGATTACGTCACTATTCAATGTGTTATCTAATTAATGAAGATAGTGTGGCCGTTTATCTGGAATAGAAAACAATAATTATGTGAATAAAGTAATTAGTAGCGCCTAGAATGGTTGTTTTTGTAGCCATTAATAACATGCTGCCACGTGTCTGCTTTGTTGAATAGATGGCAGTAGTGCTTTGATTGTCTCGTATTCACTCAGTGCCCCAAAGTGAATATAAAGGGCGACGGAGGATCCCATTCACCTGGTCATACATAAGAAGCGCCCAAATGTTATATAAACACTATGCTGAATAATGTTAACTCTATTTAGGCGCTTTTGTTTTTTGTTTTGTGTGTTTTTTTTTTTTTACTTTCGATATAAATATCCCGAGTATCTGTCATCTCCATATATGCCAAGATGCCTAGTAGATGTAGTGTGTTCGGTTGTGGGCGGGCTAGCGATCCATTATTAAGTAACTACAAAAAGACAACACAGTGCGTAATTTAGAATGCTCCTTATTGTCTACCGCTTTTGGGAGACGGAAGCATGGACGCTCTTTATATTTAAATGTCACAACACCACATACAAAATCACCCATGACATATCGAAATAGAGCACGTTCATAATTGAGAATGCTCTTTATTGTCTATACTGCGACGAAAACATGGACGCTCTTTATTAGAGTCAATCATTGGATTTTTTCTAGGCTAACAATAAAAAAAAAATCCTCTCTAGAAAGTCAATATCTGCCATCAAAACATAAAATAAAACGAAAAAAATAAACGAACAACAAACACAAACTGAAAAACAATGCCAGGCTAGCATTCAATTAAAATAAATGTCGTTATGCCAAACTGCAGCCTAATTAATAATTTAATTCACTCGAATACACAAAAGACTGTCGAAACTACAATAATATTGTAGTTTCGCCAGTCTGTTGTGTATTCGAGGGAATTATTTTGTTTACGCACTTATCGATCTTGACTGGAAGGATTTTAGCAAGCTGTTCACAGTTGTGCACTTCTCCACACAATATGTTTTGTGTGAAGAAACAGACAGGAACATTATTATGACGAATATAAGCCATCATGATACATGTACTAGTATAATAACCACCACCTTTTTAATCACACCCCATTTGTGTTTAATTGTACTCCTATAGCGCACAACGGGATGACACTAGTGTGTAAACTAGCTTCCGAAATTGGTACCATACAACAAAGAAGAAGCTATATGGCCTAACTTGTATTCTTTCAGAAACAGTTAATTAGTTTCGCACGAAATTCCGCTCGCTCATTGCATTTCTGCATAAATTAATTTCATTTCACACAACTTTTATCGCCTCAAAGTGCATTTTAGCCATCATTATTCGCTATATATCCAACATTCTAGCAAATCCAGTTCACAATTCAGCACATTCAAACAGTTTTATTCCGTGATTGCTATTTATCGTAAAGGCCTAGGTAATTAACCGGCGACTGCAATATTTTATACGTGATTTATCAACTCGTTACGCGATTGGCGGAATTATTTCAAACTCCACCCACCGCTGTCACCGGTAAGCGTTGATGCAGATGATCGGTCATGTGACCGCGGATATTTCCGCGCTTTTTTAATATCATAATAATAACGAGAGGCCGATCACGATCGGCAGATGTTTAACCCATACCTTGGCGATACCGATTAGCTATTTTAATAAATCTTTACACCAACCTTTTCACGAGTGCAAAAGTTTCAATAATTGACACCTTACTATTAAGGTCACAAGTGGAATCAGACTTATTGGGCACCTTGCTCACATAAACACAATAGGAACACGGATATGGCATTCCATTTCAACCTATTAAGTCATTTCAACACAGATATATCTTATAGAGTGATAAAGCTAATTAAGCTAATTAATCCATAGTCAGAGAGAAGCACCATAGCAGTTAAAGACAAAATATTTATTTATTTGCTTATTACACTGGAATGCGAGACATAACATATTATGATTTTTTTAATATTGTTATTTTTTTTTATTATGTTTTGTGTTAGCTGCATATTAAAAATTCTTGGGATCATTTAGATGGGACAAAAGAGTTAATAGTTCCCGATTCAAAAACTAATCAATACCTGAACAACTATACAAGTGAGGGATGTATAGACCTGGATATAAAATGATTGATAATGATTGGATATAAAATGTTTTTATGCAGAATTTTCAGATAGCTAGAGGTAGGATATGAGATTGGTCAGATTGAATATATTAGATTCATTACATTGAATAGCATACTGTATGACTATGGAATGGGGTGGGTTAATTTTCTTCTAAGCTGATCATTGGAAAGATATAATGTATCTAAACAGCGGAAATATAATTGAAGTTACTGTTAATATATTATCAAAATCATTCAATCGATACCAAAATTTATACAGGTGAAGAATGTTTCATCATTAACATGGTTGCAATTATTTATATAGTGATCAAGTGAAAAATATTTAGTTATCACTTTGTGTCAACAGGATTGGTGGAGGATGTTAATATTTTTGAGCAAATAAACCAAATGACCCTCACTGTGCAGGTTAGGGGTGTGTTATCATAAACTATGCAGAGGGGGGCAGCTGACCCCCATGCCCTTGACCAAGGGGGGGGCGAGCGGGGGCAGGACTTGCCCTTTTTCTGGAGACAGAAAATGCTTTTTGTGTGTTTAATCTCGTGTTTTTATAGCAAAATGTGACTTTTTTGGTCCAAATACCACCAATTTCACAAGGAATATTAATTTTTTGTCAATTTTATCACAAAACGGCCATAAAAACCGACAAATACCATTAAAATAGGGATTTTTGCCAATGAATTTATGGTTATTTTCCCGAGTTTGCGGAGAAAATGCCCTTTTTTGCGGAAAAGTGCCCTTTTTGTAGGCTCTGCCCCCCCGGCCCGTGGATGCTTCCGGCGCCCCTGCAATGGATATAAAATCGGATAGAATGGGGTTAATCTTACCCAAAATAATGAACTGATAAACACAAACAGTCTATAAAAGCATGTCATTGGATTTAGAAACCCATACAATAAGTCAGTCTCTAATGTCATGAACCTGTTTCAACAAAGGGGTTAAATTAATTTTGTACAGAACAAAGAATGGACCAGAGAGTCATAAATCATGGATTTGTCAATGTTTTAGAGATGCTAGCACACTGTGTGTGATAGAGTCTGAGAGTCAGGAGAGAAATTTTATTAGTGTTGAGAGATTTGTTTGATCAGGTGTTCTGGTCCATACAGGAGAGAACCACTATCTCTGTGATGTGTCTAAAGAGATTTGAGATGTGAGCCATGGTATTTATCTAATGTCAAGCTATTACACAAAACTCATTTCCAATAAGACACTGGCTGTGTAATAAGATCTCCTCTTCTAAGCTAACAGTGCCTGCAGGCATAATTAGATTATCAGCTACTTGAATTTTAAATGGCCATAACTCAAATTCGAACCTGATCTGTATTTCGGGGTGAGGTGCTGATCAGATGAAAAATATTTAAGTCAACACAGCTTGGATGAATTCTATTTAAAAACAAGAGCAGAAAGGGTTAAATAAACGATACCAAAAACCATACAGATAAAGAACGTGCTAAGAAAAACCTAGGTAAGAAATATGAAGCATATCAGAAGAAAATTGTTTAACTTAGATGCATCAGATAGCATTTGTGTGCAGGGTTAATTATTTTCTAAACCGATCAACCAATCGATACCAAAAACTATACAGGTGAGGGGTGTGTCATCATAAACCTACATATCAAATATGAACACAATCGGTAAAAAAATACTTAAGTTATGGCATCGGATAGAACATGACTATGTGCGGATGCAAAGTGTTAATAATTTCTAAACCGATCAACCGATCGATACCAAAAACTATACAGGTGAGGAGTGTGTTATCATAAACATGCACATACAATTTTAACACGATCCGATAAAAAATATTCAAGTAATTGAATCGAATAGCAAGTGTCTACGGACAGACGGACAGACGGACAGACAGACGGACGGACGAACGACGGATGGTTGATCCGGACGTCGGCATTATGTGTACCATACATGGTATGGGTACACATAAAAATACTATCTGCTCGATTTTGAATTTTCTTGGCGAAACAGGGCAAAATGGGTCTGTTAGACATATATTATTGGTATTTTTTTTTTTTTTTTGACAGACTAATTCCTTTAAAGATGTCAAAATGTGGGGCCATTCGAGTCAGGGGTGCCTAGAGGATGAGAGGGACATTGATAAACAATATGTTTAGCGCCGATTTCCACCTGATTGATACATAATCTTCTCCGTGATACGAATAATCTAATCGTGTGGTTTAAATGCGCCAAATTGGTACCTTTTGGGTGAGAGCTATGCAATGGTGGCCTTAAATTTGATACGAATTTGTATACTCGCCAATTTTCATAAATTTTATATATATTCATCTCAAAATGAGTCTAAAGTGTGTGGTTTAATGATGTCAAAAGTGGCGCCGCTTGAGTCCGAAATAGGGACCAGGGACGTGGCTAGAGGGTCTCCATTGGGGGGGGGGGGGTGTCCACCACCTCAGTGATCAGGCCTAATATATCCTATATATTCATAGACCATGGTTCTATATTCCCGGTTTGAGAACATTCAGATATTCTAACCTGAAAATTGAATAAATCCTAACATCTAGTGGTGTAACTCCAGAACAAATGCACATGGCTACTGACAAGAGACCAGAACACACTGGGCGACCATGGTTATTGGCCCGGTGTGAGTAAATTTTGAAAACTATATACAAGAAAATTGCAAATCCTAGCATCTAGACTGGCCTCAACTGAAGCTTTCCTATAATGTTAGAAATTTCCAACCTCATACTCCCCTCAGGTTGGAAAATTCTCCAACTGATGACCATTTCAGTTTACAAGTTTGTCCAAAACTCCAAATATAGTAAAATATTGTTTTATTGAACTAATTAGCAGTTTTGTATTGGCGACGATGGAGGGACAATGACACACCTGGCCGACCATGGTTTGGCCCGGTGTGCGAAAATCGCAAAATCCTAGCATCTAGACTAGCCTCAAGCCTTCCTAGAGTTTGAAATTTCAAACCTGACACCCCCCACTTAGGTTGGAAAATTTCCAACTGACAATTCCAATGACAATGTTGACCAAATGTATGACATTATTGTTTTCTTAAATTAACTAGCAGTTTTTGACTGGCCACAGGGGAGGGACCAGGAAACAAGCTTTCCAAGTGTTTGAAATTTCCAACCAGTGACCCCCCTATTAAAGGTTGGAAAATTTCCAACTGATGACCATTTCAGTCAAAAAATTTGACCAAAAATTAATTCCCCCCCAATAAATTGTTTGAAAATCAAACTACAATAACATTTTCAACCTATTGTTGGTGTGAAATTTCCAACTAATGTTTTGGCAGGTATGAAATTTCCAACTGTTGAAAATTTTGACCAAAGTTGAGGGGGATGAGACACCCCCCCCCCCAAAAAAACCCTGTCGCCAAGTCTCTGATAGGGTCGGGAGACGGGAGGGTCACCAAAAACTTATAAAAGTATGTTTAGTGCCAATTACCATCAAACTCATACACGTTCTTCTCAAATGATACAATGAATCAAATATTTGCGAATATCTGTCTGTGTTCTATATATAACTTTAAGGGTACAATCGAGATGGTACCAAGGCGGTCTAACAGGGGTAACTGTTTACGAGTAAGATAATGGTGCAGGTTAAAATTTTCCAAAGTGACGTTGTTGGTGTCAGGGGAGGGGCTATTTTTAGCGCAGATTTAGACCAAATTGATATATTATTCTTCGTAATACAAGGAATATAAAAGTGTGATTTAAAGACGCGAAATTGGTGCCGTTTGGGTGAGAGATGAGGGGGGGTAATAACTATGATAAGAATTTGTTTAGTTGCCGATAACCACCAAACTTATATCTATTATAATCATCTCCATTATATAATGCATGCATTGGTCTAATAGACGTGGTTTAAATATGACAAAAGTGGCGCGGTTCAAGTCATGCATGAGGGGAGTTGCACCAATGTTGATACAAATATATTCAGTACTGATTCCACCAAATTCATGCACGTTCTTCTCTAATGATATGATGAATTAAATCACATTTGAGGTCGTTTAGGTCATGGATGGTGAGAGGAGATTCACTAGCATTTATAAGATTGTTCAATTCGTCGATATCCAACAAAGTTATATATAGTCATCTCCCAGGCCATCTCCATGTAGTTCTAAGGAGTTTTTGGCATTCCAATTTCACAATCTCGACAAATGGTAACTGAATTAAGTCAATTGAACAATTATATCTTCTCAACTGTCATATTTATATGGGGATGGAAATCAGGGCATTCCTATAATGATCTAGCAACACAGATACATAGAAGAAAGCATTAAAAGTATATTTATATCAATCTATTTAAGAGATATATACATATATTCATTCAAACTGAGGGACCTTGAATCGTCAGAGATATGGAAATGTAGAGCAGGCCTGTTCAAAAATATTGGTCTATTTTGCGACCTGCAACACCTAGATGCAACAGGATCATATTTTAAAGTCAACAAATAGAGGAGCGGCCAAATCCAAAAAGGGCCTTAGTTTTCGAGATACCCCTACCCTCGGTAGAACAAGTTGAAACCAACTTTTTCTGAAAGATAAATATATATCATTTATGAAAATGATTCTTGGCCTTGCTGGAATTGGTGGCAGCTATGTATGGTAAGACTATTTGTGAAGGTACCTACCGAAAAATAAGCTTGTTTTCAGCGGTTGGCCAGCTATACACAATTGGTTAAAAGTTAAGCACATCACCAAAAACAGAATGTTCTATTTGTTATTATGTGGTACATGGTGATACTAGATCGGAACGTTATTATTTTTTCTGGTTTGTTTGAGATTTCACGACGTCATGTTGGAGAATGTAACGTTATGCGTCAAAACATCATGACGATTCAGAGAAACTGTCACCCGTCAACTCTGTACAAAACTAGCATGCTGGATTGAGCTTATCCTATCATATATGTTTGGAAAGAATGGAGTATTTTCTACCCGGAGGTAATAAGTTTATTTTCCTGACCCTACAAATTTAGCAATAATAGGCAAAAACCTAACCCTCCCCCCAATGTCATAAAATGCTAAGTATAGCCATCGCCGGGATTGGATCCCAGAATGATATAATAGTGCGTAGTATTTCCTTTTACTTAGTGTAGACCACACATAACAAGTGTAAAATGAAAATTTCCAACCATATTCACTATTAGATAAGTATCAAACTCCAAGATGGCGTCCAATATGGCATTCAGTTTTTATTTTAAGACTTAGTGAAGCGACATACGAAAAATCCTGGCAAGAACGTCCCAGGTGGTAAAATGTATATAATTTAATGACCATATAGAATAGTATTTCATATGAAACATTAGTTTCACCAATAATACATCTTATCAATTGGAAAAATAAAAGTAAAAAATTTATTCCGCCGTTCAATGTCATAAAATTCGAACTAAAGTTGTCGCTTGGGATTGGAACCACGAATGATCGCATAATGCGCAGTATTTTGTTTTATTAAATGTAGAATACACATGCAAATTGGCCAGAGAAATTGCCATCCAAATTTGTTATTAAAAGAGTATCATAATCGAAGCTGGCGTTCAATATGGCGGCCAATTTTAAATTCAAGACTTAGTGAACGGACATACGACAAATTCAGAAAAGAAATGTCCCCAGTGGTATATTATATATAATTGTACTGACTACATAGAATATTTCATATCAAACATTAGATTCAGCATTGATCTTTATTATCAATTGATGAAATAATTAGACAAAAACTTGATCACCCCTGCAGTCACAAACTTCCACACAAATGGGCCACTGTGGATTGTTGTACAGGCCAAAAAGAAATGAGCATACATTTTGGATTTCATTTGTGCTGAATACGATCAAAAAACAAAAAGTTTTGAAGTCACACCCACTATTGCGCCATAATGGCGGCCAATATGGTATTTAAGTTTAATTTCAACACTTTGTAAACAACTAGTACGATATGTGGGCAAATAAACGTCTCATATGGTATTACTTATGTGTATGTTTCCATTATTACATGGCAATTTATTGTTTGCGTGATGACGGAAATCAATGTGGTGGTCAATTATAGAAACAAAAAATCAGATGAGCTTTGTCATGTCTCGAATTTATAACACTTCGTGAAAACAAATACGGGAAATCAGGACAAATGACGTCTCCAGTTGTATATATATTGTGTCGACTCATCACATTCATTTCATTACAATAGTCATATGAAGTAGTAGTTATGTTATCAACATATCTTTTAATTTGCGAAATAATAAACACAAAACTCAACATTCCTCATATCGAAAGTTAAAACAATGCGCACAAAGGTATCTCTGAGAATCCTAACCAAGAATAAAACAACAAATGCGCAGTTGTAGATGTCATTTAGTGTTTACATGTATTTTTTTATTATTAATTGTTTATTGTTTTATTATGAATTGTATTGTTAGCATATTGGTGTTTATGCAAATAAATCGTATCGTATCGTTTAGTGCGACATAATTATGTTAGAACCACACTCGCTATAAGATGGATCTCAAAATACAAGATGGCATCCCATAATATAGATGTCATTTCAATTTTGGGAAGAAGTACAACAGCCAGAAAAAAGACTTCCTTTTGTGATTCTTTGCGCTGGATTTGTTGTTGAAGTGCCAGTTGTTTTCAACAACCGTTCAAATGGTTTGTTTGCTCTGGTGCCGATAGTCGATAAGTTAACCTTTTAATACTACTATTTTGGAATAGAGTAACATTAACATATATGTTATCTCCATAAAGATGAGCAACATTTGTTTTTACCAATCATAAAAATTACATGGCTCTGATGGCTTACCATTCAATTAACGTTCAGTGACTAAAGGTTAAACATGACTCCAGTGATGACATGTTATAGAGACAGATGGATCTGAGAAATACAATTATTATTCCCATATTTTCATTGAATATGAGTCATACAATGTGATTCTATGCATTCACAGCAATGGGCACTTGCGCATGGCATGTCCAGGTTTTCTTGAGAAACAAAAATGACTATTCTGGGTGAACAAGAACACAACACTATACACCAGTGATTTTTAGTTGATTACACCACACTGACTTACACTCAGTTACTTGTATCCCCATAAAACACCAGATCGACGACGGTGTTATAAATCCCGATCAGTAACACTGATATGAGGTCCATGTTAAGTGAAAATAACTTTCTAATATCTGCCAGTTTGGGGGTAGGTTGCTTATGTATGGACTGAGTATATTGCTTCCGCGGTAAGATCGGCGCTGTCTTTCCGCCACCCATAAGAATACAATGTATGTTGTGATATGGCCTAGTCGCCATAGACCAAACCGTAAACACAATTTGGATATCTATATATCAAGACTAATGACTAGTGTCTATTGTGAATTGGCTTATGCCTGTTGCCATTTCAATTGTGTTAATAGCCTACAGATTTTCATTACTTACCATTTTATCCATTTCAAATGCCACCATGCAGACTCAAAAGAACCGTGGATAAAACAAACGTTTTAGTGACATTCTGGTTTGCTTGTGAGTTGCGTGATTATGATTAGAATCTAACGGCAATCATAAATGCAACACCAATGTGCATGTTCAATGGAGATTATCGCACTATGACCTATGTATCAATAAAATGTATTAGCATGAGAGATTGCTATACATGTATAGTCAGGACCCACGTCCCTAAGAACTAATACAGATATGATATCCGCCGGAGATATAGAAGATGGAATTTTAATTAGTCTTGCCCGGAAACTCAATATCTTCTGTTTGTAACATATATGAATCTGATTGACATTCACAACCATTTAACTCACAAATTAGTCGGGACTAAAATATCAATGTACGGGAAAACATACACATCAAGCAACATATGGCGAGAACAACTTATATTCATAGGTATGCAGTGTTGCTTTCTTGTTTGACGCTGAGCCGAAACTCGAACGATTATACACAGCAGCAACCTCTCGATAACTATAACGCCTATTTATAAACCATTGTACGCTGATTGCATTATATGGACATTGTGGTCCCATGCTATGTCATTAAAGATCATTTTGTGTGTGCGATGATGAATTTCGTGTATCGTTAATAGGTAGTTTATACTATGATGTGTGAACTTTTGATTGATCGTGGACTCATATCCAACTTTGGCAAAACCAGAGATCGATAAGATATCTTATTTACTGGATTTCAAAATATATGCCATTTTTGTTTTTTGCGTTACTGCATAAAACAACAGATGGTGATTCTGTTATGTAATGTTTCATGTGGCCAAAACTGTTGCAAGGCTCTCTGAAAATGTTGGTGAAAATTCAAAAGGACATGTTAAGGAGGACTGCACATTCAAGACTATCACAATATATTAATGATAGCAATATGTTAGTATTGAACATTACAACATCACTTCGTACCGCATAGAGTGCATGATTATTTGTAACGGTCAATGACCATCCTCTATTATTACCAGTTGTCTACATATTGTTAATTCTTTACTTACTTAACGTCCCAAAATGACATCAAATGTGTCAAACAATAGTCAAATGTGCATTGGAGATCAATACACGATACACGATTAGGCAAATTAAACTATTTAAGTCATTCTCGGAATTTCACTAAGTGTTTTTTATTTTTGGTAGGTTTGTCTTTCTCCAAATATTTGATAAAAAGTTCCTGATAATTGTTAAACAAAACAACCTAAACATTCAACAAATTCAAATTTCCATCCAGTATTAATCCTGGCGTCACACCTGTGTCATAGCTAAGGGTGTGACATTTGGAACCTGATGTAGGATACCACCAAACCAATGGAAAGACACGGCTTACCCCCCCTTACGGAGCTGATCGACAGTTTATGGAAGTTAATTTGAGACAATCACGTCAAAGCTTTATCTGAAAAAAATGTTGTCTTAATACCACCATCACTCAAACACAACATATCGACGTCTAATATAAACACACAATCTAAACAATATATCGCTTCACCCTTATATTTTCTAAGTGTACACTTTCATTGTAAGTGTAGTTCAGGTATACACTTATAGTACACTTGTAGCTTTTGTTTTTTTAATTCAGTACACTTGTACCACACTCACTTTTTTCGAAATGTACACTTATTTCGTAAGTGTAGTGTAAGTGTTGTAATAAGTGTACACTTGCTCTACACTTTTGAGACTTTGAAAATCTTTGGGTATTTTGGTACACCAGTTCTATAAAATAGTGTAGAGTGCCGGGATATCATAAATGGGTATTTTGGTACACTTACAGCTACACTTATGGTACTTTGAAAAGTTCTCTCTACACTTATGACACACTGATGATACTTATACTTTTTAAATGTTTTGGGAACACTGCCCCACACTTAAAGGTACACTTATGGAACTTTGGAAAAATTTATCAACACTTATACCACACTTATCAAACTTTGATATGGATATGTTCAGGAATACTGCTCAGAGCCTCGCACATTTGTACTATATAATTGCCGTCTTATATTAAATATGAACTTTTTCAATTTTGAAATTACGGTATTTTGTTTTTCTGTTATTATGTTTACCCATACCATAGTATGGTAAACATAATGTCGACGTCCGGATTGACCACTCGTCGTACGTACGTCCGTCTGTCTGTCTGTCTGTCTGTCTGTCTGTCCGTGGACACTTTACGCATGGTGCGATAACTCAAATATTTTCTATCCGATCGGAACTAAATTTTGTATATGAGTTTCTCAGACCGTAATACAGATCGAGTTCGAGTTTTTTTTACGGAGTTATGGCCCTTTTTCAACTTCGAATTCACGCATGCTGTCATAACTCAAACAATTTTTATCTGATCGGAACCAAATTTGGTATGCGAGTTTCAGAGCCCAAAATACAGATCGAGTTCGAATATGGGTTTGATCCGAGTTTTTCTTACGGAGTTATGGCCCTTTTTCGACTTAGAATTCATGGATGCTACGATAACTAAAAAAAATATTATCTCATGAGAACCAAATTTGGTATGTGAGTTTCTCTATCTAAAATACAATTCGAGTTTGAATATGGGTTTGATCAGATTATTTTTAATGGAGTTATGGCCCTTTGATATAGAATTCATCCATGCTTCGATAGCTCAACCAGTTATCGTCTGATAGGAACCAAATTTGGTATGTGAGTTTCTCAACTCAAAATACAGATCAAGTTTGAATATGGGTTAGAACCTGTTTTTTATACCAGAGTTATGGCCCTTTTTAACTAAGGATTGAACAGATTCGATATTTTTATGCTTATCATGTAGAACCATAGCAGATATATTTATAACCCCTGTGATATCAGTTAGCACTGAGAGAGAGAATAGATTAACTTGTATTATTGGAAATAGAGTTATTTTTAGCCATCATATTGTCAGGGCACTGTGGAAGCTGTAATTGGACAGAGAACCATCTGTTGTTTATTGTATTTCCATACAGCTCTCTGGTTTAGGATATCAATGCAGTGTTCCAGTGACATATCTGTACCTAATTTTATTGAGTTAAAATTGTTAACCCTTGTCATCAATTTTATGCTTTTGAATATTTTTCATGTAATCATTCTCCTATTATATCCCTTTCACTTGTATGGATTTTTGTGGTTAAAATGAACCCTTAATTCTCAACATTCCTTATACTTAGCAGAAATACCTTTCATCTGATATATCTCATTTTATTGAGATGTATGTAAATTTTGTATGTGAATTTCTCAGCCCAAAATACAGATAGATTTCGAATTTGGGTTTGATCCATTTTTTTTATATTTTAAACAGTTATGGCTTATGGATTTTCGTGTCAGAACTGAAAATAGCTGATCACTATCGCCAAGGTATGGGTTAAACATCTGCCGATCGTGATCGGCCTCTCGTTTATATTCCGATAGTAATAAATTTTATGAATCTTTTGTGCTAAAATAAAGATATATGAGTATGTATATCTACAATTTATTAACTGCAAAATGTTTGTCATAGAAACAATGAAAATTGGTCGCTATCACGTATATTGAAATTGGCGTATTACTATATGAAAGCTTCAATGATTGTGTTTCCAAACACACCTGCATTCAAAAAACAACAACAAAAATGTCCATTACGAATATAGAAATGTTGTATGATAGTAGTTTGACGACGCAGATCAGAATTAAGTATAATAAAAATCGTTTCTAAACCCGTAATTTTGACGTGCAATACTTCCAAATAGAATTATTTTTATCGGGGTTTTTTATGGCAAAACTTCGATAGTTAGCGTAATTTCGTGACAATAAAATAATGATGAACAGATAAAAATTGTTTTTAACATTCTCGTAGAAGTACGTATATGTACCTGCTATCTGTTTTTAATTTAACGTAAAATGTATCAAAAATAACAAAGTTTAACTGTATATACGTGTGATTATCGACCCACTGTAAATCTCCCAAAGGAAATGCTTGCGGCTTTCTGCCCACGTGTTCGTGTATGGGGAATTAATCCCATCTCGCTGTGTGTAAACATTGTCCTCTGATGTCATCATTTTATTGGAAAAACCTGTCTAAATCAAGTGATATCCTAGAACTGAGCATACGATTGGCTAAAAGCTAACACGTGACTGACCGTGACTACATGCGCATGCGCAGACCACATTCCGGTAATTCGGCGGTCAAGAAATCAAATTTAAATTTCATCTGCATTTTATTTGACAACAGCTTTCATTTACAAAAATGACGGCGAGAAAAGCCAAAACAATTCAACAATTTGGCAAAAAGAAGAAAGGAACTAAACACACTAGAGATAGAACAGGTGGTAGGAGGCTGAATTCGGCAAATAATTACGCAAATAGGCGAAGTTTGTTCCCAATTCGACCGGTGATCCTACAATGACACGATGACATTGAGAAATTAAATCATGTCAACAGTAAAGTCACACTGGATGCATACAGATTATAACCGATGGAAACGTGCGCTAAATTCAGATATACAACATACATTTATTTACAAGTGATAATTCTCAATCGGAGAGTGATGGCTGTCGTCCAGCTGATTCAGTGATTGATCTCTCGCATGTTTCATTGTTGCCCAATGACAATGTTGGCAAGACTCGCCAGGAGGACTGATCACGGATTCAATTTCAATCATCTTGACGTCTTGTCCAAATGCTTGTGATACCGGACAAAACTAATTTTGGCGGAGGGGTAGACTGGGCACACAGAGCACATTGGAATTTGGATCATCTCAGAGACAATGTGACATCAGAAGAAGAAAAAAATGACTCACTTACAGCTTTTTTGGCAAAAAAAACTGGAATCGGTCATGCCAACGTTTGCAAATTTCTCTCACTCACCGTGCTAAACTAAACATCCCACAGCAGGCACTGCATGCTTTAAATGGGACATGGTACTGAATATGACATGGACATCATGACAAAAGTGGAGTAAAGACAAACGGGAAGAGACAAGCTTGAAGATACTTCAGCTCATTCAAACTTCGCATATCAGCACCAGATTTATGAAATATATTTATTGAGCCAAGGAACCTAATCGATAGATGATTTATATATTAAAACATTATTAATATAATATAATAAAGTATTTTATCAGTCTAAATCATTGTGAATGTGATTCCCTTGATTAATGCATCAATTGCCATCTTTGATAATGAAATTTAATATGTGCATGCCCATCTATGATATACACTTATTTTACTAATACATGTACTATACACTTATATAATACACTTGCATCACAATCACCATTGTACACTTACAATACACTTACAACCCCATTCAGAACTTACACTTATAAAACACTTGCAATTATTATACAGTTTTATTACACTTGCCAACATACACTTATACCACACTTTAGAATCATACACTTATATGACACTCACCTCATTTACATAGTTGGAACGTACACTTACTGTACACTTATGTTACACTTGCACTACACTTACTGCCACTGTTGGACTTGTACACTTGGTTGTAAGTGCACACTTAGAGGAAAAATTTTCCTACACTTATGCAACACTTATTTGACACTTATAACACACTTGGGAAATGTAAGGGCAAACTGCCGTATGATACATTTTGACCGTCTTTCGTATTCATTGTTCGCAGCGTGTTGGCATTAAAATTAGCCGTCATACTGGGCGTCATCTTGGATTTTGGTTGTCTACTAAGACTGGATGTGGATGCAAATTTAACATTTTATGTTTCTTCGTTGTATTCAACACAAGTAATTCCGAACGATTTGCTTAATACTTTGCATTCTGTACAATAGTCACAAATGCCGCCATTATGTGGACGTTTGTGACTGGGTGTTGATTAAGTTTTTGTTTACTAATTCTCCAACTGATAAGATAGACTAACGGTGAAACTACTGTACCCTATGAGATATCGTCTATGTAGTCACTTCAATGATATACAATATGCCACAGGGGACGTTCCATTTTAGTTTGTTCGTATGTGCGTTCGCTAAGTGCTACAATTAAAACTGGATGCCATATTGGACGCCATTTTGTTGTATCATACTCTTCTAATAGTGAATATGGATGGAAATTCATACCTGTCACTTCGTATGTGTGTTGTACATTAAATAAAACAACATACTGCGCATAATGCTATCACTCGTGGTTCCAATACCAGTCGATAACTTTATTTAGAATTTTATGACATTGGATGGAGGGATACAGTTCTACATATTAGCTTACCAATTGAAAAGATGTATTAATGGTCAAATTAATGTTTGATATGAAATGTTATTGTATGTAGTCACTACAATAATATAGATTTTACCACTGGGGACGTTCCTTTTTGGGATTTTTCGTATGTCGCTCCACAGAGTCTTAAAATAAAAACTGAATGCCATATTGGACGCCATCTTGGATTTTGATACTCTTCTAATGGTGAATATGGTTGGAAATTCGAATTTTACATTTGTTATGTGTGTTCTACACGAAATAAAAGGAAATACTACGCACTATTCTATCATTCTGGGATCCAATCCCAGGCGATGGCTATACTCAGCATTTTATGACATTGGGGGAGGGGTAAGTTTTTTCCAATTAATTACAATATTTGTAGGGATAGGGTAACAAAATTAATACCTTCGGGTAGAAAATGCTCCATTCTTTCCAAACATATATGACAAGATAAGCTCAATCCAGCGTGCTAGTTTTGTACAGAGTTGACGGGCGACAGTTTCTCTGAATCGTCATGATTTTTTTACGCATAACGTTACATTCTCTACCATGACGTCGTGAAATCTCAAACAAACCAGAAAAAATAAGAACGTTCCAATCTAGTATCACCATGTACCCCATAATAACAAATAAAACGTTCTGTTTTTTGGTGATGTGCTTAACTTTTAACCAATTGTGTATAGCTGGCCAACCGCTGAAAACAGGCTAATTTTTCGGTAGGGTACCTCCACAAATAGTCTCACCATACATTGCTGCCACCAATTCCGGCAAGGCCAAGAATCATTTTCATAAATGATATATATTTACCTTCCAGAAAAGGTTGGTTTCAACTTGTTCTACCGAGGGTAGGGGTATCCGACCACTTTTGGCATTTGGCCGCTCCTCTAAAACCCAAAACAGTTGTTGTGATGAGAAAGTTTAGGCATTGAGGAGATGGCTACATATAAGCGTCTGGCGCTTGATGTCAAATCCTCTTCTCTCAGACTTATCATACTTACATATATATATATTAACATCATCTTGTAAATTGTTGTATAAATCTGGGATACAAAATAAATACTGTTTACATCAAAGTTTAGGTATCGTGTTTATTATTTGCAGTACGTCACTAATGAGGAACGTAATCATAAAGAGTATTTTTTTGGGGTCTGAGAAAAAAACATTCTTTTGTCTATAGTAGGTAAAATACTAACAGGCCTGTAGTTTTCCTTACTCAAAATATCATTTTTCTTGTATACAGGTGTCACTTGAGCAACTTTAAGGCTATCTGAGAAAGCATCGACAGACAGAGAGTGGTTAAAATGAAAGTGTCAATGACACTGTAGCTCAACTTAGGTAGGGGAATAATTTAATGGTTGACAGTAAATGGAGGAATAGGAAAGGTGCTAATTGAAATGTCTAACATGCGCCAAAGGATTTAGTGATGCAAAGAGTAAAATACAAGATGGCTGCTGGTGGCCATTTTTTTTGGCCAATTGACCCCAAAAGAACTCGTTCCCATCTACGTATAATTGTTAACATCCATGACAAATTTTATGAAGATCTGACCAAAGCTACGACATACAAATTTCATGATGATCAGACGAACAGTACGACCTGTAGACCGCGCCAATGGATTGAATTTTAAAATCCAAGATGGCCGCTGGCAGCCATGTTTTTTGGCCGAATGACCCCACAATGATTCGTTCCCATCTACATGTCAATGTCAACATTCATGACAAATTTAATAAATATCAGACCAAAGGTATGACCTGTAGCCCACGCCAAAGGATTTAGTCATGCAAAAAGTAAAATGCTGGTGGCAATGTTTTTTGACCGAATGACCCCAAAACGACTCGTTCCCATCTACATGTCATTGTTATAATTAATGACAAATTTCATGACCATTTGACCAAAGCTACGACCTGTAGCCCGCACCAAAGGATTTAGTCATGCAAAGAGTAAAATCCAAGATGGCTGCTGGCGGCCATGTTTTTTGACCAAATGACCCCATAACGACTCGATCCCATCTACATGTCATTGTTATCATTCATGACAAATTTCATGATGATCAGACGAACAGTACGACCTGTAGCCCGCGCCAATGGATTGAATTTTGAAATCCAAGATGGCCGCCAGCAGCCATGTTTTTTGGCCGAATGACCCGACAATGATTCGTTCCCATCTACATGTCAATGTCAACGTTCATGACAAATTTTATAAAGATTAGACCAAAGGCAACCTATAGCCCGCGCCAAAGGATTTAGTCATGCAAAGAGTAAAATCCAAGATGGCGGCCATGTTTTTTGGCCGAACGACTCCAAAATCACTCGTTCCCATCTACATGTCAGTGTTAACATCCATGACAAATTTCATAAACTTCCGACCAACACAACGACCTGTAGCCCGCGCCAAAGGATTTAGTCATGCAAAGAGTAAAATCCAAGATGGCTGCTGGCAGCCATGTTTTTTGGCCGAACGACCCCAAAATCACTCGTTCCCATCTACATGTCATTATTAACATCAATGACAAATTTCATGATGATCAGACGAACAGTACGACCTGTAGCCCGCGCCAATGGATTGAATCTTGAAATCCAAGATGGCTGCCAGCGGCCATGTTTTTTGGCCGAATAACCCCAAAATGACTCGTTCCCATCTACATGTCAATGTCAACATTCATGACAAATTTCATAAAGATCAGACCAAAGGTACGACCTGTAGCCCGCGCCAAAGGATTTAGTCATGCAAAGAGTAAAATACAAGATGGCTGCTGGCGGCCATGTTTTTTGGCCGAGCGACACCAAAATCACTCGTTCCCATCTACATGTCATTATTAACATCAATGACAAATTTCATGATGATCAGGCGAACAGTACGATCTGTAGCCCGCGCCAATGGATTGAATCTTGAAATCCAAGATGGCTGCCAGCGGCAATGTTTTTAGGCCGAATGACCCCAAAATGACTCGTTCCCATCTACATGTCAATGTCAACATTCATGACAAATTTCATAAAGATCAGACCAAAGGTACGACCTGTAGCCCGGGCCAAAGGATTTAGTCATGCAAAGAGTAAAATCCAAGATGGCTGCTGGCAGCCATGTTTTTCGGCCGAACAACTCCAAAATCACTCGTTCCCATCTACATGTCATTGTTAACATCCATGACAAATTTCATGATGTTCCGATCGAAGCTACGACCTGTAGCCCGCGCCAAAGGATTTAGTCATGCAAAGAGTAAAATCCAAGATGGCTGCTGGTGGCCATGTTTATTGGCCGAACAACCCCAAAATGACTCGTTCCCATCTACATGTCAATATTAACATCCATGACAAATTTCATGATGATCAGACGAACAGTACGACCTGTAGCCCGCGCCAATGGATTGAATCTTGAAATCCAAGATGGCTGCCAGCGGCCATGTTTTTTGGCAGAATGACCCCAAAATGACTCGTTCCCATCTACATGTCAATGTCAACATTCATGACAAATTTCATAAAGATCAGACCAAAGGTACGACCTGTAGCCCGGGCCAAAGGATTTAGTCATGCAAAGAGTAAAATCCAAGATGGCTGCTGGCGGCCATGTTTTTCGGCCGAACAACTCCAAAATCACTCGTTCCCATCTACATGTCATTGTTAACATCCATGACAAATTTCATGATGTTCCGATCAAAGCTACGACCTGTAGCCCGCGCCAAAGGATTTAGTCATGCAAAGAGTAAAATCCAAGATGGCTGCTGGCGGCCATGTTTATTGGCCGAACGACCCCAAAATGACTCGTTCCCATCTACATGTCAATATTAACATCCATGACAAATTTCATGATGATCAGACGAACAGTACGACCTGTAGCCCGCGCCAATGGATTGAATTTTGAAATCTAAGATGGCCGCCAGCGGCCATGTTTTTTGGCCGAATGACCCCACAATGATTCGTTCCCATCTACATGTCAATGTCAACATTCATGACAAATTTCATAAAGATTAGACCAAAGGTACAACATGTAGCCCGCGCCAAAGGATTTAGTCATGCAAAGAGTAAAATCCAAGATGGCTGCTGGCGGCCATGTTTTTTGGCCGAACGACACCAAAATCACTCGTTGCCATCTACATGTCATTATTAACATCAATGACAAATTTCATGATGATCAGGCGAACAGTACGATCTGTAGCCCGCGCCAATGGATTGAATCTTGAAATCCAAGATGGCTGCCAGCGGCCATGTTTTTAGGCCGAATGACCCCAAAATGACTCGTTCCCATCTACATGTCAATGTCAACATTCATGACAAATTTCATAAAGATCAGACCAAAGGTACGACCTGTAGCCCGGGCCAAAGGATTTAGTCATGCAAAGAGTAAAATCCAAGATGGCTGCTGGCGGCCATGTTTTTCGGCCGAACGACCCCAAAATCACTCGTTCCCATCTACATGTCATTGTTAACATCCATGACAAATTTCATGATGTTCCGATCGAAGCTACGACCTGTAGCCCGCGCCAAAGGATTTAGTCATGCAAAGAGTAAAATCCAAGATGGCTGCTGGTGGCCATGTTTATTGGCCGAACAACCCCAAAATGACTCGTTCCCATCTACATGTCAATATTAACATCCATGACAAATTTCATGATGATCAGACGAACAGTACGACCTGTAGCCCGCGCCAATGGATTGAATCTTGAAATCCAAGATGGCTGCCAGCGGCCATGTTTTTTGGCAGAATGACCCCAAAATGACTCGTTCCCATCTACATGTCAATGTCAACATTCATGACAAATTTCATAAAGATCAGACCAAAGGTACGACCTGTAGCCCGGGCCAAAGGATTTAGTCATGCAAAGAGTAAAATCCAAGATGGCTGCTGGCGGCCATGTTTTTCGGCCGAACGACCCCAAAATCACTCGTTCCCATCTACATGTCATTGTTAACATCCATGACCAATTTCATGATGTTCCGATCGAAGCTACGACCTGTAGCCCGCGCCAAAGGATTTAGTCATGCAAAGAGTAAAATCCAAGATGGCTGCTGGTGGCCATGTTTATTGGCCGAACAACCCCAAAATGACTCGTTCCCATCTACATGTCAATATTAACATCCATGACAAATTTCATGATGATCAGACGAACAGTACGACCTGTAGCCCGCGCCAATGGATTGAATTTTGAAATCTAAGATGGCCACCAGCGGCCATGTTTTTTGGCAGAATGACCCCACATTGATTCGTTCCCATCTACATGTCAATGTCAACATTCATGACAAATTTCATAAAGATTAGACCAAAGGTACAACCTGTAGCCCGCGCCAAAGGATTTAGTCATGCAAAGAGTAAAATCCAAGATGGCTGCTGGCAGCCATGTTTTTTGGCCGAACGACCCCAAAATCACTCGTTCCCATCTACATGACAGTGTTAACATCCATGACAAATTTCATAAACTTCCGACCAAAACAACGACCTGTAGCCCGCGCCAAAGGATTTAGTCATGCAAAGAGTAAAATCCAAGATGGCTACTGGCAGCCATGTTTTTTGGCCGAACGACCCCAAAATCACTCGTTCCCATCTACATGTCATTATTAACATCAATGACAAATTTCATGATGATCAGATGAACAGTACGACCTGTAGGCCGCGCCAATGGATTGAATCTTGAAATCCAAGATGGCTGCCAGCGGCCATGTTTTTTGGCCGAATGACCCAAAAATGACTCGTTCCCATCTACATGTCAATGTCAACATTCATGACAAATTTCATGAAGATCAGACCAAAGGTACAACCTGTAGCCCGCGCCAAAGGAAATTGTTGACGGACACACGGACACACGGACACACGAACACACGCACACACGGACACACGGACGACGGACGCCAAACCATGGCAATAGCTCAAACTTACAAGTAAGTTGAGCTAAAAATTACTCAAAGGCACGTGTATTGCTGAGTTACATATTATCAGCATTTTTGCTGTGATACATAATCAATGCCAGTAGCCTTTTTTTAGTTTAGTTTACATATCTCTTTGGAGAAGAACTCTTCAGAGATTGGCTTCAGGCTAAAAGTCTCAGGTGAAATACAGTTCTCTTTGATTTTGACGATGCTTGGATGTTCCTTATTTACAGGATGGTTCATGGGTATATTTGATGCAACGTCAATAAAAAATGAGTTGAATATTTCCCAGACAGATTGTTGGTCAGATTGTTTCTCCACACACATGGTCAAATAGACATTCAATGTATACATCAACACCACAACAATGACCATAGAGTCACTCCGGGTATACATATCTACCTCACCAATGGCCATATAGCCAATCTCTTCATAGACATACCCTCAACACATACCCTCACCCATGGCACCTGGTATACTCCTTCACCTGACCTATGGCCGTATAGTCATCCTGTGTGTACCTATTCAAAACATTCATACATGATCATGGTCAATCCTTGTATAAATATTCACCTCACCATTGGCCATGTCACTCCCTGTATTCCTATTTGTCACACCATAGCCGAATAGCCACTCAAGATATACTAATATGCACCTCATCCATGGCCATATAGCCGCTCGCTATATACACTATACACTGTATACACATACTCCTCGCCCATTACCATATAGCAACACCTGTGATTACCCGTATAACCTACACATGACCATATCGCCACGACTCACCAAGCAGGAACACCAGGTATACTCATACACCTGACCATTTAGTCACTCCATGTATATATATTCATTACATTTATGATCATACAGTCACTCAGTGTATACCTACATGTATTCATCTCACCATTTACTATACAGTCATTACCTGTATACCACTCAATATATACATATGCAGCCCACCCTGGACCATAGAGTCACTCCAGGTATACATATACACCTCACCAATGGCCATTCAGCCCTTCCAGATATACAAAAAACCTGCACACACGACCACTCATAATACCATCCATACTTGCATATACACCTCACACATGACAAAATTCAGCAATTCACTGTATAATCATACCCGCCATCCATGATCATCCCTTTACACCCACCAATGATAATACATCCATTTATGTAAGCACTGGAGAGATACTCATCATCAGTATCTTGATAGCTATGTGTAAGCAATGGAGAGATACTCATCATCAGTATCTTGATAGCTATGTGTAAGCAATGGAGAGATACTCATCATCAGTATCTTGATAGCTACGTGTAAGCACTGGAGAGATACTCATCACTGTATCTTGATAGCTACGTGTAAGCACTGGAGAGATACTCATAATCAGTATCTTGATAGCTACGTGTAAGCACTGGAGAGATACTCATCACTGTATCCTGATAGCTACGTGTAAGCACTGGAGAGATACTCATCAGGACAGATACTGAGTCCCAAAGGCTGACTGCTTGTATAACTGATTATTTCAAACATTCATGTTATTTTCTCTTTCTATCTCCAGTTTGTTCGGAAATTCCTATCTTTTTTTTATTTCAAACATTCATGTCATTTTCTCTTTCTATCGCCGGGTAAAGAATTGTCTAACCCGGATTCCGACGCATCACAATCAATCGACCATACAATGCATAGTCTAACCCGGATTCCGATACACCACAATCAATCGACCATACAATGCATTGTCTAACACGGATTCCCACACACCACAATCAATCGACCATACAATGCATAGTCTAACCCGGATTCCGACACACCATAATCAATCGACGATACAATGCATTGTCTAACCCGGATGCCGACACACCACAATCAATCGACCATACAATGCATTGTCTAACCTGGATTCCAACACACCACAATCAATCGACCATACAATGCAATGTCTAACCCAGATTCCCACACACCACAATCAATCGACCATACAATGCATTGTCTAAATAACCCGGATTCCCACACACCACAATCAATCGACCAAACAATGCATAGTCTAACCTAGATTCTGACACACCACAATCAATCGACCATACAATGCATAGTCTAACCCGGATGCCGACACACCACAATCTATCGACCATACAATGCAATGTCTAACCCGGATTCCCACACACCACAATCAATCGACCATACAATGCATTGTCTAACCCGGATTCCGACACACCACAATCAATCGACCATACAATGCATTGTCTAACCCGGATTCCCACACACCACAATCAATCGACCATACAATGCAATGTCTAACCCAGATTCCCACACACCACAATCAATCGACCATACAATGCATTGTCTAACCCAGTTCCCACACACCACAATCAATTTCAAAATTTCAACCTTTCAAAATTTCACAAATTCCTAACTTTTTTTTTATTTCAAACATTCAATTTATTTTCTCTTTCTATCTGTGGGTAAAGAACGTTCTTTACCCGGCGATAGAAAGAGAAAATGAAATGAATGTTTGAAATAAAAAAAAAGATAGGAATTTGTGAAATTTTGAAAGAAACAAGACAGTCAATGACTGTGGGGTCGCTCACCAGACTGCAAAGACTGATACGACTGGGACTCTGGAGACCACAACAGTCAGCACTATTCATAATCACTTTAAAAGAAGTAGATTTAAACAGGATATGTGGCTAGAGAGACTTCAAGTATGTAGATTGGTGAAAATCCACCTTGAAATTACCAACTGTACACTACTGATCGGGCTCCAGACTCCCAAGTCTTAGGTTGGAATTTCACAACCGACACCTCAAACTTTCTCAATTGTTGGAAATTTCCAATCTCACAAGCACCTTTTTCTAAAACCATTTAGACATGTTTGAAGCCCAATTATCCATGGACCAAAAACACAATACATGTATGTCAGACTAATCAGTCAGGTGGTTCCAAGTTCTGTTTTAATGAATTTGGTATTTCAATGATTTTATTAGACACAAAAGTGCAGGGATGTGCCAATCCCCAAAATAGTCCCGGGCGGGAGGATCATCGGTCCAATTGGGCGACCATGGTTCGCCTGATGGGAAGAAAATTTGGATTATTAGCGCCCGCAAACGCGTTTTCCTTGCATTTCGGGTGTAAAATACACCACAAGGCCTCTGACAAATTATCATAAAATAGGGACATTTCATATTTTAAATTTGGGCGAACGTAATTTGAAAGTCAGTGTAACTCACCCGGTATAAGAATCCTCTGCATATTCTTTATATAAATCCAATTATTTAACAGGTTAATCCGGTACAGTAAACTGAACTGAACGTTCCAAATTCATCCCGGGACTTTTAACTCCGGCGCGTGCCTTCAGTTTAGCACGTGCGGAAAGTATTTGATTATGTCGGCTCTTTGTAATAACATTCACCGGTCATCGCAGACATTTTGACACCTCATTAATCAAGGCTCCCCACGTGCTTTATAGGAGGCATTAAAAATGCCTCAGACGGCAACATGCCATCGCTATCAGACATGCAAGATGTCGTTATCATCAAGAGAACTCGGCACAATTTACAATGCGAGTACAGTTGTGATCGTAAAAATGTGCCGGGCGCACTGGATTGAAAACGTAGTGACTCCCGGGCGATCGTTTTGAGTGGTGGGCGCCACCGTCCGGCGTTGGGCACATCCCTGTGCTTTCATCTCCAGATTGTAGATATGCAAGTATTATCTGAGTCTGACCACAAACCCTGTACTGTCTGCCCTGCGAAATGGGACCCCCATCCCAAAAGACTGGCATCGGTTGTAATCGAAACTGTTCTCCGATCTGAAAAGAGGAATTGACCCTGTTGCATGTTTGGTGTTTGTAACCACCAGTTCAGATGGGGTACCAGATGTTGTGTACACAGGAACCTGAGCTTGTATGAATGGCAAACTGTTGCCATCTTTTCAAGAGATACATCTGAATGGGTCTCATGTGAGACGAGCATTCAGAACCAACTTCAGACATGACGCTATGATGCCTAACAGATGCAGATAACTGCGGGCGGTGTTGGAGTACTGTTATATGAAACATGGCTTCCTAAATAAGTTAACATTTTGGATGGTTCCAAATGAGATTTTGTAAAAAAAACCCAGATTTAGAATGATTTCAATGAACATCTCCATGTCTTGCAATAGGCTTGTTCCAGATGAATTTGAACAAATCCAGTTGTCTACATAAATGGCTAGACGTAGACCAATCTGGCATAAATACGTGACGTTTGCGACCACTTTTGTGATACGCAATGGGCTGTTGTTGCACCGAAACATATTGTTCTCCATTGATACTGAACATTGCCCATGCTGAATCAGAAATATTTCTTGTGGAATTCCCACAATTTTACATGGATATATGCGTCCTGTATATCTCCGGTGAAACCCCAATCTCCCTTTTTTATAAAGGACAAGACCATTTTTAGAGTATCCATCTTGAACTGTTCTTTCCAAATGTAATGGTTCTGATGTCTTATATTTGTGATAGGACGAAAACTGCCATCCAGCTTCGGTAACAGGAAAATCGCACTTTAAAAACCTTGATCCGATAAATTTTTTGGTACAACTTTGATAATGTTCAAAATTATAAGTCTTTAAATTTCTTATTTCAGAAACTTCATCTCTGTTTCGTTCAAATTAGTTTCTTTCACACCTAGGAAAGGTGGAAAATGAAGAAAATCGATTTTATAATAATTTCTAATGACATCTAGTGTCCATCTGTCCGCTTATATTTTCCCAAGTCTGGTGAAAATGTGTGAAACCAACTCTAGCAGATCCACTGTCGTATCATCCACCTCGTCTTCATCTGTAAGAGAACCCACCTCGTCCAGCAGTTTTGGCATTTCGGGAACTATATTTGGAATTCGAAAAGGCTCAAACTCAGCTGATTTCGATGTGGAAGGTTGATCCCCGTCATTCCTAAATGATTCCGCTCGTTCCAGCCAGTTAACAGTTCTCGTAACTTTCCTGGGTGGTCCTTGAGAGGATTTGTCTGTCAAATTTATCTTAGAAGTTTTGATTGACGACAAACATTCATTCACAACATTACTTTTATCTTTTTTCGATCTAAGAAAACATTCAAGCTGATCCCCGAATAACTGGTCTGACATTAACGGTAAATTGGCTAGTTCCTTGGGATCTGCTGCCTGATACAAATTTGCATCGCTGATAGCTGTTTGCCGATGAATCAAATGATGCATGACCCCTGCATGGCCTTATAATTGATCTAACACTTTAGTCGACATTGAAAAAAAAAACAAATGTTGTGTCAGTCGATCAAAGTCAATCACCTCAGCTTGAACACCTTCCATGAGGGATGCTAAGGCTTTAATATTTTATATAGACATTCACAGCTATTCCCATCTGCGCAGCAGCCTGACATCTACAAGCTGTCTCCTTCAATGAATTTGAATGGATTGGAAATTAACTGTTTTCCAGATCTGATTTATGCAGACTTTCCATGTGACTTTAATATCAAACACATTCAAAGTACAGTTGTACAGTTGTGATCGTAAAAATTCATTCAAAGAAGGTATTTTCAAGAAATCATTTGAAGACTCCGCAACAGGGAGCTCCTCCAATAACTTTTCAGGAAAAGCAGTTAAAAATGTTGGCTCTTTACTATGCCAAGAAGCTTTGAGCACTCTTTTCTGTGCTTTGTCTAAGGTCAGTCCACTGACACATTCAGACTGTTTAGGTAAAGCATCTTTACCAAAAATTGTCCACTAATTAGCCCTTGGCTATTGGTATACAAAGTGTTTAACTTTTGCCTTGAATAACAGATGTGTCATCAAAAGCTTGTCCATGGCATGACACCGATAACACATCGTCCTCTGAACTACTGACAACGTTATCATACTGTGCGTCTTTTGCACGTTGCCGTTCTTATTGGTAGTTTTGCTTTTCGGACAGCCTCTTCGACTCTTTAGCATTAGACTTTTGTTGTCTTAAGGATGACCCTGAAGATCCCCTAGACTTAGAGCGCTTATCTGAGTACTTTGACATAGACCAATAATATCTAACTTTTCGCCAGTCTGTTTGCGAAGTTCAGACATTTCCCGTTCTTGCGAGGCAATCTTTTCCTCCAGAATATCGTAGTGCAACCTTCGTTTGGTCTTATGCTTATGCTGATTATCCACTGGAGATTTTACAGTAGTCTCTGTCGGAGAAAAAAGACGCCTCAGATTCCATCATTGTAAGAGCAGCACAAAAAATAAGCACATCTGATTGTGAGTGCCGAGAAATCAAACTGGTTATACGGATATGCGCAATGCACATGCTCGGTTAGGTTAATTAAAAAACTTTAACCGGGAGATGGAATGAAACCATGGAAACGCAACTCGATTCTGGGAGTTTGGGCGGAACTTTCCGGAGGTTGCGTTATCTAATTCTGTATGAATTATGTCAGGTGAGTGACTAATTTAAAAAATAAAATCAAGCATTTTGTGTGTGCAAACCAAGGGGCATAACTCAGTGACAAATTATATGAAGAAGCTAAAGTACAGACATTTCATTACACCTACAATTTCTGTTGAAAATAAAACATGCTTGATGGGACCTATGCCAAAGATAATGGCTCAGCATAGATTTGAAGTACAGTACCCCTTCCCAGGTTGGCCAAAATTTCTGGAAATTGTGTATTGTTTACCTCATGGTTCTTGAAAAGAAAACATGTTTAAGAATGACTATGGAGGAAAGAGTTACAACGTATGTCGCTGGTTCCGCCCCTATTTGAACTGATCGCATTTGAACAAATCTGAATCTCTGTCACCCTTCACACCAAATATAAGCTTATTAAATAGGCCCCATGGTTCTTGAGAGGAAGACATTTTACGAATTACTATAAAAGGAAAGAGTTCTGTCCCTGCCCTCGCCCCTATTTGACCTGGCAACCTCATTTTAACAAATCTGAACACCAGTCACCTAGGGACCATCCATACCAAATATGACTATTCGAACTTCTGAAGAAGAAGATGCTGATGGACGGACGGATGGATGGATGGACGAATAGCGATGACTACAGTTCCACCTGAGTGTCTCAGGTGAGCTAACAAGCACTACTTTAAAAAGTTTAGAAGTATAGATAGATCACGACATTGTCAGTTTAACGGGTAGAGTAAAAACTGCTTTATTTTAGAGGGTTAATTCACCGGGAAATCACTCCACTGCACATAGAAACCACCAACCCCGGAAAGCAACTGACAACTTGCCCAGATACATGATTCAGAATACCCTCCCTTTGTGTTCGGATCATGAAACAGACCTTATCGGAATTCGAACCAGCTTCGCCATCCCTGGACGGCTTGTTGATCTAATGCGGAATGTCTATAACTGGGAATAAATTGCTGGGAAGCAAATTCAAAATAGAATTGAGAGGCCCAAATCTTTAGGTCGGTATGATGCAGTAAGAAATAACTCTTGCATCGATTAAGTTTATGCACTTATAACCAAATTGTTTGAAGACAAATTCTATAAGAGCATGCACATTTTATTAAATTACAATCTTATAAATAGATGATTAAGCGAATACCAATTACTTTAGAGAATTCCATCAGATCCTATCAATTCCATGGGAAGAATATGTAATTTTTAAGATGGTACATGTATTCAGTGTTAAGCCAGGATGGTATGATATTGTGTAAAGTTCAAATAGTTTTGCCTGTTATTACAGATAGTAATGTAATATACACAGCACTCACTGGTATTCTCTCTGGATATTTGCCCCGTATCTTTGATGACTCAGCTTTTCTTTGTTCTGGAAAGAAAAACAACAATCAATGTCAGAGAGTGTGTAAGTTTAACACAGGTCATTCACCAATTCTCAGATGATGACCGTTTCGTACACAACAGAAACACATGGCCCCAGAATTAATCTCATATTTAAATTGAAATTAATGACCCTTAACACAACATTCTCCCCCATATCTGTTGTTTGTTTATCAAACAGTGTCAGATAAGATCAGATGTCATGTTGTCAGTGCAAGAGATGACTTTTTAAAAGATTTTTAGTGTTGCATTTGGAATGTGTAAGAATGAAAAGGGTTTCATAACAGGAGTGCTTGACCAAAGTTGACCCATCAATGGGTAAGGGTATAAAAGGAGCCTTGAATATTTGCATTATTAACCACGTAAGCCTAAATGGGTTAACAGTTCCTGCACACACGATCACAGCATTCATTCATAAAATGAAAGGTCTATGAGCATTAGAATTTAGATTAAAAACAAAAATTGAACAGCTAAATAGTTTAAACTAATTCATTATGGGGGGGGGGGGGGGGGGGGGGGGGGGGGTAAATGTTATGTCTCCCAAGTTCTGTCCATATGTGACCAGCTATTCTCAAATTTCTCTTTGGACTGTCCTAGACCTTTGATGATCAATCACAACAAAGTTGAGTCATGAGTTGATTACTGTTCCACAAAATGTGTTTGATCTACTGTTCACTTATGTTAAGTTTCAAATAGTCAAGAAAATAAGAGTTAACAGCCCCTAGATATGGAATATAATGCTCCTATAACAATTAATATGAACAGCCCATAAATATGGACCATAATGCTCCTACAGAGTATATAACAATCATATATTCCCTGTGAAAATGAAGTGTTAAGAAGGAAAAGAGTTATGTCCTTGTCTCCACCCCTATTTGATCAGGTGATCCCATTGAACAAATCTGAATCTGAGTCACCCAAGGACCCTCCCTACCAAATATGAGCTAACTTTTGTCCGGATGGTTCTTGAGAAGACGTTTTTGTGGGACCTACGAATATTCAAGTTTCAATTTGATGTCGATATCGGGCACCCGATTCGAGATCGACAGCGATTCGGTCTACTGATTCGGATATTTTCGAATCGGTGTTACTTTGGTGTAGTCTAGTTTTCTGCATCTACAAACACATGTCAAATGACCTGATCTCACAAAAAAATGAAGTACAAGGTTGCCAAGTTATCCAACGTAGGTAATTTTAAATGTATGCTGTTCAGAATAGACGTGCATTATGCAAATTAGGCCTATGTGGTTCAATCGCAACCTGTGACGGTGATCAATCGCCTCATATATTTGTAATCTGTTTCGACACTATTTATATGTTTCTACATGGTGCATGATCACTAAATGTGGAACTCAATTGATTACCTTATGCTTAGAACTTCAGATATCCACTTTAGATAATATGAGTAAAATTCAATGTCAGCCGCCGTTATGAGCAACAAAACATAGATTGGAATGAACAGAAACGGTGAGAAACATTAGAACAAATGGTCTATTATGTTCTTAAATGGACGTTGTCATGTGCGACCAGTTATCTGCGACACTGCCGGCAGAATTGCTATAAATTTCCTACTTTCAGTTTGTTTCCCCGGGAAATCGAGTGCATTGCACAAAGTTTCGATCTGTTGAATCTTGTTGATAATATTTAACACTTGTAATTTTTGTCTGTTTTCTGCCCCAGCATATCCCAAACCCTCCATGAGACTGCGAGTGACTTGCCTACAGGTATGTCATGATTTTCATAAAAAAAAAAATAAAAAAAAAAATGGATGTTTAAGGAGTTTAACATTGTTAATCTAGTGAATTTTGCAGTTTTTTGTCATGAGACACCGAAATACACACTGGTAAACAATGTCAATCACTAGCTGATTCGAATCGAGATTCAATTCGATGTCGATATCAGAAAGGAGATTCGATATCGAGATTTGATTCGATGCAAAATCCCCGATTTCGCAGATCCATACCTTTTTGATCTGGTGACTCCATTTGAACAAATCTGAACCTATTCGGTCTTATGGTTCTAGAGAAGATGTTCACATAATTGTTATCGATGGAGTGAGGACTATAGCTCTTCGTCTCAGGTGAGATAACAAGACAGTCAATGACTGTGGGGTCGCTCACCAGACTGTAAAGACGGAGAAGACTGGGACTCTGAAGACTACAATAGTAAGTACTTTTCAAATCATTTTAAAACAAGTAGTTCTAAACAGGGACACAGGTAGAGGATCTTTGTTGAAAGGTGGGAGAGGATATGGGGGTCCATCTTGAAATTTCTAACTGCACACTACCCCAATAGATTATTGCCCATTACCTCCCAACTGGATCAAACTAAGTTACAACTTGCACTTCAAGATCTCCAACTGTTGTAAATTTATCAAAACCTTACTGATAATACCGGTATATAACAAAATTATTACATCTAATATAGGAATCTATATACAAGTACCAAACATGAATTCATAGCATAGATAGGATGGGTGCCAGACCTTTTTAGTTTTGAAAATTACCATCCGGGAGATTTTAGTTCATGACTCCAGCTGATGACCGACTCATGTTAAAAAAAAAATAGATTTTAATCTTTTTATTTCAAGTGATGTGAAACACTCTGGTAGGGCAATCAAATAGAAATAGGGAATAATTTTGCTGAAAGTAGTTATTTTTACAGATATTAATCCAAATTGACAACAAACACCGTCATTCTTATAAATTATTAAATACAATGACTCTCTGTGCGGAAATCATCTGTGTTAGTTTATCGTCGAGAGTTGCGTCCCATATCGAGATGTAAATATTTACATTTGAGCTTAATTCAGACGATGTTTTCTCTGGAGTGGTATGGTCGATTTCTTATAAAGTTTCGCAATGTTAGTAGAATGCTACATTCCCCTGGTTGGCATCAGGGTTGGGGTAATTGTAATTTGTAATTGTAATTGAATGTAATTAATTACATTTTCCCAAGTAATTGGGTGTAATTTGTAATTGAAGGTTTTTTCAATTACATGTAATTGAATGTAATTAATTACATTGAGAAAAGGGGTGTAATTTCAATTACATTTCAATTACATTTTCAATTACATTCCAAAAATACAGACCAATATAACAAGTTAACACATCAGCATTTACTTGACTAGTGTTATACACATGGGGTCATTATCCTCATATTTTCCTTCTATTCATTAGGCAACATTTTACCTTGCCCAATGATATTTCTGACAAATTCAAAGCTACATGTAAACATTGTCCAACACTGATTTCGGGTTCAGCAAAAGCAACTTCAAATTTCATCACACATCTAAAGGTAAGTCATGTTGAATTTTATTTTATATTATTTATATATGTTATTGTTATTATTATATGTATATGTTTTAATACACCTACAATAATGTGTATATCATCATGACAATATGTACATAATTAATACAAGTACATGTATTGAATTAAAAAACATATTATTTTTTTCATAAACATTATTGTTGTTTCTGAACATTCCCGGAATATATCTTTAAAAGTAATACATTCATTTTAAAACGATAATTGTTTTATAACATTAATAATAAATGCATTTTGTCTTCATAACAAAACACCATTTAGTCTATATGTTTTGAGCTTAACTGTATTCACCTCCATATCTGGTCAGTTTTGTGGGGGGTACAAAATCTTCCAATGCTAAAAACATTGGATAAAATAATTTTTGATTCCCAAGAAAACATTCCATTAATAGACACATGTGTTTAATGTTATCACTTATGCTGTTATGGCTATGGCTAGCAAGATAGCAAGTTAATCCCTTGGTCAGTATTTGGCTGCAAACATAAGTGATGAGCAGCAGCCTACCATAATTTAAACTCTTGTTTTATACTTTCATAAAGGTAGCCACGAATAACATCATACTAAACAGTCTTTGCAAAATATTGCGGCGCACATTTGAACAGTTTTTAACTCATACATGTAGTATATTAAAAATGATGCCCCCCCCCCACTTTTTTGTAGCTTCCGCCGCCCCTGGGCGACTTAATTGTACAAACTTTCCTGGGTTAAGCCTGCTAGCTGCAATTCGAAAGAATGATGATGGTCAGGTGTAACCACCACATCAAATGAACAATTTGTGCTCTACATGTAGTTGTTGTTTTATTGTTTTGTTTACATTGTTTCACTGTGTTACATTAATTTGCTTTTATATTTTATGTATATCAATAAAGTTCATCAAACACAAATGACTTTCCTCCTTGAAGCTCTTCCCGAATCCCGATTTTCATTAACCAAAAGTAATTGTAATTGTAATTGAACAAATGTAATTGTAATTAATTACATTGCATTTCCAATGTAATTGTAATTGTAATTGACATATGTCAATGTAATTGTAATTAATTACATTTCAATGTAATTGACCCAACCCTGGTTGGCATAGCGCCTGAGAACTAACTTATCAGTTCCACGCACCGGAACAAGTCCATAATATGTCTTTAAAGATTATATTAATTTATGAGTTTCTATTTATGTTTATTTATAAATATATAATTACAACTACTTTCATTTTCGTCGAAATGCGGGCATTTGATTGTCGAGAGGCTACCGCATGACCTGTGTCTATCAGTGCATAGACTTTGCAGTAGACGAGTCACATCGCGTAGTGACACTTTAAGAAAATTGGGCGAGTCTATAACCGTCGCCCCACACGACGTCCCCGGATGACGCGAAAGCGCGGAACAAGAATTCCATTAGAATTTCAGTGAAAAAACAACTCGAAAACTCAATGTTAGAAACATTTGAACAAGTAGTCTATGTCTATATTCCATGTCTCTGCTTCTTATCTACACTATACTATACTTATGTCTGTTCATTTCAGCCGTATCCATGTTTTTGTAAAGCTCGATTGAACACTCAAAGTTCGTGCCGCGTTTTTTATTTGTCCCATTTTCGAAAAAGCGTCTATGACAACGTGTATAGTTACTGCTGTGAACACAAATTATCATAAATCAGGCTGATCAACATGGCAAAATTTAATGGAAATAAATAAAATGTGTTACCCGATTACAACCCTTTTAACATTTTTCAGCTTTATTACAATGCTAATGACATGACATTTGTCACGAGCACATTAGATATGATCAGGGCATTTGTTTACAAATTACATCGCCATGATCGGACTGGAGTCTGGACTGGTCTGGAGTTAATAATTTTACCGGAGATCGCGGATTCGACTCTGTGTGTGTTGATAAGTATTGGGTTGTTGTTGAGTCATTTTAAACGTAAATCATAATTTAAACGTAAACAAGTAATTCTTTTTATCATGGATTGTTCATTGCTGAAAATTGAAGTTGAAGCGTAAATATTTATTTTCTGAAAGTTTGCTTGACGAAATTGATCGTTGACAATTTCGGCCAATTTATTTTCGGCCCATCAACCAAATTTTGAGATCGTCCAACGGAAAATCATGTTTTGGCAATTAATTTTCTGAGATGGATTAATAGTAGATAGCTGAAAATAAAGTGTTATAGTTGTAATTATAAGCCATCAACGTCGTTTTTCGGTTGATCTATGAGCGTATAGACCGATCAGTAGACGAATAAAATACTGTATAATTCCGCGAAGCGGATTATACTAATAGTATAATCCGCTTCGCGGAATTATACAGTATTTTATTCGTCTACTGATCGGTCTATACGCTCATAGATCAACCGAAAAACGACGTTGATGACATATATATACCTAAACAAAACGTGAACAAAACAGTAATAAAACAGCTATCATGGGTGGATCCCAGGATAAAAACGAAATAGGTTGAAATATAGGTAAAATACCTTTTGGGGTCTTAAAGGCATGTGCGGCGTTCGTTGCAGAAATATTCATATTTGTTCAAATCGCCACCAACAGAAGGAATATTATAATATATATAGTTTTGTTCATATGCCAAACATAATCAGCGTGTAAATAGTATATTGTCGTCAAGACGTACGGTGGTGTACGTAAACAAGAGCCTGCTCGTGTTACAGAAGTTTTGCTTCTGTTTACATAACACAGCACAATTCTATTGGTTAATCACACACAAATGATATAAACGCTCTTTATTATTTCCATATTAGGTACAGTAACAAATCACGTTCTTTATGTTTACCATATCCGGATCTAAACAAAAGCCAGGTTCTGTAACGTTATTTGTTTTTGTTTACATAACAAAGGAAAAACATTTGACAATAACATACTGTTTATGCCATATTTCTGATTGGTATAAGAACAAAGTCAGCCTATATTTTACTATTATTTCTGTTTATGGCGGTTTTTGATGGAGGTGTATATTTTAACAGCATACCCACTGCCAACGCCGCCCGTATAGTGGACAATTCGGATGAAGAAAGACACTTATCCAAGTCGATCGTCAAAGCTGGCCAAAAGATTAAGAAACGCAGAGTCGCACTCACCCCTATGATTCGACAACACCTCGTCAATCAGCACAACCGACTCAGCCTATTCAGCCAATCTATCAGGATTCAGTGGAGCGTGTTGTGGCTGTGGAAAACACAGACACCGAGTTGCCTTTTGTGCACAGAACAGGCAGAGCCAGTTGGCTGATAAGTTAAGTATAAATAATACTCACACAAAGGAATGTGGGAATTCCGCAACATTGTAATGCTTTACAATTTGGGGTTGGGTGTACTTTAACTCATGATATTAATTCTCCAGTTGGACGATTAAAGTCTCATTTAGATAAATGGGAACATATCGGAGCAAGTCCGTATATATTGAGTATACTTAAAGAAGGATACCGAATTCCATTCATTGATTCACCAGATGCAATTTTTCTACAAAATAATCGATCGGCAAGGGAAAATGCGGTTTTTGTAGAGGGTGAAATAGAAAAAACTACTCAAAATGGGATGTATTGAATTAATACAAAATCAGTCAAAGGTTGTTAACCCATTGACGGTAGCTTTTGGCAAAGGGGGCAAGATGCAATTGGTTTTGGATTGCCGACACATTAATCCTTTTCTTGCAGATTTTGCTTGTAAATATGAAGATGGCAAAGTTGCTTTGGACATGTTTTCCACTGGTGATTGGTGTTTTACGTTTGATTTGAAATCTGCTTATCACCATTTGGTTATTCATCCAGATTATAGAGACTATTTAGGTTTCTCTTGGTCTTACCTGGACGGTGGTGTTATTTTCTACAGATTTGCTGTTTTACCATTTGGAATTGGGTCGGCCAGTTTTATTTTCTCAAAACTAATACTCTCTCAAAACTAATACTGGAGGGCCTCTGGAAAAATTAGTTTTTGGGAACATAGTCCAAAGAAATACAATGGCGTTTTTTAATGGGCTGGAATTCTTTGGTATTTGTGTCTGTGGAGGCGAGAGATGAGCTAACATATTGGAGAGACAATGTTTTCCGTTTAAACGTGTCGCCTCTGGATGTCAAAGACACAGTAGTATTTGATTGTTCATTTATTTTGATGCTTCAGGATTGGGTTACGGTGGTTTTGTCGATAATCATGAGATTAAAGGTCATTTGACCGACAGTTTAACAGAACGTCAGTTGACAATTGGTGGAGTTGTCGGTCAGTTGATCAGTATGACAACAAATAGTCATTTGACTGATTTTGCTCAATGTAATATGACAGAGACGGCAGTGGGGACCGAGAGGCAAGTATATACGTCTTCTAGTAATTTGACTACAACTAAATGCAGTCACGACAAAAACATAGCTTGCATATATAACGAAAGAACGAATTTTGAGCTAGATATCAATTCCGCTGATGTTTTAAATGTTACAGGCTGTTGGAATGAATCCGAAGCCGACAAGAGTTCAACGTGGCGTGAAATTGAGGCTCTTCATAGAGTATTAAAGAGTTCTGTACCAATATTACAAAATTCAAGACATATGTTCTAAGAATTTAACGTGTTTTTCCGTCCAATTTGGATACCGAGATCGGAAAACTGCAAAGCAGATTTAGTGTGGTCGTTGGAGAGTTGAACCCGGAATAAATTGGATACAAGTTGATTTTTGTGTTATTCGACGCGGGAAAACACCAGGAATAACATATCCAAAATCTGCAAAAATCCGCTCATGGGAAAATTCAGGATCCAAGATGGCGTCCATAATGTCTGTTGTTATCGCAAAATACTGAATTTCTGCGGTAGGTGCTCCAATTAATGCCAAATGCGTAATAAATTGAAATATATACAAACAATGCTTTGTCGTAAGCCATATCTGTAGAATGTATTTCCCAAAATGGCCGCCAAAATGGACAAAATCGAATGAAATTTACATGTTGTGCAAAATTGAAGAGCTAGTCCTATACGAGTGAACAAACTCTCGAATTATGCGAGGAAGAATGATTGCAGAGTATAAGAGAAACTTTTGATTAGAGATGTACGAATTATCTCTGATGTATCTCACGAGAGAGCAAGCGAAACCAGGGTCTTATGAAATGGTTAAATCTTGACTTTTGTACGCCCAGAAACGGAAACATAACGCAGTTTTTTCTGTACTGCTTAACTTGCCTCAGATCAAGTGATAAAACACGAATATTTCGCTTTTATCTCAAGAATGCATGGTGGTATACCATGAACTAAATTTATTAAAATACGAAGGAGTACCATAGACTATCGTCAATAAATTCTAAACTTGACTTTTAATAACTGATATAAAACTGATATAAAACGGTATGTAAGATATACAAAGACTGTGTTTATACCTGGAAATTATATTTGGTTTAATTCACCGAGGCCACATCTACGCGAAACTTACTTTGTTTTCTTCAACCGCATCACCACGTTTACTCCTTCTCCCTAATGTTACACATAGCTGCTGCACACAGAACCACAATTAATACTATTGCGTGAATGTTCAACGTTGAAATAACATCTTAAACGGTGATCACTCGATATTTAGCATGATTATATGGGTGGTAATTGTAAGATATTTTAAAACAAAAATATACTGCGTAGCTGCATATTCCAGTTGTAAAGTTGTGATTGAAGTAAGTTGAAAAAAATTGTCTACTAAGAACACGGTTTGTTAGCAGCATGAAAATTAGTCTTACATACAATGTGTGTTGTACCGTCTCTTTGATCTGGTGAGACACGGTGCTAATCTATTGAAGATATGAGTGTTTCTTTACAGTATAATAAGCATTGCTACAAATATGTATTGTTTAATATCACCGGGAGTGTTGACAATTCCGGAAATATAACTAACATTTAGACCGCTAGAGTGTGCACTTAAATTTCGGCGTTACATTCAATAATTAATCATCATGCCGAATGAAACTACCATGAACTGTGAGGCAAAACATTAGTTCGTGTGTTGCATGTCTGATATTATTATTTTTGGCCCGACAATTGGATGTTGGATAAAAATAACACCCAAACTTTAAAGACGCAAATCATTGGGATTTGATTTGTGGTGCAGTGGCCGATAAATCCTTCAGATGGATCTGTTTAATGATGTGTGTACCTTTAAAGATATTCAACAACCGACTTGTATATTATCAATACATGTTTTCACTCATATGTGGTTATCCAATATGTTGCTTTATTTGTTGTATTGCTTGCAGTTGTGGCCATTTTGACAGCCATTTCATGGCCACGATTGTATGATTTTCTGTGCGCGTCACTCTATTCACTCCCGTACTATAATTTAACACAAACTGGTATAACGGCGTAATTCCTATGCCACAATATATCGTATAATGACTTGTTTCCAGAACTGATGTAGTATAGACAACCATGTTGGATGCCATCTTGGATAACAAAGTTTCCCCATAGCGGATTTTTGATATGTTGTTCCTGAGGCTTTTACGCGTCGAATGACACCAAAATCAGCTTGTATCCAATTTATTCCGGGTTGATCCGCAAATTCTGCTTCAACGACCACACTAATTTGCTACAATGCGAGAAATGTAATCAGTTTAATAGCCGATGGTGGTGTCCGAGAACCAAGGGTATCGATGCTTTCCAGCAAAATTGGGAAGGCGAAAATAATTGGCTAGTTCCTCCACCAAGATTGGTGATTAAAGTATTTAAGAAAATGTACGCTGAATGAGCGAATGGTACATTTATTATCCCTTATCGGCCAATCATTTACGATGCGAAGGCTAATCATTTCCATGAAGCTATCAAACTGTTCATGTGTTTACCGGTGTGTAAGATTGAAATGGGCAGAGGAAATAACGGTATTTTTCAGAAGAAATCTACAAGTTATGAGGGTTAATTAAAATATGGTGTTGATTAAACTACGGTTCCATAGGGAGGGGTAAATAAAATATAGTCCCATAAGGGTCAATTAAAATATAGTCCAATGATGACTAATTAAAATATGCCCCCCTCCCCCATGAGGATCAATTAAAACATGGTCACAGGAAGGGGGTGGGTAATTTCTGAACATTCTTCAATTCATATAGCATTAGGGTATATGCTCCGTACACAGAAATAAAAATGATGTTTAGAATAAGCCCAGATTGTATGATAAACAAACAATGTGAAGGGTTATTGTTGGAACTGTTCTTAATAACATCTCTATTCATAGCTCAGATATATTCCGAATATAAAGAAATGGAAAAAAAAAAAGTTTAGAGACCAAGACTAAAGTTCACTAAAGGTCAATATTTGCAAACAGCATGAAGGAGTAACATGGGAATTGGTTAATAATTACCATCCCAATTCATTTAGAATATAACATGCCAATATTTTTCGTTCACTAAACGATGTTAAATAACATGTTAAACACCGATATAAACAAACAGCACGAGAGGTTCATGTGCGAATTAAATTCTTATACCATCCTCAATTCACCACGGAGTATCATAGTAGATAGCATTGCGATTTATGTGTCACGTGAAAATAAATGAAAAATGTTCAAATAACAATGCAACAAAGAAGGTTAAAGAACAATATAAACACACAATGCGCTAAGGGTTAAGGGTGGATACACACTTGTATGTAATTTATGTATGTATTATCAATGTATTCCATGTATTTTACAGTAACACAAATCATTGATAGCATTAATCGCCTGTGCGCGATCGGTCCATTCAAACAGGCTAGACCAGTGAGTAGTTATAAGCCATTATCAAACTAACTGCTATCAAGAAATTTCAGGCCAGTCAAAAACATGTCTTCCTTCGTGGATGCCAACATGAATAAATCCTGTCTGATATCTGTTGCTGTTTTTCATGAGTTTTAAATCATTTCGAATTGGATTTGAGACATTGAATTTATACTTGATTTGTTTCTCGTCATTTCTTGGAAAAAGGGTCATAAAAAAAAAAAAAAATATACAAAAATATGCAGAATTTGAAACTCTTTAGGACAACAACGGTTTGTTGAGATTGCTCGGATAATTTGAGAGCGAGCTCATGTGATAACATTTATTTGGGATTTCCATGCAAATATCCATTACAGCGCCAAAAAAATTGATGCAGGTACAGCGTTGAAATTAAAAGAGTGGCACCTACCCTCCCATTTTTCACCCATAATTTACATACATGTAACAGTACATGTTTCTCAAGTCAAAGGTTGAACAAGTTCCTAACTGTCACAATTTTAGACAGAACAGGCTTGAATTATAACATTTTCGACCATAATCCATGATTGGAGGAGGAGCTGGTTCTTGAAAGCTTCAAATAACTTTTAGTTGAATGTATCAGCCAGGATTATCGGGGCAAGAATGTACAATATAATGTTTTACTTAAATATTCCATTGTTGTAAATTTTGCATAAATATGTATAACACAAGAGACGTAATTGGGGACTCGTAGCTAGACGACCCTTTCCCCGATTGAAGACACATAGCAACACCACCTTCTGTACCTCCACATTTAAAGCTTGAAATATGTTCATAATTATATGAATAGCATAAATTGCAGTCTGGAGTAAACTACATACCCACATATAAAAAATAGTGGGTCTGACGACCTTTCGTTCAGTTTTCTTTTCCCAAACCCGGGATTCCTTGTAATTACCGCCAATCAAAAGTTAGCTCTAAGAAATGTGTGCCCCAATAAAAAACTAGTAACATGTCACGTGCTCTTGGTGTGGAAATTCCGAAGGTGTGGCTAAAGGTTATTAAAATAGTATCCATGACGTCATATTTTACCGGAAGAGAAATTCACAAATCGACAAATAAAGTAGATTGTTGACGAGCGGTCGAAAGTTTGCAGGCAACTGTAATTTGGGTACAACTGGTACAATCTTTGGAGCTAATAATACGGCTGTGTAATGTCGGATGGGTTTCGGTGGCGTTGGTGGTAGAATTATGTTGCTCTTCGCTTGTTTTGGCTGCAGTGGTGGTACTGTCGGTACTGGGGAACTGATAGATCGTTTTGTTATGTCAAGGTACTTTTTTTTAGTTCTGTACTTGTTTTATCAGATAGTCCCGACATTCATGTATTTTTGATTCGTGGTCGTTGATTTGTGTTATTTTTTGACAACATGGGCGACAAATCGCCTGGCCAATCTAAAAAATAAGAAATCCACATAAATTGACATTTTTTATAATTTCAAGTAGATCTGTCTTAGTTATTGTACATTTTATTTTGGATCCCGGAAGCTGTTTCCCTTTATTGTCAGTAAAACAACCGCCGAACAAAAAGTCACAAACCCTGCAACTATTCTTAGAATCGGCTTCACAGAGTTGAAGCGGCCATGACGGCACTGGCACGTGACCATGTTTACACCTGTCAATCACAACTAATTTCAGATTTATATTTAGCGCGGTGTGACGTAATTTGGGGGAAGCCCGCAACCGTTCAGAAATGAAGTTGATGGGAATGCAATAGACTCAGTATCAGTATGAATCTGAGTGTATGTTTACATAGACTGCATAAATTGCTGCATATTATCAGTCATAGCAGACAGACACGACAGGGATGACTGTCAACTATGATATTTATAAATCAGAAGAGGCTTTGGGGGGGGGGGGGGGTTCAAGAGAAGACTGACAATGATTTAAACAGAACGCCCATCATTTGGGTTATCGCTCGAACAATTATTTTAAACGGCCTAACGACAATGACTCGGAGCTTGACTCACTGTGGTCAAACATAGCCACATATTACACTGTCTGTATGATCTATGTAAAATGCCAAAATACACGATATTTACAGAGATTACATGCATGTGTGTATCCACCCTAATGAGCGAATTCCCTTCCTATTACTCGGCGCATACTTTTTAGAATGAAGGCTTGGTTCAATAAAGCATATTGAGGCGTCCGCAGAAATAACCGCAAAGTGATACGTGCATATACAGCGCGACATAATTACTTATGCACCCTCTGAAATAGAAACGAGTATGAAGTACGAAGATACTCAAGTACCTTTCTAATCATATGGTTTGAGTACCGTATAAAAATATCCAAGTATATTTAATCATATTTCGCCCATTGGTCCATTGACAAGTTAAAACACCTCCTGAGAAAACACCCATAGGGCGTAATAAACTCTATCTATCCATAGCTAAATATAGAAACTAATAATTCACTTATAATTTCTCTTAAAATTCAGTGTATTAATTACCTTATCAGTTACTTGAATTATAAAGGGCCATTATAAGTCTTAAAATATATCGGATCAAACCCATATTCGAACTTGATCTGTACTGTGGGACCACCAAATCTGGTGCCGATCAGATCAAAATTAACTAAACAATACCAAATAGTCAGATCAGAAGAAAACTGTTTGACTTAGTTGCATCAGATAGCATTTGTGTGCAGGGTTAATTATTTTCTAAACCATTCAACCAATAATATGATAACAAAAACTATACAGTTAAGGGGTCATCTCAAAACTACTATCGGGATCCCGATAGATTTCCCGATAGGATACCGATAGTTATCGGGAAATTATCGGGAAATGACGCAACGTTTATCGGGAAATTATCGGGAAATGACGCAACGTTTATCGGGAAATGACGAAACGTTTATCGGGAAATGTACATAGTCTATCGGGATTCTTTCGGAGTTTAGTTTCTTTTCGGAATAACGTCATCGGGGAAACTATCGGGAAACAACACCGCGTCGGAAATGTTCTGTATCATGATTACTCCGAGTTTTATCGGGATTTTATGTTTCATAGATCTATTAAGATTTCTTATTGATTTAATAGCTTTCTAAAAATCATCGGTATAGACCTAATAGTTTTCTACAGTAGGCTATCCGGGGGGGGGGGGGGGGGGGGGGGGTCAAGTCGTAGAGTTATTGCACAGGGATGATCAGGGGTGGCTACAATATAAATACCCCACACACACCGGGAAATCTGCAAAATCGGGACCATGCCCAAATATGTATACAGTCGTTCCACACATATAGAGATACCACGCCTAATCGGCGCTGCTCCCCTACTATAGTTTTGGAGATTTATAAAGTCCAAGCGGTGAATAGTCAATGCAAGAGATTTGTATTTATTTGCGACCACATAATTCACAATTAATCGTGTGATTTGGAAATAAATTGGCAGATCTCTGGGCAGTATTCATATGTGATGACGTAAATTCTATATTTAGCGCTATTCCAGGAATTGGGGTCACACCCAAATATGTATAGTAGGCCTTAATGCAAGCGGCTACTTTCACATTCTAAAAATAGAACAGATCCATCAATTGATTAAATTCTAAGATTTATTTCGGCGTTGCGGCTACTATCTTCAAAGCTTAATTGTGTTTGTAATATGTTTAAATACATCCGACTTTTAAATATGGAGGAAATAAAGAAATAGATATATTATGGCAAATGTAAAAGATTTGTATTTAATCGCGAATCGCCGACGACACAATTAATGCATGCACAATCGAGTGCAGTCTGGGGTAAACTACATACCCATGCACATATAAAAAATAGTGGAGGGGGCCGTAGGTTTCAATTCAGTGAAATTTTGCTGAAGCATCAGTATCAGTATGAATCTGAGTGTATGTTTACATAGACTGAATCGAGTGCAGTCTTAACACGAGATGTCGTATGTTCTATTTTTAGCCCGATTCCCGGAATTGGTGTCATCAATATTTACGTTTCTGGGAACAACACACGTGGCATTGCAGAGTAATACGTCTCGAAGATTTCACACAGTGAACGGATTTATAAAACAATTTCAAACATGGGACAACTCAAGCTTAAAAAAAATATCGGGCCTGTGTACACGTAGGCCTATATTCCGAATATACATAGCCAAGGCGAAATTTATATTGGAATATGTGCGATGTCCATGCAGCATTTGATGTGCTTTATAACGCAATCATGGCAATTGCATTTTTGTTTACCGGCACATGCATGGAAACAACAAATCTCGCCAGTAGACAGCCGTAGAAAGAAAAAAATATATCCACAGTGGGTTTAACTTTAGCCTAAGCAGGAAATTTTGCTGTTATGCCTACATTCTGCATGGTCATGCAGTTTCGGGGGGGGGGGGGGGGTGGTTATATCGATCATGCACGCCATGAATATCTACTCGGTTCTCTACCCTTTAGTCAAGAGTAGGCTATAGAAATTCGAAACATGACATATTGGGGGGGGGGGGGGGGTGTCCTGATGTACATGTAAAGTTTTAGCAACATTTAGCAGTAATATTCCATACTTTTTCATGAATCGTAATATGGTAAATAAAGAGCGTGTGAAATATGAATGGAAAATTCCATGCAAATCTGCAGTGCAAAGGTTATAAATACGCGAAGTAATCATAACATTTAACTGGCAATTAAATGTGTGCATGGGCTGCTTTTCATATTCTACATTAATTTCGTTTTCTGTAATTACTACTAATTATAATGCTGCATTGATTATTTCGATAAGTTGAACATAGCCTAATTATGTTGACAGTGTCGAATTTCACGATTGCATCATCAAGGTCAAGGTAACACGATGCGATTTATTTGTAGTAGGCCTGCTCCTATATTTCGTCATTGTTTTCTTTCAAAAAGATGTCTTGCTAACCTTTATTTAGTTTACTTTCGATATTAACCCTTTACCCAACAGTAATATTACCTCCAGCCAACAGAACTTTCAGGTGACGTCAAAGTTTTTGGGGAAAAACATGTATTATTACTAAATGTTATGTGGCTCATGATTTATGAAATTATGTTCATCTGTATGGATGGGGACTGGGATTAAAAAAAAATCAGAGTTGTGAATCCCCCTCCCCAAGCATGATGGTATGGTGAATATTTAGTAGGTTTTATATTTATATTTTATAACAATAAATGTAATAAACAAACGAAAGGTAAGTTTTGTTTTATCAACAGATCAATGTGACTTTCAGTTTCAATTTCTCTGTCGGAAAACCATATCACGAAATTGGGTGATTTATTAATGTTTTAAGCCATGGCTACGTGGTGAAATGAAACATAAAATAAATCATCAAGTGGCCTATCAACTCTTGGATAGTTACGTGTAAATTCAGTTACAATTGACTGCATTATTAGTCCAAACTAGTCAACATTGTGCCATCGATTACAACGCACGTGTTTTTTTGTTTACTTCAATTTACAACGCACCGGTTTTTGACCTTGACATTGCAGTCAATACATTCGCACCGCACATATCTTGTGCAATTAATAAATTAAACAATTCTTTCGTGCCTACATTGTATCTTACGATCGAGAAAGTGCTTTCTCTTAGTGAAATTTTGAGCAATCATATTCAATATAAAATGACAAGACAGTTCCGATAAGTAATTCGTGGTAATGCAGCACTAATCGGAATTGATTTGCGCACTTTCAATTTAAAAATAGCCGCGTTTGTCTCGTGAACTCTTGTGTTCAAATAAAAGTAACTAATGTTATACAATGTTATTTCTTTGATTTTTCACATCATGATATGGCCAATTTACTTGAGTATTTGGCAGTGTTAATGCGCGGAGAATAATAATTTTATTAATCAAACAAGAGAACAAAACGGCCGATCGATGCACATTTGTGCTTTTCAGTATTTTATTATTGTTGCGCTGACGTCGGCAAGGTTCCGATGTGTTTTCATCGTCATCAGCTGATCAATAAGTTCAATGGAAACACTCGATAAATGGTCAATTGATACTAACATTAAATCTAAGATATATTATGTTTGAATTTGCAATGAATGTCATTTATTTATTACCGAATGGCTATTATAGTTGTAGGCATGATAGATGACAGTCCCCATTGTGCGCCCCACATTCCAACACCACGTTTTCGCAGGTAAAAATTTCTGCGCTCGTTATCAGTGGGCGTTTCTTGATCTTTTTTGGCGGGAGTGTTTTTTAAATAAACCATTTGGATTGAATCGTGTGTCCATTCCTTTGTATTTTTAGATTACATTGTGGAGAATATACTCAAGATTATGTAATTGTCAATGCGCGCAGAATAATAATGTTATTAATCAAACGAGAGAACAAAACGGCCGATGCACATTAAATTTGTGCTACAGTATTTTATCATTGCTGCTATGACGTCGACAAGGTTCCTAGATTTTTTCATCGTCATCAGCTGATCAATAAGTTCAATGGCAACATTCGATAAATGGTCAATTGATACTAATACTAAATCTAAGATATATTCTGTTTGAATTTGCAATGAATGTCATTTATGAATTACCGAATGGGTAATAGATATAGCCATGATAAAAATGAGTCCCCATTGTGCGCCCCAATTTCCAACAGTTTGACACGTGTTTACTGTAGGTACATATTTTTTGCGCACGTCATCAGTGGGGGTTTCTTAGCGGGAGTGTTTTTTAAATAAACAATTTTGATTGAATCATGGGTCCATTCCTTTGTATTTTTCGATTATAGTGTGGAGAATATACTCAAGATTATGTATTTGCCAATGCGCTTTAACAACACAATTTATTTGGGTACTAATCCAGGCAATCCCCGTGCCAACAATATTGGGCTGAATTGGCGTGATGTTGGGACGTGTAACTGAAGAGAAAATCGAAAATGTTGTCGAACTTTTCGATCAAAACTTTATTTAATTATCAAAATTGCTCACTCAGTGTATTAAAATAAAATATTATTCATATGATCTTGTGATGAATGAGGGAAAAAATCAAATCAAATGACAGTTTTATTTGAGAACATTTCTAGGGCCAAAAGAGTTTTATCAAATATATATTTAAATTTTTTATCACGTTCACTTTGGAACAGTCTATTGCTAGTGTTGAAGGGATACTACCTGTATGAAACCATTTCTTTTTATGTTTCCTTCAGAGCGTTTCTAGGAGATATGTGCTGTATGAATAATATACATAAAGAATTCAATGGACAATTTAATAACTTGGAATCAAAACTTGAAACGTGTAGAATTTTAATTCTTTTAAACAAGCTTCCACCCCAATAAAAATATGCTTACGAAGGAGGCTGCGGACGAATCCAAAAGTAATGACAACAAATAGAACCGGAAACATAAACAAACATGCTCGATTCGCCGATTATCAAAACAGACATAGGCCTAATTGTTCTTGATATAAATGGGTAAATTATCGGAAAGTTGGTAATACGCAACGTTACTTTCGGAAAGTTTTCGGGAAATTTTCGGGAAATCAGCGCGTTATCGGAATATTTAGATGCGGTATCGGAATATTTTCGGGAAATGGTGACCGCTCTATCGGAATCTATCGGGAAATTTAGAAGATAGTTTTGAGTTATCGGAATCCTATCGGGATATCTATCGGGATCCCGATAGTAGTTTTGAGATGACCCCTAAGGGGTGTGTCATCATATACCTACATATAAAATATGAACACAATCAGATAGAACATGATGAAGTATGGATGGAAAGTGCTATTCATTTCTAAACCGATCGATGCCAAAAACTATACAGGTGAGGGTTTGTCATCAGAAACAAATAAAATTTGAACAGGATCGGATAAAAATTACTTGAGTAATCGAGTCGGATAGCAAATGTCTACGGACAGACAGACAGACAGCTAGACGAACGACGGATGGTTGATCTGGATGTCAGCATTATGTGTACCATACATGGTACACATAACAAAATTGGATCAAACTCATATTCGAACTTGATCTGTATTTTGGGCTGAGAAACTCACATACCAAATTTGGTTCCGATCAGATAAATTATTTTTGAGTTATCATACCATGCGTGAAGTCGAAAAAGGGCCATAGCTCCATAAAAAAAACTCAGATCAAACCCATATTCGAACTCGATCTGTATTTTGGTCTGAGAAATTCATATACAAAACTTGGTTCTGATCGGATAGAAAATGTTTGAGTTATCGCACCATGCATATTGTGTTTACGGACAGAATGCTACTATAAATGTGACTAAACAGACACATAAATATCCTTTGTGCTCACAAAATTACTTAAGTGGCTAGCCACATTAGCAACGTTATTTGACACCTGAAATGTGATCTAAGTGGCTTGAGGGAGTCACTTGAAAAAGTAGTCCTTTAAAAAATGGACACAATTTGCCCATCAATATGGATGTCCAACCAGTGTTCTATGTACTCCCCACTGTTTAAGTGGCTAGCCACATTAGCAACCTTATTGGACACCTGGAATGTGATCTAAATGCCTTGAGGGAGTAGCATTTCGTGATAACCCTTTTTGAAGCCACATAAAAACAAGTATTCACATAGTTCTTCTCCAGCCACTTAATTGTGTGGACAAACAAGTAGCAATTTGTTGGTACGGACAGACAGACAGATAGACAGTCAAAGAGTGGTTAATCTGGAAGTCGACACTATGTATACCATACTATGGTATGGGTACACATAAAAATGTAAAAAATTTCACATCCAGCTGCAATTTTGGTGGCCATCTTGGACAGGCAGTTCCAATTTTAGCACAAAAAGGTGGCATTATGTCTTACCTTCACAAGAATGTATACATGTTTACACACATATGATTTTCTCATTATAATTGCATCAAACTGACTTGATGGGAAATGGCAGCCATTTTGAATTACAAAAGTGCTCAAAGCAGATTTTAGCGGGTTTTGAATATGTTATAGAGGATATATATTCCTCTTCAAAATGGCATACAATCCAATTTAGTCCAAAATTATTCTAGGTCAAACCTTCAGTCATAAAAGGGTTAAAATGAGCTCAAGATTTCATTTCAATCACATCACGGTCTAGAGTCTACCATGAAATAAATTATTTCAAACGGGAGGAATCATGCCAATTTACTCGCAGAGAGTCATCACATCACATCGAAGAATGCATTTATTTGACCAATCAATAACTTCCTGTAAAATTGATTAATATTCACAGTATTCAAATAAGCCACACCCACAATGTCTGACTGCAGTCTCATGAAGTTATTGTAAACTACATGTACGTAAAATCAACATGCTTATTATAACTGATTAAATGTAGTCTGATCAAAATCAAACAATGTGCGTTACTTCATTATTGAATAAAGGTCAGACAGAAAAAGTATATTAAAAATTTATTAATCTAGTTCATGTTTTCTCCTAACATATGGATATCGAAATAAGGATTGTTCACTACCGTTGTAGAGTAATCGTAGTAAATGGCGCATGCATATTCTATATTAGGAGATGACTCAACATGACATCAGTATAATGAAGAACAGAGTGTGTTTATCGCTATACCTTAATTTCATTGTACTTTATTATATAGCATCTAAACAGTGAAACTTGTATTTTGTATACAGTAATGCCCAAAGTAATTGACCACTTAACCACAGCAGAATTATGGGTAATTTTTCAAGATTTAGTCGGAAATATGGCTTGTTGCCATTCATCGGAAAACTCTTGCCGAGAGCTTTCCAATAAATGGCAACAAGCCATATTTCCGACTAAATCCTGAAAAATTACCTATAATTCTGCTGTGGTTAAGTGGTCAATTACTTTGGGCATTACTGTATTTATAGTCAAGCAAATGCAGATTTTATTGCATGAAAATTGGTTAGTTGATAGAGGAAAAGTTACCACTCTTATAAACACATGCATGTTTATATGAATTCAGACGGGCATGCACAGATCTATATGTGTAAGTCACAATTATAAACATTGCCTTATTTGGACACATGAATATTAACGAGTTTTCACAAAATGAGAATTTCCCCCTTTATCCCTGAAATCAGTTAAGAGTTCCAGTGTTGTCGGACATAGTTGAAAGAAATGAGATGGACTCTGGATATTTTTCAGACTGGGGCTTATGCATCTAGTGCGATTGAAGTGATTATTTCATTTCACTTACATGTACATGCAATTAAGTTGTGCTGAACCACAATGGAATTGAGCCCATCTAGTAAAATGCATTCTTAATGAGTATTAAAAACATCTCCTGAGTACACATATATGAAAGTGCAACTAGCACAATATTATGAACTAACAGTATGAGTAGCACATGTCAGTATATTGACAAAAGTATTTAATAATAATTCCCATGGGGATTTTGTCTCCTTCTCGTATAGTATACATATCAAGGTTCATTATCTACATGTACTTATTAATGCATGCATGTATCTCCTTATCATAGTACCTTGAGTTGAGTTGCATATACTTTTGACAGGGCTGGGCATGAAAGTAGAATTAATTTATTTAAAGTACATGTACAGGATTTCGGCCAATTGTACTGTAAACAGTGATGACTGAATACAGCAGAACAGACCAACATGTACATGCATATATAGGCCCATTACATGTATGCATGTTTAATTAAAGATATATTGTGGACTTATTTCAATGAATACCAATCAGTTAGCATCCAAACACTATCTCAATTTGACGAATGTAGCAATCAACTAAGATTGTCAACCAAATTGACTGTACCATCAAAGAGAACACAATGGTTGAACTATGTACAAATGTAAATATTTACTACTTTAGTCGGGACGTATTATTGGGCATAAATATTGCGGAAATAACTGGGTATAAACATTGCGGAAATAACTGTGTCAATAACAAACACTTGGTATAATTATTTGATATTCCGTTTGGAACACCTCAGCAGAGTGTTTCACATCACTTTAAATAGTCAAGCATCATGTTTGAGCCTAATAACCTGATGAGCAGCTGATCGGGAGAGAGAGAGATAGTTTTATTCCTCCATATGAGAAGATAATATGTTACAACTTACAAGCATACACAATTATATACATTACATCATATCAAATTATAAACATATACATAATGGCAATTCGTTGTTGATCATCATAGGAAACTAGTGTATATCGAAATTCATCTGCACAACAAGCAAATAAAGCTGACACAATGTCTAAAAACTTGTTCCTCGTCACACATGAGGTGTATTTCAGAGCGTATACATCCACCAAAACAGTATGCTAGAAACGTTCTGTAGGTCATTGAATCTAGTATATTAAAAACTACAACTGTATAGTTGTCAATAATGGAATACCAGAAAGAGTTTCGCGTTGTCAGTGCGAACTCGGAAGAACAGTCAGTGTACATATGAAACAACTGGTTGGAAAACGCTCGTTGGCAATGGTGACACAATGAATCATTGTCATATGTCGTTCTGTTAAGAATGTTAGCCATCTGAATACTTAAAGCAGAGAAGGACTGCTCTTCTCGCCATAAGGACCATATTCTCCAAGTGCTAAATGGGTTTGGTTTAACTTGGTAGAAAAAGTGCATATCTGATAAATGTGGATTATAATATATCTCGCGTGAATAATGTGCAACAAGTCTTTCTTTAATCAACCGCTTCCACGTTACTAGAGACGGAAATATGCCTGAGTTAGCAAATGTTACGAGAATGTCATACAGATCATACATTTTAAGGATTCTAGTTATTTCCTTGAGGAAGCCTGTTTCTGTGCGACCATAAATAAGGTTACCGTGGAGATTAAATAAAAATATTTCTAAAGCATGCCTGTGATTACTCGGTGAATGTATCAACAGTAACTTTCTACGCTCAATTTCATATTGTATTGGCAGAATCCCAAGCAGTGAAAGTGAGAGAATCGTGCTGCTTCTCTGAGGAATATGTTGCAGGTTTTTAATACACATGCTCTTTCTAGCATTTTCATATTAGTTTTTGTCAGATCCCACCACATCTCGCAACCGTAAAGTGATTTAGGACTGACGGCGTGGGTGAGAAGTTTCAGGTTTGTCATAGGGCTAAAATCCTTGGAGATTGGAGATCGACATTGCAGCGAAGTAGCATTTGCGTAGAGTTTGAGAGGCTCGTTCTATGTTGGGGGTGTGTGAGCCCACATGATCTTGAATTATGCCGAGGTGAGTCATTTGTTTTACTACAGATATAGATCCAGGTCCAAGATCAAATGACTCATGTGATGTGGTCCCAACGTTGCGAGCGTTAAAAATAACGACCTTGCTTTTTTCAACTGAAAATTGAAAACGCCATTTAATGCTGTACTCAAAGCATATGTTGAATATATATATTCTCCGGATGCCACCTTCAGTCAAAGAATTGACGGCAATGTCATCCGCAGTTGTGGGCGATGAGCACGTTAAGGAGCTAATGTGTAGGCCATCTTGGTGAACTGCTAGAGACTTTACAAGATCGTCAATAAAAATAAGGTAGAGGAAAGGGGATAAGACTGCTCCTTGCCGCGTGCCTTGTTTAATTTGGAATGGTTGAGTTATAATTCCTTTATGAAGTATGTGACTTTCGACGTCTGTATACATATTGTGAAAAAGTCTGAGGAAGTCACCTCTCACTCCATGTTCATACATTTTATAAAGCAACCCTTCGTGCCATACGCAATCAAAAGCTTTTCGTGAATCGAGAAATGCCGTGAAAAGATGCGAGCTATTGGCTTTGGCAAAGGCGACACCTTCCTGTAACTCGAATGCAGTCACCGAGCAACCAACGCCCTTCTGGAACCCATTTTGTAAGGTATTTGGGAAATTATTGAAAGCTTGGCTTTGCCTAAGCCTTAGTAAAATAATAATCTCAAATAGCTTATAAACCACTGGGAGCAGCGTGATTGCTCGGTAGCTGTCTGGATCTTGAATGGGCTTTGGTTCACCTTTGTAGATCGGTACAACAAGCCCTTTCTTCATGAGAGGAGGGATGTGAGCGAACTGAAACATGGAAGAATATAATAAGCATAATAAGTTATGAAAGGCGACAGGAGCATGCAACATGTGTTCATTTGTTAATGTGTCAATACCACCAGCTTTATTTCGTTTGAGCCCCATGAGTGCACTAACGACTTCGGCCAGTGAGACTGCACTTGTTAGGTAATTGTCGCCATTTTTGTCATCACTGCATTTGATGTATTCCTCAAGTTTGGAATGAACAAACGATTGGAATTCTGAGTCACTGTGTGTAGAAGCCCTATAGAGTTCCGAAAAATATCTTTGCCACCCTCTAGCAATATCGAGTGGATCCCGATACATTACACCGTTGAAAGACATTTCGGAACCTTCACGAACGCTACTACTTGATTTGGGACTAACAGCTTCCCAGAAGCTCTTGTGGTCATTGACAGCAAATGTTTCAATGTTATGCACCGCATTCCGAATGTGAGCTTTAACTGCAATACGTTGAGCTCTACGAAAACGATGTTTGTCATCTCTATACGCGCGGTACGTTTCATTAATAAATGCAGATGGGCGTCCCGCTACCACCCACCGGTTTCAGTATACTTGGTAGCAATCAGTAGAAATGTGTAGGGTAACCATCAGTATACTTGGTAGCAATCAGTATATATGGGTAACCATCAGTACCTGGTAGGAATCAATATATAGGGTAACTATTGATCAGTATACTTGGTAGCAATCAGTATATAGGGTAATCACCATTTCACCTGGTAGGAATCAGTATTACAGTGTATAAACCGTACAAACATTAAATCGGAAGTTGCTTTCATAAAGACAGAAATATCACAACAATACCACACAATCCAGGTTTCAGACCGACACACGGTTGCACCACAGCTATAAACGTAAGTATATATTGTACATACACATTTGCCGATTGTAAGCGGGCTCCATTTGAGCTCAAATGGAGACCGCTTACGATCGGCAAATGTGTATGTACAATATATACTTATGTTTATAGCTGTGGTGCAACCGTGTGTCGGTCTGAAAAATGGATTTTGTGGTGTTGTTGTGATATTTCTGTCACATTTACGTTCTAAAAATAGAATTTTTTCGTCTTTTTGAAAGCAACTTCCGATTAAATGTTTGTACGGTTTATACACTGTGAGTATATAGGGTAACCTTCAGTATACTTTGTAGCAATCAGTATATATTGGATAAGGCCATTCAACAGAGATTCCTTGTTTCTCATCAGACTTTTTTCTGAGAATGGGGTGGGAGAGGTTTTTTTTTTTTTGTATTGTAACATCTAAGTCAATCATAGTAAATTTAGACAATCACCTTTTTGTCATTTACATGTGTACTAGTATATAAATTATGTGATTAAAATTGTAACATTGGTCAGAAGTTAATGTAAGATGATTTGCACAGGATGTAAATTATTCACTGGCAATGTTTCTGGTGTAGGGACATGAATATTAATGATAGTGCACATTGAACTGCAGAAAACATGGCCATATTAACAAGAGCATCACTAGGGTGTGGCTGTTATTGGTCGGAAACTAAAAATGTTAACAGATGGTCAATTTCTAAGTCGAAAAAGGACCGTAACTCATGTAAAAATAATTGGACGGAACCCATATTCAAACTTGACCTGTATCTTTAGCTGGAAAATACACATACCAACTTTGGTTCAGATCAAATAATCCAAACTGGAGTTATTGGTCGGAAACCAAAAATGTTAACAGACAAGCAAATTCTGGGTAGCAAAAGGGCTGTAACTCATGTAAAAATAATAGTGCTAAAACGGTTGACCTATTTTTGTAGCCGGTTAACTGCGATGTGTAACCGGATCATAACCGGTTATCCGCTATTTTCAACCTATGACTTTATACTGATTATTTATACTATAATTTGTACCAATATATCAGCATAATTTGATTTATTAACTGTATGGCAAACTCGCGTAATGTTTACACAGACAGAGCTTGTATTAAACGAATGTAAATCACCAAACACGAATGTCACAAAGCCACGTGTTGACACTTGGCTGATGACACAGTGAACTAAAACTCGCAGTGTTTGTACTGCAGTTACGACTGCTACCTGACTTGTTATCGTTCTCGTATTGGAAAGAATATTGTGTGACCTATATACATGTTCGTACATGCAAATATTGACAGTTTTTTATTGCCATTATAGCGATTGCGGGACTGGCCGATTATTAAGTCATGTGACTCAGGTATTCTAACCGCTGGGTGTTCTTTGGCGATTTGAGATGGATAGGATGACTGACGACCGATAAACACAATTATGAAGTTTGTGAACTTTATGTAGTTAACAAATGAAAATTTAAATGAAAGTGTCAATGACACTGTAGCTCAACTTGGAAAGGGAATAATTTTTAATGTATTACAGTCAATGACGTGATTAGAAATGTGGAAAGTTGAATGTCTAATACTAGTTTATAGACATGAAGAGAAAAGTAAAATTCAAGATGGCTGCTGGCGGCCATGTTTTCGGCCGATTGACCCCAAAATGAGTCGTTCCCATCTACATTCCAATTTCAACAGCCATGACAAATTTTATGATGAACAGACTAAAGGTACGACCTGTAGCCCATGCTAAAGGATTTAGTCATACAAAGAGTAAAATCCAAGATGGCTGCTGGCGGCCATGTTTTTTGACCAAATGACCCCAAAATGACTCGTTACCATCTACATGTCATTATTAACATTCGTGACAAATTTTATGATGATCAGACTAAAGTTACGACCTGTAGCCTGTGCTAAAGGATTTAGTCATACAAACAGTAAAATCCAAGATGGCTGCTGGCGGCCATGTTTTTCGGCAGAATGACTCCAAAATGAGTAGTTCCCATCTACATGTCATTGTTAACATCCATGACAAATTTTATGATGATCAAACTAAAGGTACGACCTGTAGCCCGTGCTAAAGAATTTAGTCATACAAAGAGTAAAATCCAAGATGGCTGCTGGCGGCCATGTTTTTTGGCAAAATTACCCCAAAATTACTCGTTCCCATCTACATGTCAATATTAACATCCATGACAAATTTCATGATGATCAGACGAACAGTACGAATTGTGGCCTGTGCTAATAGATTAAATTTTTAAAATCAAGATGGCTGCTGGCGGCCATGTTTTTTGTCCGAATGACACCAAAATGACTCGTTCCCATCTACATTCCAATTTCAACAGCCATGAAAATTTTTATGATGATCAGACTAAATGTACGACCCGTAGCCCGTGCTAAAGGATTTAGTCATACAAAGAGTAAAATCCAAGATGGCTGCTGGCAGCCATGTGTTTTGACCGAATGACCCCAAAATGACTCGTTCCCATCTACATGTCATTATTAACATTCATGACAAATTTTATGATGATCAGACTAAAGGTACGACCTGTAGCCCGTGCTAAAGGATTTAGTCATACAAAGAGTAAAATCCTAGATGGCTGCTGGCAGCCATGTTTTTCGACCGAATGACCCCAAAATTACTCGTTCCCATGTCATTGTTAACATCCATGACAAATTTTATGATGATCAGACTAAAGGTACGACCTGCAGCCCGTGCTAAAGAATTTAGTCATACAAAGAGTAAAATCCAAGATGGCTGCTGGTAGCCATGTTTTTTGGCCGAATGACCCCAAAATTACTTGTTCCCATCTACATGTCAATATTATCATCCATGACAAATTTCATGATGATCAGACGAACAGTACGACCTGTGGCCCGTGATAATGGATTAAATTTTGAAATCCAAGATGGCCGCTGGTGGACATGTTTTTTGTCCGAATGACCCCAAAATGACTCGTTCCCATCTACATGTCAATGTCAACATTCATGACAAATTTCATAAAGATTAGACCAAGGTACAACCTGTAGCCCGCGCCAAAGGATTTAGTCATGCAAAGAGTAAAATCCAAGATGGCTGCTGGCGACCATGTTTTTGGACAGAATGACCCCAAAACGACTCGTTCCCATCTACATGTCATTGTTATCATCCATGACAAATTTCATGACCATCTGACCAAAGCTACGACCTGTAGCCCGCACCAAAGGATTTAGTCATGCAAAGAGTAAAATCCAAGATAGCTGCTGGCGGCCATGTTTTTTGGCAGAACGACCCCAAAATCACTCGTTCCCATCTACATGTCATTATTAACATCCATGACAAATTTCATGATGATCAGACAAACAATACGACCTGTAGCCCGTGCCAATGGATTGAAACTTGAAATCCAAGATGGCTGCCAGCGGCCATGTTTTTTGGCCGAATGACCCCAAAACGACTCGTTCCCATCTACATGTCAATGTCAACATTCATGACAAATTTCATAAAGATTAGACTAAGGTACGACCTGTAGCCCGCGCCAAAGGAAATTGTTGACAGACACACACACACACGGACGGCGGATGCCAAACCATGGCAATAGCTCAAACAAAAGTAAGTTGAGCTAATAAAGCCGGTGCTTTATTCGTGATCCAATTGCATGTTTAACAAAAGCCAGTGAGTGTTATTATTCTGCTAAAACGTATAAAATGAAAGTGTCAATGACACTGTAGCTCAACTTAGGTAGGGGAATAATTTAATGGTTGACAGTAAATGGAGGAATAGGAAAGGTGCTAATTGAAATGTCTACCCTGCGCCAAAGGATTTAGTGATGCAAAGAGTAAAATACAAGATGGCTGCTGGCGGCCATGTTTTTTGGCCAATTGACCCCAAAAGGACTCGTTCCCATCTACGTGTCATTGTTAACCCTTTGAACCCTGGCTCCCCACAACGATCGACACCATGACCCTGGGCTCCCAGTGTTATTTTTGATTTATTGTAGACTGTGTTTAGGCGCAATGTGTTGGTTATGTTTAAATGGTGTCGCAGGTCTGAAACTTTACATGTTATTTCCCCATGGACCATTGAGTATTTTAAGATCGGGATACATTGCCACACGATCACTCCCTGGCAACGGTTGCTATGCAACTACCCGAAATTGAAAGTAAAATGCAATTATAGCTTTTATCGACGTATTTCAGCCCTAGAAAACGGCGTTTTCGATGCAGCCAATGCTCCATTGTGAATTTTGATATATATCTGGTCAGATGAGTGAATCTAACTTTTGTTTAAGTGTAGCAACGGTTGATAAGCAAATACCACAAATGATCCAATGACACAATTGCCCTGAGCATTTAATTGTATTATGCTCCAGTTTAGACATTTTTATATGCGCACGTTAGGTTTTTCCGAAATCAAGTGACGAGCCTTTCGGTTGGTCTCGTCGACAATCAACTGCCAGAGTGCATCATCCCAAAATAAATTTAAGTAATCAACCTTGGGGTGTACTGTCCACACTTATTGAAGTTGGTACATTCTTTGGAACCGCGGCTTCTCTTTCGGTGTAAAGGTACGTTCAACAAATGAATTTGTGTCCCTTTTCCAGGTATGGACATTATGATCACCATGACTAATTGCAGGTATGAAGCCACGCTCCTGCCACGCCCCTTCCTCGACATAAGCTACGCCCATCTCCACAACACCTCAACTGCCCCAAACATTGAGCACTTGTCGTATCTGTACTTGAAACAACGCCACCCGCTGCTGTAGCGATTGACGTCCGAATCTCTCCCAGTATCACTGTGCATTCATTCTCCCATTCTAATTCACAACTGTCGTGGTCATCACCATCTAAATTTTCCGAGTCCGATTCCAAAATTTGCCGGACCACCTCCTCTACCGAAAATGTTTAGGCTTCATAATTAATGATATTGTGTGCTTAAACGCAATAACAACAAGACACAAACAACAACATACTTATTGGAGAATCAGTCGACCGCGACGATGTTTGTAAACAATACACACGTGGTGGTAGGTATACTGGTCCGTTCAGCGGAGGGGTATTTGGAGGTTCACGCAGCGGCCGGTTTTCCGGCCGCTCGGGTTCAAAGGGTTAACATCCATGACAAATTTTATGAAGATCTGACCAAAGCTACGACCTACAAACTTCATGATGAACAGTATGACCTGTAGACCGTGCCAATGGATTGAATTTTGAAATCCAAAATGGCCCGCGCGAAAGGATTTAGTCATGCAAAGAGTAAAATCCAAGATGGCTGCTGGCGGCCATTTTTTTGGACAGAATGACCCCAAAACGACTCGTTCCCATCTACATGTCATTGTTATCATCCATGACAAATTTTATGACCATCTGACCAAAGCTACGACCTGTAGCCCGCACCAAAGGATTTAGTCATGCAAAGAGTAAAATCCAAGATAGCTGCTGGCGGCCATATTTTTTGGCCGAACGACCCCAAAATCACTCGTTCCCATCTACATGTCATTATTAACAGTACGACCTGTAGCCCGCGCCAATGGATTGAATCTTGAAATCCAAGATGGCTGCCAGTGGCCATGTTTTTTGGCCGAATGACCCCAAAATGACTCGTTCCCATCTACATGTCAATGTCAACATTCATGACAAATTTCATAAAGATCAGACCAAAGGTACGACCTGTAGCCCGCGCCAAAGGAAATTGTTGACGGACACACGGACACACGGACACACGGAAGACGGACGCCAAACCATGGCAATAGCTGAAACTTACAAAAGTAAGTTGAGCTAAAAAGCACCATTCGGCAAACCTCGTCAGATTCCTTCACCCTTGGCCCCCAGAGGTCACAGGTTGAGGAGTTCAGAATGAAATGTTTATACTATAAAACGTGTTTAAAAATGTTAATTTTGGTTTCGAGTGAATAACGTTGATGTAGTTTGGAAGACATTGTTGTTGAATGACAAGTTTCCCCCTTCTGCTCCATTATTATACCCACTTTGTGTTTACATAACCAAGAAGCCAGTTCTTTGTGTTTGACCTACGTTGTCACTAAACATGAAAAATATGTTTTTACAGTACTGGAGTTGAACAGCTTTGATTAAAGTATTGCACGCACATGGCTTTTAAAGCTATACGCTGTTAGCAAGTGGGTTCTTTTGTATTTTATGTCTGTTAACGTTTGGTTTCCCTCAAGAAGTATAATTGAATAAACAAATGAGAATTTAAAATTCATTTTATTTTATTTCATTCAATATTATCACTTACCTACGAAGTATAACTTTCCATTTTTCGTGGCATTCTCGCCGTCACCAATCGTTTGCGAATATACTTCCCGTTATATTGGAATTATTTATTTGGGGAGTATCATTAGCAAATACTTACTTATATTACCACTGCTGGAATTGACCAAATTTGGGGTGGGCTTAAACACGAATATACCCCTGTGCATGGAATTTGGTCAAAAGATATGGGTGGGCCTAAACACGGACATGGGCTTTGAACCGGGTCAGTACGGTATGGAGAAGAAAACAATTGTTGATAGACGCATGGATAGACATTCCAACAGACAGGGATAGAAGGACCGCCTGACAGACAGAAGACAAATATAATCCAATATACCCCCCAATTTTTCTTCACCTGGATAAGTGGTGGTTAAGAAAATAATATGAAACAGCCAAGCCTGAATTTAGTTTGTCTGACTTTTGCAGAATGAGGTACCCAAAAGGTGAATTTAATGACACTAATCAGCAAGGCAGGCTAGCATCACCAAATTCACCCTCAGTCTGATTAGGCCTCAACTGCCATGGGAAACCTAGAAACAAATTGAAGTTCTACAGTTGAAGTTGCTGATGCACACCCATTGAGCACCTCAATTATGCAATTAATCTTCTGCAAATTAGGGGACATAGAAACTAAACAGAAGGGAAAAAGTCAAAAAGTAACTAAAACAAAATATCAATTTGATACGGTACTCAAGGTACTTCCCAGAAGATGAGGCCTAAGCAGAATGAGATCCCTGGATGGTATATTTGGTGATGCTAGCCTGCTGTACAGGGTAGCAACACTAAATTCACCCTCTGGGGACCTCATTCTGCAAATGTCAGACACACTAAATTTTAATTTTATTTTAACAAGCACCAGTGCTAGTGTTGTTTACACAAACCTGTCCAACAACCTTCTAATCTCTAATCTGTCATTCTGATCTCAATTAATGACCTGACTTTGTCTTTCTGATGCTACCAGACTGAGTCTTCTGACAGTTATAATAATGGCAGGTATACTAGTAATAACTGCTTCTGGTGAGAGGTAAGTTGTGATATGATATGGGGTGAAGGGGCTTTGGTTGTGGGCAGGATGGGGGCCTGGATTTTTTTTTAGTTATGTCCCTGGCTCCGCCCACATTTGACCCAGTGACCTCATTTGAACAAATCTGAACCCCAGTCATGCAAGGACCCTTCGTACCAAATATGAACCCATTCGACGCGATGTTACAAGAGAAGAAGTAGTTTTAAGAAATACTATGGAGGGAAAGAGTTATGGCCCTGTCTTCGTAACTATTTGACCCAGTGACCTCATTTGAACAAATCTGAATGTTAGTCACCTAGGGAACATCCACAGAAAATAAGAACCCAATCGATCTTATGGATTGGGAGAAGAAGATGTTTAAAGAATTGTTGACGGAAATGGATGGACGGATGGATAGTACGACGGACGAGGAGTGATGACTATAGCTCCAACAGAAACTTCATCTCAGGTGAGCTAAAAAGGATTCTTTGTTGAATGGCCTAGCCACCAGTTTACTTGGTAGCAATTATGGGAGGCCCTTTTCTAATTTATAATTTTTTGGCGCTTAAGCACAAATATTTGGGCTTAAGTGTAAATCATTTGCGCTTAAGCGCAAATATGTGTCTAACAATTTACTTGCGCTTAAGTGCAAATCATTAGCGCAAATACCTAACACTCCCTTACTTCTCTCCAATTGTGAATGATTGAGTCCATCTCATATTAGTAGCCCCATACAGACTCGAAAGTTGAAGAAAAACATATTTCCATATGGATATCAGCACCTCTGCCCCTGGTGTCCCAATAATTGGTGCCTCACTCCCAGAGCTCTAGTATATTTTATTAAAGGGACATTTCCTGCACAGATATATACCATTTCCATGGCCATAAAATGGGAATTAGGGGTTACTGGAGGGGGAGGGCTTGCTTCCCTCATATGGTGCACTTATTGACTTGAAATAGGATACAGAAACCATATTTTCATATTATTAGCATCGCTGCCCCAAATAATTTGTTTCTCCATCCCAGTGATGATCTAGTATATTTTATAAAATAGACTCGAGTGGTGTGTTTAGGCCTGGGCCATCTAAAATCAATTCGGGGGGGAGGGGGGGGGATCAATGCATATGAATTTTTATTTGCACTTAAGTGTAAATATGATCTATTTGCGCTTAAGCGCAAATGATATGCACTTTAAGAGTAAATGATTTGTGATTAAGCGTAAATATTTAAGTGCAAATAACAGAAGTTATTTGCGCTTTAAATGTGAAAAAGGCCTCCCATAAGCAATCAGTATATATGGGGTAACCATCAGTATACTTGGTAGCAATCGGTATATTGGGTAACCATCAGTATACTTGGTAGCAATCAGTATATCGGGTAACCATGCTTAAGCGAAATAAATTGATAGACACATATTTTTGCTTAAGCGATTTGCGCTTAAACGCAAATGATTTGCACTTAAACGCAAATGATATACGCTTAAGCGCAAATGATTTACACTTAAACACAAAGAAATAATAAATGTGAAAAGGGCCTCCCATACTAATATATATAGGCCCCAGGGCTGTTAATAATTCCTGTCAGACCATTAATAAAGCATAACGCCCTCAAAAATCATGTTATATTGGTACCGGTATATTATTACCACTTTAGAGGGTGTTCTCTACTCTAGCAGATAAAGAGTATTTTACCTTCACGTGATCACATGACGCCGGAGTGGTAATAATAGTATAACATGATTTTTCCGGTGTCATGGTATATTATTATATGATCATAAACTTTCTTCTAAAAGTCCCATACTAAATGATGGGCAAAAGAAGTTGATAAATCACGATATCTACCAGGTTGTTCTATAAATAAGCCAGATGGGTTAATAACAAGATCACGCGACGACGTCATGAGTTATTAATAGGAAGTATGTAAAGTAGTGACGTTTGGTAATATTTTTAAACATATTGTTTATTAAATTTTTACTTGTTGAAAAACATTTTTGTGCATTTTATGGATTTACTAGTATATACATGTATATGGGTCAGTAAGATAGTTCAGGCCTAATGGGCTTGATACCATTGGTGGATCATATAATAAAAAACTTATTGCATGGTTTCGAGGTTGACAATGACATGAGGATTTATCAACCCTTGGAAGTTAATATTCACCTCGGCCTGCGGCCTCGGTGAATATTAACTTCCTCGGGTTGATAAATCCTCATGTCAACCTCGAAACCATGCAATAAATGTATATTAACAGCCCTCCAGGAATGATTAACGGCCCTCGGGCCTATTATAGCGGCCAGAGACGAAGTCGGGCTGTTAATCATTCCTGTCGGGCCATTAATAATAACGCCCTCAAAAATCATGTTATTGGAACCGGTATATAAGGCCAAAACAAAAAACGTCTCTGATTCCGATAACATTGGGATAATTATCCAGACAGGCAGGCAGGGATTTTTTTTTTTAATCTTTCAGCTGTGAGCGATATAACGGTGTAAGTCACGGTCCCATGGAATATGGTAGATCAATGTGTATTGAATATGAGCCAAGCATTTGATAAAAACATGCTGTCTCTTCAATTCATTCACTCTGCAGTAAGATCTCTACCAACGCTGAGCTTAATAACTGACTTATTTTTGCTTTTGAGATTGGGAAAAACAATAACTATTCACATTGACACTCTAACAGGTATTAAACTATAGACTACATGTAGCTTTCTGGAGAAAATTGGAAAACAAAATTGAGGAAGGCAAGAAAATCTCAGCCAGGCAGGGTATCGGAAACAAAGAGGTTTTTTGTTTTGGCCTAATTATAATATCAAATGATATTCATATTGAATACTTGATAATAAATTAATATTCATAGATCATAATGAACAAATGATAATTTGAACTGAGCCAGTCTGCAGGGCCGTAAATCCTGGGGGGGGGGTGTCACACTCCCCCAAAAAATATCCAGGTAGTTAGTTCGTCGGGCAGTTGTCGGGCAAAGACAGTGTAACTTTGTCATACAAAGCCCTGCATGTAGTTGCAATTGATGTTTCTGAAAACTGCCCGACATAATTTTAAAATAGAGCTGGTGGAGTCTGAGTTTGCCCAACAGCAGCATTCATAAAATTATAGTAGCTTAATGGGATGGCAATAAATTGGCAGTAACTGTGTTACATATCAATGGTGTTACCCAGTGCTAAAATTGAGATGGCCATTCCTTGTAAAATGTATTGTAATATAATGCTCAACAACATGGTGTCATATTAACACCCATACCAAAGAGAATCATAAAACATGCCACAGTTAATTAAACTACAGTAAGGCTATACAGGTGCCAGGATGTGTCTTATCTAACTAAGTGACAACTCATTTATTAATGGGAGACTTTCAATTTGCATAAACTCACTTTTAATGGCAGAACTCACGTTTAATGGTTGTTGAACTCACTTTTAATGGCAGAACTTTCAAATTATTCAGGCATCTGGTAGCATAACATGACCCAATTGAGTTTATCCAAAATAAGTGATGGAAAGACAAATATACTTTGAACATTCGAGAATAAATTTCTCATCATGGATGAACCTTTATCAAAGAAACCCAAAATTCAGAGCTTATCGGCACACAATGTTAAATGAAAAGTTTGTGGAAGTGAAATGAAAGATAGGTGAATTAAGATCGGCGAATGATGACTTAAAGTCTGTAACTCATTTAGTTTAATAGTGTACAATTCAATATATTCCAGTATATTCTCATGGATACATTCTCATTGGATCTAGCTGCCATTCACACAATGTAAAAATATAATATATACATGTAGCCTATAGATATAATTCTGACTTTTGGAGTATGTGGTGTTATTGTTCATAATCATGCAGCTTGTGTATGTTCCAAGGATTCCTGTTAAGTTCAAAAGAAATTATCTTCTTCGTGGTGAGTACAGGCATTGATTTCTAATCTCATATGATCTCATATATCATTGATTTTGATTGATTGATTGATTTATTTTTGATATAAAGACATACACGTATATTGTTTTAACAGGTTACAAATATAATAAATTACAAGCAAATAAAAAGGAGTTTTTAACATAATTTCAGTTTTAGGCTATATAAGAAATCGCAAATTTTGAAACAAAAATGAGGCTGTAAAGAAGTCAAAGTGAATACCAATGGTATGATGGCTGAAATTTAGAAAACAATCGTAGAGTACATGTACGGCTAGATATCGGGGATGGCACAAAAAGCACTCGAAGGCTTAATTCCATTGTGGTCCCCTGATATGCTACCGGCCACGAGGCAGACAATTGATATAGTTACCACAAAATTCTCCATTTTGATACTAAAAAATAATGGTAATGACATCAATGTTAATATATTGATATTTTACATTGATAAAGCCATGATCATCAATGTGGATAAAATAATTTATCATCATAAGTGCTACATTTACAAGTAATCTTATGATTGTGAATACGTTTATTTTAAAAGAAATGATCTTTTCACCGACCAGGTGGATGAGACGCCTGGCAGATCCATTTAACATAACAAGTCTGACACTCGTCTCATTCACCGGGTCTATGAATACTGACCGATATAATATTATATTAATATTAGTGCTGCTGCAAGAGGTGCCTGTGGGATCTGTGTCGGTTCGGTGACTTTGTAAATGATGGATACGCACCACTGCATATACGCACCACTGCCATGTATGGCCGGTTTTGGACTGGTCTGTCCATGAACGAAAGATGGAAACCCGAAATACAGGCAGCAGTAACAATATATGCAGAGATGAGTAATTGATTGGCAAAATTTTGGTCACAGTTTCAATTCAGTAGTACAGAAAGGGATCTTCCTCTCGGTCCTTCAGTTTAGATAAGATTGATTGTGCTGAAAGGGTATGTCAGGTCAGGTTGGGGGGGGGGGGGGGTCAGGGAGAACCCCAGAAAAATTGGCCAATTTGGTGGAGGTGTCGGGCAAAGAAGCGATACACCCCCTCCCCCCCCCCCAATATTTTGGGGAAGTTTATACGGCCCTGCCAGTCTGGTTAACAATAACATTTGATAATGATAATTCATTAATTGATATGATATAATAATATAAATTAGTAATACTAATTATAATACCATACCGAATGTGTGTTCTTCCTTAAATTTAAACTTCATCTTAAATTGTCTGTTACAAAGAGCGAAAGATTGCTAATCACGATAGACCGGCGGAATGACGACAGATGCTGGACCAATTTTTTGTTAGTTTTGTTTTGATTGCAGACCTGGTCACAAGCCTCTTATGATGTTCTATTTTTAGACAATAGAAGACGTCATAATATGAGGAAATCCCAACCGGAAGTTAAACTGAATGTCTCAACGGTACGAAAACGCTAAAACATGGCGGCTGCTGATTTAGAAGCGCAAAACAACGGGAAATCTTTTGATAACATAAGGTTAATTGTATTATTATATTTTGCTCACCGCTATACCAACAACGATTAACACGTCCCGAATACACAATCTACGCCTCTCCACTTTTATGAAGAATTTAATTTTAAGATATGAACGTCAACGTGCCGAAAAATCGTGTGATGTCTGATCAGATCCACGGGGTGCTTGTACTTGTTTATCAGTTTATCAGTTCGGGCACACAATCCACACATGCAAAATGGTCTATTTAGCTCATTTCGTCTATCATAGCCCGATTGAGCTACGGTTTTAAGGACTTTGCTAACCCAATTTCCCCCAAATTTTATGGAGTCAAAATAAAGGTTTATGTAATTTATGACTTTATCATTTATGTTCACTAACTTGACTAAGTTTTATTAGTAATCACAGTAGGCCTACCCTTGAGTGTGTAATAAACATAGTTACATACATGTACGATTATTAAAATCGAGGTAAAATTCCCACCTGTACGATCGTTATTTGGTCCTGTAGTGCTGTACATTTATACTTATAAGTTATAGTGAAAACGAAATAATTCACCTATCTTAAATTGTGTTATTCATAGATAAATGAACTCTGATTGTTGAAAGTGATCAGCACACTGTGACTGTAGATTCACAGACCTGGCTATCCATCGAAACTATTTCTGTCATGTGCATGGCATCAGTAAACCAGTCAGATGGTGCGTTTTGTTGGGATGTATGGTACTAGTGCTGGGCGGTATGACGATATATCGGGTATAGCCGGCCGGTTTTAATTTTGATATCGTCAATAATATCGTCTGAAATAAAAATATCGTAATACCGTCCCAAGTTGTAATATTCTCCATGTAGGTTGAAACCCATATGGTCCCAACAAACAGCGAAGTTAGAGTAAGTATAATAGTCCCAAACTTCCGGGAAATACGCAGTCGAAAACGTTTTAAAACATCGGAGCACGTGCTTGTCAAGTTGGATATGCTTCGTCGGAAACATCAAAGAGATCCTGGTAGCATCAGTTGGCTACACTGTGAGATTGGTATGTCGCGCGCATGCGACTGGCACAATGACCTCCTTTCAAGTTGGTGCAGCTTGCTCTATCAACCGTAACCGGTTGCTTGGAGACGGATTACGATGTCAGATTTTATATTGACCACACTTAGTCTAGCTGATCGTCTCAAATTGTTCAAATTGCGAGTAAAATGATTTTGTGGACATGTGCCGTACGGATCATGGCATTGCTATCACTTCAACAAATGTCAAATTCACAAACTAATTGAACATGATTGTCTATATTTATTTTCCTCAGCTAAAAAAATGCTGAAGCAAATTCATTTCACGTCGGCTTTTGCCTCGGCACTGCCCATTGTGGCATTGTCGACACTAATTCCCAGGGCTGCCGTATATGGACATTGAAGTCCCACGGTGCTACCAACTACCAATTACCACTGATAAATAGTCTCACAAACAACCAATTCCTCACGAATTAATAAAATGGAAATTTGAAACCGAATGCGGTGCTTAATGTGTGCACGGTGTTGAGCGCTATGGTCAAAGGGATATAACTCTAAAATATGTATGCGAAAACGCACGTGGGCCGTGTTATATGATTATATCCCTTTGTTTCAAAGTTATTGTTTCTCCGTCGGCAAACTGTCAATTGTTTCCTTAAATTGGATGAAGATTTTCATTTGATCAACAGATTTTGATGATTCTTTCTTACCGTTACTAATGGTAAATTATCCAAAACAGATTGATTTTGAATCTCTCAAAAGGTATTAAAGCCGTGGTGAGTCGTTGAGTTTTTTGATTCTTTGTCGACATCAGAGTGGTATAGGCAACTAATGAATATCGATTCTTGTGTCGTATTTTCGTTGTATTGTTCGCAATCAGTAGAGGCGTGTAAATCACATTAAAACCGTAGCTCAATCGGGCTATGATAGACGAAATGAGCTAAATAGACCATTTTGCATGTGTGCCCGACCTGTTTATTGGGAGTTTTGGGACTAGGCCAGGGAGGATTTGGAAGGGGCGGAACCTCTCCCCTACAACACACATAGCAAAACTATTTAGAAATATACATACCGAAGGGGGTGACAATGTTCGGTACGGAATAGCGTAGTACAGACTACAGCCGTCACTGTTGAATGTCTGACTCACTGCACCGATTATGGTCGGGTAAACGGTATTGTCGCGTATATTGCTACTTCCAAAAGTGATAGAAACACTCCTTACCGTAACCACCATGTACAATGCTGTAGAATGCCGATATAAACCTGTTTTATACTTTCAAGTGGTTGAAATCTTTCTCATCGAACAATGAACATGGCCTGAATCGCCCTTAATCATGGGAAAATATGCCCCTCTTTCTGATTGGTCGATATTTATCGAAATTTATCAACACTTGGAATTTCCCAACTTTTTGTTGTCCTTCATTCATAACTGCATGTTCACGATTCACCGTTCACGTGGCTTTGTTTACGAAAACACTGTCAGAAAGAAAAAAATTATGTATATTAAATATCGACCAATGAGAAAGAGGGTAACATTTGCTGCGGACTAGTAGCTGTAGATTGCATGTTAATGGTTTGATTCGAAGCAATTTTCTCACTTCAAAGTTGTTTTTGGACATTCCACTGCATTTGACAGTGTTAGGCTCCAAGTTTTCTTTCGCTTTTGGAAGAAGAAAAACAAGCGACAATGCCGTTTACGCGGCCATAATTTGGTTCATTGAGTCAGAAATGCAACGAATTTCGGGAATCGGAAATATATATATTAGGTAAACATTGTTTTCTACAAAGTGCCTGTGTGATGATCATGCACTGATGTAGTCAGACCTGACTTGATGAACTTAATGTTTGGATGAATTCAGGACGCCCTTGGCCTTCAGCATGAGCGACTTAGCTAATTTTTTTAAATACACTTAATTTTAAGAATCAACTAACCCAGTCATTAATGCTAACAATATTGCAATCTATATTAACTCTGACACCTACCAGTAGGCAGTACCAAAAAGTGTGTATAATTCCGTAATTCCCTCATGTTACCCTAAACTCAGGTATTCTTCCTTTTGGCCTTATATAGTTTTCAGGGTATAAAATATTAACTATGAGTCAAGAATTCTGTCCGTAAATGATTCTATTGATTAATATTGATTTCATTTCGAATATATTCTGGTCTAAAAATGTGTGGTTGTTTAGCTAACGAACAATAGTGGTTACTGTTACCAGTGACCAGGTCTGTTATAAAAATAAATCAATAACTTGTCCCAATTAAACATCTCATTTCATAATAAAATATTCGAAAAAATTCAACATTAGCTGATAGAAGTCTTTCCGGACAGGGGTCTTCAATTCATATTTATTATTTTGTACCCACAAAACTATTCCAAACTTGTTATTTAAAGAGATAATCATATTGTTAACCCTTAACATTAATTTTCCTATGTGTATACAGTCATCCGGGAGTATTTTTCTACATGATAAGTGAATACATGTAATATCTATCGGTCACTTAATCCTGATAAACTCATCGCGCATTCATTTGAAAAGTAAAAAAAAATCATCGAATTTGCACGTGGATAGTACCGACCACATCCAATTTGCTTTATCTCGATTTCTTCATTTATTTCTTTGCAAGATTTACTTGAAGTTGCCAAAAGCCTCGACCAACCGATGCGCGTTCTCCGTTAGACGGATTGCTTTTATACCAGTCAAACTTCCAGGATGTATCTATGGTATACTAAGGCACATGCTCACACATTTCACTCACTCCTTCATTAGCCTGCTTGAATTTTGACATTTGCCATATATCGATGTAGGCTGTGTTCCCATGCACGTAGTACGTATTACGCTATATATCGTCGCCGCGAGTGAATCCTTTGTTCTGAAACTTAAGCAATCGCACCAGTGTTGGGCGTTGATATCCCCCATCACATCAGCTAAATTTTATCTCCATATTTTATTTTTTTCAAGAATTTTTAAACTTGTGGTTTTTATTGGAATTTGCCAATATGTACCCACCTGAACACGAGCTTTCCGTATGTCGGTTTGCTTTGTAAGTAGAGCAGTCAAACTTTGGGATGTTACCAAAAATATATCAACGTACCGGCTCCTGCATTACATCGCTTCTTCATTAACCTGGTCGTATTTGGCGAGAAAAATAGCTTAGTGATACAGCACTTAAATATACTTGTTAACATTATAAAGCCTCGCCACGAGTAAACCTTGTACATTAGCGCAAATCAAGCAGACATCGATAAGTTGCGTTTGGGTACTACCTATCATATCCACTATTCAAATTTTTTTTATCTTGATGTTTGATTTTTAGACAATTTTCCCCCTTTGATTTTCGTTGGAATTTGCAAAAAGTTTGAACCGACCGGAAGCTCACACGCTGTTTGACAGTTTGCTATTATAGTAAGGCTATCAAACCTTGGGGGGCTACCTATGCGATACCGCAGTTCCTGCTCCTGCATTAACCTTGCTCACCAATTAGCCCGTTTGAACTTGGCGCCAAAAATAGGTAATTTTCTTGTACATGCCGTAAATCTGTAACGATTGGGACAAAAAACTTGCCAGCTATAAAATTCGGTCCGCACCACTCTCCCCATTCGGAATATGCAACAAAAATATTATACCGCTGGACTTGTTTATTGTTTTTTGTGCTTGTTTTTTGCTAAATCTGCCGTTTACATCCGCCACCGGTCAGCCTGGTCTCACCACCCTCGGCCTGGTCTCACCACCCCGACATCGTATCACCACCCGGCAGGGTCCTGTCGCCTCCCTGGTACGATCTCACCCTCATTCATTAGTGATGGGCGGTTAACCGAGAAAACAACTCGGTTTCGTTTTTTGACAATAAACCGAAAACCGACCGACGCGATTCTGCTCAAACCGACATTACGTTTTTTTTTTATATGTTTATTTTTCACTTAAATCGACTTATTATACCTCCCCAGGTACTTATTAGTTGATATTGTTATCAAATTATCGTCCTCTCTGATCAATATTATATCGGAATGTGTCCATTTCGTTTCAGATATGTGTTGTTATAATATCGTAGGCGACTGTTTTTGTTCTTTTTCAAAACATGGCCGAACAAAATAACGTTTGGAGTTATTTTACACGTCTAACTGGAGACGACTCCAAAAAATGTCGCTGCTTAATGTCATAAAAACGTCGTATCAGAGCATGCAAATACCAGCAACCTGGCCCGACAGTCGAAAACTAAACCAAGTAAATGGTATGAACACTTTGATCGTCTGGACATTCCGATGTGACGTAATCTGGGCAAACCATGTGCAGCTTGTAAACTATGTCGCAACATCAGACATCAAATGGATCACACCGCAGTCATTGAATGTGGGTCAATCATGCACGTGTCAAGAATTGTTACACAGTCAGGTCAAGGACGCCCACTGTTTGTGAATTTTCTGTTTGCGGTTGAATTCTCAGATACTATAATGCATATAATATGATAAATATGTTTTAAACATGTCAGAAAGGGATGAACATTGAACAGTGAAGATGGGGGTGTTTATTTTTTTAAATACCGAATTGTATCATCTTTATGATCTTATCACATTGGATTCATTTTGCGTCGGCATTTTGTCCCGTTGTTTACCGGTGATCGCAGTTCCTTCCTCAAATATTCAACGTTATTGGGACATTATTGACTCTAATTACGGTTACTTTGAAAGTATATACTCAAATTGTATGTATTTCAGTATAATTTCACTAAAAAAACGAAAACCGAACCGAAACCGAGGTTTTTTCTCCCAAAAAAACTGAAACCGAAACCGAACGTAAAAAATCAAAACCGCCCATCTCTATCGTTCATGCTCCTTCATTAGCCAAATTATTTAATTTTCAATGGTCTGTAACTTGGACATTTCTCAACTGATATACAAAATTCTTTCAGGAGGATCATTAGTACGTCCTATAGATACATGATAGTAAAAATAGTTGAAATTATCGCAATTTTTTTTTAATAATTTGCCCCCACCAAAAGCCAAAAATATTAAGACCGTCCCTGTTCAAAACTTTTCTTCGTATCGAGTTGCTAATGATTAGCTGCATATAATCTCTCAAATCTTGCATGCCATAGACAGACACAGGATATGAAATCAATGGAGTTTTGCAAACCATGGGCGACAACTCTATAAAGAAAGCGCGGACATAAATTGTAATGTATGGAACAGATAGGGCATGCTGAGTTGTACCTATGGTCCAAATTTGGAGTCTCTGCTGCTTATACTTTTCGAGATACAGCAACACAATTTTTTCACACAAAGGGGGATAATATCCTATATAGTCTATTCAGTTGGAATTAGTATAGGTCTATATACCTACGGAATTTCAGCTCCCTATCTCTTGTACTTGCTGTGATATAAGAGTTACAAAATTGCTAAGAATAACAATAAAAAATTGAATAACAATATACTTCCATATTAAAATATGGAAGTATAATAATGAAAAATAAAAATAAAAATTTGAATAACAATATACTTCCATATTAAAATATGGAAGTATAATTATATCTTTTGATACTAACATCCATACAATTTAAAATTAGTGTCCACATAAACTTTCACTTTGGATGACATGCATGATAATATGTATATACTAGTTACTAGTACGTGCTGAGATTTATGTATTTTGGATGACATGCATGATAATATGTGTATAGCGTGCTGAGATTTATGTATCTTGATGCTGCTAAATGGACAAACAATCATGGTAAAACTAGAGCATTCAATTTAGGTACTATATATATATATATATCTCATATATATTTTGAAGACCTCTGTTTGTCTGTCTGTATGTCCTTTATAGAATCGAAAACGGGTTGACCGATCGAGACCAAACTTCCTGTCCAAAGGTAAAATCCCACGGGAAGCCCAGATCACCCATTCTCCACTCTCAGTCACAAAAAAAAAACGGCACTGCGGTGGTTAATCAAGTGATAATTTAATGAGCGTTTGTTTTTGACGCATCGCTATAAAGAGCGTTTGTTTACCATTCAACGTTATTAGCATCTGCAGAGAGATATACTGGAACAATACTTTTGAGTGGTTTCCTATGCGGGGAGATTTATTGGATGCCATAGTACTCTTACAATATCATTGTTATAGTATGTATGACACTTAGGTCAGGGCTTAGGGGGGGGGGTTGTTAGTGTGGATATAGGCATAATGCTTCTCAGAAATCCCGGTTACAAACCAACACTCACAATTTCGTCTTTTGCATCAGATACCAACACCTCGACCGATCGGTACGTGTGTGTAGTTTGACCAGGCGGTCGACGTTGTCGTATTGGCGAGCCCTTACGGCGCCCGCTTCGCGCATGCACAGACGAGATCTCGGAAACGGGTGGAGCTATCGACTTGAAATTTGGTATGTGAATGTATCTTGCCCCGGATACGAATTTTATCGGGTCGCCGAGCCCGTGCGACGCCAACTTCGTGCATGCGCAGACGAGATCTCGGAAACGGGTGGAGCTATCGACTTGAAATTTGGAATGTGAATGTATCTTGCCCCGGATACAAATTTTATCGGGTCGCCGAGCCCGTGCCACGCCAGGCTTCGCGCATGCGCAGACGAGATCTCGGAAACGGGTGGAGCCATCGACTTGAAATTTGGTATGTGAATGTATCTTGCACCGGATACAAATTTTATCGGGTCGCCGAGCCCGTGCAACGCCAGCTTCGCGCATGCGCAGACCAGATCTCGGAAACGGGTGGAGCTATCGACTTGAAATTTGGTTTTTGAATAGCCCGGACAACGTCGGGCTCATCGGCTAGTCTCATATATATTTTGAAGACCTCTGTCTGTATGTTTGTTTGTTTGTCTGTCTGTCTGTCTGTCATTAATACAAATCTACGATTCTCGACCGATCGGGACGAAACTTGGTACGTGTGTGTAGTTTGACCAGGCGGTGAACGTTGTCGTATTGGCGAGCCCGTGCGGCGCCCGCTTCGCGCATGCGCAGACGAGATCTCGGGAACGGGTGGAGCTATCGACTTGAAATTTGCTATGTGAATGTATCTTGCCCCGGATACGAATTTTATCGGGTCGCCGAGCCCGTGCGACACCAGCTTCGCGCATGCGCATACCAGATCTCCGAAACGGGTAGAGCTATCGACTTGAAATTTGGTTTTTGAATAGCCCGGACAACGTCGGGCTGGGTAGAGCGATCGACTTGAAATTTGGTTTTTGAATAGCCCGGACAACGTCGGGCTCATCGGCTAGTCTACTATATATTCTGAGACTTCCGTATATGTGTGTGTAAATATATTTGTCCTTTATAGACTTGAACACGGCTGGTCAGATCGAGCTCAAACTTCCTATCTAAGGGTAAAAACCCACGGGAATGGTCGTCGCGGCGTTTTGGAGAAGCTCTGAGCACTCATTCTCCACTCCCAATCATCAAAACCACCGCAAACGGCACTGCGGGGGTTAATCAGGTTGATAGTTAAAGAGCGTTCCTATCCGCATTGTAGTTGATAAAGAGCGTATGTGCGTAATGTGATTCTTACGTCTGTACACGGGCGTCAGCGTGGGTGAGCGTGTTGTGTGATTCTTACGTACTTATGGTATCCAGACATGAGCGTGTTGTGCAGGGTTTCCGCCAGGGGGAAATTAATGAGTCCGTATTGGGGAAACACATAACGCGATGGGACGACCATGGTTCGTCCCGTCGGGCGAAAAGTTTGTTATTTGACACCGAAAAGTAGCAATTTCCTTGCACCTAAGAGTCCCACAAAGCAACCCAAAGCTACGTTGATATTATGGAAGTCAGTCATGTCCATGGGTGCTTTAATTATGTTGATGGTGTCCAGATAATTAATCAATTAGTTATGCACGTAAGACTGCCGTCTGATTGAAGACTATATATTAATGAACAAGCTACGAGTTAGTGTTTACAAATTTATACAATAAGATTCCGACAGCTATAATGAATCTGATCACTACAAAGCATCTATGCATTATATTTCCTAGAATTTCAAGCACCTTCTGTGAAAATTTTTGGAAAACCGGAAGTCGTAGATTTCGAGGTGGATAAATATCAGTCGACAAATATCTGTTGACATTTTTTTACGTTTTTTTGGGAAAATAAATGCTTGGATAGCATATCTGACCAACTGAAGGTGAGTGAATATTTCTTCGCTAATGTTCGGACACCAACGATCAATTTAAGTCAGTTGCATTGTTCGATCGCGGAAAAAATGTCATTTAATCATCGCCGCGAGACGATTTCTTCCCCAAAATATCCCAGAAAATCATACTTTTCACATTCATCGCAGACAGCTGTCGCAACAACTTATATACCAATCGAAAGGCCTGTTTTCCCCCCACAAATGCATATTTTTAGTATTTTCACGGACTGTCTCAAATTCCAAATTTCATCTTTTGATGCAGGTACCAGCCCTTTTAATTCAGATTGTCTGGCTTCGGCAATCTGCTTCGGCAACCATTTACCGTGGCCTAGTTTGCTTCAGCAAATGGCTTCGGCATTGCCGATTGCCGTAGCCAATTATGAAGCCTGAGGTACCCACCTCGAAAATACTGTCCGGTTAGTCCTATACACCCCGGAATTTAGTTGCAATCCACCAGACCCGGCGGACAGTTTTTGTTGTTCAATCAAGAGTCGAAATGGATTAGTTGGTTGGCTGCCTTTCGTTAACAGTGGCACGTTTTTGGCCAACTGCTTTTCTGTTGCAACTATAGTATACTGATCAAGTTTAGTTACCGAGTACAGTTTGCAATTTGTTCTCATAACATTCGTTCAGATCATTAACCAAAGAATTATTTATGGAATATTGTTAGAAAAAGAATATTACAATGCCCTCCATGACCAAGGCCGTAGCAACAGGATTGTTTTGTTGGTGGGAGGTGTAGATGTATTTTCCAATAGTTTGATATTTCAGCCAGTATATAGCTTGAAATTTGATAAAATTCGATTAATTTAAGAAAAAACAAATCGGGACCCATGGCTGTTCTTTTTCGTTATGGCCACTTTCGGGACCCACTACCAGAGTTTTTATTACGATTGTTTAAAGTTTTCACTACATTTTGCGGATACATATTTATACACCCCTTTATTTTTATGTTTTAAACTACAGACACCCACCCATATTTCGGAGAATTTTCGCTAATATTACATATTATAGCACAGTCTATGTAAACATACACTCAGATTCATACTGATTCCACTATTTTTTATATGTGGGTATGTAGTTTACTCCAGACTGATTATAGCATAGCCATCAAATATGCAGATCTATGTTTATTTCCATTTCTATGAGAGGCCAAATTCACATTTCATAATTAATTGCAGTTAAGCAATAGCACTTAAGCATAATTATTTGCGATTAAGCGCAATTCATAGTTATATGTAATGTAACTATGTACCCCTGGTGAATAAATAGGTGTGTCTATAACTAAACCTGAACTCATATTGACATATCACCTCCTTGTTTTCATTGCTTTGGATAGTTGGGATTGTGAACTAGCCTAAATTCTTTATCAAAATGGGTGACTCGCGACAGTATTACCTTCTGTTTTAGTCGAGTCGGGTCGAGTCGAGGAACCAACCCATCAAAGCTCAAGTGTGATCAGATATCGATTATTGAAATTTGTTATTTCAATTGATTGCTGCCCAGAAACACGCCGTCAAAAGGGTGGTTTCGGTCAAAATTGCGGATGAGGATGGATAACTCTAAAACAAGTGGTAATACGGTAAAATTTCGTGATACTTTAGTAATTATACGGCCATATTTTGTTGAACAAAATGTTTATAAATCACACGTTTTTGGGAAATTTTATACCATAGTTGACAGTGGTCAGCATTATTTTTTGCAGTTAATCGATTCTGATAACTAAAGCTTATTTTGAAGAAATATTGTTGTTGTTGTTAACTACTTGTTGTATCTTTATAATATGGGTCTTTCTGATCGGATTGAGGACCTTTAGTTTAAATTAGCCAAATGCAGATACACCCGGTCGTGCTAATAGTTAGGTTATATGGGTAGTTACACTTACTCTCAAGCAACTCATAGCGCTTAATTGCAATTAATTGCACTTACCAGTAAGCGCAATTCATTTCAATTATGCGCAAATGCCATATGTGTGCTTCAGTGCGATATGTGGTATTTGCGCTTAAGCGCAATTCATTATTAAATGTGAATTTGACCTCCCATACAGTTAATTTTTAGTCGAGTTTTTTTTTTTCTTTCCAAAACTCGACTTATAGTTTGATGGGGGACGGTGGGCGGGCGGCGGGCGGGCGGGCGGCGGGTGGGCGGCGGACGGGCGGCGTGTTTAGCTTATAACTCAACCGTTTATTGACGGATTAAAAAAAAAATTGGTGTGTGAGTACATATCCCTGCACGTAAGCTGCAGAGTTATGGCCCTTTGCCATTTTTCACTGATTTTAGGCTCGTTAGCGCAACAACTTCAACAAACATTATCCGATTTGATTGAAATTTGGTATATAGGTGTGTCCCAAGAATATCTCGGATGAGTTCGAAAACCAGCCTGGTCCGATAAAATTTGATAGAGTTATGGCCCTTAATTAGTCATTTTTCCAAGAATTTTCAGCTCGTTAGCGCGATAACTTCAACAAACGTTATCCGATTTGATTGAAATTTGGTATATAGGTGTCTCCCAAGAATATCTCGGTCGAGTTCGAAAACCGGCCAGGTCCGATAAAATTTGATAAGAGTTATGGCCCTTAATTAGTCATTTTTTCAAAAAATTTCAGCTCGTTAGCGCGATAATTTAACAAACATCATCCTATTTGATTGAAATTTTGATATATAGGTGTCTTCCAAGAATACCTCGGACGAGTTAGAAAACCGGCCCGGTCCGATAAAATTTGATAGAGTTATGGTCCTTAAGTAGTCATTTTGTACGAATTTTGAGCTCGTTAGCGCGATAACTTCAACAAACGTCATCCGATTCAACTAAAATTTGGTATATATGTGTCTTCCAATAATATCCTGGACGAGTTCGAAAACCAGCCTGGCCCAATAAAATTTGATAGAGTTATGGCCCTTAATTAGTCATTTTTCGTGAATTTTTAGCTCGTTGGTGCGATAACTTCAACAAACGTCCTCCGATTTGTTTAAAATTTGGAATAGACATACTTGCCAAGAATATTTCGGACGAGTTCGAAAACCAGCCTGGCCCGATAAAATTTGATGGAGTTATGGCCCTTAATTAGTCATTTTTCTATTTTACCTATTAATTAGTCTACCGATACTGATGCACACCAATTGGCGGTAGCCACCGGCGGTAAGCCACCGAAAACGAGACACAGCATCTCTGATGCCACCTCTTGTTATATTTTTTATTTTCAATAATTTTATTTTCAAACATTCATTCGGGTGTTGTAAAATCCCATCGTCGATTGCCTCAGCGAAGCTGCCGGCCTTGCCTCACAGTGGTTACATATGAAGGCAGGCATGCGATCCTCTCGTCAGTAGCACCTGGAATTATAAAATAATATCGCTTAGTGGACTTGAACTTAAGCTAATATTAGTAACAGATATACATGTAGCTGTACACCCCTCCGACAGTATGTTTTAGTCCCCTCATTATTGTTTTAACCATTGCTGTATATTGAAAACAATAATTTTCTAAGTTGAAAAATGTCATATAACTCCACACAAAAAAGTCTGACATATTTCATAATCATAGGTTCGCATGTTCCCATGGTACTAAATATATATGCCAAGCAAAAAAAAACAAATGACCGCAAAACTTAGGAATAAAAACTCGGAAAATTGCATCCACAGAAGGACGAACAAGCTGCTTCCTGTATAACCCCACAACTCGTTGCGAGTGTATAATCAAATATAAAAATCGGCACACTGCTGAATTTTTCTGAAAAACGTGGATGTAAATAATTTTTTATGTCGGCCTTCCGAGAGTGATGACAAGTCAGAGTTAACAAACAATATGACATACATCAAAAGTTATATGTTTACCAAACATGTACCAGGAGACATATACAACATTATGAACACAGAACCATTGTGGCCACGTAAAAGTCAAATGAAACGCCCATCATCTGCGGCAAAATTGCTTTTTCGACCAGAAATTGAAGCAAAATCACGGCTAAGCAAACAGATTTTTTACAACTAATGATTAATTTTTTCGGGACTAACCGGACAGTATTTTCGAGGTGGGTACCTGCGAAAATACTCAAAATATGCATTTGTGGGGGGAAAACAGGCCTTTCGATTGGTATATAGGTTGTTGCAACAGCTGTCTGCGATGATTGTGAAAAGTATGATTTTCTGGGATATTTTGGGGAAGAAATTGTCTCGCGGCGATGATTAAATGACATTTTTTCCGCGATCGAACAATGCAACTGACTTAAATTGATCGTCGGTGTCCGAACATTAGCGAAGAAATATTCACTCACCTTCAGTGGGTCAGATATGCTATCCAAGCGTTTATTTTCCCAAAAAAACGTAAAAAAAATGTCAACAAATATTTGTCGACTGATATTTCTCCACCTCGAAATCTACGACTTACGGTTTTGGTTCGTGTACGTTAATCCACTGTGAGTTTCATCCTGTGCACAAAAATATGCGTACTCAGCAGTCTGGCATTCTTTGATGTTACCGCGAAATGTATTACGCTGTAACTAACGTCGCTAATTGACCCGCATTTCACCAGTATTCTGTTTAACCCCCGACTCCCATTGAAACCGAATTTTTTTTACGACATATTGCAACTGACATTTGGTATATGTATGAACCAAACATATAATCTGCGAGGGGAATGAGGCCGTTCTACGGACGCTGAGCCGTACTAACGGAAACCCTGGTGTTGTGTGATTCTTACGTACTTAGGGCTTCTCAATAGGAACTGGGATCGGTTCAGTTTTTCCGTCCTAGGTGATCTTCACCTTGAAATGGGTACCCACAAATGATATATATATGTGTGTGTCCTTTATAGACTCGAACCGATTGAGCTCAAACTTGCTAACTACGGGAAGTGTCATGGGCGGGTTAAATTGTGACCCCGACCTGACCTTGACCTTCAAAATCATCAATTCAAGGTCAAATCGGATAAAACTGGCAGAATTCGACGAATTAAAAAAATTAAAAAAGCTTTTTCAAACAAAGCCATGAGACGAATCACACCAGTGGCGGGCTAACCTGCTAGTATATTCAGGATGGATTTTCAAGATTGATCTGACTTGAGGGACATCTCAATGTGCCATTACGAATTTAAAAAAATGGGAATTTGTTCACGCTCATTGCATTAAGCACATTCATACTGATCGAGTCCGTGCCTCCATAACTCTGATATATATCAACAGTTTATGCAAAAATCTTGAATTACGTCTTAACTCTTTCGTTGCCGAGCTAATTTTACACCTAAATTGCCGGAGAATTTAGGAGAAAACTGATTTTAGGGTCTAGTTCTGGTATAGCTGGACCATATGTGAGGAGCTACACAATGCAGGAGCCAATTTAGACTTTAGTTGCGACAGTTTACTACGAAAATAGCTAGGTTTTTTAATTGAGGAAAATGGCAATTTTGACTGTCAAAAAACAAAACAAAAATTGTGATATATAATTAAATCTCTAACTACAAGCTTATCATCATTGTGCTATAAATAAAATAACAAAAATGACACATATGCATGTGGTCTAAACTGTCACTGAGGCACGCTGGGGCCTGTGGGAGTTTATAATCACGCTGTTTATTTTAGTGAATTACGTTTTTACCTTGAAAAATAGGTGATTCATTCAGCAAAAACGGCAATTTTGACTATTAAAAAAACTAATAAAACAATCTAAAGTACACATAATCTTTATTGTAATGTCAGGTTATCATACTATCATGTTTAAATTAGTTAATGCATTGGTAAAATGCAGATCTTTCATATAAATAATTGTCTAAAAATATTTTTCTGAAATTGTCGGCCATTTTGGATTTCCGACTGCGGATCTTACATTTTTTTTTACAAACTTATTTCATTATTTTAATTTTCAAACGTCTTAAAAAGTTTTAAAAATCAGATATATACTGCAGAATTTAATTAGAAACAATTAAAACAATAATTTTATGAAACTTGAAAAACTTTTTTATTATTGTCATACAGTTGTGATCAAAATAATTACGGTTACAATTATGGCCGATAATATCGGCCCTGGCAATTTACCGACCGGATATTTGGGCCGATAATATCGGCCCCTGGCAATCAAAGAGTTAAAGTGATGCGAAACACTTCGCTCGGGTGTTCCAAACAGAATAACAAATAATCATGCCAAAATAAGTTATTTTCATAAATTTGATACCCATGCAAATAGCAAAAAACAGGGTCTTTGTTGTAAACAAATTACACAGTGACGTGACAATTATTTGAGCAATCATTGCTGTAATGTTTATGGCCCATAATGCATCCCAATTAAGGTAGTACAGTAAAACCTCTGTAAACTGAACACCCTTCAGATCGGCCCTTCTGTTCGGTTTAGAGAGGTGTTCGGTTTACAGAAAATCGCAAAACCATCGGAATATATTGCCACTGTCAGTAAGAGTTTTCGAGACCCGAACACCTCGGTACTGATTAATTAAACTTTATTCAATAAACTAAAAATACAACAAAATGTAAATTGCAATAGATAAACATGATATAATAAGACATAAATAGATGTACAGATAAACCTGGAAACACGGATAGATACATTTTACGGTTATTCGCGGTTTTTGAAAATGGTGATTCTTTGTTTTTGAAAATGTTGTTGACGGTAGATTTCAACTCTGGACTGTCGTTTTCCGGACAGCTCATTAATTTTGATAAGTTGATTAAAACTGTGATGATGACAATAAACCACCATCGTGTACTTTTAGCTAATTATTGTTTAGTTTGGACAATCAATTATTGTAAAAACAAAGAGTACCTTCCAGTGCAATAACTGATGTAAAATCAATGTGTCACTGCTCTAATTATCTGTGAACTCACCATCGTTCAATCAATTTGTGAAATAAGCAAACATGTATCTATATGTATCTGAAGGTGGTGCAGTGCAGTAACAAATTCTGGTTTAGGCATATCCATTTAGACACCTGTTGTTTTAATCCGTTTCAAAGCATTGCCGAGACAAAAGACCGCTAATTAAATTGGTATGCTTATTCAATAGTACCGTACTAAAGTTCATTACCTGTGTGCACGCGCGTTCGCCTGGTATCCCTTTCAGAATTTATTTAGAATAAGATTAAATATAAATACGTCCGTATCTTTTTATTATCAGGCATTATATTCGTTTTAATTTGTAATTAAATTTGATTAATTTACCAAGAACACTTCATCTGTTTGTAACTAACTATGACGCTGATCGAGGTCACACACAGGTCAACTCAAAAAACGGAAACATTCACATCACTACCTTTTAACTGATTGCGTTCAGACTCTTCCATCACTTTCAGCGTTCGGATTTTGGAGGTAAACATTAGTGTATTTGTTCACTTATGGACTAATGAAGCTGTCCGGTATTCGGAGTACAGAGGTTTCGGATTACAGAGGTTATCATTAGTTACAATGCACTTGGGTAAATTCGGGACCGAACAATTCGTTCGAAATGGAGAGGTTTCACTGTACATATTTATATTGTGTAGTTCAACCTCTGTTTCATGAAATGGTACAGTCGATGAGGTTGGAATTTTCGACAATCTCATTTCATTGCTACATTCTTCCAATGGGATTAGTGTTTGGATACTAACTGAGTGTTTGTATACTGTATACAATGAAATATTGTCCACAATATGTCTTTATACCCCCCGCAACGAAGTTAGGGGGGGTATACTGGAGTCAGCTTGTCCGTCCGTCTGTCCGTCCGTCGTCTGTCGTCTGTCCGTCCGTCGTCTGTCGTCCGTCCGTGGACACAAATTTGTCCGGAGTTTTTCTCAGTCGTTTTTTTTATCAATTTCCGTGAAACTTGGCACAGACATCAACCACCATGGGAACCTGTGCACCTGCGATTATGACGTCTGTTGGACTTTTTTTAGTGGAGTTATCCCCCCTTTTTCGACTTTTCACAACATGTATACTTTTGTCCGAGCTTTTATTCCTACATTTTTCAGTCAATTTTTTTAAAACGTGGCACAGATATTTAGTACCATGGGAACTTGTGCACTTGCGATTATGACGTCTGTCCGACATTTTTTGGTGGAGTTATCCCCCTTTTTTTATTTAGAAACTTTTTTTGCAACATTCATAATTTTGTCCGAGCTTTTATTCCTACATTTTTCGGTCAATGTTTTTTAATCTTGGCACTGATATTTAGTACCATGGGAACCTGTGCACCTGCGATTATGACGTCTGTCCGACATTTTTTGGTGGAGTTATTGAACTTATTCCCCTTTTACAACTTAGAAATTTTTTCGCAACATACATAATTTTATCCAAGCTTTTATTAGCTCACCTGAGACGAAGTCTCCGGTGGAGCTATAGTCATCACTCCTCGTCCGTCGTCCGTCCGTCCGTCTGTCCGTCTGTCCGTCTGTCCGTCCATCAACTTTTTTTTAAACATCTTCTCCTCTGAAACCATCATACCAAATTGGTTCATATTTGGTGTGGATGTTCCCTAGGTGATTCTCATTCAGATTTGTTCAAATGAGGTCACTGGGTCAAATAGTTGCGAAACCAGGGCCATAACTCTATTCCTCCATAGTAATTCTTACAACAACTTCTTGTCCATAACCATTGGGCCAATTTAGCTAATATTTGGTATGGAGAGTTCTTGGGTGACTGGTGTTCAGATTTGTTCAAATGAGGTCACCCGGTCAATTACTTGAGAAACCAGGGCCATAACTCATAGTAATTCTTACAATGACTTCTTCTAAAAAAATATTTGGCCGATTTAGCTTATATTTGGTACAGAGATACCTTGGGTGACTGGGGTTCAGATTTGTTCAAATGGGGTCACTGGGTCAAATAGGGACAGAGCCAGGGACATAACTTTAAAAACAAAAAAAATAATTTTTGCATTTTGACCTTTAATTTTTGTTTAGGACACATCACAGCCTCATATTTCTTACCTAGATTTTTCTTAGCATGTTCTTCATCTGTATGGATTTTGGTATTGTTTATTTAACCCCTTCCACTCTTGTTTTGATATAGAATTCATCCAAGACAGGATTACTCAAACATTTTTCATCTGATCAACACCAAATTTGGTATATGAATTTTTGACACTTATATACAGATCAAGTTAAAATATGGGTTTGATCCGATATATTTTAACAGAGTTATGGCCCTTTATAATTCACACCCCTTTGCTATGCACTATTAATTTTTAAGAGGACACTCTAGCCTGTATTATTGAAAAAGCCAATTTATCATAGTGTGGTCACCTGATCCTCTTGCTGAATACTGCTTGCTTCAGACCAGTTTACCATCTGTCATTACAAGACATGACATTAGCTAAACAACTACCAGAGTCTACAAGGAATAGTCCATTGTTCATTTCTCCAAGTCTGGACATAGTGTGTCTGACATTTGCAGAATGAAGTCCCCAGATGGTGAATTTAGTGTTGCTACCCCATACAACAGGCTAGCATCACCAAATACACCTCAATTACCTTATTCTGCTTAGGCCTCATCTTCTGGGACAATTATTTTTTAAACATGTTTTAAAATTTGAAAAAAAGTGACACCATTATATATAACATCTGCAGAGTTATGAAACTTTACTCTTTAATGAAATTATGGAAACATTCCACCCTCCCCCACCCACCCCCTCCCATATGGCCCAGGCCCAACTCTGCCATCAACCAACATCCCTTCCAAGCCATATCACCTCTCAATTTAATACCTCAGATTCTCACCACAGAGGCATATATATCTGTAAAGGTACAGGTCATTAATTATATAAACTGGCCAGATGACATGTATTATTTTAATCTAAACATATCTGTGGCAATTTAATGACTGACATTCAATGATACTGTGAATGGCTTTGATTTCTTCAAGTCTGGAAATAGTGTGTCTGACATTTACATAGTGAGGTCCCCAGATGGTGAATTTAGTGTTGTTATTCCATACAGCATGCTAGCATCACCAAATACACCTGCCAGGGACCTAATTCTGCTTAGTCCTCATCTTCTTGGAAGTATCCTAAGTATCAAATTGACAGTTTGATTTAGTCACTTTTTCCACCTGTTCAGTTTCAATGTCCCTCTAATTTGCAGAAGATAAAATGCATAATTGAGGTGCTCAATGGGTGTGTATCACCAACTTCAACTTTAGGACTTCAATCTGTTCCTTGGTTTTATTGGCCATTGAGGCCTAATCAGATTGAGGATGAATTTGGTGATGCTAGCCTGCCTTACAGAATATTGTCATTAAATCCACATTTTTGGGACCTAATTCTGCAAATGTCAGACATACTAAATTCAGGTTTGGCCATTTCATATTATTGTATATATTGGATTAAATTTGTCTTCTATCTGGCATTTGCAGAATGAGCTCCCCAGAGGGTGAATTTAGTTATGCTACCCTGCACAGCAGTCTAGCATCACCAAATACACTAGCCAGGGTCCTCATTCTGCTTAGGCCTCATCTTCTGGGAAGTATAGAGGCACTTAAATTGACATTTTTACTTACTTTAGCCCTTCTGTTTAGTTTCTATATCCCCTAATTTGTGAATATAAAATGCATAATTGAGGTGCCCAATGGGTGCACATCACCAACTTTAACTGGAGAACTTCAATCTAATGCTATGTCTCCCATAGCAGTTGAGGCCTACACAGAATGAGGTCCCCAGAGGGTGAATTTGGTGATGCTAACCCACATTGCAGGATTGTGTCATTAAATTCACCCTTTGGTGACCTCATTCTGCAAATGTCAGACACTATGTTCAGGCTTGTCTGTTCGAATATTATGTTCTTAACCACCAGTATCCAGTTGAACTCATTATACCATGATTTTGCAAAGAAAACTTGGGGGGGGGGGGTATATTGGATTGAATTTGTCAGTCTCTATGTCAGACTGTTCTCCCATCCATCCATCTGTCATTATGTCTCTATCCGTCCATCAATTGTTTTCTTCTCCAGATACATATTAAAGACCAAATGGGTTTATATATTTAAGTGTGGATGTCCCCCAGGTGACTCACATTCAGATTTGTTCAAATGAGTTCATCAGGTCAAATATGTGAGAAGTCAGGGCCATAACTCTTTCCTTCCATAGTAATTCTTAAAACAATTTCTTCTCAAGAACCATCTGGACTATTTAGATTATGTTTGGTATGGATGGTCCTTCGGTGACTGGGGTTTAGATTTTTTCAGATTTGGGGTCATTTTAGGAAAATCAGCTCAGTTCAACTCTTAAAATCTAATGTCTGAAATTACCAAATGAATGGATCTCATAGATGGGGATTCACGTTTGTTCAAATAGGGGCGGAGATAAGAGATTTAATTATCAACCAGCCACCCTACCTATGCTCTGGCGGAGCTATAGTCATCACTCCTCGTCCGTCCATCGTCTGTCCGTCCATCCGTCTGACAACAATTATTTGAACATCTTCTCCTCTGGAACCATAAGACCAAATGGGTTCATATTTGGTGTGGATGTTCCCTAGGTGATTCTCATTCAGATTTGTTCAAATGCGGTCACTGGGTCAAATAGTTGCGAAGCCAGGGCCATAACTCTTTCCCACCATAGTAATTCTTTTAAACATCTTCAGAACAATAAGACCGAATGGTTTTCATATTTGGTGTGGATGTTCCCTAGGTGACTCACATTCAGATTTGTTCAAATGAGTTTACTTGAAATAGTTGCGAAGCCAGGGCCATAACTCTTTCCCTCCATAGTATTCTTAAAGTGACTTCTTCTCAAATACCATCAGGCTATATGGGTTCATATTTGGTATGAAGGATCCTTGGGTGACTGGGGTTCAGATTTGTTCAAATCAGGTCACTGGGTCAAATGTGGGCGGGGCCAGGGACATAACTCCAAATTTTTTGTTTTAGATTTAACTCTTTAGATATCTACTTCTTTTAAAGTGATTATGAAAAGTTCTGACTGTTGTGGTCTCCAGAGTCCCAGTCTTATCAGTCTTTGCAGTCTGGTGAGCGACCCCACAGTCATTGACTGTCTTGTTCCTATATTTTTCGGTCAATAGGTTTAAGATTAGGGTTATGGTTGTACACCTGCAATGGGAACTGTTATTTTATTATTTTAACTAAATGTTTACTGACATGTGAAACATCTTAGTATTTTAAAAACAGGGGGTATCCGTAGTCCCATTGGGACAGTCACACCTCTAGTTAATTATTAGGAAATGCGGCAAAGATTAATTTTTATAATAATAACTACAAAACAGTTATTTTTTAAAAATTAAAGTTATTCCTATTAAATAATTTTTGATATCGGTAAATGCAGTCTCGCGCACTACTAGTATTTCAAATTTCTTCGCTCACTTTTAATTAAATTTAGCTCGTGTGTTCAAATAAACATAACTAAAGAATAACAAGGTCATTTCCTTACTTTTTATACGCCCTTTTTGAAAAAAGGTCGTATTATGTTATCAGTCCGTCCGTCCGTCCGTCCGTCCGTCCGTCTGTCGAGCCGTCCGTCCGTTAACATTTTGGTTTCCGATCGATAACTCCAGTTTGGATTATTTGATCTGAACCAAAGTTGGTATGTGTATTTCCCAGCTAAAGATACAGGCCAAGTTCGAATATGGGTTATGTCCAATTATTTTTACATGAGTTACGGCCCTTTTTCGACTTAGAATTTTACCGTCTGTTAACATTTTTGGTTTCCGACCGATAACTCCAGTTTGGATTATTTGATCTGAACCAAAGTTGGTATGTGTCTTTCTCCCAGCAAAACACAGGTCAAGTTCGAATTCGGGTTCCGCCCGCCAGTTTTCACCAGAGTTATGTCCCTTTTTTACTAAGAATTTTTTTGTCAATTTGAGGTTTCCGGATGATAACTTTAGTAAATGTGTACTGAATGAAATTAAATTTGGTATGTAGGTTTACTAGCACTAAAGACAGGTTTTTATGCGCAAACAACGGTCATATCAAGCCGACACTTAGAGGCGGACATGAGGTCTACCGACCTTTTATTCGACTTAGAATTTGACCGTCTGTTAATATTTTTGGTTTCCGACCGATAACTCCAGTTTGGATTATTTGATCTGAACCAAAGTTGGTATGTGTATTTCCCAGCTAAAGATACAGGTCAAGTTCAAATATGGGTTCCGTCCAATTATTTTTACGTGAGTTACGGCCCTTTTTGTCCGCCGACCCAACGGGTTCGGAAGACTATTATAATCAGCCTGTGCGTCCGTGCGTGCGTCCGTGCGTGCGTCCGAGGTTTCTGGATGATAACTTTAGTTAGAGTGAACCAAATTAAATTAAATTTGATATGTGGGTTTACTAGCAGAAAAGACAGGTCAAGTTTTTATTCGACTTAGAATTTGACCGTCTGTTAATATTTTTGGTTTCCGACCGATAACTCCAGTTTAGATTATTTGATCTGAACCAAAGTTGGTATGTGTATTTTCCAGCTAAAGATACAGGCCAAGTTCGAATATGGGTTCCGTCCAATTATTTTTACATGAGTTACGGCCCTTTTTCGACTTAGAATTTGACCGTCTGTTAACATTTTTGGTTTCCGACCGATAACTCCAGTTTGGATTATTTGATCTGAACCAAAGTTAGTATTTCTCCCAGCAAAACACAGGTCAAGTTTGAATTCGGGTTCCGCCCGCCAATTTTCACCAGAGTTATGTCCCTTTTTTACTTAGAATTTTTGCCAATTTGAGGTTTCTGGATGATAACTTTAGTAAATGTGTACTGAATGAAATTAAATTTGGTATGTAGGTTTACTAGCACTAAAGACAGGTTTTTATGCGCAAACAACGGTCGTATCAAGCCGACACTTAGAGGCGGACATGAAGTCTACCGACCTTTTATTCAACTTAGAATTTGACCAATTTCATAACATTTTGGTTTCCGACCGATAACTCCAGTTTTTATGTGTACCCATACCATGTATGGTACACATAATGCCGACGTCCGGATCAACCATCCGTCGATTGTCCGTCCGTCCGTCTGTCCGTAGACACTTGCTATCCGATTCCTTTACTCAAATATTTTTTATCGGATCGTGTTCAAATTTTATGTTTATGATGACACACTCCTCACCTGTATAGTTTTTGATATTGATCGGTTAAGAAATTATTAACACTTTGCATCCGCACATAGGCATGAGCTATCCGATGCTATAACCAAAGTATTTTTTATCCGATTGTTTTCATATTTGTTATGTAGGTTTATGATGACATGACACACCCCTCACCTGTATAGTTTTTGGTATTGATTAGTTGATCAGTTTAGAAAATAATTAACCCTTCACATACATGCTATCCAATGTAATAAGTTGAACATATTTCTTCTGATCTGCCTCATATTTCCTACCTAGGTTTTTCTTAGCATGGTCTTCATCTGTATGGTTTTTGGTATTATTTAATTAACCCTTTTCACTCTTATATTTACTTAGAACTCACGCAAGCTGCTATGACTCAAAACAATTTTCATCTGATCTACACCAAATTTGGCACATGTGGTCCTCACCCCAAAATACAGATCAAGTTCAAATTTGGGTTTGATCCAATATATTTTAACAGAGTTATGGCCCTTTATAATTCAAGTAATTTACTACCTGTATGCCAGGCCCATATGCCCTGTGAGAGTTTAAGACAAATGACTTTACACAGTAATCTGCTAAATATTGGAATCTAGAGAATCTATAGCTAGTGATGGGCGGTTAACCGAGAAAACAACTCGGTTTCGGTTTTTAACAATAAACCGAAAACCGACCGACGCGATTCTGCTCAAACCGACATTACGGTTTTTTTTATATGTTTATTTTTCACTTAAATCGACTTATTATACCTCCCCAGGTACTTATTAGTTGATATTGTTATCAAATTATTGGCCTCTTTGATCAATATTATATCGGAATGTGTCCATTTCGTCTCAGATATGTGTTGTTATAATATCATTCATAGGCGACTGTTTTTGTTCTTTTTCAAACATGGCCGAACAAAATAACGAACATGGTTCAACAAAAAGCCCTGTTTGGAGGTATTTTATGCGTCTACTAGTAACTGGAGACGACTCCACGAAATGTCGCTGCTTAATATGTCATAAAAACGTCGCTTAAGCCAGAGTCTGGCTATTAAACTATATGAATGCCGAACACAAGTCCAAATAAGGCGATAATCGCCAACCAAAAAAATGGAAGCGTCTGCTAACTCGAAAACTAAACCAAGTAAATGGTATGAACACTTTGATCGTCTGGACATTCCGATGTGACGTAATCTGGTAGAAGTTTGCAGCTTGTAAGCTATAAATACCGAATTGTATCATCTTATCGCGTTGGATTCAGTTTGCGTCGGCATCTTGTCCCGTTGTTTACCTGTGATCGCATTTCCTTCCTCAAATATTCAACGTTATTGGGGCATTATCAGGGTTGGTGATTTTTTTGATTTTTTTTAAATAAATCAAAAAAATCGATTTATTTGATTTAAATCAGATTTATTTGATTTAAATCGATTTTTTTGATTTTTTTCCTAATTGTTATGAAAATATGCAATTGTGCAATGTCTTTGATACATGAAGTTTCTAAAAGGTGTTGCTTATTATATCCAAGACTGGATTAATCCGAATTCTATTATTATTTATTATTTTTTTGTATACCTATCAAACACAAATATCATGGCAGTACTGATATAGTGATCATGTACTTTAATAATGCATACACTTAGGTCCATATGAGTTCCAATGTTGTCATATCTGGATAGGTAGACCTGTGCTTAAAGATTTACTCATAAATTTAGTAAATTTTAGCTGAAAACTGAATATATTATCAATCGCGTTTGCTCCTCAATGACTTGAGGGCATAATCACACCATATATCAAGTATAGACATTAGACAACTAGAGTACCGGTAGTTGGCAGAGTATATGGTAGAATTACTCGGTTGCCAATTACATGTACAGCAATCAGAAAAGGAAAGGAAATTCAATAGTTTAATGCTGAATCTGATTGTAGTTTCAAATAATACTAACAATGTTAAGCTGAACAGGCCATTGCTGGAGCAGTAATCACGGTACCATGCAGCATGCCTGTAGTTTCTATAGGGTTGACAATTACTGCACAATTTGATATCTATTATCCAATGTTGTATATTGTTTAATCATAATCATGTTATAGTTTACAAAAACCTTGTTAGATATTGCAAGTTCTTGACTTTTTGCAATCATTTCAAAATTTTTGATTTAAATCAATGATTTTTTTGAAAAAAATCATTGATTTAAATCTTGATTTAAATCAATGATTTAAATCGCTTGATTTAAATCAGCCAACCCTGCCCCGCCGCATTATTGACTCTAATTGGGTCAAAATCTCAAAAGTGACAATTTTCACGTAACACCCCTAATCATTGGTAGAAAATTAAAACAGTGCTTAGCTGTGGTTATATTTCTATTTTTATTGATAGCTGAGGTTACATTGAGATTTTAAAATGCACGCGTTTTATTATAATCATTATATTATTCTTGCTCCAGCCTTCCAAACATTGCAATACCTGTAAAAATGCCATGTAACAGATGGGATTTCCAAACTTTGAGTATAATTTCTTTAAAAACTACCAAATGTAATTGATATAATTTTCTCTAAAAAGTATACATAAAACTAGATAATTATTCTGAACGTGTAATTATATCCAGTATGTAAAAGGTGTTTCTGAATTTCAGCTGTTTCTGCGTGTAACACCTTTTATGTCATTCCTGTTACCATATAACAAAAACTGCAGTTAGCAGTTATGAGGATGCGGACATAGCTGGCTATTTGAGCCTAAGTGATAGGACATGTGATGGCAATGTATGTGAAAGTAAACATGTGTGCATTTAAGAAGCTGTTTTTCGATGCTGAAGCGATTAAGTTGTTACTTTTAGGGAGTATGTTAATTCGGTGTCATTCCTGTTACCACGATATAGCAAGAAAATATAATTAAATCAGTATCCGCTTTATTTTTTTAGTTTACTTTACAAAACTTCTTTAAAACTAAGATAAAATGGATTTATCTCTCTGGTTATTTCAAACTGAAAAATCTCATCAAAAATAAAAATGTCATTCCTGTTGCTGTCATCCCTGTTACTTGAACCAATAAAAAGTAACAGATATGACTAATAGTAACAGGAATGACAAACATATATCAGTTGGTAGGATTTCTAAAATAAGAACAGCAAACATTATCAAACCTGTATTTTCTGTTGTGGTGTGTACACAATTTACGTTGTCAGGTAGGATATCTGTGTTGGGTTGCAATCTTGGGATTGGGTGTTGCCCGAGTTTTCGTACCTACATTATATCTTGCAGGTGGGTTAATATGGGGTAGGGAAGGGTGGCATTGCGAACGGACCTCGTGATATTGATACATGTTCATTCAACATTAATTCTCATAACTTCATAACATTTAGCTGGACAAGTGGGCTACTAGTAGTATATATGTCTAAGGTTGGATGGATAGCCAAAGTTAAATATTTTCAAGGAACGGTTTGGGTGCTGTGCACATTACTTGGACCGAATAAGTGGGTGCATTGGTTGGGTTAAATGGATAGGACACAAAATCTTGCTTGCACCTACTAGTATCACCACTACATGTTGCATATTGTCATTGGAAACAAAATTTTCGCCATCAATCTTCATCAGCATATTTGTTATTTATGGTGTAATGGAATTAATTCTGCTATTCTTGCTGTAGTGTAATGCTAGCTGCTTAGAATATATTAAACATACAGATACTGATATCTAGAGTGTCATTACTGTTACCGTTGTGTCATTCATGTTACCGGCAAGTCATTCCTGTTACCATGTACATATAGTTTTGCAAAAAATATCTACAAAAATAGTTCAAAAACAATACTGATCATGTTGTTTAGTCTGGACACAGCAAACATTCTGACATATCATTAATAAATGAGGTATCATTTTTTTAGAATCTACAGGAGGAAGCAAGCAATATTTTTTGGGGTTTTACATGGAATGAGCATTAGAATGATGTAAAAGTTATTTATATGTTGGGATATTCCATTGTATGCTTTATATTATGTTTGGGTAATTTTGTTTATGCAGTGGTCATAATATGGGCTTCAATAGTATGTATTTGATTGTTAACTGGATCTATTTTTGTTAGTAACAGGAATGACAAGCAGAAAAGCACCAAAGAGAAACAATGCGTTGCTATGGCAACGGGATCTTGAATCCAGCTCTGCTGAGACACGTAGGATGTCCCCTGTGGACTCACCTTCCATATTAAATGAATAAACACTCTCCCTATGAATGTTCTAAATTTCACAAAATGGAACCCCAAAATGTGCACTTTTGAGATTTTGACCCAATAATTTTACGGTTACTTTGAAAGTATATACTCAAATTGTATGTATTTCAGTCTAATTTCACTATCTAGTAAAAAAAAACGAAAACCGAACCGAAACCGAGGTTTTTTCTCCCAGAAAAACCGAAACCGAAACCGAACGTAAAAAATCAAAACCGCCCATCTCTATCTATAGCTATGACACCCAATACTATCTGCTAAACCACTGCTCCCAGACTGACTGCTCCCAGAACTGTGTATCATCTGTCAAATTTAAGTGATTGATGATTCTTTATTCCAGTTTGTGTGCAATATTAAGTTGTTTACAGAGACACTGTTGTCTTATCTTAGAAAAGAATTAATCCCCACATTAGTTCCATCATATGATATCATTGAAAATGATTAACCCTCTCCACACATTATATGGTCTTCTGATGTTTTTATTGGTTCATTCTCCTATTCTATGTCCATGTTGATCGTGATTCACTTTTCACTTGCATGTATTTCAGGATTAAAATTAACCTATTCCATAGACACATGATATCTGATAGGCAGATTTTAAATTATCTCTTTCGCCTTGGGCCAGATTCAGTAAGAATTTCTATAAGCCACCATACCAATTGAATATTCATCATTTGAAGAAATATCTTATTTTGAAATTCCCTCTATTGCATTTGGGCTGCAGGATAATAATAATGGTGCTGGTATTCTTGAAGCTGACTTATTGGTCAAATATTTTTCACCCAATCACTTTTATAATCTCATTCAGGTTGATCATGACCAGACCTGTTACCCTCACAAAATATTTTCCGGGAGATTGGTCACTCGTTTCCGTGAGATTGGGGTCACCGTCCGGGAGATTTTTAAATTGGACTCCTTTTGCATTTTTTTAATTTCAATAAAGAAAAAATTCAACAAAATTTCTTATTATCTATCACACAGAAACATGCAAGTTTGATAACAATTAACAAAGTATTTTTCAGGAAAACAGTTATTGTGCAGTTATACATTTTATTGTCTCATTTATAGAGAAAACATTGCAGGCCACGACGTATCAACAACGATAAACTACTTTCGGTTTCATTTACATCTCACGAGATTTCAACTGTCATCATTGTCATGTTAAAAAGTACAATTCAGGAACGGACTTGTAAAGTTTAAAATCTAGAACGCATGTTTCTTTTGATTTTTATCATACCATTTCAAGAGACCACGAGTCCTTCAACTTTGAATCATATCGTCGGCGTTTTGCCTGTCTTTCCGCAGAATCAGACATTTAAAAAATATAATGTATTGTCGCCAATTTACTGAGACATATATAAATGACCATATATAGGAGTCTCTGTTTGTATACAATGCAGGAGCCGATTTCGACTTTAGGCCGAAATGCTTAAAGCTTGTTTGCAATCCAATATGAAAACAATCTGGCATAGTTAATATTAGTTTTATAACGTGAGGTTCATTCATCCTTTGTTTGTTAAAACATGTGGGTGACAAACATTTATTGCCAGACTAATTACCCGCGGCACATTCAAATGGCAGCTACTCCAAGCTATCGTGTTATCATTGCGTAACAGCAGTGTCTGCACCGGATGCTAAACAATCACACCCAGGTAGTCTAGCATATTCTTGCTTACCGCGTTATAATACAATGAAAACGAAAGTAACTTTTTATTATTAGCTCAACTTACTTTTGTAAGTTTGAGCTATTGCCATGGTTTGGCGTCCGTCGTCCGTGTGTCCGTGTGTGCGTGTGTCCGTGTGTCCGTCAACAATTTCCTTTGGCGCGGGCTACAGGTTGTACCTTTGGTCTGATCTTCATGAAATTTGTCATGAATGTTGACATTGACATGTAGATGGGAACGAGTCATTTTGGGGTCATTCGGCCAAAAAACATGGCCGCTGGCAGCCATCTTGGATTTCAAGATTCAATCCATTGGCGCGGCCTACAGGTCGTACTGTTCATCTGATCATCATGAAATTTGTCATTGATGTTAATATTGACATGTAGATGGGAACGAGTGATTTTGGGGTCGTTCGGCCAAAAAACATGGCTGCCAGCAGCCATCTTGGATTTTACTCTTTGCATGACTAAATCCTTTGGCGCGGGCTACAGGTCGTTGTTTTGGTCGGAAGTTTATGAAATTTGTCATGGATGTTAACACTGTCATGTAGATGGGAACGAGTGATTTTGGAGTTGTTCGGCCAAAAAACATGGCCGCCAGCAGCCATCTTGGATTTTACTCTTTGCATGACTAAATCCTTTGGCGCGGGCTACAGGTTGTACCTTTGGTCTAATCTTTATGAAATTTGTCATGAATGTTGACATTGACATGTAGATGGGAACGAATCATTGTGGGGTCATTCGGCCAAAAAACATGGCCGCTGGCGGCCATCTTAGATTTCAAAATTCAATCCATTGGCGCGGGCTACAGGTCGTACTGTTCGTCTGATCATCATGAAATTTGTCATGGATGTTAATATTGACACGTAGATGGGAACGAGTCATTTTGGGGTTGTTCGGCCAATAAACATGGCCGCCAGCAGCCATCTTGGATTTTACTCTTTGCATGACTAAATCCTTTGGCGCGGGCTACAGGTCGTAGCTTCGATCGGAACATCATGAATTTTGTCATGGATGTTAACAATGACATGTAGATGGGAACGAGGGATTTTGGGGTCGTTCGGCCGAAAAACATGGCCGCCAGCAGCCATCTTGGATTTTACTCTTTGCATGACTAAATCCTTTGGCCCGGGCTACAGGTCGTACCTTTGGTCTGATCTTTATGAAATTTGTAATGAATGTTGACATTGACATGTAGATGGGAACGAGTCATTTTGGGGTCATTCGGCCAAAAAACATGGCCGCTGGCAGCCATCTTGGATTTCAAGATTCAATCCATTGGCGCGGGCTACAGATCGTACTGTTCCCCTGATCATCATGAAATTTGTCATTGATGTTAATAATGACATGTAGATGGGAACGAGTGATTTTGGTGTCGTTCGGCCAAAAAACATGGCCGGCAGCAGCCATCTTGGATTTTACTCTTTGCATGACTAAATCCTTTGGCGCGGGCTACAGGTTGTACCTTTGGTCTAATCTTTATGAAATTTGTCATGAATGTTGACATTGACATGTAGATGGGAACGAATCATTGTGGGGTCATTCGGCCAAAAAACATGGCCGCTGGCGGCCATCTTAGATTTCAAAATTTAATCCATTGGCGCGGCCTACAGGTCGTACTGTTCGTCTAATCATCATGAAATTTGTCATGGATGTTAATATTGACATGTAGATGGGAACGAGTCATTTTGGGGTCGTTCGGCCAATAAACATGGCCGCCAGCAGCCATCTTGGATTTTACTCTTTGCATGACTAAATCCTTTGGCGCGGGCTACAGGTCGTAGCTTTGATCGGAACATCATGAAAGTTGTCATGGATGTTAACAATGACATGTAGATGGGAACGAGGGATTTTGGGGTCGTTCGGCCGAAAAACATGGCCGCCAGCAGCCATCTTGGATTTTACTCTTTGCATGACTAAATCGTTTGGTGCGGGCTACAGGTCGTACCTTTGGTCTGATCTTTATGAAATTTGTCATGAATGTTGACATTGACATGTAGATGGGAACGAGTCATTTTGGGGTCATTCGGTCAAAAAACATGGCCGCTGGCAGCCATCTTGGATTTCAAGATTCAATCCATTGGCGCGGGCTACAGGTCGTACTGTTCGTCTGATCATCATGAAATTTGTCATTGATGTTAATAATGACATGTAGATGGGATCGAGTCGTTTTGGGGTCATTCGGTCAAAAAACATGGCCGCCAGCAGCCATCTTGGATTTTACTCTTTGCATGACTAAATCCTTTGGTGTGGGCTACAGGTCGTAGCTTTGGTCAGATGGTCATGAAATTTGTCATGAATTATAACAATGACATGTAGATGGGAACGAGTCGTTTTGGGGTCATTCGGTCAAAAAACATGGCCACCAGCATTTTACTCTTTGCATGACTAAATCCTTTGGCGTGGGCTACAGGTCATACCTTTGGTCTGATCTTTATTAAATTTGTCATGGATGTTAACACTGACATGTAGATGGGAACGAGTTGTACCTTTGGTCTAATCTTTATGAAATTTGTCATGAATGTTGACATTGACATGTAGATGGGAACGAATCATTGTGGGGTCATTCGGCCAAATAACATGGCTGCCAGTGGCCATCTTGGATTTCAAAATTCAATCCATTGGCGCGGTCTACAGGTCGTACTGTTCGTCTGATCATCATGAAATTTGTAGGTCGTAGCTTTGGTCAGATCTTCATAAAATTTGTCATGGATGTTAACAATTATACGTAGATGGGAACGAGTCCTTTTGGGGTCAATTGGTAAAAAAAAATGGCCACCAGCAGCCATCTTGTATCTTACTCTTTGCATCACTAAATCCTTTGGCGCAGGTTAGACATTTCAATTAGCACCTTTCCTATTCCTCCATTTACTGTCAACCATTAAATTATTCCCCTACCTAAGTTGAGCTACAGTGTCATTGACACTTTCATTTTTTTGTTTGAGAAGATTGTTTCAAACCGTGAGATTAGGAGGTGTCGCCGTGACATGGTGAGATGCATGGTGAAAGCGGGAGTCTCACGGCGATTCCGTGAGAAGTAACAGGTCTGATCATGACACATTCTTCACATATATAGATTTTGGTATTGATTGAATGGTTTTGAGAATATTAACCCAACATTTAATAATATTTCTGCTGTTACAGACATTGTATCTTTCCAATGATCAGCTTAGACTAAAATTAACAATAGGTATACTGTATGCGATCCAATGTTATGTCTCTAATATTTTCAATTTGACCATTCTCATATCTCTCCTTTAGTTATCTGATAATTCTGCATTAAAACATTTTATATCCAACCATTATCAATAATATTTAATATCAAGGTCTATACACCCCTCACCTATATAGCTGTTCAGGTGTTTGTTGGTCCCTATTACAAATCTCAATGATCCCATAACTTTTACTATGCAGCTAACACAACAACATAATCTGTTATGACTCAGGTTCCAATGTAAGAAGTAGATAAATATAGTTATTATGATGTTATTTACTTAATATTTTAACTACGGTACCGTATTATATCTTTAACAGCTATGGTGCATCTGTCTGTCTGTGGTTGGGCATAATTATCTTTATCAATCTATCACACATACATGTATCTCTGTTGGAGTGACCTAATAGGTTTAAATAGAATGTCCTATCCATGTTCCTATTGTGTTTAAATGAGCAAGTTGCTCATTTAAGTCTGATTCCACTATGAAACTAATAAATAATAGTATGCTGTGAATTGTTGAAATTCTTGCACTCATGAAAAGATCGCTATCGCCAAGGTATGGGTTAAACATCTGCCGATCGTGATCGGCCTCTCGTTATTATTTGAGCTGAACCAAAGCTGGTATGTGTATTTCCCAGCTAAAACTACACGCCAAGTTTGAATATAGGTTCTGTCTAATTATTTTTACATGAGTTATGGCCATTTTTCGACTTAGAATTTGACCACATTTTGGCATTGAAATTAGGGGTATATCAGATTTTCTTTAAATGTAAGCTCAAAGTATTATCTTATTTTGCGATAGTATTCAACAATATTCGGCCAGGAATGTATATTATGGTCCCATTGTGTGTGTAAATGACTCTTCTATAAGATGAATGTATAATATCATGCCAAGATGCCCATTTTTTTTCACCAGTTGAGATAAACAATATGTGGTAAAATACCGAAAATGTAGCAAATTTTCACATTTCGGCTGCCATAATTTGTAAGAGTTGTATCAGGGTTTCCGCCAGGCCGGCTGCGGGTCCGTCTCACGGACCCATTCCTATCGCAGATGATCTGTTTGATTCATATATGTACGAAAAGTCAGTAGCAATATGTCATAAAAAATCCGGCTGCAACGGTAGTTCGGGGGGTTAAACAGAATACTGGTGAAAAAGCGGGTCTATTGAGCACAGTGTGTTACCGGTACATCATAACCCTTTGAAATCAAAGCGCCAAAACTACAACGTAATATTTGGTGTGCATTGAAATAGCGACGTTATATTGTAGCGTAATAAATGTCGCGGTAACATAAAATAATGTCGGACTGCTGAGTACGGATATTATTTTGCACGGGATTTATATGGTTGAAACTATATATATATACTCAGCTCGGAGATCCCGTGCTATCGTACGATTACATAATTTTATCAAAGAATGCCGAATTGCTGAGTTAAGCAGAGTAGGGATCAACATACCAAAGGAGGTATCTACCTCCGAGATCCCGTGCTATCGTACTATTATAATACGGAACCTGTCCCAAATCAGTCTTTATAGTGGGAATTCATAGTGACAACACCATTCATTTGACCCATATTACATGCATGGAGGATAAACACAAAAACATACCCCCCAATATGGAGATAAAGTCAAAATACGGTCAATAATACTTTCGTTGTCCCCCCTGGGTCCCCAAACACAAACAACGGCGCACATGTTCCCATTTCCCGCCAAAACTCAATTATATTTTATAACACATTGGCTAAAACTCTATAGCAGCGGTCGTCAGTTGTTGGACTAATACAGACTATTGACAAGCTACGCGTTCCGAGTTTGAAAGATTTCGCTACCATTCATATTTCGCGCTATAAATATCTCCTGCAGACAAACCCTGCAGTATATATGACGTCACAGCGCACAAATAGTTTTACGATTGACATAATACATGGAATATATCTGTTTCATTTTCACGGAAGCTACTTGAAATTCTAGGAAATACTTAATTCAATTCTCCCAGCTAGGTCTTATTGGACAATGCATCGATGCCCTTTAGTGTTTAGTTTCATTATACCTGTCGGAATATTATTGTAAGTTATAAATTTTTAAACACTGTAACTTGTAGCTTGATATAGTCTTCAATCAGACGGCAGTCTTAATTGCGTAAGTACATGATTAATTATCTGGATAGCATCAACAGAATTAATGCACCCGCTGAAAATGATCGACTTGCGTAATATACGTAGCTTTGGATTGCTTTGTGAGACACTCAGGTGCAAGGAATAACAAAATATTTTCGCCCGACGGGACGAACCATGGTCGTCCCGTCGCGTTATGTGTTTCCCCAATACGGACTCATTAATTTCCCCTTGGCGGAAACCCTGGTTGTATATTAACATAACAAATCAGGTGGAATATAAAAACGCATGTGATATTATATTAATTCCGAAATACGTGGGCAATTTGGATTATTTTGGCGGCTATATGTTTCTCGATTTTGAAGATTAAGGACGCAAGCCACATGTATTCGCTTGTGAATACATGCATGCTATAGGATATGGCTAGTTTGAATTTTCAACAGAGCCTCTGACACTATATCCGAATTGTTCCACTATCGGAATTTAACAAGTTGTAAAGCCAGTGAAGTAATCACAAGATGTGTAATAAACATAGAACCACAGCTGATAATCAGATTAGTTAGAAATTAGCACACTCAAATAGGGTGCTAATTTCTAACTAAGCTCAACAAAAGTTGTATTCTATTATTTATTACACAACCAAAGTTAGATAATTGGCGGATTGCAGTACATGGCTTGAACCCATCCCTCAAACAATTGGGTATGTTATCAGTATACCATTATGCCTATAGCTTCTAATGAGACCAGAAACATCGAGAGCTAACTGAGTACTCATTTATGCAATGAAAGCCTCTATTATTTGGAACGGTCTATTTGTACATGTCTACCATGGGTCAGGGACGTACGGAAGAGTTCCAGATGAAATGGAGTGTCCTAGCAAGATTTCAAACTGCACCCCACCCCATGATCACGCAAGATGCTTTGTAACTGAAACCATTCTAATTATACATATTTAATTGATCAGTGGGGTCGTAAGGGTAAAGCCTATGTTGATTGTGGTTTCTATTATTATTTATGTGGTGCTCATAGTAGCAGTCCCTTTGGAACCGTTTACTTACAAAAAAACAAAAATTTAAATTCAAAATTGTGAAAAACTAGCATATTCCATTTTTAACTCAGCTTGATAGTTAGAACTACTGCCACGGGTTGTCGCTGTCGTTCATGCAACTTCCTTGAGCACACCTTACATGTCACAGCTCTCATCCATTCATATAGATGTTCGGGATGACCTCTAGATGGGATCTTTTCAGAATTCTATTAAAAAACATGGCTATCAGCAGCCATCTTGGATTTTACTCTTAGTATGACTAAATCCTTTAGCGCACCCTACAGGTAACATCTCTCATCCTGTCGTCACATATTCGGGGTGACCTCTAGCTTACCATTTTTAGCTCCACTTAAAGTTACAATTTCAATTGTGAATCCATTAGCACACCCTACAGGCCAAATTCCTTGCTCAAAGTTTCACCAAACTTCATATGGATCATCGGGGTCACCTCAAGATGGGAGCTTACCATTTTTTTTATTTTCGATTAAAAACATGGCCGCTGGCAGCCATCTTGGATTTTCATCTTAGCATCACTAAATCATTTGGCACACCCTACAGGACACATCCCATATCCAATTGTCACCAAACTTCATATGGATTCTCAGGGTGACCTTTAGATGGGAGCTTACAATTTTTTTCGAAAATCTGTTAAAAAACATGGCTGCCAGTAGCCATCTTGGATTTTATTTTTTGTATGACTAAATCAGTTGGGTGTTTAGTATTACATAGACATACCAACTTTATGCATTCCCTATTGCTCCATTAACTGTAACATTTGACAATTGCCCCTCTCCAAGTTGAGTTCTGAACAGTGGCATTGACACTTTTATTTCCGAATTCTATTGGATTTCAGAATTGAATCCATCGGCACACCATGCAGAACACAATTATCGGGCAAAATGTTTTGAAAATTTACAGGCATGTTTCAGATCACCTCTAGATGGGAGCTATTGAATTTGAACGATTTCTGATGAAGAACATGGCCACTGGCAGCTATCTTGGATTTCACTCTTTGCTCCACTAAATCCTTTGGCACATCCTACATGCCATATCTCACACCTTATCATCGCCAAACTTCTTATGGATTCTCGGGGTGACCTTAAAATGGGAGTTTACAATTTTTTCCCAATTCTTGCCAGCGGCCACCTGGGATTCTCATTTAAATTATTCAACGTGCATGTAAAGATAATGTTAACACAACAGCCATAATTCGCGCCGTTATAGATGTGAAATGCCTTGCAAACGCTATTCCAATGTATACTTTATACCGGTAACTGAATGGGAGAATAAATTTAGGAAAGAAAGGTGATTAATGCCAATATTGGAAATAGGTACATGTAGTAGTCAAATAGTCTAATAATGTAGTACTATGTTTTAGTGACATTAGTGACTCTGATGACAGTCTCTCTGTGAGAAAAGAAAAAAAGAAACACAAGCACAAGAGAAAGCATAAGCATAAACACCAAAGCGACAAAAAACGGCGACACAAGAGACACAAGGATAAGGACTCTGATGAATATCTTCTTGATGACCAAACTAATAAAAAGATCAAACTTGATGAAAATTCACTGGAGAAGTTAGAGGCAGCAAGAGAAGCTTTACGTGCACAGTTGAATGGTGATATTGATGTTGATTCGGTTGCTCTAGTAGCACAGGAATATGGAGCTGACTCAGAGGAGGAGGAAGGTGAATTAGATCATGCGTCGCATCTTGATCGACTGGAAAAATGTAAAGAAATTGCGACTTATATTAAAGAGATTGAGCACAGTAATCAGAATAGTGTTAAGGAGGGTGATAATGATGTTCATTCAGTTCACACTGTACCAAGTAATTCACCGAGCATCATTGATGTTGAGAGGAGTCCATCTGTAGAAATCACTTATGTTAGTCATTCAAAATCACGGTCAAAGAAGAAGCGAACTCGGCGGTCTTATTCTGCTGAGAAGGAAAACTACAAAAATTCTCAAAGTACTCTTAGTTATGATGACTATGAGAGAATTTTTCGTGCTGAACGAGCACAGGGCAGACGTCGATCTCGTGACCGATCAGATCTTAGATCAAAACTTCATCATTCTCCTTCCCGACATAGATCCCCGTCTCAGAGAGACCAAGATTCCATGAGAAGGAAGCCAAGAGAAACAACTCCAAAGCACAGACGTCCACTATCTCCAAGACCTCGGAGTCCTCAAAGGTAATGCATTGCTAACTCTCTCACTTAAATTACTATTTCTCACCAGAAGCTATATAATACTAAGTTGAGTATAAGAGAAGCCTGGCTTCTTCTCTTTTTAGCTCACCTCAGACGAAGTCTTCGGTTGAGCTAAAGTTATTTACTCCCATCCGTCCATCTGTCTGTCAACAATCCTCCAGAACCATACGACCGAATGGGTGCATATTTGGTATGGATGTTCCGTATGTGACTGTGATTCAGATTTGTTCAAATGGAGTCATCAGGTCATATAGGGGCGAAGCCAGGGCCATAACTCATGACTTCTTCTCAAGAACCATCTGGCCTATTTAGGTTACAGTTTGTTTGGATGATCCTTGGGTTACTGGGATTCAGATTTATTATGCATACCCCACCAAGATTCTTAGCTTTATACTCGTGTAAATCTATTTAGCATACATGTACATTTGCGCAAAAAGGTTATGATTTAATGAACTCAGAAGTTTGATAATCTAAACAAAACTCATATGACATGTGTTTACATCAGTCAATCGCTTGCGCAAATTATGTAAACTAGCGGGAATTTCTTCTCAAATTGGGAGTTATAAATACCCCAAGAATATGTCACTAAGGTTTCTACACATAAATATAGATATTAGGTCACTTATGAGCCATATAAGGCGAGATTACGTCATAGTATGGGCGATTCTCCAGATAAGGGACCTTGTCAAAACTAAAACGGTAATACCGCCGGTATTACCTCTAGAGGCGGTATTACCGCCGGTAATACTGGCGGTAAAATAATGGCAAAATCGGTAATTTCACCGGTAATTTTACCGGTAATTTAACCGGTAATTTTACCGGTAATTTCACCGGTAATTTCACCGGTAATTCCATCGGTAATTTTACCGGTAATTTTACCGGTAATTTTACCGGTAATTTTACCGGTAATTTTACCGGTAATTTTACCGGTAATTTTACCGGTAATTTTACCGGTAATTTCATCGGTAATTTTACTGGTAATTTCATCGGTAATTTCATCGATAATTTCATCGGTAATTTTATCGGTAATTTTATCGGTAATTTTATCGGTAATTTCACCGGTAATTTGCCGTGAATTCTACCGGTAATTTCCTATCGGTATCTTTATGTCACCATTGGTAATTAGCCATGAAATGTATCAAACCAATACAAATGTGTTTATTCATTTATCATTTATTTGTTACCACAATTAACATGCCGTATTATCGACATAACTACGCCGAAATCTGCGTCTGGATACGCCGATGATATATATGTTAACTGAACACTTAAACTACGAGATGAGTATACATCCCCCCCCCCCCCCCCCCCCCCCCCCCCTCCCCCAAATTAAATTAGGCCTACCAAATATTTAGCCACGATCCATTCCTAGAACACGGTAGGCCTATATATGCATGCCTACTTAGCCCCCCCCCCCCCCCCCCCCCTTCCCCATATGCAACCCTTAAACCTATATACTTATGTGTTAACTCAACACTTAATCTACGAGATGATCGAGTATACAAACTAGATACGTTAGCCTACATATGTATAACCAACGCACAGGCCTACACCCCCCCATTAAATAAGGCCCACATAATCCATTCCTAAAAACACAGTAGGCTTACTTAGTCCCCGCACCCTAGCTTCCCCATGCAACACCAATTCATAGCGTAAAAATCGAGTTTTTAACATTCGCAAGCTAAAACTAAAATTTAAAACGACTCAGTTTTATGTGCACAAAGAATCGTGACGTCATCGTGGGACCGCACTTTTTTCTGATCATGGCAAACGTGCGTAAACAAGTCCATGTGTTTCTCATTTGTTTTGTTAACGGCGACTTGTGTTACAAATCTACCATTTTCAACAATTTGGAAATTTAGAAACGCTATTGATGCAGTGATCTGAGTAATAATGTAATATCATGGAGTTGTACTAGGACTATAGGCCTACTTTGGACGCTGTTTTGAGAATTTTCCGATGGATTTTGTGATTTGGATTATCGATTCTCTGGACGTTGTTGAACTTGACGTTTCACAATTGGCAGGTCATTTTGAAAGTCAGATTTATGTTTTAGTTAAATGTTCATCTACCAAGAGTAGAAAATATGCCTAGAACAGTTGTCTGCAGTTTTCCCCACACATTATTGGTGGAAAAAATTCTAAAACTACAATGCAATGAGAAGTAAATCACCTATTTTCGATGTTTTCTCCGATGGTAATCCCACGTGGTCCGTTTTCAACACTGCTAGCAAGGAGCTGATGAACTATTCGAAATTGATGATTATTTATTTAATAAATACTTTTTTAATGATTTCGCTTGTTGCTTGAATATATTCTCCAAAATCAGTTGGACAAGTCTGGGTGAACCACTGATATATCTATAATAGCCCAATTGAGTTAAATAGATTGATCGGTCTTCCTGGCAAATTGCTCACTGTTGTAATAGAGGGACCTCTAAATTTTAAAGTATTGGTTGAAAGATAATTATAGAACAGTTTAGAGTGAATCCCGGCCCTCTTCCCAGATGCATGCTGACTGGAAGACCGATCAGTCTATTTAAGCCTGACCGGGCTATTATAGATCGCTCCGCGATTCACCCAGACTCATTGAATGGCTGAAACAACGTTTCGCACCATGGTACCCTTAATTCCCACCACACATTTAGTTGTTTTGTACCATATTTTTGTAAATTTCACACCATGTTTCGTCGATTCCCACAAATGATGATTGGTGACGGTTGGTCATGCGTATGCAGCGCACCATGTGAAGTGAAAAAATATTTTAATTTTGTTAACTTAATGAAAGCGAACATGTTTATGATTTAACGTTACGTGTTGATGACAACCCGCCAAATAAACATTTCATTCTTCTTTTTTTGCAAAAAAATTAACAAATTGAAATGGTGGCAACAAAAGTTATATTTAAAACAATAATACCTCAATCATCAATGGTACGAAACATCTCTATGTCTTGAAAACTTCCACGGCTCAACATTGTACGTTATAATTTATGTTCAAGTAAAGGCAATACTAACTATCAAAACAGCGTTTAGTGTTAAGTTCAATCTTGAACTAATTATACCCCCTTTTAAAAAAAAAAGGGGGGTATACTGTTTTGCACCTGTCCGTGCGTCCGTGCGTGCGTCCGTGCGTGCGTCCGTGAGTGCGTCCGTGAGTCCGTACGTCCGTCCGATGTCTGTTCGTGTCATAACTTGAACAGAAGTGCTCGGATCTTAATGAAATTAGGTATGGATGTTCACTATTATGAGGACATTAAATAGAGGGTTCCATCGTTTTGTTTGGATTTTCCATTCTAGAGTTATTCATCTTTGTTTATCTGGAAATAGTGGCTTTTTGGTCCGTCTGGTGTCTGTTCATGTCGTAACTTCAACAGTTGTGCTGGGATCTCAACCAAATTTGGTGTGGATGTTCACAACTATGCGGACATTAAAAAGAGGGTTCCATCGTTTTGTTCGGATTTTCCATTCTAGAGTTATTCATCTTTGTTTATCTTGAAATGTTGGAATTTTGGTCCATCTGGTGTCTGTTCATGTCATAACCTGAACAGTAGTGCTCGGATCTCAACGAAATTTTGTATGGATGTTCACTGCTATGAGGGCATTCAATAGAGGGTTCCATCGTTTGTTCGGATTTTCCATTCTAGAGTTATACATCTTTGTTCATCTGGAACTGTTGGCTTTTTGGTTCGTCTGGTGTCTGTTCATGTCGTAACTTCGACAGTTGTACTGGGATCTCAATGGGATTTGGTATGGATGTTCACTACTATGAGGACATTAAAATGAGGGTTCCATCGTTTTGTTCCGCTTTTCCATTCTAGAGTTATTCATCTTTGTTCATCTGGAAATGTTGGCTTTTTGGTCCGTCTGGTGTCTGTTCATGTCGTAACTTCAACAGTTGTGCTGGGATCTCACTGGAATTTGGTATAGATGTTCACTGCTATGAGGACATTCAATAGGGGGTTCCATTGTTCTGTTCTGCTTTTCCATTCTAGAGTAATTCATCTTTGTTTATCTGGAAATGTTGGCTGTTTGATCCATCCGATGTCTGTTCAGCTCATAACTTGAACAGTAATGCTCGGATCTCAATGAAATTTTGTATGGATGTTCACCACTATGAGGACATTTAATGGCACATTCAAATGTTTGTTTTGGTTTTTTGTTCTATAGTTATTCATCTTTGTTTATATGAAAATGCTGATTTCTGGGTCCATATGTCTGAGTATAGCCATCATAAGTTATAGATGTGCCCACACTAGGCGGTATGCCACGAGGGGGTATGCACCGGACGACAGTCCATCTCTTGTTGTACATATAGTCACAGGGGGTTGTTGTTAAGAAAACAACTAAAATTGCAAAACAAATTAATTGCAATTGAGGGTGCCACTTTAACAAATCGTTATAAATGCATCAATATTCTATTGATATAATGCTTTACAAACGCATGTCTTTGTATTTAAATATTTACTCGTTTTCTTAACAAGCCTGTGGCCTCAGTATAAGTATATAGGAAACCGAGACTTACGCTGAAATGTTCACTGTCATCCCGTCCGTCGTCCGTGTGTCTGTGTGTCGGTCAACAATTTCCTTTGGCGCGGGCTACAGGTCGTACCTTAGTTCTGATCTTTATGAAATTTGTCATGAATGTTGACATTGACATGTAGATGGGAACGAGTCATTTTGGGGTCATTCGGCCAAAAAACATGGCCGCTGGTGGCCATCTTGGATTTCGAAATTAAATCCATTGGCGCGGGCTACAGGTCGTACTGTTCGTCTGATCACCATGAAATTTGTCATGGATGTTAATATTGACATGTAGATGGGAACGAGTGATTTTGGGGTCGTTCGGCCAAAAAACATGGCCGCCAGCAGCCATCTTGGATTTTACTCTTTGCATGACTAAATCCTTTGGCGCGGTTTACAGGTCGTAGCTTTGGTCGGATCTTCATGAAATTTGTCATGGATATTAACAATGACATGTAGATGGGAACGAGTCATTTTGGGGTCGTTCGGCCAAAAAACATGGCCGCCAGCAGCCATCTTGGATTTTACTCTTTGCATGACTAAATCCTTTGGCGCGGGCTACAGATCGTACCTTAGTTCTGATCTTTATCAAATTTGTCATGAATGTTGACATTGACATGTAGATGGGAGGGACCCGTTTTGGGGTCATTCGGCCAAAAAACATGGCCGCTGGTGGCCATCTTGGATTTCAAAATTAAATCCATTGGCGCGGGCTACAGGTCGTACTGTTTGTCTGATCATCATGGAATTTGTCTTGGATGTTAATATTGACATGTAGATGGGAACGAGTGATTTTGGGGTCGTTCGGCCAAAAAACATGGCTGCCAGCAGCCATCTTGTATTTTACTCTTTGCATGACTAAATCCTTTGGCGCGGGCTACAGGTTGTAGCTTTGATCGGATCTTCATGAATTTTGTCATGTATGTTAACAATGACATGTAGATGGGAACGAGTCCTTTTGGGGTCATTCGGCCAAAAAACATGGCCGCTGGTGGCCATCTTGTATTTGAAAATTAAATCCATTGGCACGGGCTACAGGTCGTACTATTCGTTTGATCATCATGACATTTGTCCTGGATGTTAACAATGACATGTAGATGGGAACGAGTCCTTTTGGGGTCATTCGGCCAAAAAACATGGCCGCTAGCAGCCATCTTGGATCTTACTCTTTGCATGACTAAATCCTTTGGCGCGGGCTACAGGTCGTAAGGGTCATTGAGCCAAACAACATGGCCACCAGCAGCCATCTTGGATTTTACTCTTTGCATGACTAAATCCTTTGGCGCAGGCTACAGGTCGTAGTTTTAGTCTGATTATCATAAAATTATCACGGATGTTAACAATAACATGTAGATGGGAACGAGTCATTTTGGGGTCATTCGGCTAAAAAACATGGCCGCCAGCAGCCATCTTGGATTTTACTTTGTGTGTGACTAAATCCTTTACTGCTCATTTTTACACTCCTTTTTAATCTCTCTATTCATTGCTCATCACAAAAAAAATTACCTTCTTTACAAAGTTTAGCTACAGTGTCATTGACACTTTAATTTTTTACCGCGGTGGAGGGCGGTTGACCCTCGGCATTGGGCGGTATTCTCACCGCGTTATTGGTACTCGTTACCGCCGTACACCACGTTATTTTTTCCGTAACCGCGTTCAATTTACCGCGAACCGCCCTCCACCGCGAAGTGAAAACATGCGTGTCACAAACTAGGCGGCCTGCATGAATCCAATTTGTGATCTCGGGAAGTTAAAAAATACATTATTGTAAAGACGGTACCGCCTTCATTCTCTCTCGGACTATATATGTCTATGCACGATAGCGTCACGATGTTGGATACATGATGTATAACTTCTATATCTTATGCCAAAAAATAAAAATAGGTGTGTGTCCGGTATTTCGGTTTCTGGATGCCGACCTTAAATTTTTTCCGACTACAAATATTTTCCCCGTACCAAAATCAAAACATAAAAGACAAACACAGCGACGTTTCGTATAAACAATGTTAAGTCCCGTGCGACTTTAACACACAGTGATACCGATATAATTTACAATCAATACTGAATTACGACTTTTGAACAGTTAAAGACAAGACCGTTGCATCATGGTCCTTTCTTTGATCGAGGATGAAAGGGAATCTCGCAGAGAAAAAGTGACACCAAGTAATCATAAATCATGTTCACTCAACCAATTACGATGCAGCAGGTGCCCAATTTCTGGACAATGCTGACGTCATTATTGATTGACACACAGTATGCATCAAACAATGTCCAGAGCACGTGCATGTCTCCAGATACCACGGGGTTCACGATGGGTGAAAAGTCTCCATTTAACTTTCATATTCTATAACAGTCACTGGTATAGTATATATTGGTATATCTTCTATTTTCCCTAGGGGCCTGTGGCCAGTATTGGGTTAATTATTAGGCGACATACGCGAGAAAAGACACATTCAAAACACCAATCATTGAAAGAGAGACACGTCAAAACAGTCTTTGATTTTGCTATACGTCAACATTCACTGAGCATGTGCGTGTCCGTGATTATTGTCGGGCGGCATTGTTTGATCTCTTGCAACGTTTAGTCGTCGCATGCATTTGCTGTACTCGGCAGTTCACAGTACAAATTATTTTCACATATTCTTATCTAATCACGATTAGGATGAAACGCGTGTATGGCATTGGAACGGGGGAAAGTATTCCTCTATGTAAGTCTGTTTGGTTCCCGCAAGATAATTACGCACAAATCTGATAATCTGAGTAACGACAATAACACTAACTAAATTGAAAGTGTTTGTTGCAAAATAGCATACTGAATTCCAAGATGATTTAAATTGTTTTGTTTGTTCCCCCACAGCATGTATATCATTGTCGTTTTCATGTTCAGTGTAACTTTCTAACGCAGTTATGTGCGAGAATCCATTTTATTTTGTAAACAATAAGCCTTATGACCGATTCGCGATTTTCAAGATGGCCGATGGTTCCATATGGTCCGATTCCTAGCTTTTTATCCAACCCACCGGTAAAAGTCTGTAAAAGGTCAAAGTTGAGAAGTAGCATCCTTTTGTAAACATTCGACAGCGCGAGCATTTTTATGAACATTTGACAACATAATTTCAGTTATTCTTAGTGCATGTCTTCTTGGAAGCTAAATGAGGATTATGTAAATTGATTTGAGTGAAAATAACCAAAAGAGTGAGATCTCATTATTTTCTTTAACTATTATTTGTTATTTCAATCTTGATTACATATCCTGTATGGCGCCCCATATTAGCCGAAACATGTTATTATCGATAATTGCATGTTTATTAGCCAAACTAGGCATGTATATTGCTCTTGTTTCCATGACACTGGTCGAACCGAACTGAATACAACATAACTCGTGAATGTCACGCCCCCTTTTGTCAAGGAACTTCTCATAATTTACTGATAAATAGCGAGTATTTGCGAAAAGCATATACGTGGTATGTACACTCAATCCATCTACTGCGCGAAACCTACGTATATTGTATGTAACCAGGGTGATTGTTTAATTTGTTTCATGAAGTTGTCGCACATGCGATTGTGAAACGAACTGTTGCCATTTTATTTTGGGAATTCCCAGACTGGAGCCGTATGCTAAAAATAGATGATACTTCTTAACTTTGACCTCCGGAGACCGAATGGCGGATTCACCGCGAGTTAGTGATAATACTTTAATATTCGTTTGCAGTGATGCCCCCTCACGTCACGGATTTTGCGGTCACGTGACTAGATCAAATATATATATTATGTAAGTGGGAACGGGACTACCCGCCCCTGAGACGACCCGCCATCTGCTGTTTTCGGGCGGGTCATCCCGATAAACACGGGTGGGTTGTCCAGAAATTAATACTAATTATGTTCTTTGATGATATATTATTAAAGATTTTGACCAACAAACACTTGTGTTTATTCATTAATTATGTCAATGCGTGGATTGGAGTAAAGAATGACAAGATGTTTTGACAACTTAACGACACTTAAGGTAAGTGAAGACTAATTAAAAGGGGTGCTTTCAAAACAAACATTTGATGCAAAGGGTTCATTATCACAGTGTGTTATCACAACACTTAGTGATCGGGATTCATCTCACTGATGTTAACTGGAGGTGAGTATACACAAACAGCCGACGGAACTGGGTATTTTAACTCTTGAAAAAAACAAAAATAACATGCCTAGATCATTCCCATTCATGTTCACCACGTCACATGATGTTATTGTCCATTCATAACATGAATATCATTAAAATTCAAAAGTGGGTTGAAGGGAAGGGGTTCCGCCCCTTCCAAATCCTCCCGGGTTAAATTCCAATACACAAAAAATATCTTCATTCTGCTATTATGTTTCCTTGCATTCACTGCGAATTGGAGGAGCGACCAAGGCATCATGCCGTTGATTGTGATAGTTATGGCTGCTGGCAACACCGACTATGTGACACCGGAATTATATATGTCAACACCACCACATTTGACGACAGCCAACTTCTTGAAGAAATGCTCGGACGTATACGCCAAAAAGAAGAGACCACCTCAATGCAGACGGAGATCAACAGCAGTAGTCCCATCTTTATTTGTCAACCATGCATTCGTTCATTACACGTTTCGTTCCGTTAAACTTCCTTATTCAATTTCGTTTTTAAACTTCGTTCATATTCATATTATACTTCGTTTCGTTCATTAAACTTCGATCTTTCATTTTTGTTTTTAAACTTCGTTCATGAAACTCGAATAAACATATTATCGATGATACATTACATCAAATAAAAAACAACAAAGAAAAACCCAGTTTCTTTAAACAAACACCTCATAATCCCCTCACACCTCCTAATTACCCTAATTAATTTTATGCTGGCGGGTCGCCTCGGAGTGAAACGGGCCGATGTCTCAGGGGCGGCTAGTCACGGGTAATGATTCAATCGGTAACTTTTACACCCATGTTATTAACCGTTACCCAACCGGGTACTAAGTCGTGTATTTTTTAATTAACAAACTTACCTTCCCCAACATTCCTGAAATATTTATACTATGATCGCATGCAAATAAAATGGAACAACTTAGGCCTATTTCGCTGATTTATTTTGCATTTCAGCATGGTGACATCATATTATTAGGGACATATTTCATAGTCATTTGCTTATTTCGTTTATCCGAAGATCCATTAGTCCCAAAGTAGGCATATATTGTTACCGTTGAATTGTTAGAGGTGACCTGCGGGTAATTAATTATATGCCCATTTAATACACATGCACAATTGGGGAAGTCAGGAATACTCGATTATATATAGATATGTTGTAAGTATATTAAAGTCAAACTTACGAGCCAAATAGCAAACACGGATATATCATACCTGGGACTAATATATATTAGTCCCAGATCATACCTTCGGTTGTAAAATAAACACCCCCATCACCCAACTTGATTTAGTGCTCGGTTCGAGCTGTTTTGCCAAACAAACAACGTGGCCTCCGATGTTTATATAAACAAATTACGGTAACCTCGCCAGGAATGTAAATTGCATTCATAATTGCAATCTTCGTGCTGTAATTGCTTTGTAAGTGAACTCCGTAATATAAACAAATGATATGAACGGCGTTTGGTCCGCGATTTGCATGTGAAGTAGGCCTACATGATCACACAATTTCACGTTCCTACAATGGTCACTGTCTTCGTTGAACAAACATTAACACAAATCAAAATATTGTGTTAATTAAACTCATTTAAGGCCTAAAGTGACATGTACAAACATGAACGTGACTCCGTACAAATACTGAAAATTTATGGGCACCATAAAACAACATTTCTCCGGTGATTACATCGGTAATTATACAAGTTCTCCGGTAATTCCGTGGGTAATGATTTCATCAGTAATTTGTTGCCTGACATCGATATTTTACCGGTAAAATTTATCGGTAATTTCGATCCCGTTTATCGGTAATTATATGGGTAATTTCACCGGTAATTTTATCGGTAATCTCACCGGTAATTTCACCGGTAATTTTATCGGTAGTTTTACCGGTAATTTTACCGGTAATCTCGCCGGTAATTTTTCCGGTAATTTTACCGGTAATTCACCGGTAATTTTACCGGTTATTTTATCGGTAATTTCACCGGTAATTTTACCGGTAATTTCACCGGTAATTTTACCGGTTATTTTACTGGTTATTTTACCGGTAATTTTACCGGTAATTTTACCGGTAATTTTACCGGTAATTTTACCGGTAATTTTACCGGTAATTTAGAGCCTTCTACCGGTAATTTTACCGGTAATTTATCTTAAATCAACCGGTAATTCCACCAGTAATTTTCCATCAGTAATACCGCCGGTAATACCTCTCAAGCAGGTAATACCGGCGGTATTACCGTTTTAGTTTTGACAAGGTCCCTAAGAGGCAAATATCTGAAAATTGAAAAGGTATTTTAGACTAAAGCAGTTGGCATTTAGTTAAGGTATTGATATAAGGCTAACAACATTCAAATAGTTTTGGTTGAAATGTGATTGTTTGTGTGATTTTTATCAACATATCTCTCCTACGTGAAAATCCAAACATAACTCTCTTTTTCCTGTATTGTATACCCTGCATATTAAGCACTGTTTAAACATTAAGATTGGCAATGTTATTATGTAAATGTAACCTGGGAACACATTTCATGGAATAGAAATGAAATAATTATACTATATATCCGATAAACGCATTTTTTCAATCCCAAAATTTGGCCCTTTATCAATGTCCCGTACAACACTTTTTAAACCATTTTTCTGTCCCAGAAAGACCAACTTGCCATATGATCACCCATATTTTAGTTTCAATGCCTCTGTATATAAGCCATCAAGCAAGAAATGAGACCTAACTCATTGTCCTTTGTCAGTACTCAAATTGATATTGTCCCGTACAACACTTTGGGGTGTTGTACGGGACATGTCCCGTACAACACTATTTGACTGATGAATTTTACTGCTCTTATAAAGTTCAATATATTGCATTTGGTTGACATTTATTACTAAAACACACATATACCGTGTAGTTACATAATTGTTACACAATTATATTGTCTATATTACTATAAATATACTCTTGGGTAGTAAGTATACTATTTTTTAGAATAATACGTACAGACTATGTCCCTTGTACCACCCTGTGTGCCCATGTCCTGCATATACCGGACATTCAAATAACTCTACTTTTGTTGGAATATCGATACCGTACACTAAAGTACCCACCCACCACCCCATGATCGTATGTAAGTACCCACCACCACCCAATCCCGCCATCCATAGTATCTTATGCGCCGCAGGCGCCACTACTTACTCATGATCGTTTGTATGTAAGTGACCCACCCACCACCCCATCCCGCCACTCATAGTATCTTATGCGCCGCAGGTGCCACTACATACTCATGATCATATGTATGTAAGTACCCACCCACCACCACCTATAGTATCTTATGCGCCAAAGGCGCCCCTACATACTCATGATCGTATGTATGTAAGTACCCACCCACCACCCCATCCCGCCACCCATAGTATCTTATGCGCTGCAGGCGCCACTACACACTCATGATCGTATGTGTGTAAGTACCCACCCACCACCCAGTCCCGCCATTCATGGTATCTAATGCGCCGCAGGCGCAACTACATACTCATGATCGTATGTATGTAAGTGACCCACCTACCACCCCATCCCGCCATGCATAGTATCTTATACGCCGCAGGCGCCACTACATACTCATGATCGTATGTAAGTACCCACCCACCACCCCATCCCGCCACCCATAGTATCTTATGCGCCGCAGGCGCCACTAAATACTCATGATCGTATGTAAGTACCCACCCACCACCCAATCCGCCATCCATAGTATCTTATGCGCCGCAGGCGCCACTACATACTCATATGACCCACCCACCACCCCATCCTGCCACTCATAGTATTTTATGCGCCGCAGGCGCCCCTACATACTCATGATCGTATGTATGTATGTAAGTAAACAACCCACCACTCCATCCCGCCACCCATAGTATCTTATGCGCTGCAGGCGCCACTACACACTCATGATCGTATGTATGTAAGTACCCACCCACCACCCAATCCCGCCATCCATAGTATCTTATGCGCCACTACATACTCATGATCGTATGTATGTAAGTGACCCACCCACCACCCTATCCCGCCACCCATAGTATCTTATGCGTCGCAACCGCGTCTACATACTCATGATCGTATGTATGTAAGGCCAAAAAAAAAAACATGTCTGTTTCCGATAACATGGGGAAAATTTTCCAGGTAGGCAGGCAGGGTTTTTTTTTTTTTTACACTTTTTTTTTTTTTTTAACCGGCCATTTGAAAGTGATAAAATAGTGTAGTACACCCCTTTTAACATGTATTATAAAATTGGCATGATTTTATACATGCTAACTGGTAATATATTATGCAGCTTGCTGAACTATTATGTCATGTATTAGGTGTTAAAGATATTTTCTAGCTCTAGTATGTGCTCCAGTGTGAAAATTCAATGTATTAGACTATGGCCATGGGTTTAGAGTTATTCCTCTTACATACATGTAGTCCATGCAGATACCAGCCCACAATGCAACAGTAGCATCTGATACCTTTATTTACAAATTACATGTGACCAGAACAATGTTACTGACTGTTCTTGGATATGCAGGAATAAACATGTTTTGTTCCAATCTTCCCCTGAATATCTCTGGTGTAGATTGGGCCTGAGGTTACACATTTTATGCCATTCTATTCATCACTGCCGACGAAATTTTCCAGGTGTTGACAGAGATCGTTTTATGGAATAAATACTTGCCATTTCAATAAAACCTATTGTATTTTCATCCCCTCTTATTTCTCTTCATAGATGATCATTATTTTTCAGTGACAACTTGTCCATATTACCAAAATCACTAACTTGTAATGTAGTTTCAAGTCACCTATTTCCGACTTATTTTGTTTCAATCCCGGAAAGTTTTAAATAGCAGAATTGATTACCTGCCAACTTTCAGTGTTATTAACAGCAAGTTATCAAATAATCCTTACATGCAGTACATGTATGCACATCAGATGATCAGAAATGTGTGTTTAATACTTGCATACAGTGCGAGTTGTTTCTATCAGTGGTACATTGTATCTGCTACTTGGTCGGAAAACATCAAAGAGAGTCTGTCGTAAATAGTTACACAGAGTTTATTCACGTGACCCACTGATGCGTTTGGTTGGTGACACAGTGACCCAGTTGTTGTGTCATTCATAACAGACAGTTGTTTATTTAAAGTGGGTTAAAATCGGGTTTATGTGAATATTCAAGGATGCCAATGCATTTTAATCTTTGATGACGATTTCGTCATGTCAATGTTGATGGCGATTTCGGCTTTTGACGACGCTAATTTCCAGGACTGATTACGTAATACGGACTGTCATTTTCCCGCCAAAAACGCACATGCTTTTCACTGTTTTGTCGCGAACAGATGGTCTTTCAGGCAAGTTTTGCCCCAATTAGGCGAGGAAGTTAAGGGAGCTACCGGTATAATTAATACATTGTACTTTTTAAAATACACAGCAGTGTACACAGCCCACAAAAGACGGGGGGATTTCCGTAGTGACTCGTCAGGGTAGAGTTTGTTTTAAGCCACGGTATTCACTGCGTAGCATGGCCGACCTATAGTAACGTTGTCTTATTTATATCAAGAAAGCGCGATCGCGCACATGGCCTACACATCGTAACACATGCGTCAGGTGTGTATGCGATTGGTGGTTAGTTCTGCTGTTGGTATTAGGAAAACCATAGCCATTAACTCAGACAGAAATGTTACTTTGGACTTCGTGAAAATTAAAAAAAAAATTGAGGCCGGCAAGAAAATCTCAGCCAGGCCGGGTACCGGAAACAGAGACGTTTTTTTTTTTGGCCTAAGTACCCACCCACCACCCAATCCCGCCATCCATAGTATCTTAATCGCCGCAGGCGCCCCTAAATACCCATGATCTTATGTATGTACAGCACTGCTCAAATTAAGCGACTTGTTTTAACGAGGTGTACATGCGTTAATACCGCGGTGCAATACCGCGACATACCGCCGATTCGCGGTTGCACTACCACGTGCGTACCATGGTACCACCGCGACGTTCACGGTACCACCGCACTACCAGCGGTAACGAATGTTGGTAGCGCGGTGGCACGCGGTAATGCACCGCACAAACGCGGTGACATTACCGCTACGTGGTAGCATTTTTGTAACGAGGTTAATGACGGGATTCGATGGCTGACCATCAATCTTCCAAAATAGGACGGCCGTTCTCACGATCTCCGTCCATGTTTGTGTACCGTGAAGTGTATTATTAAAATATTGAAATAGATGAAAGCCGAGTATCGGGAAATATGCCCATTATAACGGGATTCCATATTAAGTAAAGGTAAGTATAAGTTACTTTGAGAAAGTCATTTTTCAATTAATGTGAATATTAAAATATTACAATAACATTTCTAGTCTCGTTTTATTGCCTAAAATTCCCATAAACGACACTATTTGTAATCAGTGTTGGTTATCGGGAAGGGAACAAATGATTTCGGCCATTTTAGACAGCTCGATAAATCCCGTATCTACAGTTTATATCAATGTTCAGATGTACGTGATCCCTAAATTGAATGATAACGACCACTATTTAAATAGTCCCCAGAATAAATATCGTTATTAACTTTATTGACATTCATTAACTGCAAACACAAACACCATTTGTTCGTATAACGGGAATTATTGTCTTAGCAATAAAAGACACAACGTGGAACTCCCGTATATCCAGGAAAAAAACCACATTCTGGCAAAAGCACGCGTCACTGATTACGTCATACTGCAGCTGGCAGACTTTGTTAATATAGGTCACGGGGCACTTAAATTAAGATGTCGTAATGTCTTTTTATAACTGGCCTCAATGGGTGAAATAAATATTTGTGTTTTGTTGATGGTGCTATTATATAGTAAAACTACACACGTGACGCACGCGCGAATGGCTGTTTTGTGTTTTGGACACTTGTATTTACATTACTTCAATGCGTCCGTTTGGCTCGCAGAAGGTAGTTCAGATATTTATGGATCTATTTTGGTATTGCGAATAATATTATGTGCGAACCACCACGTGGCTTCAAACAGACAAGTCTCATTCGATCTTTAAAATGTTGTGCACGTAATAGCTATTTATAAATATTTGTCGCACAAAAGTGAGACAAACGCTCTTTATTGCTACCGTATCGGGAATACTAACAAGGACTAAAACACACCGAATTCGATCACTTGAAATAATTATGTTACAATGTTAACCTCTGTATATAACCAAACAAACATATTTTATCTTTCCAACACCATGCATGTTTTTTTCCGAATAACGATTAGATAGGAATACCAGTATGTGATATAATTTATACTGCGATCCACCGAGAACTACAAGTGCACGCCCTCGCCAAAAGTTGCAATTTCACATCAAACGATGCCGCCCGACACGCACTCGTGAGCAAATGTTCACGTAGCCTAACAAAATCAAAGACTGATTTGACAACGTTGTGTCTTTCAATGTTTGGTGTTTTGCGTGTGTCTTTTGTCGCGCACATTGATGATGATAACAACTTTACTTTGCTGCATGACATGTGCCACGCTTTCTTAGTTATACATTTTATTCCCACCGACAAGAAATCTTCAGGCCCAAATGTTTGTAAATTGCTTTACTATATATTTCACGCATGCGTACAATCATATGTCTTGGCGATAATATACTATTTACGCGCCGATTATGTTTGGCATATGAACACAACTATAGATTTGATCGAATATGAATATTTCTGCAATGATCGCCGCCCTGGCCTCCAAGACTAAACTCGGACTCAGTGTTACTAATGCACCGTCCCCGCTGGTTTCGACCAAATTCAGATAAATGGAGGATTTACTTTTCCCATTTTATAAGAAATTTAGATTTCGGAAACACACAAAAAAATAAAAAATTCCGCATGAGTGGAAACCGATATAGGAATCGGGTGCGTAAATCATTTGACGATATGTAAGATAGATGCTAACAACAAAACTATTACTCCACGGTGTTTTGCGTAATCCAGTCGCCGTAATTAAGCAACTATAGCTGAGTTCAAAAACCGCCAACGTGATTAAACGTGATGTACGTGTACATTTGTAATACCGTATGTTACATGTAAACCAGACATGTTCATATGTAATCCAATGGCATTATTATTCATTTATATTCATTACGTATACATAATTACGTGCAGCTTACAGGTATTCATTCAATACAAAAGTTATTCATAATCATTTACCTACCGTGTGACGCCTTGTTTCAGTCGTGTTCTCTCCGCGGTGGAGGGCCGTTAGCGGTAATTTGAATGCGGTTACGAAAAAAATACCGCGGTGTACGGCGGTAACGAACACCAATAACGTACCAGTACCGCGGGTCAACCGCCCTCCGTCGCGGTACAGAATGATAACCGCGGTATTTTGGTGGTAACACCGCGGTAAGTACCGGCCCATAACCTCGTTAAACAGGTCGCTTACTGAGAGCATAGCTGTAAGTACCCACCCACCACCCCATCCCGCCATCCATAGTATCTCATGCGTCGCAGGCGCCACTACATTGTAATGATTGTATGTAAGTACCCACCCACCACCCCATCCCGCCAACCATAGTATCTTATGCGCCGCAGGCTCCCCTACATACCCATGATCGTATGTATGTAAGTACCCACCCACCACCCCATCCTGCCACCCATAGTATCTTAAGCGCTGCAGGCGCCACTACATACTCATGATCATATGTATGTAAGTGACCCACCACTCTATCCTGCCACCCATAGTATCTTATGCGCCGTAGGCGCCCCTACATACTCATGATAGTATGTATGTAAGTAAACAACCCACCACCCCATCCTGCCACTCATAGTATCTTATGCGCCGCAGGCGCCCCTA